>OZ010574.1:141741255-142413755 GCA_963932145.1 Acanthosepion lycidas
ATACTCATAAAACGTTTGAATATTAAATGTTTGGTTTCGTTCTTTTTTCTCACGTCACTGAATTACCATTTTTTTTCTATAGCGCTAATTACTTATGTTTTAAAACATAAACGCGTGAAATACCAACAAACTCTTCAGGGGCTTATTCACTTAAGAGTTGGACGTATGGGTGGTGTAATTGATAACAGCTTATAATTGAAAAGTTTAGAGCCGAGTTCCAATTCCAGTCAGGCTTGTTATATTCACTTACGCGCAAATACCCTTGGGAAAGGAGGTGTGAATCCACCCCTCACACCCCGAAAAGCCTCTAATTGGAAGTGTTATCGATTAATGAATGTTATCAGAAAAGAATTTAATTTCAACAAAATCAGCATTATCCAGATAACACGTAAAAGATGTTAAATTTCGGAACGTTGTTTTTTTACTTTAACTTTTAAGATCTGATCGTTTAAGAAATTCAGTTTTTGACTTATTTCAAATCAGTTTTTATTTTTAATTATTTTCACATTTATTTTAATTTTTGCATCTCCTACATTATCTCTTTAGTCTTATAGAATAATTAATGTCTGCTCGGATTATTTCACATGAGCGCCTATTTCTATTAAATATTGTTCAGCAAAGAGAGGCTTAAAACACCGGTTCCAGTAAGATCGTCAAAGTTAAGCAACGTCGAAACTAGTCAGTACCTAGATGGATGACAGCTTGAGAATATCAGGTGCAGTAATCTTGGATGTGCGGGTGGTGTAATAAATAATGCCTCTGAAATGTCCATATTAAGAGCCGAATTTCAATTCCAGTTGGGTTCGATATATTCACTTACGCGAAAATACATCTTCTGAAACGGTACGAATTCACCTCTTATACCCCAGGTCTTAATTATTTAGAAAGAATTGTATCATTAAAACATCAATATCTAAAAATAAATTCTTGCAATCTAAACATATTTTCTCGCATTAAATGACATGCAAAGTGTTGATAAACCGTAAAAATAATCACTCAATATTTTCTCTTTCGTGTAAGATTTCCCTTCGTTCGTTTTGTTTTTTCTTTAATGCTTCAATGTTATCGTTTCACTAGCAGCAAAGTTCGGCGTTGCCCGGGAGTAAACTTCCTTTGTATAACCGCCATACTCATTTTGTACACGCCTGTAAGGCTGAAGTCTAGTAGAACTGATGGGCACCCACGTAAAAAAACGTAATTTACACAAGTTGTCGGAAGAAAAAAATTGTAAGACTTAAAAGGAAACAATGGACAGCCATGGTAGCATCAGCCTTTTGCCATTACTAAGACACCTCCAATTAAAAGTTGTCAATTTTAATGCAAACAACGGCAAGTTGTGGCAGATGGCTTTGTATTCCGATGGGATGGCTTTATTTTCCCTGAGTGCAAGACATTGTATGAAGCTCTGTATCAGTTGCAACGTAGTAAAACGCAATAACGTGAAAGGTAGACGCGTCTTTTACCCAAAAGACGGCGCTGCCACTACCGCAAACAGAACCACGTAACAGAAATATGGTAACGTGTCGGGGCGAGTACTTGTAAGTGGCACAATTTTTTTTTTTTTGTATTTTTTAATAACCAGTTGAGGCGAGCCTGAAGCGCATGTAGTATTACCTAAAGCAGCCATTATGGTAAGGGGAGAAACAGCGTACGGCATAGAATGCATTATTATAATTCTACATTTTGATATTCTTTTATTATCTCACTTCTTTTTGCTGAAGCCTGAATTGCGTGGACGCACTCGACTTTTCTGATAATTAAACGAATCCACCTTCGCACGTATTGGTTTTGTGTTGCAACTGATTATGGTTACGTGGTCGACATGTAAGTGCGAATTCAGCTATGGTGCTGTTTAAGTGATAAGGGAGCATCTGGTGAGCAAAACAATTTTTAATGTAATGCCTTAGTAATGGCAAGTGGATACTACGACGACCTTTAAATAAATCGAGTTCAAAAATGAAGAAACATACGATGCAGCTGACATAAAGATGTGTACATTCCGTTTAAACGTGACTGACCATGGACTATAAAACTTTTACGTAGGTAAGATTTTTAGCTTTGTTAGAGCAGCTTACGTAAAAATGTCCATAGGCGAAACACTGTTCACCTAAATGCAGACCTGCGACGCTGAGCGTCTGTTTTTGCGATTTGGCCATTGTTGGTGAGCCGTCCTCGCCGTACCTTAGAGCTTTCTGAAGCTCTGTAACACGCAGTAGATCTGGAATTCCTTAAAAGACGATTAGCGGTCTGCACAGGACTTTCTAAAGCTCTGGTAGACGCAGTAGCGCTGGCATTTCTTAAACGACGAATTTGTTGAGGTTTTTCTGAAACCCTGGAAGATGTTGTAGCTTTAGCATTCCTAAGGGGACGAGAAGTGGTTTGCTCAGGGCTTTCTAAAGCTCTAGAACATGCTGTAGCGCTGGCATACTTTAAATGCCGAAGGATTGTCTGTGTTGGGGACTCGGAAGCCCTAGCCCTAGAAACGTTTATTGCGTCCTGTTAATTCTGTGCTAAACGCTCTTCAGTTGAAAGTTTAGCGCGTCGTGATGACATAACTGATGCTACAGATACCCACATTTCAGTCCGTTCAGCGATACTTTCGTGGAAATGTGGGCATCAGAGCGTGAGGCCATCTGAGAAAGGCACAACGAAGTTTGCTCTGTCGTTTTACTTGCTCTTACAGCTCTTGTAGCGGAAGCAGCAGCCGTGCACCATCCAAAAAGATTTCTTCTTTTATGGGGCATTTTAACCAATTTTAAAAAGGCTAACGTAATAATAGGTATGTAAATATTTTGAGTGCAAAAATATGCGTTGTCTAAACGCAAGCAAGTTAAAAGGATCCGAAAAATGTATGTAACTGTATCAAAAGAAGATCGAAGACAAAAAAGTGAAATTTAAAAAAATTCAACTAAATCTAAAACGGTAGTAGGTAATTAGGGGAAGTAAGTTCAATAAACGCAGAAACGGATGTAGAAGTAAAAAAAAAAATCAGTTTGGATACGTAATCAACAAATTACGGTTTCCGTAAGAAGCGAATGAAGTGATCCAAGTGCGGAGCAGTAATCGCAGAATTGTGAACACGCCTGTGAGGTATGGCATATAGAGTCGGTTGGGCGGCTGACATTGAGCGCACATACTAAGGTGACGTACGCACGTGCACACGCGTGCGTAAGAGAACTACTTGCGCGTATGATTTGAGGGGTCCAAGTTTAAATGCTTGCAACCGTGCCAACGAGCTCACAGCAATCACAGTTGACGCGATTGGTTAACCTCCAGTTGGGTTAGTCAATGCAGTGCACAGTGGCGGATGACGTTTCAAAATTCTATCTGGAGACTTTATTGTATCGGGTTTTTATTGATAAATATGAAAGCTATATAGTTCCTTATCGCAAAATAGGCATTGCCTTTTTGATTTACGTCGTCACCGATGTAGCGCAGTCTCTCTAAGTCAGCCAATCAGAAAATGGGATTTTCAAGCCTCATTTTTCTTTGAAAATTTTGAGCAGTGAGGAGATATGAGGTAGTTTTATTGATCAAAAGCTGAAAATACAAGCGTTTTTACACTTCTTACGAACAAAATTTGAAGCAATGTTAATTTCGTTTACTGATGAATGATGAAGTCATTTAAGTAGCACGAATTTAGATGAAAACATGTGAGAACCTTTTTTTGGCTAACAATGGACAGTAGTAAAATTATAGCGAATATGTGCCTTTTGCTACACGTAAACGGAATGAAAAGACATAACAGTTCCCCGATGTTCCGTCGAATGAAAAAATGCAATCAATGGTGAAAAATTAGACAAATTGGACAATTGGTGGGAGCCGATTCTGTCCACTTGGCTTAGTGGTGTGATGTGGCATGAATGTGTTAGTGATTGCTCACTGAATTCAATCCTATGCTTTAGTAAGCTAAATGGGCTACAAACAGCTAAAAAGCAACAGTTTCACCTTGTTTTTACTGATTTTTCTGGTAAAATTTGACATGTAGCTCTGTAAATCCCTTTTCAAATGGCCTTGATGTTTACTTTACTGAGCAAATGCAGAAAACGTGGAAAGTAATGCACTGAAACATTAAAATATCCTTTTTAAAAACCATCGTATGAATGTTAAATCCTAAAATAAAAAAGGCTACTTGAAACCTCTACTCCATTTGAAACCCCCCGTTCAAAATGATGTCGTATGACCCCGTTGCGTGAATGGGCCACTCAGCAGCATCCTACGATCCACACGTGACTAATAACACTAATCCTATTGGCTTTTGGAGCGCAAAGTTCGGCTGCGACAAAAACGTTTGCATCCGAAACCAAAATATGGCCATTCTTGTCATTTCTTATTCTCATATAAGCACTTAAATCCGACTTTTTTCTAATTATGTTACCGTTATTAATACTGACAAGAAAAGTTCCCATATCTGCTTGTGTGGAGTGAACGCACAAAATTAGACACGCGTGCGTACGATCAAAAATGAGAAATCGATAATATTGATTTACATATTAACTTACATCAGTTATTGGCGCCGTCCAACCTCTGCAGGACCATTAGCAGTAACTGTGTCAAATTTGGTGTAAATCGGTTCAAAAATGTAGGAGATCCGATAAACGAACACACACACATTCTGCCTTATGCACATATATATATATATATATATATATATATATATATATATATATATATATATATATATATATATATATATATATATTAGGTACCTCTACGAAATCGCTAAAAAAAAGAGCATAGTCTGATGAAAAAGACGCCAAACTTTATGAAAACAAAATTTTATCGTCTAAATGCTTATGTTTTTATGAAGAGGATAGACCAAATATTTTTTTAATTATTTTTAAAAATTTTTTCCATCTTTTTAGAATATTCTAAATTTTGATTTAAAAACTTTGTTTATCTTTGTTGCAACAAGGGGTAGTAAATAACATAGATAATTTTTAGCGCGTTTTTTGTATTTACACACATTAATTTGGAAAATCTTGCAAAAATAAAAATAATTGTCAGATGTTAATGAAACTTTCAGAAACTATTCACAGATGATCTAAATTATTATAAATATGTTGTTTTTTATAAAAGTCGTGGCAGAAATATTTTTTTTCATTTTTATTAACACCCCATAACTAATTTTATGAAAAACTCTAGAAATTAGATCGCGCCGCCCCCTACAGATTGCAATAGTTAAAAGCACAAGGCTTTGAAGAATGCAAATCATGTATTTTTTTTTTTTAATTGTGGCCAACGTACCTGAAAATCAGCTCTGAATTGTAACATACAAAACTCAATAAAACAAATATACTATTTAATTTCAAATTCTTTTATTTGTTTTTATTTGTTTTTATGAATATGGACAATATTTTCTGAAAGCAAAATCTTTTTTCAATGAAAATTGAATTTTTAATACAATTATTTGTTATTTCTTTTAATTATAGTAGATTTTTACATTAAGTATTTAAAAATATTATAAAATTAGTTAAAAGCAGCACCGAGCTTTCAATTCTGTCCAGATGAGACCGCCATTGTCTAGCGCTTTGAAAATTGTATCGTTTGGACCAATCGGATTAGCCAACGTAATTAAAAAATGTAACTTAGTGCTTATAATAGAGCGGTAATTATAAAGTACGGAAGATCAACCAGGATACAATTTAGTTGCATTATTTGAGTTCAGCATTGTTCCCCGCTCTTAAGGCCTTTACTTTTGCGAAACACGTATGGAGAAGTTAATTTGATTTTTCAATTTCAACTGAGAAGGGTACCTATAAGTATCAGTATCATCTTATGAAATTTAACTACTGCTAAACTTTAATTTATATGATCTTATTTTGATATTAATCTCAGTTATGACATTTTTCCATAAATGAAATATCAAAATTAATAATAAAATGAATGAAAATACAAATAACACAGTAAAATGTAATAAATGTACATAAAATTATAGCATTTTATGTACACTTCTGATAAAAATTCATAAGGTACGTATAAATTAATAGATACCTCTTTCTTATGAAATTTAATCTCACTCTTAACAGTCTTATTTTTTAATTTCTTTATATTTTCCATAAAGCATCGTAAACGTAAAGATGAAAGCTAAGTACAAAAAAAAAAAAAATGAAAAAATAGAGCGCTGAAAGTTTTTCTTAAAAGTAACGAGGTAAATAATTTGTTCATTTAAATCTAAATAATTTCACTTCCTTCCATCCGTAGAAAGAATTATCCTCCCGTAAGTTATCTAAACGTCATGAAACATAGCTGTCATCAGCTGTCAACGACGCGAAAGGTTATGACCTGCTCTGTTTTATTTTCAAATTACATTTTTTCGGCGCAGAAGCTAAGTTAAGCTTAATTTAAAATATTTTAAATAAACATTATAATTTCTGATTTTATTAAAATCAGTTTTGAAAAAATGATAATTGATTTTTAAAAGAATATCAAAGTCAGATTTTCATCTTTTTATCAAATGATTGAAAATGATTGATTATCTGTCCTTTTTTTTTGACAAAAAAAAACAAAATTTGTAACGAAAATTTCGGACGTGCTAGGAACGATTAAAAAATGTAAAAAATACCCCAAAAATACTTTGATCTTTCCTCTTTAATAATAATATGAAAATTAGACGATAAAAAATTTTTCTCGTCAAGTTCGGCGTCTTTTTCATCATGCTATCTCTGTTTGTTTACATTTTCGTGGAGGTACATATATATATATATATATATATATATATATATATATATATATATATATATATATATATATATATATATATATTAACTTTCCATACTTCATTATTTCAATTTTTCTTTCACATTTCGTTCTTTTGAGAACTTATACTTCAGCTGAATGAGAAATTTACTTCCCTACGAAGTTTACTTGAGGCAGTCGCCCGTTTTTGTTCATTTACTGGAACTGATTGCAACAACTAGATGAAGCGGGGGTTTATGCCTCAACGCTTCACCAGGGGTGTGATCAAGTTGCTGCTCAAGGACAAGAACGGTGTGGATGGGTTAGGTAACTTTCGCCTTTTAACCATGTTAAATACAGAATTAAAGATTTTGGCAAATATCATAGCCAACCTTTTGCAAGCTGTCCTGTCTAGTCGGATTGGCTCCGATCAGAATTGTGTTGTGAAGGGCAGAACTATTCAGAACAACATTGATATGGCCCGCTTGATCATCGAGCAAGTCGAGAGTGAAGTCGCGCTGATCGATTTAGATCAGTCCAAGGCCTTTGATAAGGTTGACCATCGATTCCTGGAGGCTGGAGGTTTCGGGTGTACTTTCACACCTTGATCCGACTTCTGTATGTGACTCTCAGTGCTCTGGTGGAGGTGAATGGGGTACGATCAGAGCCTTTCTTATTATCTCGTTCAATTCGTCAAGTTGTCCGCTTTCGGCTTTGTTTTACGTTCTGGCGTTGGAACCTTTCCTTCGCTAGTTAAAGACGAATCCGGTAATATGCGGAATTTCCCTACCACCTCGGCCAGGTATTCTGCCTCTGCTGACGACGTTTCGGTTCTTGTGTCGAGCAGAGCCGAGATTAACGAAGTACGCAAAGAAATCATTGGTTATGAGATGGTAACAGGAGCCAAGATCAATCGCGATAAGTCTGTTGGCTTTGTTGTTGGGTGCGTGGAAGTGAGTTTCTCTTCCTGGACCTTTCCTCTGAACGGATGGGCCAGTCAAGATATCCAGTTTTAAATGAATTGGTCGGAGGTACAATGGAAGGCCTAGATCGTAGTTAATCTGTGGTCTCGCAGGAATCTTTCCTTGAATGGAAGGGCGGAATTATGTGTTTTACCTTTTATCCTTTACCGACTCTCTGTACTTCTACTTCCGTATGCCACACTGATGTCATTAGTATGGTTTTTGTTCTCCTTCTTATGTGGAGGCAAGCCCGCTAGGCTATCTCGTGAAATCTGTTGCCTTCATACATCTGAATGCGATCTGGGTATGCTTGGCCTTGAGATTCGACAATATATACTTCGCATCGCTTTCTTACACCGAATGTGTCGTGACTTGGATGAGGAGGGAGCCTCCTGGAAGGAAGACGCCCGTATGAACTTCCTATCCCTGGGAAATGTGCACTCGAGCAAAGAGGAAGCCCGAGCCGAATGCTCCTTCTATTACGAATGTCGTCTTGCTCTGACACGCCTCTTATGATCGTCGGAGGGGTTGTCTCGTAGGGCATTATATCAAGTGTTAGTAAGGGGGTTCGTTCGTGATTGACGAGCTCGGTCTTACGAAACAGGACCTTGTCCTTGGGCGCCCGGGTTGAAATGCCACAATAACAATGAGGCATCTCTCACCAGGCTGGGGATTCTTGAGCCCCACTTGGTCGTCAAAAGACTATTCAGCGGGTTTCGTGAAATCTCCAATCTGCTGACGCTGTGATGGGGAAGTCAAGACTCTGGGTCACGCCTTCCATTGCAGGTTGGTAGTGCCGTTAGGTAATTTTTTTGAAGGCCTCATGTTTCGCATGCAGCGTGTAAAGTTCTGTTTGTAGCAATATAACACCGCCGTTGACGAAGGCTGAAAATATGTTTTTTGCTTCCTAGGTGTTATGAGTGTCGTGATCTGTGCGACTCGCCAGAAAGGATACTATGAATGTGAGAAATTCACTTCTTCCCAGCTGATCTTAAGCATCAGCTTAAAGTCAAGATTAGGACGGAAAAGCGGCGTCTCACTTCATCAGAATGTGGAAAAATTTGGGTAAATCTTGCGCGTTTGTATCGAGTGAAAGGGGCTGAACTTATTTGGCATTTTGATGCCGGTTAGACATCAGGATATTGTTATTCTTGCAATGAACATAGGCTAACCCTGCCCAGATTTATGTTAGTTTAGGTTTTTGTTTTTTGTCATTATTTTTCTCTCTTGGTCGCCAAAAGACTGTTCAGCGGGTTTCGTGGAATCTCCAAACTGCTGACGCTGTGATTGGGAAGTCAAGACTCTGGGTCACGCCTTCTTTCATTGCAGGTTGCTAGCGCCGTTAGGTAATTTTTTATATTTCAGCTTTAAAATAATCTGCAAATGGTAGTTAAGCAACATAAAACAAATCAATTCATTTTTTTTCCTTTGAATAATTATCTTTTGCCCAAATATATTTTCGTACATTCTCTGTTAATTAATCTAAGACATGGATACATCTGTTTTTTAGTCTATATTGTATATATTCTTTCTTTTCCTTCTTTTTTATTTCTTTTAAAGTTCTTTAAAATCATTTGTCTATGTTTACTAACAGACTTTAGTCAATATCTCTACTTACATTTTACAAGCATTCAAGAAACAGAAGTTACATTTTGTCCCATAGCTCCCTTACTTGAATAATTTATATATTAACAATATATATGTATTTATTTTAGAATTTCTTGAAAATATTCACTCCGTTTTCCTTTTCCTTCATTTTTAGGATAAGTGTATATTTCTGCTTCGATTCATATTCTACTCAGGTATCATTAAATCTTTATTATTATAAAATATTTGTGTTCCTTGTTTGCTTATCCACTTTACCATCTTTCTTCGCTCTGCCTTCTGCGGTTTACTCAGTTACATCTGTTGTTTCTTGAGGAAAACTTTTTTTTGATTCAGGATCTAGATTTCACTGTATTCTAAAGGAAGATCCGATTACGCTTTTTCTCGTGTCATTCAATCCCTCTTTCAGCACTTCTTCACTGCCTTCTGTCGATAAAAATTTTCAATAAAATAAAATTTAATGCACAAAAAGAAGAAGAATTTAATCTTTTTTTGTTTTCACGTTTAAAATTTCTCTTTTTTGGATGCCACAAAATGCAAACTTTCTGCAAATTTGAGACCCTATTATGAAGGCTAAGTCATTGAGAGATAGCACGTTCCGAATGAAACGCCAGTTCTAGGTGTAATTGAAAATGCATCAAATAATGTTAATACCAAAGCAGTCGAAATGATGGGAATATCACACCCTATAAAGATTACACGATATCAAAGGAAATATTAACATATAAATAATAAAATAATAATTCATTTAATATATCGGATATTGAAATATATTTTGGTATTTTATTTTATTTCAGGAGTTATTGATAAATAATGACTATATTTATGATTCTAAAGTATATACATGCACGCACACACACACACACATATACATCTATATGTATATATATACATCTATATATATATATATATATATATATATATATATATATATATATATATTAAATTAAAAAAGATTAAATTAATGTGACGTCCCGCCGGTGCCGCTGCGCCAAATGTGACGTCTGTCTGGCTGCGTCCGCCGTGCTATCCTGTCCTGTAACGACCAACTGGCTTGGTATTGGTCGCGGCACCAAATGTGACGTTCTGACCTTTTGGTGATTCGGATGGGAATCTGGTTAGATTCGGTATCAGCCTTGTCGTTCCCAGCTCGCTTCTAACGTCTGGTTACCGAAGTAACTGCTTTGATTTCAAGTCTAACCTACCCACGTTGTGAATTGATCTTAGGCAGACGAAATCAATCAGTCGCCGGGCCGTAATGCAAGTCGAGTTCGAATAAAGGTGATATCGCACAAGTATATGTAAAAGAAAATAAAATAATAACTCGAAAAGTTCAAATCTGTTAAAAAAGGATAACAATATTTTATATATAGTCGCTGAATACACGACTGCGTCTACTTCCCAACACGCTATATGGATTCGTGACACTTTGTGTTTGTTAGGCGAGTCTTAACATCCTAAGTTGTTTGTTCTTTAAGAAACTGCTTCTTGGTGTATCTTCAGACGATATTCGTGAAACTTGTTTCGGTGGTGTGAGTCTAAGTCGTCCTTCAAAAATAAATTGTTCTTGGCCAGAAGTTGAGTTCGGAATTTGCTTGGAATCTTTCAGTCAGGTATCTGCGAGGCTATTAACTCTGTAGCTGTCTCTGCCAATTGCCAACTCCAACTCCAACTGCTTTGCACTCGCTGCGACTCTGCTTATATGGATTCCGACCAAAACCGGGATGGGCTTGTCGGGGTTTGAGGTTCCTTGATAATTCTCAACCCACAATCCACTTCTTTAGTTTCGGTCAGGAAAATTTTATTATTTTCCATTTTGGGAGGACTTTCGTCTTCCCACCTCCTTCTTTTCTCATATTGGTATTTCACCATGCCCTCAGAGGGTGTCAACGGGTTTCGCCTCTCTCTCACAGTGGCATCTCACACCTATCCCTTCAGGCGGGCGCAACAGGCCTCCCCTCCTTCTTCACATGATTACCTCCGCTCAATACTCCTGCTATCATTCAGCCAATGGACGCTCAGCGGCGTGGGTGTGACCAGACTAGCCTCGGTTTAAAAAATCTTGCTCAAGGAAAAAAATAATTTATCCTTTTTTTTTTCAGTTTTCCTTTTCCTTCTTCTCTTCGAGGAGACCTCACGCGCTAGACTCTTTATCTTTTAACCAAATTACCTAGAATTCGTCAATTAGCTTTTCGTCATCACCAAGCGGGTGGCCACCCAGACGTACCTGCACTCCTGGCGCCAACTACTGATCCGATAAAACAGTTTCGCTATCATAGCCGAATTTCATATGGGATTCGTCAACGAGATTTTCGCCAATTATCAAGTGGGTGGTCATCTGGCGAAACACAGCCAATTTTTCGTCCCGATACAATAATTTCGCTATCATAGCCAGCCTGACGATAAACAGATGCTCCTCTCAACGATTTCTACATATAGACAAAGGCTTAACCTTTCCTTCATGGTCAGCGGACACTTTTGGTTTTGTAATTCTGCGACACAGTTAATTTTTATCTATTTAGAATTCTGTCTTTGAGGTTACTTGGCCAAGCTGGAATTTCCACCCGCCTCGTAACCTAAATTAGATTTATTCCAGTATCTACCTTTTTACCTTCTCGATAATGGGAATAAAAAATTTTACCACTTTTCCTTGTCAGAAAAATAACACCGCTTAGTGACCTTTTCGTAATGGCTTCTTATCACCTAAATTCAATTCTCGCCTTCCTGTTTTTTTTTTCTTTTTCTCGTTTAGCAAGCCAAATAGTGTCACATTAAATTAAAGAATTAAATTAAATTAAAAAAGAAACAACCTTATACATATATATATATATATATATATATATATATATATATATATATATATATATATATATATATATATTGAGAGAGAGAAGGAGGGTAGAGGTGTGTGTGAGTCTGAAAGAGAGACAGAGACAGAGAGAGAGAGAGAGAAAAGAAGTTCGGGCAGTGAAACATATATTGGCAGAGAAAAATGGAATTGATGAGCCGAGTTCAATTTGTCCGCGTGTCTGTTACGTTTACCCTCACATAAATAATATTGTGAAAAGTTATGAATCCGTTAATTGTCCTTAAATAAATTGGGCTTTCTTGTATTGGATTGCAATCACTATACGAGAAGGAAGACTCTAAATTCCAAATTGTGGAGAAAGATATAGGAAAACACTCCACTGTCATTTCTAAGAATCCCTGTCAATTCAAAACCAGTAAAGAAAATAAATCTGTGGAGAGTCATGATCGCCTATATTTTGAAGGGACAAACCATTTAAAAAAAAAGGATCTACACATCAAATATTAATGTATACATTTCTCATCCTCCTCGTAACTATTTTGCTATATTTATATTTTTATTTTATTTTATTTCTTCTTCTTTTATTTATTTATTTTGAGTGGAGTAAATCATGAAAACAAGCTAATCACATTGATGATGATGATCATGATGATCATCATCATCATTATCATTATTATTATTATTATTATTATTATTATTATTATTATTATTATTATTTATTTATTTATTCATTTAATGATTTCGGTTCTTATTTCCATAACTTGTAAACGTGTGTCATACTATACTGATCTTTGTAACTACCAATGTGAAAATCTTCCCTTCGGGTGGTGCGTAAGTAAAACATTTCTACATTTAACAGTTCGAGACTTACTGGACACGCCTGTATGTTTAACCATGTAGCAAAAGAAGTGGATACCCCTATGTTTTTAAGTCTGTACCAAATTAACTGGACGTCATATATATTTCAGGATACATATATATATATATATATATATATATATATATATATATATATATATATATATATATATATCCTGGGACCTACGCTGTTTGTAATTGTCATGAATAATCTCCCCCGTTGTAATCAGTTCGCAACTAAGTATTTATGCAGATGACACTCTATCATTTAGTCCTGTCTTAGTAGCAAATCCGACAGACCTGACAAAGTAAACCTGACAAATGTTCTTGAAAAAGATCGTCAATCGGCGGTTAACAGATCAAAACTACTTTCATTTAATCACAACAGAGAACTTTTTATTTTCCTGCCATCAGTATGGGTGGTGGGAAAATCCAGTAGTGCAATACTCTATGCCTTCTTCGTCTGACGTTTTCCACTGACAGGAAGTGGAGTGACTATATCGAATCAATTGCTTCATCTACTCCAAGGTAAAGTGCTTCATTCTGTTGTAACAGAAAATTTTTCTTGACAGAATCCATCTTTCATATGTATACGCTTAAATTAAAGCTAAAATAAGTTCAATAATTTTTTTTCATTTTTAAATATTCTTTTTAAACTTTAGGTACTACGTTTTCTGTGGTGGTACCTAATCTATGACATTCTAAATTTGACTCTCACTGCTTTTCACGACTTCAAATAACCTGCCTGGGACAGGGTTAAATTATTTATTTATTTATTTTACAAAATTGATATAAATCTAATCTCAGGCATCAAAGGAAAACATCCATCTTTAATGTGGCATAGTGTCGTGTTTCTACTCTAAAATCAGTATTACATTGATATAACTACTCACCGATACAAGGACACAAATATGGGCACCCAGTGAGGATCAAACTCACTAATGAGTAGTACACAGTCAACCAAGCGAATGATAATTATTACATCATACTGAGAAATATTGTATTCATTGTATCAAAAAATATTCGAGAAGCATTTGCAATGCAAGGGAAGTAACTCTTAATATTTTTATTTTGATTAATGTTCTTTTGCATATACTGGCCGCAAAGACTTTAATCATTTTTTTTTCTATTTTGCTCCACTTCTCTTTCAGTTAAAATTGTTTTTCGACGTGCGATGGCTAACAAAGATAGTAACGTCGATTTGGAAGGTACCACGTTTCATCTTCACCAGGCGTTTCTCTATTGGGGAGATTGAATCGCGTATCAAAGATTAAGTTCGTCTACATCTTCCCGCTTCTATATATACCAAACGTACTTGAACATTAAAAGTAACAGTTAAACCAAAACCAAAATCAACTTAACGAAAAAAATGTAAAAAAAAAGTGTATAAAAAAAATAGAACCGTCTTTATTTCTAAAAGGAAAACTCCAACTTTTTACAAAGTCATTTTTCTTGCTTTTCTATAAAGGCTTATAGAGCAGACCCCAAAGTGCTGCCTCTCACCACTAGTTACGCTACTGTGCCTGTTCTTATTCTAAAACAGCTAATTATTTATTTTCATTAAAGAAATTGAAATTCTATTCAGTTAGAATAGCTATTAGGTTGGTGCAAAAATAATGTCGTTTTTTGACGTTCAACTTCAAAAGAAAAACGACATTATTTTTGCACCAACCTAATACATTGATCTGATGAAAATTTTAAAGTTTCACAAAAATTATAATTCATTCAATACTAAAAATAATTTTAAATCCCGATAAATAAGGTAATTAGTCATGTAACATGCCATCTTTCTTCTGTAGTGAGTAAGAAATAATAATAACTCCCTTCAAATTTGGAGGACTGAGGACAAGAATTCGTGAACCTATGTGAAATTGTTTTGAGAACCTGTGAAAACTATGCCTTCATAGAAATTAGCGGTTAGCCGAGAAGAAAGTAGCAAACCTATGCGAAATTCCTTTCGATATAAAACGAGGAGAAAAATTAACTAAATAAGATTGTTTGAAGTCATGTGAAAATTTTCGATTCAGTTCCTCGCAACCAGTGTTGAAGTTGTAGTGGATGGGTTAATTATGTGGTAATATTTGTTGAGAATAAGTTGCGTGCCAATTAACTATTTCCGCTAACATCAAAATAAAATACAAAATTCAACTGAATTGTTTTAAAACGTAACAATTAGATGCAATGAAAAGGTAGGACAGAGTCGTGTCCCTTTGATTTGGAATTATTTGTACCAGAGTTCATATTACGAACAAGACATATTTAATTAGAAACTAATAAAACATTCAAAACAATGTACAAGCAGAATATTTGGTATATGTTATGTTGGCAAATATGTATGATTTTTTAGGTTTCAGAATGTCTTTCTTGTAATCAAGCGTTTTAACATTTCTTATCCAATGAGGATGTAGTGCACTCAATAATCGGTTCTGATCCACTGGCATATGAAGGTTAAGCTCTATAATACCCTCCTGCAGATTGTAAAAGATTTTTTTCAATATGTATAATATTTTTTTAACTTGGTAGTCCAATGAACGTGCCTCCCAGCTCTTGTAGTAACTTCCCTGGGCTGTGTTTGTGTCTTTTGAGGGGTAAGATTTTGAGTTGAACTGGAGAAAGGTTGTGTCAGTACACGCAGAAATGCTGGCTTCAATCTGTCTATACTGACTTTAGTTTCTCTGTTATTGGCAAGAACTGTGAAATATTTTGGGCAACGGGAGACTACTCTGTATGGGCCAGAATATGTTGGCCTAAGTGTTTTTTTTACTGCGTCTCTGCGGACAAATACGTATTCACAATTTTCCAAAGTTTTTGGAATAAAAATCTCCTTGTCTTGTGTGCGAGTAGGAGTAAACGAAAGATCGGAAATGCGTTGCTTCAAGTCCTGAATAAAATACGTTGTTGGCCGAGTCGGGATATCTTTTTCAATGAATTGGCCAGAGAGTGTAAGCGAACTCCCGAAAACTAGTTCGGCTGTGGTACAATGTAGATCTTCTTTTACTACGTTACGGAGTGAAAGCATTACCAGTGGTAATCTTTCAATCCATGTTTGAGGGTCTTCAGTAGCTGTAAGTGCAACCTTAAGCTGCCTATGAAATCGTTCGACTAATCCGTTGGCACATGGATGATAGGCAGTAGTCGACACATGTTTGGCACCTAGCAAGTTTGTGAATTCTGTAAAAAGAACAGATTGAAACTGAGTTCCTCGGTCAGTGGTGATGACAGAAGGGCATCCAAATATAGAAATCCACTCGCGTAGAATCGCTTGAGAAATTACATCTGCGGTGATCGATTTGTGTGGGACAACCACTGGCCAACGTGTAAAACGATCGATAATGGTTAATAGATACTGACAACCATCGACTTCAGTTAGAGGACCGACTAAGTCGACGTGTATGCGTTTGAAACGACCATCTGGTGCTGCGAAATGTCCCGGAGGTGATTTCGTGTGCCACTGGACTTTAGTTTTTTGGCACTTAGTACAACATTGTGTCCAGTGTTTAATGTTGGCGGACATATTTGGCCAAACGAATCGCCCCCCGCTATCAGTTTTGTAGTAGCTTTGCGTCCAGGGTGAGAAAAGGAGTGAAAATGTTCAAATATCTGTTCGCAGATTTGAAGGCGGGAGGTAGGGTCGTGCATGACTGGTACTGACATCACAATACAAGTGTGTTGCGATGAAAGGAAGAGGTCATTGCTCAATTCGTAGTGACGTGTCCTGCTTTACTTTCTCAAGTGTTACATCGTTCTTTTGTTCCCTGGCTAAACACTCCGAGTCCCAGGATTGTGAACGAACAGAGTTTAAAGTTGATCTAGACAAGGTGTCTGCAACAGTATTATCTTCTCCGTGAATGTGACGGATATCAGACGTATATTGAGATATGTAATCTAGCTGCCTTATATCTCGTGGGTTGTATTTGTCCGTTCTAGAATGCAAAGCGTAGGTTAGTGGCTTGTGGTCTGTGTAGACTACGAAATTCCGACCTTCCAACAGGTGTCGGAAATGACGGATTGATAAATAGATCGCGAGGAATTCGCGGGAGAAAGTACTGTATTTCCGTTGTGAGGAATTTAATTTAATTGAGAAGAAGGAAAGTGGTCTTTTAAAATCACCATATTGATGTAGAACAACTCCTATAGAGTCTGCTGAAGCGTCTGTAGTCAGAGTTAATACAGCTTCTTCGTCGCTAGAGATGTATGGTAATTTAGTAAAATTCACAAGAGCTTCCTTTGCGTTTGTAAATGCTGTCAAAGTATCACCAGTTAAGGTAATTTTTGCATTCTTTTTTTATTGGCTCCGCAATAAGTTCGTCAAGGGAATTTGAATTTGAGAACATTTTGGAATAAATTGTCTGTAATAGTTAATCAAACCGAGAAATCTGCGTAACTGACGGAGAGTTGTTGGTTGCGGAAAATTAATCTTTTCAGGGGTTGGTGTTATTCCGTTCTCGTCAACTTTATGACCGAGAAATGTAAGTTTAGAAACTGCAAGTACGTTTCAGGGTTGATTTTCAGTCCAAAGTACTTTAAACGCTGGAAAACCTCGTGATCCTCGTGTTCCGCTGCGTTCTTGCTAGCGATCAAAACATCGTCTATGTAGGCGAAAGTAAAATGTAGTCCACGTAAAACTTCATCAATCAGGCGTTGAAAGGACTGTGGCGCGTTTCTTAATCCGAAAGGCATTCTGGCAAATTTGAACAATCCGAACGGTGTAGTGATAGCCGTTTTGTGGATGTCCTCTTTAGCCACTGGAATCTGGTAAAAGGCCTTTCTCTAGTCTAACTTGGTGAAGATTTTTGCACCTTCCAAAGTAACAGTATAAACTATATAGTGGAAACTTGGACACCCTAAGAGCCCTACATCGACTCTCTTAACTAAGACTCGGTCCAGGTAGCTCGCAAGCGTGCCAGGAGCAGAGATGCCACTATTTGCCCAAGTCCATGCTACCTCCGGAGGGTGCTCATTCCGGAATTTATCGACAAGATCAAACCCGCCGATAAAGTCCCGAAATGCCTTCATATCAGGATAGTTAGTACCCGGATTTTGCCCTATACGATCTATATCGGGGTCAAGGACGGCATTCCAATCTCCCACTAAATCTACCCGACGAGAAGTCATCAAAAAAGGCTCGATCTGCCGAAACAAAGCAGGCCGCTCAGCATGGTTATTGAGCGCATAAACCCCAATGAGACGTAAAGCCTTATCCTTTATGGTAGCATCCAGCACACAAAGCCTCCCCGCCGGATCTGCGAAGACAAGGGTACATGCAGCCTTCAAAGACCTGCTCACTAGCCAAGAGACACCCCTAGAACGACCATCAAAACATGCTGAATAAAGAGCGAACCCCTTAGACAGTATGTCCTCACGATCATGAGAAGAAAACCGGGTCTCTTGCACACAACAAACATTCACCCCGAGGCGCTGAAGGTCACGAGAGAGCCTCGCCTTGCGAGACGAGGACCTCAGGCCCCGCACATTTAAAGTAGCTAACCAGAGCGCTTTCGTGAAGTCCGATTTGGGTTGTTTACCTGTATTAAACATGGCCGGGGTAAGGATACCGACAGCCTCTCCCATAGATCCATGGCCCATTTCAGTTTTGATGGTGCCGTCTTGGGAGATTCCGCCGATATCCCAGGGGAAAGTCAATTTTAGTGCTCTAAAAAGGGAGGGGTGAACGAAAACCGGGACCCTCCCTGCACAAAATTGCTTCATTTTTTTAAACTGTTATTTTCAATAATAGCGATGGGTGGGGTCATGTTGAAAGAAGTTATAGCCTCGTCCAACATGGCCCAAATCTGTTTCGTGCCCGGGTCGGATCTGACCACAGTTAACACCCTTTGTGCGTTAGGGAAGTTATGAGGGTCATCAATGTTCTTATTAGTAAGTATTTTAGGTTTGTGATTCTATTTCCATAGTCTTTAGCTTTCTCCGCTTGTAGCGGAGACATTTTGCAGACTTCAGTCCCTAGGTTAAAAATGTGTTTAGCTTTTTTCTTTTTTTCCTCATCATCATGGGGAGGGCTACTGAGTCTTTTTGACGGTGGGGGGGCATTACAGGCGATTTAGTGGGGGAAGGACTGGGGGTATTACGGGGAGTAAAGGGTTGTCTAAATGGGCTGCGGTGTCTACTGAGTGGAATATAGGACCGGGCAGAAGAGGAGGGGGAAGCAAGTGGAGGCTTCACTCTACAAAGAGAGGTTGAGGGACGAGGAGAAGGTGGTGGATCGGAGGATGTGGAGGGAGTGGATTTCTTTGTAGAGGGGAACTTAGGTGGACGGGCTGTAGTGGGCTGTGGAGACTGCGAGGAAGGAGAGATCTTAGATGGAGATGATTTTGCTTTCGTTTGTTTATCCAGTTGATTTTTAATTCTTTAATCTTTTCTGTTTTACTGTATCCAGGGTCGTATTTCTTTTTTTAGTCTGGTTTGAGGCCGGGGCATCGCCCTTACTGTTGCCAGAGGGAGCGGGGCTGTAAGTGTCTTTAGTCCCCGGGGCTTCAGGGGACTGAGGCCCCTCTGTCTGACGCTTCCCTCTGGCCCTGCCGACGTGCCCATTACAGGCGTGGCGGTTTTTGAAGACTCGGTCAGAGGGGGAGTTTGGTCGATTGGGACCTGAGCTCCAAACGCCTTCTTCTCTGATCAGGAAGAGGAGAGGTGACCAGCCACTCCACACTTCCAGCAAACTGGTTTACGGCCGGTCACGATGACCGGCAGCTTCAGGTCACCGATGTCAAGACAGTTGGGGATAGAGCCGAAGGCTTTTTAATTGAGCATCATCTCAAAGCTCAATTCCCCGCTCAGACTATTGCAAGAAGCACCCAGAATCTCCCCGTATTGGGACAAGTATTGCTCTCCGATAAATCGAGGAGGGACCTCGTATATCGCTACTGGTCCTTCACCGACCCTCGTACTCTCTACGAAGGATTAGATCCTTCGTATTAAGATCACCGGTTGTTGCTTTAATACATTCTTCGGCAGTGGGCAGCAGCAAGTCACACATGAAAAACCCTTGCCATTAACTATTAGGAGGGACTCCAGTGATTTAAACACTGTGTCTTTAGTCGAACGACAAATTTTGCGAGATCGCTTGTCGACGACAAAGACTAACACTATTCTTTTCTCGACTTTCTTCAGTTCTATTGGATCCTGCAAGAGCCCACCTTCCACCACAAGGTCTGCGTAATCCTTGGCACGATCCAAGAACTCCGCAATGTCGATTATGCATTTAGGAAGGGATTTGCAACAAGAGGGCGATTCCGCGGCGTCTGCATTAGTAGTTGATTTGTCATTTGCTTGGTCTAATTTCTTGCTCTTTTCAGCCTCCATATTTTTGGAGGCTTTTTTTAAATACTTCTACAATCTCCTCATTAGATGGAACTGATGGCAGATCAGGGTATTCATCCTTATTTTCTTTGTCAGGGTGGTCTTTTTTAGGGTTATAAAGGTGCTTTCTTACCGTACGCCTGTAAGAAGCTATTTTTGGCCTTTTTTTTAAACTAAAAAGGAAGGAACTTTTTTTTCCTTCTTATCCATTTTTTCACAGTGAAGTGAAGAAGGGGGTGGGAGGGAAATGGTTAAACAAATTTATTGGCAAAATATAATTAAATCAAAAATTAAACGAGACAAAAATGAATGAAATAAATATGCACACACAAAAATAATTACATGACGAAAAGAACAAAAAACACTGTTCACTTATACGTAAAACAAAAAATACAATAAAAATTAGAAAAAACAAGAAAGAACAAATATCGCCTAAAAGCGAAACAAGAAAAGAAAACACATAAAAGAAAATAAACAATAATAAAAAAAAAAGTTAGGCAATGAAAACAAAGAATATACAAAATTCGACAAAATCCGAAACTAGTTAAAAAAAAAATATATATGGCCGACGTCAATAAACAAAAAAAATACGAAACGGCAATAGCCGAAGCTAGTTACAAAAAATCAAAATGGCCGATGTCAACAAAAAAAATACGAAACGGGGAACAATAGCCGAAGCTAGATACAAAAAATCAAAATGGCCGACCCTAAGAAAAGCGTGTCGAACCAAATGAAGACAAACAAATAAATTGGACAAAACAAACGATTACAAACAATAAACACGTAAAAATTAAAGGATGGAAAGAAGCAATCAATTAATTAATAAAAAATAAAGCAAAAACACAGAATAAAGAAAAACGAAGATAGATTAAAAAAAATAAAAACGGGATGAAAATTAAAAAGGAAGACTAGAATAAAAAATTAATGGGGGTAGAAATAAGAACTGCGAAAATTAAAGGGGTAAAATGAAAATCAAAAAGGAAAACTAGCAAAAATCAAATAGGAAAACTGAAATAAAAAGAAAAAGTGCAAAAATTAAAGGTGGGAGGGGGTAAAAATAAAATGGAGGGAAGAAAGAAAAAGCAAAAAAACTTTTTCAATACAGTCACAAAAATGTAAAATTAAAATAAACAAACTTTAATCAAAATGCAAACGGGTAAATTTCAAAAAAAAGAGTCGAGCGAAAATCAGCTGTCCGCAAAAAGATCAAGGCCGCCGCGAAGCTCACTGGTAAACTTGTGTTCGTGCATCGTTTTTATTTACATTCCTGGTCACGTGCGTGGCTCGCGAAAACATTTCAAGATTTTTGGTGGTATTTTGTGTTTAAACACGTGTGCGTAGGCGTTGTTATTACTTTGAGATATATTGGCGAATCAGAAGGAATTATTGTAAAACTTGTGTCTGGAGCCTGGATTGTGTTTAGCTTGCACAAAAATCTATAACTAACATGAAAATGTAAATTAGAAATGTTTTTAACATTTCTTGTCCAATGAAGATGTAGTGCACTCAGTAATTGGTTCTGATCCACTGGCATCTGGAGGTTAAGCTCTATAAAGTTCTCGCCAGTGTAAAAATTAATGACCAATTATATTATCAGCCTCTAAACAGTATGTGACACTTATAAGAATTTTCTCTTAACAATCCATGAAAGCTAAGTATTTCAAACCATCTTCTATTTGAATGTTTCCAAACCACATATGTCTCATCCCTACAGTGAACAAGAAACTCTCTTACCTTTATCTTAAACATTTTTCAATATTATTTTATCTCTTTTATTTTATCTTTTTCCTCATAATGTGCCCTAGAAATGTCAAATGCCGCTAAGGTATCAATGGAGAAAACTCATTCGAACAACTGCCGAGAAAATATTTATCAAAAAAGTTTGAGGGAAGCCATGAGCCGGGCTGACAAATCTGCACAAATTATGAAGACCAATCATTCAAATTTGTAGTAGCTTTTTATGATATCAGTATACATCACTGTTACAAATTTATATCTGATGATGTTAACTTTTCTTTGTATCGATAAGAATTGTGCAATACTAACATTATTTCCTCTAATGTTATAGAAAAGATTTCAGGTATAACAAGTAATTGCATAATAAATTACAACTTTAATAAACATTTACTTAACTAATATATAATTTATCGCCGTTTAAAAATGACTAAAGAAATTAAAATAATCCTTCAATTAATTAATAAATCTCGTTGGAATGCAGTTTCACCAAAGCTAAATATTTTTCACTTATCCAATTGATTTTTTTTAGTCTAGACGTCAGACAAAATATTCTTTAAAAAAAAAAACACCCGCACAAAACTGTATTCATCAGAATTTTGACAAATTAAAAAAATAATCTATCTTACGTAATTTAAAATATTCCTTAATTCATTACTAAAATTAAAAAATAGTTTTAATTAAGTTTCTGTTAACGTACCTTCCCCTTAAGCAATATATAGATGCCTTGATGCACAAATACCCTAGTATGTTTTCTTAGTACTTCTATATGTTTCAGAAGGTCATATTTCAAGGTACACATAAAATATTAGATACGCTATTTTTCTGTGCCATCGTGCTAAGTGAAATCATTTTATAAATGTTATTACCTAGACAATAGGTGCATTTGAATGAAATTTGAATTGGGTAAAAAATAAATAAAATAAAATATGTTTGGGATTTGTTTATTATAATAGAACAAGAAAATATATAACATTTGTCAAAACATGAACGAAAACAATAAAACACATTGCATGAAATATAAAAATTGTCACTTCAATTTTCTGCTAGTTCTTTTAACGAGTTCATGTCTGATCAGGACAAACTGAAAAAATGGTGTCAGAATTATGATAATTCATTAGTTTTGGCCACTTTCCAAACTTTCTTATTTGCCTCCGTCAAAAGTAGAGATCGTTTGCCTAGATCTACAGATTCTGCCTTTTCAGGAAGGACTGCTTCTTCAGATGAGAATTCATTGGTTGAGTCAGACAGCTTCTCCTACAGATAAAGAAGTAAAGAAAAAATGTTTTTTAATTAAATACTAAAATAAACAAACAGTAAATTTTGTAAATGATATTTAATTCCTACAAAGGCATTTTCTAATGGGTTCTTGTTCTGTCACATTTCAATGCATACAACTAACATACAAAATGAGACAGATTTAAAAAAAAAATAAAAATTAAAAAATTAAAAATAAAAAATTAAAAATTAAAAAATAAAAGCTTCACATCACTACTATAATTTTAGCAGTGGTGACAGAAAAAAAAATTTGGATGGGACATCAAATATTACAGGAACTTAATCTATATTTCTATTGTGGTACAGTCAAGTTTATTATGTACATTTACATGCAAATACATTGGGAAAAGTATGAATCAATTTTCCCCTCTCAGCTATGGGTTAAATAGTATGACTTATTATTAATTCAATATTCAGTTTCAAAATAGAAATATTCTACAATCTGCAGAAAGCAGATCGCATGCTATGACCCGACTGAGTGGCTGGGACACTCCCCAATCCTCAAACCCCTCCAGTTTCCTTTCTAGTGTGAGGGGTGTCATGAAAGACTATGTTTATCGTGAAAAGTCAGTCACAAAGTGTTATGTGAACTTACCTATAACGATAATGGACTCTTCTTGACATTATAAATAGTGCGCCTCTCAAGAGATATAATTGAATGAGCGGTGTAACCAGCACCAGGTCATGACTGTTGAAGTCGCTGCTTTTGCAGAGAGGAACCCGGATGAAGCTTTGCCAAAGGGCAAGGTTTCGTCCGGGGTGGTAGACAGGCCCTGAACCCGTCTAGGCCGGTTCGAAGGGTATATTTTTGGCTCGGGAAACCCACGTTTAATTCGGCCTTGTGGCACATGCACCTCTCGTGTGTGTGTGGGGGGGTAGATACCGAATGAATGGTGTAACGAGTCGAGACAATATTAGTTCACCCGAAACCAGACGGACAGTCATTACTAACAATTTGAACTTCTTGTACTATATTTCTGTTGTAATATATCTTTGTTATTCTACACTTGTGTTCGTGTTGTTCTTCCTTGGTTCTAACTTTGGACCATAACTGTGGTGCGAAGATATTGAACCATAACACAAAGTGAAGTCTCAAATCACTACAAAGTTTGTGGGAATTGACATCTAATTCTGCAAGCAGGTGTGCCACTGCCTGCTCGGATCTAATCGTGCATCTATCACCAAAAGAAGGGACTTTGAACATTGCCAATACCTTAAAAATTTCCCCTGTAAAAATAAATAGTTTGATAAGCAAATATATTTCAGTGATTTGCACCTCCTTTTAACAGATATGACAAACAATCAACTTTGTCTTTTTTAATCATTTCAACCTAAAGCAAGGTGATAAAGCAACTAAGACGCAAGGGGGGGGGGTCACTGCGAATGAAAGAATTTAAGAGAAATCATTAACGAGAGAGGGGATAAGAGAACAGGAGATTTCCTCTCGGGTTCTGTCAGATTACATTATTCAATTTGCTCATGGTGATTTTAAAAGAAAAGAATTGCGCACAAATAAACCAACTCCGGAGAAAAAAAAAGTTTATATGCCGAATTCAAAAGTGTCGAAATAATTCAATTGTATTATTTATTTTCATATTTTTATAACTTTTAGGTCCACAGGAAGCTGAGAGTAAAAAGCGGAAAGCCCAAAAAGAGGCAGGGACTAGCTTAAATTTCTCCTTTTAGTGGGCGTCTAGGTTAGTTAAAAATAAATAAATAAGGCGAGGCTTTTCCTCAATGAATCTATCATGAATAAATTTAGCTAAAATCTATAAAGGGAAATTACCCAAAATAAAGTTACTTCCCTTAAATGAACTGAACTTGGTTGGGTGTTACGAAGTACACAGCCTGTCTAACGTGCTTTGCGACAAGACAAAATGTAAAGATTTAAATAATAGTTTTTTTTTTTTCCTTTTCGTCATATTTGGATATATGGGAGATTTCAGTTGTTGCTGCTAATATAAAGTTTATTTTTTACGGGGCAAAGGTTCTATATTAACAATTCCACATAGTGCTTTATTAGTAATAAGTGAAACAATTGTAGTGGATGGGTTAATAATTGTGTGGTAATATTTGTTGAGAATAGGTTGCGTGTCAATTAACTATTTCCACTAACATCAAAAATGAAATACAAAATCAAACTGAATTGTTTATAACGTAACAATAAATTTATTTAAATTGACGTACAATGTGCACCACAGGATATGACAGAGTTGTGTCCCTTTAACTTGGAATATTTGTACCAGAGTTCATATTATGAATAAAATTGGATAAAACATTTGCATACAGTTCAAAATGATGTACAAGTAGAATATAGGTCTGTGTTACTGTTATGTTTGCAAAGAGTTCAGAAAAGTCCTTGAAAAGTTATTTACCTTTCACTGTAATATTTTTAAGGTCGTTCACATATAGATTTTCACTTAATAAATAGTAAATGTAATTTACTTTAAGTAAGCAATATCTAAAAAATAATGTCCACAGAATTTGTAGAGTTGAAATGTTCAGTTAGCGAGTCAGCGTTGAGGTGTTTTTTTGTGGCGGCAATGTTTGGTTTCGAACGACGTGGAGTAAGTTAGCAATTCTCTGTGGCACTGTTGCTGACTTTCTAAAGTTCTAATTGTCTTTAACGTCTGATCAGCAATGACTAAGACGGGAGTCGGTGAAGGTTACATCTTGAAACTTGGTAATTACTACTCGAAAAGGTTCACACATGTTCGGTTTATATAATCGCTGAGTGGCTCCCAGCATATGAGCGGGAAAACAGATTGGTCGCGTGCAGGCGGTTTGATTGGTCGGAACTGACCAATCAGCAAGCCAGATTGTAGGTGATTGACCAATGAATACTTGTTATATTTTCTGAAAGTAGAATTTGGCTTACCAGATAGGAAGAATGCATTTCCTACAAAGAGGTAAGGCTGGTTAAGTTGTGGGAGATTCCACACAATAAAAAGGAACTATGTTAATAAAAAAAGTATTTGCGAAAACTGAGAAAAAATTTTGAAAAATAAACTTGTAATGGGGGGTGGGTAATAAATACAATTATTGTATTAGCAAGTTTAAAGAAAAACTGAATGATTTATTGAGTGATTTGTTTTCTACTGTGAGTGTAAAGTGTTGATTAGTGCGTCGGGTTGATCAATTATAGAATGTACTGCTTCTTGAGTGTTGTGGTCACCAATGTTGAATGGGTTAAATAGATAATACGGCTGCATGTTGAGAAGGTCATCAACATTCATACATAATACTTAAAACATCAAGGAAAAAGAACAATGAGAACCAATTTTGTTTAACGAAGAAATATGTATATTAAATTCAACAATAATACAAAGTAGTTGCAATATGAGTGATAAGGGGAGAAAAAAGTAGCTTCCCCTTGACTGTAAGGAAATGTCTTTTAGAAGATTTGTCTGAGAAAAATGTTCAGAATTCAGTGTTGAAAATAAAATATTTCTTTCGGAAAATTGTTCAGTAGTTGCAACTTACAAAGTTGATTTAACTTGGTGTATCCACTGAGAACTGGCGGTGTGTCACATAAGGTTCTGTAGTGTGTATGTACGTGCGGAGTGATGCTAATATATGCATGAGTAGACATACACGAGTACAAACATGTAACAATATATATATAAATACTCACACATATTCATACGCACACACACATATATATATATATATTAGTACATGCATATATATATATATATATATATATATATATATATATATATTCATATATACATATATACATAAATATACATACACATGTGCACACACAAACAAACAATATAATAAACGAATATATGTATACATAGATCGGAGGATTAGTAGATAATATAAGTAATAACATACTAAATTTACAGTAACATTTCATTATCGTCAAAATGTATTATTACCCCTGTAGTAAGTAAATATTTGAGCTATGTCTACAGTTAACAGTGAGTTCATTCCTTTGATTTATGAGAGTGATATTGTCTTTAAATCTAATGATTTCAAATTTTTCATTAAGACATAAAAACAAGGGGTATATAGAGAATTACATGCTGGAGCTCTCTCAATTAATTTCTCTTTAACAGTAAATGTCTTGTTTTTTGTCCTTTAAACTCCAAAATTACTTGAACTAAAAACTATTGTATTTATGATTATTATGTTGAACGTTTAGGCATGTCCCCGACAACGTTCTTTGAATGTATTCATAGTACTTCTAATGCAATTTTTTTAATATTGCTGTTTTCTAGTGTAGAAATTGTACTAACATAAACTAAAATTAGTTAAACAATTATTCTGTAATGGGCAATTACTAGGATTTCTACAATTGCACAAGTTATTATTAATGTCATTATACTCAGTTTTACTAGTAGTCAACTAGACTCTGTTATTATGTTCTTAATTATTTTTTCCAGGTTATCAACACAACTGTAGCTTAATTTAAGGGTAGTATAATTAAATATTTTACTGAGTGGTTAAGTTTCGTGGAGGGGAAATGTTTTTTGATAAGGTTTAATTAACAGGTTTCTATATTTCTACTCTTGTAGCCACTATTTCTAAGGGCAGAATTGAAAAATTCACAATATTTATCAAAAACCTCTTAGAAAACTTAGTACTTATCCTAAATTCAAATATGTGTTTAATGACAGAATTGGGTGGTTGGAGTTAGGGCGTACATATGCCGAGGTAGAATTAACCTTCATATAATGTTGAAAAGAGCTATTTTTATGGTCTAGGGTGACATCCAGAAATCTACCTGTGTAATGTTGGTCGTAACTATAGTCTTAAGAAAAAAAAAGGGTGGGGGTAGATAAAAGAGAGATTAGTGAAAAAGAACTTTTATTACGAGTTCATTGTTTTTCTTGTGCTTCGTTTTTGTTTAAATGTATTTCTTTTTAGTGTTTGTACTTTCATGCAAGTTTAGCATGATATCTTTTTATTA
Source organism: Acanthosepion lycidas (assembly GCA_963932145.1). Lineage (NCBI taxonomy): Eukaryota > Metazoa > Mollusca > Cephalopoda > Sepiida > Sepiidae > Acanthosepion > Acanthosepion lycidas. The sequence goes on from OZ010574.1 coordinate 141,769,418, forward strand.
CATGTTTCTTTCTACTTGTCTTAAAATTTTGATGTTTTGTAAATTCGTGCTAGCATGGCACATGTTCTGTAAATTCGTGGAAGTATGGCACAAGGCCATACGTTGATTTGTGTTTTACCTTTCTTAGAGGATGTTCACCTCCCACTATTTTGTGTACAATGTTTAAATGTTTATTCTTGACGTATTGTCATTTTTGTTTTGTGTGGCACCATTTAACGAGGCAGAAAGGGAAAAGAAAGAAAAGAAGAAAAGGAGAGGCTAAGAACCGAATCGTGAATGATAAGCAAGAACACACACACAGCTAAGAGACAATGGATAAAAGGATATTTTGATAAGTAACAAATGGCGAAAGAGTGTCATTACAATGACAGGGAAATTCTGAGTAAAAAGAAAGGGAAAGAAGGAAAGAATCAGATATGTTTTGGCATCGGCTGTGTTATCTAAGGATATGAAAACAAACTATTGGTACGGGAAGACATCTTATTATCAACTACAGACCGGCTGGCCAAAGAAAAAAAAATTCAAATGAAAATGTTATTTCGTTAAGTGACGAAAAACAGGCAACTAAAAAGACTTGGACGGATATGAAAAATTAAAAACCACCCACGAACGTCCGACGGAACATTCTTGGCCTGCGATAATAAAATTTTGTCATCAGGAATTTGTACCAAGGAAAATGAATGTGTTTTCTTTCTTTCTTCGAGGCGACAGACTGACTGGAACTTTGGAGATGTTTTTTTTTTGAGACCGTGTCAAGAAGACCACACATTCTGATAATTAGCGATAAAATACCTGACGTAAACCACGTGTAGAACAAGAGTTATGACCGCCATTGTCATATTGTCCCGTTCGCGGCTGGAGAAATGATAAACCATTAAGGGGAAGAAAAGGGAAAGGGAAGAGATAATTTTTTTTTAAGCAAGATATATTTTTTCTTCCTGAAACAAAGCCGCAGATTCGTCCACGCCCGACTAAGACATCATTGGTCGAGTGGTGATCACGTGATGCACGAGGGAGGCTGTTGCCGCCCATCTGGAGGATGAGTAAGAGAGGTTGCCACGAAGATGTGAGGAGGGCAGTTCACGCCCGTCTGAAATATGATGAGAAGGTGGGAGTGAGGAAAGGTTCCCAAAAATGCAAAAAGGTGGAAATTCCTAACCAGAGAGGTGGATATGTATTTAGAATTATCGAGGAACCCCCCGACGCCGACAAACTCACTCCGGTTTTGGTCGGCGCCAATATAAACGAAGCCACAACGAGCAGAAATGAGTCGAGTCCCAGCAGTTCCCAGAGCCAGTCTCCGGTTGAGGCAAGCCTCGCAGATAGCTGACCAGGATTCACGCACAAATCCGGACCCATCTTCAAACGAAGAACAATTATTTTGAAGATCGACTTAGATCCAGATCACCGAAATAAGTTTTTCTTTTGACTTTCGTCCAAAGACCCACCGAAACACCAATTTCTTAGAGAGCAGACGACTTGAAGTGTTAAAACTTGCCTAGCGGAAAACGACGTGTCACACTCCATAGAACGGGTCGGGAGAAAGATGCAGTCCTATGTATCGAATAACTAGACATAAAGTTTGTTACCTTTTTCTTTGATACTTTGAACTTTTGAGTTTTCATTTTATTGCTTTTTATGCATATTTGTGTGGTATCACCCCCGTTGAACTCGGTTTGCAGTACGGCCCCGACGACTGGTTGATTTCCTCTGCCTAGATCAATTCACAACGTGGGTAGGCAGACTTGGAATCAAAGTAGGACGTCACAGTTGTTGCCGTGGTAGAATGGGATAGAACGACACGGTTGGCGCTGCGACCAGGGGATGACGTCACAACTGGTGCCGTGACCAGGATAGAACCCTGGAACAGCCACTGCCACAATTAGTACCGTGACAGCAGGACAGGATCCTGGATCGACCGCTGTTGCTGAGAAATTTCGAATAGGACTCAAAACGACCCGGGACCGAGAGGAACGAGAAGAGAATCGTCTGTAAGGTAGGACACTTTGCTAGATTTCCCAACCTGAATTGTTGCTGCGTAGATTGTCTTTCTCTTTAAATATGTCGGACTATGATTCAGATGGAACATTGGGAGATGAAGAGGGGGTTAGACAAGGGTTGTCAGCTGACCTGAGAAAGTTATTAGGTGGACCGAGGGTCCCAGCATTTGACGGCAGTGGGAATGATTTCAAAAACTGACTGGCAATCCTGGAGAAGAGCCGGATTATATATGAACTCACAGATCAGGAGACCCTGTATCTGACATATGATGCCACAAAGGGGAAAGCCTCTGAGTTTATGAAGGAGCTCTTGGAGAGTCAACCTCACTTGTCTTGGGAAAGATTAAAGGGACTATTGACCAAAGAATTCACCGACAAGGGCACGGCTATAGAGGCCATGAGGGCCCTCTTAAAGCTGACACAGCTGCGGAACGAAACCCCTGGAGAATTGGGGGCCCGAGCGGGGAAGCTGTCATCATTGGCCTTCCCAGAAGTGGTTAGAGACAATGCGGTCATGCAGGCCCAGTTAGCAGACCTGTATGTGGAGGCCCTAAGTGACGAGCGTGTTCGTCACGACGTGCTAAAAGAGGGGCCGGTGAGACTATCGGCGGCAATAGAGCTGGCCAAGGAGAGCAAGGGCGTATGGGAAAAGGTAAAAAGGTGTGGAAGGAACCAGATACTAAGTAGAGAGGTCGGAAAAAGTGGGAAAGGCGGAAGACCCCCCGCGTGGAATCGGAGGTTCAAGCTAGAAGTAGATCAGCCTGAGGTGTGGGAAGAAGATCCCAATAGAAAGGCATGGTCAACCAAGCATGGATTTTATAAGCCCACTCCGGGTAGATACGGGCTGGTCTGCTGGACCTGTGGCCATGAGGACCACAGAGCGGCGGAATGTCCGACGAAGTGGGGTTTGCCCCCAGACTTCGAACAGGACAGGTGCACCAGGTGTGGAAAGAAAGGACACCTGGCTAAGTGGTGCGGGCAGAGAAAAAGCGCCCCACCGATATTAACAAAGAAGGCCGAGCCCAATAGACAAGACCAGGGAAAAGCCAGTGGGCCACCCCAGAATTAAGAGGGAGGGTGGCCCAGTTAAAAAGAAGGGAAATAAAAGCTTGGACCAGTGGTCGGGCGAGCCGCTTGGGTAGAGGACAGGTCCCCCCGGGAGTAAACGAGAGGTTAGCCCAGTTGAAGAGAAAAAGAGCAAAATGTTGGACATGTGGTCAGGTGGGCCACTTTGCGGCGAAGTGTCCGGCAAGAAGGTGCTGATTTTGTAGGAGACCAGGGCACTTGAAGAGAAGCTGTATCCTTAGGAACAGCCGCGGGAGACTGGGAGAGGTCCAGCCGGGCCCGCCCAGGTGCGAAAAGCGCAGAACTTCCCCCCGTAAGAATAATGAAGGTGATTTATTGCTGCCGGCGCCTATGGCTGGGATGACCCAAGGGTGGGGGCCCAGGAAGAGGAAAGCCCAAGTGTTCTCTTCGCTGACGCAAGAGAAGGAGCTATCCTGTAGAGCAGAGATTGGGGGTAAGGCGATGAAAGCTCTGGTAGACACAGGAGCATCTGTGTCATTGCTGAGAGAGGAAGCATACAGGCGGGTGAAACGGAAGAGTAGGTTACGGGAAGCGGACATAGAGGTCACGCAAGCAGATGGAGCCCCCCCCCCGAAGATAAAAGGGATGGTGAGGCTCCCTGTGAGGATTGGGAAATTAAGATGCACCCAAAATTTTTACGTAACCCCCGACCTGTGTACGGAGGCAAACTTGGGAGAAGAAATATTTGTTCAAGCCAGAAGAAGAATAAAGAGGGTCCAGAAGAAAAGAAATGAGAGAGTGAATGCTGAAAGAAAGGTAGTAGAATTGAAGGTTGGAGATCCTGTCTACTATAAAATCCACCCGAGAGAAGGAAAGCTGGACCAAAGATGGGAACCGTACTACCGGATAGCAGAGCAGACGGGTCCAGTATCATATGTAATATGGGATCAAGTGGCAGGAAGAGCAAGGAGGGTCCATGCCAATGATCTAAAGAAGGCTGAAATAGCTAACCTGGAAATGAGCGAGCCGAGGCCTACGAAGACAAGGACAAGGAGGGTAACTCTGGTTGAGCCGGAAGAAATGGAGACGAAGGAAGATTCCGAAGAAAATGAGGAGATAAATCGACTTGGCCAGAGAAACGAAGCGATCCGAGTGACGGGGTTGGAACCCTCGGCAGATATGAGCGGTGTTCAGTCGTCGACTGAATCGTTGCAGAGAAGACCCTGCGAGGTCGCCATCGCACCCCCATGCCCAAAGGAAACGAAGAGAAAGACGAGGAGATCCAATCAAGCAGCCAAGGGCTCTAAAAAGAGGCACCCTGAACAGGACGAAGGGCCCAGCGAGTGGGAGGAAGAGGATCAAATACCCCTTTCCCAGCTCAAGGAAAAGCTAAGGAACAGGAGAGATCTAGACATAGAGTCAGGAGGTATTAAAGACGTCCAGGGCGAGGACTCTAAACAGAAGAAAGAGTCAGGGGAGGAAGAAGAGGACAAAACACCTCCTGGACGGGAATTGAACACAGAGGGAAGGTTAGAGGTTGAGCAGGGACCACCTCGGAAGATGAGATCAAGAAGGGTGAAGAACCCCAAATCTCAGTAGAACAAAGAAGGCTGTGCAGAATAAAACATTCGGTGTCGACAGGTAACGACACTGGCTCATCCAAAAAACCTGCTGGCTGACTGTGGTGGATGTGCATGGAGGGGATGGAGTCGCGGGCTGCATCTCACGAAGGACGGAAGAAGATTATTGGCATTGCTGACTGGCCATCAGTGGTGTCATGAAGTACGACCTTTGGGAGTGAGCGCCACGCACACCTGTCCAGGCCATTCTGTCTGCTAGAAGTTAGTTGGAGGAGGGAAGAGCTGAACGTAGTAAGAAATTATGGAATAATTGAGTGATGAATTGAGCAAGACTGAATGGTTGTGAAGAATAACAACAAGAGAATTTTGTTACCTTAGAGGAATGATCCAGATGAAAGGGCTGTGTGGCACCATTTAATGAGGCAGAAAGGGAAAAGAAAGAAAAGAAGAAAAGGAGAGGCTAAGAACCGAGTCGTGAGTGATAAGCAAGAACACACACACAGCTAAGAGACAATGGTAAAAGGATATTTTGATATATATTATGTGCAGAATAAACACTGGGGTGTGGGCAGTAGCCACACAGAAACCTATCAGCTTGTCTAAGGTGTGTGGGGGAGAGTCCACAAGGACATTAAGAGTAAGGCCACCATTATCCCTGTTAAAGTTACCCATGGTATGTTCGGCATTTGGGATATGTATGTCCTTATGTCAATAGTGATGGGTACATTCATAATTATAGCCATCGGGGGTATAGTATTATGGAAGATTAAGAGTAAGAGGAGATTAACGAACGACAATCCAATGCGCATGCAGCAACTCGAGAGGGAGATGCCGAGCAGTGTTCCTTACTCATACAGAATCGGCGAAGAGATTGCAGGAAGACCAGCAGAGGAGGCTGGCGTGAGACCGCCACGTGCGGCGGAAAAACCTTCCACAGCGGAGAGGAAAACATTGACCAAGAAGAACAAGCCATAGTAACCACATCTGCACCCACAGGCACACGCACACATTACATTACATATAGAATAGAGGAATTTGAAAAAGAACATTACACTTGCATGTAAAACAGAAGAAGAAAAAGAACATTACATTGCATGTAGAACAGAAGATGAAAAAGAAAATTACATTGCATGTAGATCAGAAGAACTTGAAAGAGAACATTACATTTGCATGTTGAACAGAAGAAGATGAAAAAAGAACATTACATTTCATGTAGAACAGAAGAACTTGAAAGAGAACATTACGTTGTATGTAGGAAAGTAGTATAGAATTGCATGGGACAAATGCATGATGCATGTTAAATGGTGTATTTGGGTTTAGGTGTTATTTACGGGTAAATGACAAATCGGTTAGGGGAGGATTGTGACACCATTTAACGAGGCAGAAAGGGAAAAGAAAGAAAAGAAGAAAAGGAGAGGCTAAGAACCGAATCGTTAGTGATAAGCAAGAACACACACACAGCTAAGAGACAATGGATAAAAGGATATTTTGATAAGTAACAAATGGCGAAAGAGTGTCATTACAATGACAGGGAAATTCTGAGTAAAAAGAAATGGAAAGAAGGAAAGAATCAGATATGTTTTGGCATCGGCTGTGTTATCTAAGGATATGAAAACAAACTATTGGTACGGGAAGACATCTTATTATCAACTACAGACCGGCTGGCCAAAGAAAACAAAAATTCAATTGAAAATGTTATTTCGTTAAGTGACGAACAACTAAAAAGACTTAGACAGATATGAAAAATTAAAAACCCCCCACGAACGTTCGACGGAACATTCTTGGCCTGCGATAATAAAATTTTGTTATCAGGAATTTGTACCGAAGGAAAATGAATGTGTTTTCTTTCTTTCTTCGAGGCGACAGACTGACTGGAACTTTGGAGATGTTTTGTTTTTTTTGAGACCGTGTCAAGAAGACCACACATTCTGATAATTAGTTCACGCCCCTCTGAAGTATGATCAGAAGGTGGGAGTGAGGAAAGGTTCCCAAAAATGCAAAAAGGTGGAAATTCCTAACCAGAGAGGTGGATATATATTTAGAATTATCGAGGAACCCCCCGGCGCCGACAAACTCACCCCGGTTTTGGTCGGCGCCAATATAAACGAAGCCACAACGAGCAGAAATGAGTCGAGTCCCAGCAGTTCCCAGAGCCAGTCTCCGGTTGAGGCAAGCCTCGCAGATAGCTGACCAGGATTCACGCACAAATCCGGACCCATCTTCAAACGAAGAACAATTATTTTGAAGATCGACTTAGATCCAGATCACCGAAATAAGTTTTTCTTTTGACTTTCGTCCAAAGACCCACCGGAACACCAATTTCTTAGAGAGCAGACGACATGAAGTGTTAAAACTTGCCTAGCGGAAAACGACGTGTCACAATCCATAGAACGGGTCGGGAGATAGATGCAGTCCTATGTATCGAACAACTAGACATAAAGTTTGTTACCTTTTTTTTGATACTTTGAACTTTTGAGTTTTCATTTTATTGCTCTTATGCATATTTGTGTGGTATCACCCCCGCTGAACTCGGTTTGCAGTACGGCCCCGACGACTAGTTGATTTCCTCTGTCTAGATCAATTCACAACGTGGGTAGGCAGACTGGGAATCAAAGTAGGACGTCACAGTTGTTGCCGTGGTAGACTGGGATAGAACGACACGGTTGGCGCTGCGACCAGGGGATGACGTCACATTTGGCCGTTTTTTTTTATTTTTAACTTTCCCATGTTTTTACGTTTGTTTTTACGTCCTGTTTTCTGAATAGCGTGAATTATGTCTAGCGGTCTGTGCAATCAATAAGAGACTTAAGGAAGAAAATGTGCTCTCCGGTAGGGTTCGAATGGTTGTAGGAGAAACCAGCATCTTATTTGTTGTGCTTTAATCCACTCGGCTACTGAGGGTGTCACAGTTTAGCAAGATGCAATTATATTTTATGAAGCATACTCATCATATCTTGTTCAGATAATCTCAAATGTAAATATCTACTCAGTTTTATGTATCCGAAATATAAAGCAATTCCTAAGGAACCAATGGATTCGTCATCCAATATTATTTCCTGTAATTTGAAACATTATTTTTGTGTATAGCCATGTTTGCGTAGGCACCCTGTTTTGTAAACATGAGTATCCACAAAATAAACTATAGGCTGTCCTGTAAATTGTACTTTGCTTGTTTCAGAAACATAGACACTTGGAATTTGATGTTAACAAAAGGCTTACATTTCCACCGATAAACTTTTAATTTAATTCCTATTTTATCGAATACATATTACATAAGATTTCTGTCTGGATTTAGCTTTCATTCTGTATCAATATTTAAAAACATAAATGGCAGTATAGGTATCTCCTTCTATTTGAGTTGGTTCAGCATGATTCTGAAGAGTTTGTGAAAATTTCAGTCGTTCAGAGTTTTTTGTTTAAATATAAAAACCCAAAAAATAATAAAATAAATATAAAGATAACATGGTTATGCCTGTTAAATAATTTTCTTTGTATTTATAAACAGAACAAAAATAGTCTTTAGTTGAATTAATGTCTTTGGGTAATTGGTACACAAGAGAAGATGCACTTTAGAAAAAACTTAAATAGTTGATCCATAAATCTGTAAAGGAGGAGGTGGACATGGCACTTGAGCCTAAAGAGAAAAGTGTTGCGGGGCCAGTCTTCTTGACCGTGTTTGCCAGAGTCTCTGAATAGGGAATCCAGTGAAGTCCGTAATCTGTTCAATATCAGTGGTCGTCGATGAAGATTCTGAGAAAGTAGCGGCTGCGAAGTTATTCTTTAAGTCTTCAATATCAGGTTGGCAGTGCAGACAATTTTGTAGAAAAAAAATGGCTGCCTTCATACATGTCGCATTGAATATTTTGAGCTTTCTGATTGGTTAACCTTCTATATGTGAACTATAAAATGAGTCAGCTCATTTAGGCTAGCTCACTAGTACTTACATACCCAGTTTGTCTGTGTGATTATTTGTTCAGCAAACTAGGAATCCTAATCTCAGTGTTTTGTTATATTTTGATTTATTTTTGAGGCCTGTTTGCATTTTATTTTGTCTTTGTTTTTCTTTGTTGACAACTTTACGGCATTTTCTTTTGTTTTTCCCACACCCCAATTTTAAATTCTTTTTCCGTTTAAGTCTAGCTTATTAATTTCGTTTTGTTTAATTATTGTTTATTTTGTTTTTTTATTGCGTTTATTTATACACCCCGGACTCTAGTCTGGTCTTTATTTTATTTTTATTTTTTTGTTTAAGTATAAGACTATTTTGTCTTAATTCATAACAAAAAGGAAAAAAATACATCCTGTAAAACACTGTAAAATAAAAGTGAAAACGGTTCTGTCGGAAGAGTGTTTCAGCACTATTATAGCGGAAGCCACTACACCGCCGGTGACAACCGAAAATGTCTCCCCAGTTAAAATGGCCTGGAAGGAAACTAGGCTGAGAAGAAAAGACAATGACTATTATGCATAATTGCAGAAAATATATGGACAATATACAAATGGTACCGAACTGCTTACCATTAAAACAGCCTTAAAACGTTAAAAGTCGTAATCTAATTGTTGTCAGCAGGGAAACGATGGAGGAAGCCTTAAAAAGCCTTAAGATTGAACCCAAAATGCTGGCCAGGCGTTCGAGGGCAATGTGGGACCTGCTCTTGACGTCTGAGCAGGAAGCGAAGAAGCTGGCAGGCAATATATTGACATCGAAATCTCTTCGCTTACAAACCGAATACATGGGCACCCGTAGAACGAAAGTAACGGTTCATGGGGTGCCCAAAGATGTTACTGAAAACCGAATGGGGGCCTTCTTTTCCCAATACGGAAGAATAGAGGAGGTGTACAGTATAAGGAGTAAGGCATTGCAACTGGCGACATCGTGATAGAAATCACTCTGGGACGCCAGCATTTTCAGGATATACCGAATGTGCTGACGTGCAGAGACAAAAGAATGCTGGTTGTGGTGGAAGGCAGAAAGCCCTTCTGCTGGTCATGTGGAGTGTTGGGGCACATGGCAAAGGTGTGTCCCGGCAAGAAGGTGCCACCACTACCAGAATCTACAGGAGTAAAAACCTCAGCAACAATGGCGACAACTGTTACAGTTTTTTGTGTATATGTGTAACTAGTGAGCCAGTCAAAATGACTTAACTCCCTTTATAGTCCACCAATAGAAGGTTAACCAATCAGAAGACATTCAATTCGTCGTGTATAAAGGCGGCCATCATTGTTCACTCTACCCGAATGACCAGTGCCAACTTGTCAGGCGAAGATGAAGAGAAGGAAGTACTACGCTCTGCTACTTTGCTGCGATATCCACTGCTAACCTGAACTACGCTTTCCTAATGTCTTTGAAATATTCACTGCTAACCAGTGGATTCTATACTCGAAAACGACCGTCATGATGAATAACATTGGTTATGAGCCCAGATCACGACTATATTTTGACGGGAATGAATCGAGTTATGCATTGTTGGAGACGAAGTTTTTAGGCTACCTCAGAATACAAAAACTCCATGACATCATCCTTTGAAAAGATGACCAAAAGGGGGATGATGATTTTATGGAAAGAAATGTGTCCGTATTTGCTGAATTAATACAGTTCGTGGATGACCGGCGTTTGTCTGTAATAATGAGAGAGGCCAAGGACAATGGAAGGCGAGCTCTACAAATTTTGCGAAAACACTCTTTGTCAAAAGGTAAGTCAAAAATTGTTTCTTTACATACTGAACTAAACGCATTAAAGAGACGGCAAAATGAATTTATAACTGATTATATCATCCGAGCGGAGAATGTTACAAATGCCTTAAAAATTGCAGGTGAGACTATCTCGGATGGGCTGCTAATAGCCACGGTGTTTAATGGTTTGCCACCGTCATTCAAACCATTCACGACAGTTATAACTCAAAAAGATAAACAACTAACTTTCACTGAGTTTAAAATGGCGTTATGTAGCTATGAAGAAACTGAAAAAATGTGTACCCACCAAAATCAAGGCAATAGCGTAATGCAACTGAGAACGTCATTTAAAAATTTAGAAAACCAGTTCCTCAGACCGATCAGAATTATGATATTAAGAACAAGGGCTTAAAAACAATTATTACAAGAATTATAAAGGAAGAAATACTAAGAGAAATATCGTTTGTTTTCGTTGTGGTAATGTCGCCCATGTCCGTGCAAAATGTCAATTTTATACACGGAATGATTTTTGTAAAAATGTAAAAACTCCTTCGAATGGACGTACATATGCCTTTTCGTTTGGATTGTGTACTGTGGGCAGTAGTTATAATTCTTACGTTAAACTAGACAATTACAGGCCCATAACTCTGCTAAACACATAGTTAAAGATTTTGGCCAAGATCCTGCAGAAGCGTTTGCAGTCAGTTACCGAGTCTCTGTTGGGTCCTGAGCAGACTTGTTCTGTGAGGGGCCGAACAATTCAGAGCAACTTGTATCTGATCCGCACGATCGTAGAGGGTGTAAAAGACGACGAAGAAGCCGCGCTAATCAATTTGAATCCGTTCAAGGCATTTGATAGTGTTGACCATCATTACATTGCTACTGTCCTTCAGGCCGCTGGATTCGCACCCAACTTCTGCCGCTGGATTACCTTCCTGTATAGGTCGGTTCGTCAGGGTTGTCCAGTGTCGCCTCTCCTTTATGCTTTGGCGTTGGAGCCTCTGCTTCGCCGGCTGAAGAACGAGATGTGCAGTCCGGCCCTGCGCAAAACTGACGTTCCTGGAGGGTCACGAGCCAGGGTTTCCGTGTACAACGATGACGTATCTGCTTTCGTGTCGTCCAGCAGCTACATGGAGGCGGTACAGAAGGCGCTTGATCGGTACGAGAAGGTGATATGGGCGGGGATAAACCGCGACAAATCGTTCGGCTTGCGGTTAGGTGCCTGGAAGGGGGTCAATCTTCCGGGGCGCTTCGGTTGGACGCACGGTCCTGTTTGCATTTTTGGAGTGTGGTTTGGAACCAACCTCAGATTTGGAATCGACGGCGGTTGTCCGTGAAGGGCAGGGCGGAGATGTGTGCTACATACATCTTCCCTTTTGTTCTTTATCGATTGTACGTACTTCCTCTCTGTGACGACCACTAGCGATAACTATCCTCCATTTTATGGAGGGGACGCGTTAATCGGATCGACAGACGAGTCTGCACTAAACGTCCGTGTCATGGTGGGGTTGGGAATGCCACACCTGACGCGTCACATTCGTGCCTCTAGGTTGGCTTTCCTTCGCCGCGCGTTTACAGGAGGAGATCCGATTCTGGCGGGGATTGTTAGGATTGTTCTTTTGCCTTACTATCAGTCCCCTTATCTCGCGGGTTGAGCGCCGTCGTAAACCCCGGGATCAATCTTCTGTCGAGGTTTAGTAGAGGGGCCAGCAAAGGATCCCTTACGAGATACGCTCGGCTTGTCGGAGGAGGAGTATCGCTCCTACAGGCGATTGGCTCGGAATAGGCTGCCTCTCAACGACAAGGCTTTCATAAGGGGCTTGGCGGATTTGCCAGACTGTGAACGGTGTGTCCTTGATTTAGAAGAAACGGCTTCGCATGCCTTCTACCATTGCCCGCAGGTCCGCTCTTTATGGGATCATGTCGGCGAGCTGATGGCTCGTCTCGTTCCCGAACAGAATGTGTCCATTGATTGCGCATACGCATGTGACAATGTGTCGCCACCGTGTTCTGGGGTGAAACGGATGCTGTTTCTGACGCTGCTAACCACGGCTCGAATGGTGATTTGGACGACGCGAAAGGAGGAAGTCTTGCGAGGCAATCGACTTTCTCATCAGGATCTACGAATCTTTGAGCATCAGCTCAAGATGAAGAGTAGAACTGATAGAAAACGATTCCATTCGACAGTCTTTAAAGGTGGGTAAAAGATGCGAGCTTGGTTCGTGTGAACGTGGCTAGCCTTGATTTTCTCTTCTAGGGAAATGGGATGGGGCGCGTTTTTGTAGTTTCCCCTTGAGAGGATGTGATGCTATGCTGAATGGAGGATTGAACGCTGACGGATGAAATCTTGCGGTGAATGGGCAAATTGTAATGTATGAATGGGTTGTGAATCAGATTAGCTAGGTATAAAATAGTTAGTGTTGACCAGCCTCTACCCATCCTCTTTTTCGGCCTTGTGCCACAATTTTGTACAGAGTATGAAATACATCTCCTAGTACTTAAATACCCAAAAACCTGCAACATACGCCACTCCTCAATCAATCCTGCCACTCCAACCTCAGGTAATCACCCGATTTTTTTCACACTTTCTAATACTTTTGGCAAAGTTGCGTTAAGCTAAATAAATATCTTAATCCTGACACAAGTTACATTTTACAGATATTTATTTAATGTCATAGTATTCCTTATAATTACTAATCATAGTTGAGATTTAAATCATGGTCAAATAAATGAAATAATAACAAAATTAGGGACAAATAAATATTTTTACTACTCTGTGTTGCTATATATTCACAAATTCTTCAAATTCAAATGCTACTACCAAGGGAGACAACTTTAATTTTTACCAACTATTTTCTTTGTTAACTCTTTCGTTGTTCATGTTAATTTAGTTAAATTAAATTTATTAAGAATTACACGAAAACTAGAAACTGAATTTAGATTAAAAACATACAAATTAATTGTTTTTTTAATCAATTTTATTTCTATCATAACGCTCATCACTGGTCCTTGATATTATATATTAAAAATTTTCTGAATTTTCAAGACTTATTCACAAATGAATTAAATTATTTTAAAAATGATTATTATTAGGAAATATTGTTAAAAATATATTTTTATTTTACATGTGTTTTACACCGTTACTTAATTTTATGAAAACTTGAGAAATTCAACGTCGTAAGTTTTAGTGACTAAAAGCAGAATTCTATGAGGAATTTAAATCATCTCTTTTTTATATATATAGAAGAGTGTATATTATTTTGCTGCGGCTAATAATAGCAAATATATCATTTGGAAATTAATCTGATATTATTGCTTTAGGTTTTGAAAGACTAAATCTTTTATAAAACAGTAACGAGTGAATTAGCTGAAATGGTAGAGCACTTGCTTAGCATGTAAAAGGTACTAAGATGGATACTCCAGTTGCTTTTTAATTTTTTATTTTTTATTTAATCAGTTATGTGCCATGCGTGATATACGCCTAGGTTACCATGAATCTTTGAGTACATGACTGACGAGGCAGATTTTTTCCCCCAGTAGGTAGCCATTTCTTTCTGCCGGAGACCAGTTGCCATCCAAAGCTATAGAACCCGTTCTGTCCTGCTATTTACCCATATTTGGTGGGAGGGAGTTGAGGATTTATACCTTTTACAAGGTATAGACATTACTTACATATTATTACTTACATTCACGTCGATCGACTTGAATGCGAACTCGGCTCTCCAATTTCTCAATCCGAGCCACTATCCATTATCCTCTCTTATGTTGATTACATAAAAAAATATTAAGTGATTATAAAATAATATTAAATAAAATATCATCAATACTGTCTTTTAGTGTTTTTAATATTCTCTTTTAATCTTCTTTGTTTTTTAATTAAATTCATTTCAATGATGTCCACGCTGTACAAATCCCAAGAGGCACTCTATGTAGAGTAAGAGGCACATATATTAGCCCTAACATTGAAGGGATTAAGATTGAAGTGATCGAAGATGTATAATCTTCTCTTAAAAAAATTAGCTTGTTATTTTCTTGCGTAACTTGTGATTTTCATTACTTCGAGCAGATGAGTTATATTGTTAATGTTAAACAAAGTGTAATTAGTCCAGGTCAGTGAAATTATTTAATTTTTAAATTAAGATGTCAACCCTTCTTTTTGTGGAGAGAATAGTGAAAAACAAAGTGAACAATACGTTGAAAATTAAGAATTTTCATTTTAAAAAGAAGAAGCAACTGAAACAAAAAAATAAACGAAAGACGTTATCAATGATTCACTGTTACGAAGAAAGGCCGCTTCGGACATTGTACCTATTACTAAACGACATTCAGAGAAATACTACCTTACACCTCTCTGTATTTGTTTTAATGTTGTTTAACTTTCTCGGGACCTCATATGGCATATTTGTATTTGTTATTTTAAAAACAGCAACTTTTGTTTATTGTAAAAAAAAAAGGATAATTTCATATGCTTATCGTAAAAAAGACATACATTTTTTATTTGTACTTACACGCTATTGGCCATTATTTAGCACACAAAGCACTTAAATTTTTTAATAGCTTTCATTTTGTGTGTTCAGTAAATTTAAAGTATTTCTTTTTCTAAACTCGGCTCGTGTCGTCTGTCTTTGTTGTGTGCTTTTGGCCTTATACATTAACTGCAAACATTTGTACCCCTTCGACACATTTTTATAGGTCTTTTACTTTATAAAAATACTTTAATGTCTTCACGAAATTTTCTACTAATTACTCCCCTACAAAGAGACACCCTACACCAAAATTTAAGATCACACAAATTATTATTATTATTATTATTATTATTATTATTGTTGTTGTTGTTGTTATTACTTTTGTTTTTCTGAGGATTTTTAGCGACAATGCTGATGAATTTTATGAACCAACACAATAAATAACGAATATTATTTTCTACAATTGTTAACAAGATGGGTGGTGGGGTCATTGGAATTCAACTTTTTTTCTGTAGGCATTGGTGAAATGATGGACGAACTAAAAAAGAAAAAGGGGTTAAAAATAATTTACATTTATTTTTCCTTTATTTTGAATTTTTATAGGACCTGTGCAAGGGTGACGTGTACCCCCTCTCCACCCGAATCATGATACAGCCACCCCCCCGAATCATTGATACAAACCTATCTATCATACCCCACCCCAAATCTGAAAGTATAGCCGAAAGCGCTCGGATATATACTTGGAGATTTGAAAAATTCCTACATAATTTATATCCAGAAAAGAAGAACATTATAAGAACACAAGCAAAATTAAATAAAAAAAAAACAAACTTAATAGCAGAGAGAGACAGAGACAGAGAAAGAGAGAGAGAGAGAGAAGAGAGTAAAAGATGAACGGGGTTCAAGAAGACAGAAGATGGCGATTGACGTTGTATTTAAATATCCCGGTCGGACATAGATGACAATCTAATAGCACGATTATTTTCACGTATTTGGGAAACACAGAGAAAAAGCTCATCAGATCACTTGCCAAGAAAGTATTTGTAGAAAAGATAGAAGGAAACATGTCAGGTCGGTGTGAAAGGGATTGAAGTCGAGATGGCTGGTCAGGATCGATAACATTAAAGATCCTTCTTCGGATTTTTTTCAATAATCTCTAGATGTACAGCAGGAGGACCAGACAAGATATGGTAACAGTATTCAATGCACGGACGAATGGTAGATTTTAAATGTGTAAAATGAATTCTGTCAAGAATGATTTTCTAGCAAAGACAAAGCGAAGTGAGGTCAAGAAGAGGTTTTTTGTCCCTTAGTCTAGCGTCACTCACGCTGATGGCTACCAGAAAAGGTTCTCTCTGGTGGTTAAATGAAAGTAGTTTCGCATTAGAAAGGTTCAAAATTAAGAGCACTTTTTATCCCTGTTACCCACTGGTTGGAGGTTCTTTTAAAGAGCGGCTCTCAGATTTACTTTATCAGATCTGACTGGTTTGCTACTGAGACTTGAGTAAATAGTAGTGTCATCTGTATACCTATTTGGGAACGGAAGACATCAGAGAAATGATTAAGGAAATTCAAAAACAGCGAAGGACTCAGTGTAGGACATTTTGGGACCTCCGCGCTCGTATGAAAGGACTTTCATTTTAAGATTGGATTCAACCAAATATTCGTCCTATAAAACAGTAGCTCTGGGGCTTGTGGAGAAGGCTAACATGCCAAGCCCTGTCGAATACCTTTAAGATATCTAGAGCCACATGCCGAGTTTCCCCGTTCTTATGTAGAACTTGATATACAAATTCAGAGATGGCCGTTAACACATCAGCGGTAGACCTGGCGAAACGTAAGCCATATTTTTTTTATTTTAGAGGAGGTCGTGGGAAGTAAGATGTATAACTGTCTTAATGGTAATTGACTAATACGGCGATAATCTTTAGGGTTTCAGAAGGTTTCCTAGAGTTCTTAATAAAAAGGAAATACAGGTGGGGACTTCGAACAAAGCAGAAAGCAGCGAGGCAATTATAGACTTTGGAGAGTACAGGAGTCAACACAGCAGCACATTTATTTAGAACGACGGCAGGGATTTCTGTCACATCGCTTGTCTTATGGGAGTTTATTTTGGAAATTATGTCTGAAACGAGTAACGGTGTACTCGCAATTAGTCGAGTTTGGAGTTACATGAAAACCTCTGAGCAAAACACTCAACCTTATCTGATATAGACGCCAAAACTTCAAATTGATTGAATAGAGGAGAGATTGAGGATTTGCTATTGTTCAGCAGACACTTGCAGAGCCGCCTGTAATCTCTAGATCCAAACTTGTGTGAAGATATACGTTGTTTCATTTTATCGGTAAGCAATAACTTCGCTTCTTTGAGATCACGATTGCATTCATTGCGAGCAGTGATAAACATACATCTGTTACACTCAGTCAGAAGTGATTCCTGTGTGTTATAGCGGCTGACTAAGCAGGATTAGAACCAATGAGACGATCGTGTTTACATTTAGCATTCTCATACTGGTATAACTTCGATGCAGGGGAAAACCTCAGTGGTACATTTTTGAACAGGATGATTAAAAACTGATTTCTAAGTGGCCCAATCAGCGCGTTGATAAAAGAAAGATATTCTATTGGTAAGATGTTCGTGGCTGATGAGAGAGCGTAAATAGATATTTGCAGACACTACCGGATGATTGGAGTTGCCAAGAGGGCAGATACATTAGTCAATTGTAGAGGTAAGGAAGAAAAGTGGGTCCGTGGGGAAGACGATCACTTGCGTGAAAAATTAAATTATAGAGAATTTCGGGGTTTAGATGCCAACATATATATGTGTATTATCAGAAAACCTATCTAGCAACAACAGTTATGAGGGAAAGCGGAACGATAAAGAAAGAAGAGATAACTGACTGAGTTTAGTAGAGAAAGACGAAGACACATGTAAGAATTGTCTGGGGATTCAAGATAGAGAGAGTTCCCTAGACGGGGAGAGATGTCACTGAACATAAACTTCCACACTGTACATGTGGGCACTAGAGTACTTCCTAAAGAGAATTCAGAGGAGGGTGTTGAAGAATTAAGTTTAGTTTCGCAGAGAGCTAGGATATCCGGGGAATGTTAAAAGAGAAACGATTCCACACTGCAGAAGTTGGTACGAATACCGCGAATGTTGTAGAAAGAAAAAATTTAAAAAAAAAACAGGGCATTTACTGTAATAAATTGTATCCATAAAAATAACGTATAAACAGAATATATATATATATATATATATATATATATATATATATATATATATATATATATATAAAGGTTACTGGTTACGGGCGTCAGTATTGTCTTCCTACTCATTGATTTAAATTTAATTGCCGATGACATTATATTTTATGGAAGTTTTCTGGCTTGGTATAATTGCCCGTTTGCAAATATTGTACACTTTCAAAAGTTGGAATCTTGGGACTTATACTAAGTTAAAACATCGTAACTATCACGCTCACCCTTAATCTTTCCCCTATCAACTTGATAAGCCCATTCTAATAAATTTTCAGAAAAAAACTATCAATTTCCGCCAAGTGTAATCGATGTCGTCGCAGAAATAGACTGACAAATATGATTGGGTTCTCCTGCTTGTGTAGCATGGTGCATCTTGTTGCCAGACATAGGGTTTTCCTTGCACTAGAAAAAAAAAAAATCAGTTTGTACTTTGTATATAAAACTCGGAGTCTCGTTTGGCTTAATGTTCTTTTATTGAACGTAACTGAAGAGTCTTACCATTTTGGCTAAGACGGCGTGACTTTTTATACAAATCATAAGAGATAATCGTGTTATCTTACCACATCCTCACAGGCTTTGTTTACTCCTAGCCCGACATAAAATTATCCTGGTGACTGGGTCTCTTGACAATTCTCTCGCATCGTCTCGGTGGCAGATGATCTGGACTTTCATGTGTTAAAAGGAACAGTCGGCCAGAAGTATTTCCTACCACCTTGTTTTTGTATCCTTCTTGAAGTAGAAAGCTCTGATTCTGAAAGCTGAGGCTGTAGTAGTATGCTCTCGTTTTGAGGATGCTATTCTGGTGTTGATCAGCAGTGAGAATCCCATGACATTGTATATTCGTTACTACCAAGAGTGTGAAATATTGCTTCAAGGGAGAGCTGCTACCCGCTCTGGTTTCATAACCCGCCAGCAGGGTCCAAATCTGTGAGGGTAATTTTTGATTGTGTCCCGTCGGAGTGCTGGATGCGCGCATAGAGTGGGTTCGCCTCAAGCAGTTCCACTATACTCACAAGAGAATCATACTTGCTTTGTCGAACATAGTGTCTACGTAAAACCCGTACCTCGAAGGAAGAGAGATCCCAACCTAATTTCACCTTGAAATATTATAAACCCTTTCGTGAGGTGTTACATTAGTTCTTGTACACAATAAAGTTCTTATAGCGTACAGAGCCTCGATTATTACGTTTTCCCAATGTCTAATTGGAAGGTTTCAGTTTTTAAGTGCTAACTGTACAGTCTTCCATACTATGTCATTATATCTCTCGCACTGTCCATTTCCTTAAGGATTGTATGTAGTAGTCCGGCTTACGTCCACTCCATGTACCAAAAGGTATCTTCGTAGTTGATCGGAAATAAGAGGTCCAGCGATCTATATGAATATAAGCGGATAATTTTGAGAATTGTGAGCAAAGATAGCCTATGAGCGTTGTTGCACTTGCATCTGGACTAGGAAAGGCAATAGGGAATCGCGAGTACCCGTCAACGACAGTTATTAGATATTTGCTTCGGGATTTAGATGGAAGAGGGCCCTTAAAGTCAACCCTCAGACGACTTTTAGTATGGTTCCCGGTTCGGGTTTGTAGAACCTTCATTTTATTCGAGCGCAAATCTGAAAACTGTTTGTTATTTGTTTCACGTCCTCAACTAAAAAATAAAAATTCCTCGTGAAGCCTGGATGACTGAGGCCGTTATGAACAATTTGTAGATTTTTGGTGCTATGTGTTGGTGCACACACTATTGACGGCGCGTCTGCCGTTGCATTTGCTTTTAAGACCGATAGAAAACGTCAAACAAAAACAGGAAAACTCTACCCACCATGTCGTTATATTTTCATTTTTTGATTTTGCTTGATGTCTCGGGATTAATCATGAAAGGGACTGACATTTGTCTCCATTTGTAGCACCTCTACCATGGCATAAGTCTCCGTTTCAACTGAATGTCTGCGCTTAGACAATGTTCTGGAGAAGAACGCAACAGGGCGCCCGGATTGTCTTACCTTGGCAGCTATTGCGTGATCGGAAGCGTCGGTGTCAACTTCTCGGAGAATGTCAAGATACACCGAAGAGATGGCTGAGTTAGCTATATCTCTTTTTAGCCACTCAAAGGATTTAACCGCAGAAGAAGGTGAAGGAATTTTTTTCCGAAAAGGTCGGTATCCATTGAGAATAATGAGCGAACATGCCCATAGATCATCGCAAGGCGACTGTGGTGTTGGAAATAGATAGTTTTAGTCGTTCAATGTCCGGCTTCATAATTCCTTTACCAAACATATATCCAATTAGTTTGATGGTTGTCGACCCATGAGATCTCTTGTCATGGTTGAGTGAAAATTATATTTTATGACAGCCACCAAAAACCCGTTTTAGGTTGCGATTGTGCTAGGCCCAGTCATGACCGCACACTGTTACATTATCTATCTAAACAAAGGTGCCTTGTAGTTTTCTTGTTCAATTATTTTATCAAGATCCTTCTGAAAAGTGGAATATCTGTTAGTGACTCCAAACGGAATCAATCGGAACTGATAAATTCGTCCGCTCGCTTCAAAATTCATTTAAGGCTTATATTTAGGGTCTATAGTTACTTGTTGGTAAGCACTGTTATATCTAACGTGCTAAATATTCTGTATTTGAGGATCTCGTTTATCATCACGTGAATACGGCGTATAGTCTATGTATCCAGGAGGTTGTACCTATTTATAGTTTGGGATTAGTCTATGACCATCCCTTTTTCTTATTATTATCATAAGACGTTATTAATACTTGTACCCTCCGCGCGGTGATCTGCTTTCTTTGATTAGTCCTCCTCTTAACATTCTTGTTATTTCTACTTGAATAAACGTTTTGCATTTAAGAGATTATTTTCGAAATTTGGTGACCACTAGTTTGCAGTTTTGGTTAAGTTTTCAAAAGGAGAGGGTCATTGTACATTTATAACGGCCAAGGGAGATTAATAGTAGAATGCTGTCTGAAGAAATCATCGACCAGTATGACATCGTAGCACAGATCTGCCATCACGAAAAAAATGGTGTTAGTGTAGGTAGTTTGATTCAACGTTAAGCTTGCCGAAATATATCCTCTAAATAACACAAAGATAGTGAGGCGTTTGCCATAGCCACCTGAGTATTACAATGTATGATATTGAATCTGTATTTGTTTTTTGCAATATCAGCGCTAATAAACTCTCTTGTGTCGGCTAGGTCATTCATTTCTACCGCGTTTATTATTACCGTTAATATAAAACAAACAGAGCTTGCAGCTGATACGATACTAGTCGCAGTAGAAGCATTCGAAAGAGTTGAAAAAATGATTAATCAAAAAACCTTAAAGAAATGCCTCTTCTTTCCGCACTTGTGGCATTTAGCTTTCCTGGTTAGGCAACATGACCTGCGGTGTAGTTTGAGACCACAAAAATACCATTTTCGTCTGGCTGCAGCATTGAAGTGTATGCAATGTCTTCCGGAGAGAGAAGATTTTGAAATGACGGATTGAGGGAAGGGGGTAAGAAATGAGGAAGTCTGTCGTAGAGGACTGTCTTGCACGTTTGCGTCGTTTAAGCTGGTGGACTAGTAGGGCTATGAGTACCTAGTGCAGCCTCTGCAACAATTGTTTGTAGTTATGAACAAGATTGCTTTTCTGCCAGCTCTAAGGTAATTCCCCGCTCGCGAGCAGTAGCTAAAGCTAGTTGTTTATTTTTCGGCAATTTATAACGGATATAGGTCGATTCTAATTCATCTATAAAAGAGTCTCTGATTGCTTCGTGTTTTGCCTGATCTACTGTTGTCACTTATGAGCGATGAAAATACTGTTCTAACTCCTTTTCAGATGATTGACAGGCATTTGTTTATACATGGCGGGCAAAAAGTTTGTCTCTTCACAAAAATTTTGTAGTGAGAAATATTGATATATACGGATATGGAAATGTGGTACATTAGCAGGTTAAGTTTATTCTGTATCAGTAATAAGAATGGATGAACTGTTTTCCCGTGCAAGCAAGAATCCTTCAAATAAACATTTCCAGTATTGGCAGCCGTCAGTAGAAGGCGGGTCTGCAGAGTCCAAGACATTTTGATTTAAGGCATCTGTCCATAATTGCGTTCAATAAATTGTAATGAAAACTCGGAGTCTAGTTCGGATTAATATGACTTTATTTAATGTAGCTGAAGAGTCTTACCTGTTTTGGCTAAGACGGTCTGACTTATTTATACAAATCATAAAGACACGAGACGTAATCCGGTTGTCTTACTGCAAACTTTTTCCTCTTTGTGACATGTCCCTTCAAGATGATGTCGATCATTGATTTCCACAACTTCCTGGCCTTTGTAGCTCTTAATGAATTTTGTCTTAAGCCCTATTCCGCCATTATTTAGCAAGCACGTTAAGTCGTTTACGCGTTGTTTGATTCGTCTCTCTTGCCTTTAATATATTCTGTCAGTATCACAATTTTCCCAGCACTCTTTATTCAAGATATGCCCAAGACATTTCCATTGTCTCCTTTTGATGTTAAGTATACATTTCTTTTCTATTTCCGTTTTCTCTAAAGCTTCGTCATTTTCGGTCCATGGTATTCTCAGCATTCTTCTGTATACATATATATATATATGGAGAAAAATATTTGGAAAAAAACAAACAAAAATCCTTAAATGCAATTATATTGTTTTAATATGAATGAAATGTCAACGTCTGACGTTTCGGTATAATAGACCTTCTTCAGGACAATATTCATTAAAATACAATTAACATAATCAGTTCAACATGACAAAGACGATGGACAAAAAAAAAAAGACTTATCCAAAACAGCTAACTGAAAATTTTAAATGATCAGCTTTCCGTTTAAGCGTGGTCACGTTGTCAAATGGGCGACGCTTTCAAAACGTATTCCTAAAATTTGAGTATTTTGAATGAAAACGAAAAAATGAAAAGAATTCTATTATGATGGAAAATTGTATGTACGCTTGTCGAGCATTAATCTCGCTAAAAAAGGGGAAATACTAAAGAAACCAGGTCTAGTATTCACCGTGCGTGAGATGGATGTTATACCTGCTTCATAAATCCTCCTAAGATTTTTATTATGAAAATATTTTAAAATCTTCACGGAATCAAAATCGAAATTATGATCTGCTTTAGTTATGTGTACAACTAAAGCATTGTTCAAATTTCCGAGGCGAATATCTCGTTTATGTTCGAAAACACGAGATTTTACGGACCTACATGTTTCACCCACATATTTTAGGTCACAGTTTTTTATGAGATTTGGTAGATGCAAGCATCGGATTAAATATGTTGTTTGCTGGTGCTATTTAATAAATTACGGATAGTTCTAGTAGGCAACATTGTTGTTTTAATTTTTAACGCATTTAAATTATTGGAAATACGTTCGGTCAAATGGTTATTTGGTAGAAAAATGCGATCAAAAGAATTATTATCAGAGGCAGCTGAAAGTGTACCTTTCATTGATGTAGTCGTAGTGGCCTTCGAGGTGTCATTTTGCGCTGATGTGTAAATGTTCAACGCTTTATTTTTACCTCTCTGTAATAATTGTCTCGGATACGAAAGATTTGAAAAGGTATCCTCAATATATGTGAATTCATCATCTAAATATTTTGCTGAACAGATGCGAAGAGCCCTTAAATAGAATCCAATAATAATACCCGTCTTAGTGTTAGTATCATGGTGAGAGTAAAAATGTAAATAGTCATTTTTACATGTGGGTTTACGATATACTTTGAATTCTAATTTATTTTTATTTTTAATGAGTAGTATGTCTAAAAAAGGTAAAGAATTATTAGACTCAAGTTCATAGGTAAATTCTATAGTAGGTTCTATTTTATTTAATCTATCAGTAATCTTGTTTAAATCATGTTTATGTGGGTAGATAAATAAAATGTCATCGATGTATCGGAAGTAATGTGTATCAGGTGGAATGACACCTTTAAAAGGTCCAGATTCAAGAAATTCTAGAAATATGCATGCTAGGAATCCAGAGAGAGGACTGCCCATCGGTAAACCAAATTTTTGTTTATAATAAATATTATTATACTGGAAGAAACAATGTGAAGTGCAAAGAATGCATAATTTGATGCATTTCGAGATAGAGATAGGTAGCTTAAAGTCAATTTTCTTAAGGTGGTTCTCTAATTGTTTAACACATTTATTAACAGGTATATTAGTAAATAAAGATTTGATGTCTAAGCTAGCTAGGGATTTGTTACCTATATCAATATTTCTCAACCTATTTAAAAGAGAGCCTGAATTCTTTATATGTGCGTTACTTACGGTGCCTAGAATTGGAGTTAGAAATTTAGTTAAATACCTAGCGATATTATGAGGAGCTGAGCCTATACCCGAGATGATGGGCCTTAATGGAATGTTAGGCTTATGGGTTTTGGGGAGGCCATAAATTTTAGGGACGGTGGGGTGGTAGTTAATAAGGGAAAGCCAAATTTTATCTTCATTACATATGAGTTTCTTATAGGACCTATTAAATTCTTTTAGATTCTTAGAAATTTGTATAGGGGTGATCTGTTCATAAGTGTCTATCATTTAGCAAGTCCAACATTTTCTGGTTGTAAACAATGGTATCCATGACAACAACACCGCCTCCTTTATCAGAAGGAGATATAATAATATTATTATTCATAGACAAGGATTTTAAGGCATTCATATACCTCTTAGGTAAAGTGAATTTCATATTTTGGCCATCAAAAGAGGCAGCTAAAATGCCTTGGGTAAAACCTTTATGAAAGTTAGAATCACTGTGTTTGTAGTTTATATTTATCAGTTTGCTAATATTGTGGTCTTTTGAACCAGTTGAAAACTTTAGACCAAAGCTAAGGGCTTCAGTCTCTAAAGTGCTAAGTGTGGTTTTGGAGACATTGGTGACTAGATCCGTTCTACCCATATTCTTCCAACAGCTGCGATCACATAAAGTATGGAATTTTAGTTTTAAACTCCTGATGTGTTTTTGACTAATTCTGGTCACTTCGGATCGAAGTCTCTCAGCTGTGATGCGAGACATGCTGTTTTTCAACTTTAGTTCACGTCCTAGAAGTGTGGCTTTTAAAAAGTTTTTTCCTCGGAAAACTTTAAATCTTTTACTTATGATTCCAAGTAGAGTTTGATATAGTCAGGGAAAATATGTGAAAATGATTTCAGAATATTAGATAAGCCCGATGGAACGATTTTCTCATATATACAGTTCGTAAAGAAATCCTTTCTGTTCTTGTAGGAATACGCGGAGACCAATAGATGCTTGTATTTTCGGATGAGCTTGAAGTCTTCCATGTTATAAAGTGAATTCAGGTTTGTATTTCCAGTAGACAGTATGTAAGCAAATATAAATGGATATAAATCCGACAGAATGGAGAAAAATATTTGGAAAAAACAAACAAAAATCCTTAAATGCAATTATGTTGTTTTAATATGAATGAAATGTCAACGTCTGACGTTTCGGTTTAATAAACCTTCTTCAGGACAATATTCATTAAAATACAATTAACATAATCAGTTCAACATGACAAAGACGATGGACATAAAAACAAGACTTATCCAAAACAGAAACAAAAATTTCAGTTATCTGTTTTGGATAAGTCTTGTTTTTATGTCCATCGTCTTTGTCATGTTGAACTGATTATGTTAATTGTATTTTAATGAATATTGTCCTGAAGAAGGTTTATTAAACCGAAACGTCAGACGTTGACATTTCATTCATATTAAAACAACATAATTGCATTTAAGGATTTTTGTTTGTTTTTTCCAAATATTTTTCTCCATTCTGTCGGATTTATATCCATTTTTATTTGCTTATATATATATATATATTATATATATATATATATATATATATATATATATATATATATATAGAGCGAGAGAGAGAGAGAGAGAGATACAGCATCAGTTCGGATTTTTCATCTACCTCAGTTTATCGCTTTGTATCTATCTATGCACATGTATTTAGAGAAGAACTTAATCCACTTTTGTTTTGCATAACTCGTATCAATTCTTTCACGAAATTATTCATTGTTAAAGAAGAAATTAAATAAAATTCATCAGACTCTCAGTTGATATAATGCGCTCTTTAAGCTACTCAGTTGTGAAACTCTTAAAAGTGTTCACTTCTCTGAGCCATTAGCGAAACTTTTTTGCTTCCTTTCAGACAAAGCTTATTCCTGCTCAGATTCAACGCACTTATCACTTTGAAAATATTAAAGGTAAAATAATCATTTGATTATATTATATTGTCAAGAATAAAAATTATGGAGCATAGGTATTGTTTATATACAATTGTAAATAGAATTAAATGAAGATAAAATGCCGGCAACTTATATAGATCTATTTAAATAATGTCTTCAAAGGGATTAGCATTTTTTTTTTATCTCGTGTTGTATTTACATATTTTTGGATCAAATAAAAAAAGCCTCAAAATGACTACGGATTAAAAAATCAGATCCATGGAGCTCTACAACGGAGATCTGCGGGCGTTGAGGTGCTGTTGGAAGAGATGAAGAAGGTTAAAAGAAAAGGAAAGAAAAGGAAGGAAAGGGGAGATAAAGAGAGAGGGAAAATAGAGGAAGAAAATTGGAAAAAAAGAAAGAAGAAAATGGGGGAAAAAAGTAATATATAAAGTGATAACCAAGGTCGCTGTTTGAGGGGAGGGCCATTTCTTTTTGGTTTTAATTTATTTTTTTTATTTTCATTTTAACCTGTTCCCCGACGACATCTTGGTGGTTCTAGTACGTTTTTTTCTCTCGGGAAGGGGAGAGTGGGGAAGATCAGAGAGGGGGAAGGGTGAAAAATTGCTGAAGGAAAAAGAAAATCAAGAAACATTTCTGATAATAATTACTGACCAAAGAATGTACATGAATGTTGCTTCTTTTTCTTTTGTGAAATATCGTTTCCTAGGAGATAAAAACTTTCCTGGTG
This sequence comes from Acanthosepion lycidas, assembly GCA_963932145.1. NCBI lineage: Eukaryota > Metazoa > Mollusca > Cephalopoda > Sepiida > Sepiidae > Acanthosepion > Acanthosepion lycidas. Next base: position 141,796,348 of record OZ010574.1, read on the forward strand.
ACAAGTAGAAATTACTTACCTGTTATGTCAAGCAGTAGTTGTTGTGAGTGTGTGTCTTTTCAAGTGTTGGACCTAAGAGGGAAAAAACGAGCATTCAGTTTCTTCTTTATTGCCTCGTCTTGGCTGTGGAGGGGAAGCGACGTAGAGCGTTTCTGACTGGTCCCTTGCTATTTCAAGATCAGCAGACATATAGTCTTTTGTTGTGTGCTTGATGGATATTTGTTTCTGGATCATTTTGTTTCTAACGAGGGTCATTGCTTTTGTCTAGCCTAAATAAGCCTGACGGAAATTTTAGATTTTTGATTTCGAACAGTCTCTTAAATCTTCTGAGGGTTTGACGGGTCCAATTAACATCAGTTATCTTTATTTTGTTTTTATCATTTTAGTGTGTTTTGGGGGTTCATCTCCTCCCCGCTCATTGCACATCATTTATACATTTTTATGTATAGTGTCTTATGATAATGAAATTTTTATATTATGGTATGTTTTTGTAGGTTTTCTGAGAGGATGCGGTATTATGGTATATGGCGGATTGAGTGGCGACGGATAAGTTGTGGTGGATGGACAAATTGTAACAAGTCAATCGGTCATGAATCAGATTAGATAGTATAGCGAAGAAAACGGCGACTTACCTCGTCAAACCAAGCGACAGCGTGTCGCGTGTATTCTACGACGGATAAAGTGTCGAAAAAGAAAACTACTTACCAAACAGAGGGGCACGTATTCCGCATAATATGCTGAAAATGGAATAATTGAATTAAAGAAAAAACAAGTCAGTCGCAGAAGTCGCTATAAAAGTATTTTGATATGCAAATTACGGAAAATCCAATCCCAACTGTCGACGAATGGAAGAAATAGGTTCTGCCGATAAAAACAGTTGGTTTTCTCAATTCGGGACGAAAAAAAAAAATTGGGCATTTTTGGTTTCGGAGTTTGTTAGTGAGCGAGTTATTTTTCTGACTGGTTACACGCATTGTGATTTGAAATAGTACCGGCGAATCGAGTTTTCAGCATTTCTTTCTGCCCACGATATTCGAGTCTGGACTTACAGTGATTCTTCTTTGTCTTGTGGAAGTAATCTGCGACAAATATTTCCTTTGCTTTCAGAACGCTTACAGATAGATATAAGATAGCAAGTGATAACCAGCCTCAAACCATTCCCCCTCTAGGCCTTATGTCAAAATTGTACAATAAATCGAAATTTGCTTCAGGATCTCATGCAAGAATAGGTATTGTTTCGGTAGGGTCGCTTGGGTGAACGGGTATAGTGTTGAAACACCCGTAATTGGTCATGACTCTAAGTCATAACCTCACTGATGAGGCGGTCCTGCGCACGCGTTGCAGTGTATTCATAACAAAAATTTGATTATATTATATCGTCAAGAATAAAAATATATAACATAAAAATGTTTTATATACTTTTGTAAATAAAATTAGATGAAGATAAAATGCGGACAATTCATATACATCTATTTAAAATAGTTTTCTTTGCTTTTTATATTTTTCTCTTTTTTCATTACTTACATTAAATATAGCATCTGATTCTTTTTGTTCTTAAAAAGACATTAATCCCTGTTCACGACAGGATACGAAAACAGTCTTGTCACAACTGCAATCAGCTTATTCGCAAAACACTGAATTTCCTTGCTGTAATTGCTTTAATTTTGTGTTGATTTTGAAAACCTAGCTTAGATGTTTGCTTATGGTCGGAAGTATAGAGTACCCAGTGAATGTCAAACATCCTACTCTGTCGTAATTGATCTAGCGAGACAAGCTTGCTAACCTTTGCACCATGTTGAAGTGATTCTCTAAGTGTAATTTATCATATCGTTGCTACCTGCTAAAGAATGTTACTTCCTAGTCATTATCCATGCTGTTTAAAATACAGTGATAAACATTCTTTTGATCATGCACCAGTCGAGATTTATTTTCGATGATGAATTGATTCAAAGTATGGGTATTTTAATTGGTCTCCTGATATATTTCATTGGTGTAACTGCATTATTTCATCAGTCTCTGGCATCCCTCAATTAGTCAAGGTATTATTAAGAACCTGGATTCGGCCGGAAACATCATTGGGAGATTAGATATAAATTTCTGAACAGAATTCAACATTTTCATTTTGTAGTCTGGCTCAATTCTGGAACTCCTCAGGCATGTTGTATTTGAACTGACCTCAGAGAAAATGAGGGTGATCAATCTCACCGGCTGTGAACATAATTGCAAACAACTGTCTGATCTGATTAGCTATGCGAGGAACTGCTGATGTGTTTTTCTTCCATTGTTCGTCATCTTTTAAAAGGCTATGTAATTCATATGCTTCTAAGTATATTGTAGACACTCTACCTTGAAAGCTCTGGAGATTCTCAAATATTGTTTGTCCTCAAATATTGTTTGTCCTCAAACAGTGTGATCTAGGAACCGCATGTAAAACCATTCCCTGTTATTGAGGTAGGCAGTATAAGCAGGCCAAATAGCATTAGATGCCTTGACTCAATGTCCTTGAACAGTTTGCTCTGCTTTCGTCGAACCCATGTTTGTTCCTTATTTAAAGTATAGTAAATTGGAACCTCTATGTACATGAGGGATGTTGCAAAAACATCCTGTTCGCTGAGTTTGAAAAATGCAGTTAGGTTAGTCTCAGGTGGCATTTGTGCTGAATTATGAGCAGCATCTTCAGTGAAGTATTAAGTTGGTGCAAAAATAATGATGTAATAATGTCGTTTTTTGACGTATTTTTAACGTCAAAAAACGACATTATTACGTCATTATTTTTGCACCAACCTAACATATTCTATGTTCATTATCTAGAAGTTCAGCTAGGTTTACCACTGTTGGATATCGTTGGTATATGTTAAATCCAATGTTTCTTCAAATAGCTTCATTAATCAAAATTTAAACTCCAGTCTGATAAAGTTTTAGTAAATTTCACTCACCTTCAACGCCAATAGCAAAATTAGTTATGTCACTTCTCTTCTTGGCATATTTAATGATGTCTCTTTGATGAATTTCACAGAACTGCAGTAGTCGACAGTAATGTGTGCTTTTAGGATTTTACATAACAATTTATTATATATACCCATTGATTATCCAAGATAATATCCTGTCGTCGAACTCTCAATGTTGTAGATTTGCCTGAATCTTCTGGTTTACGCCTGCGGTAACGGGGATATCCATCTATGTCAGTCTGAGTTTCTTTGAATATCTTTTAATGCATTTTTATCTTGGATACAGAGAGAATCTGAATTGATGACTCAACATGGACCATGGATTCGTCCATAATACATAAAACATAAGAGTCTTAATTGTTTCAAAGAGCTCTGGATTATCACCTTTATAAGGCAGCTCAGCTGAAATGATTTGATCAATATCTGCACCTCTTGTTTTTAGTTTGAGCTTCATCAGGATATGAGAGTTAGGAAGTTATTTCTTTACAATTTAATCTTTGTCATCCAGACATTAACCTCCCAGAAGATTCCTCCTTCTTTGAGAATCCAGAGGCGTTTCTTTTACTTTACATGAAACTCTCTTGATCATGGCGATCATTAGATTTTTCTTTTTGAAAAAAGTTCATTTGAAATTTCAGGGCATTTTACAGCTAAATGTAAGGAAAAGGTCAGCTCGTCTTAACTTTAAAATACAGGTTCTCCTGTATAGCCTGAAGGCATGATGATATGCTATCCAATATTCTTGTAGTCACCATCAGAATGCATGGAATCTTGAAGGTGTGTGTAATCCTCTACTCTTAATTTATTTATTTTTTTTTTTTTAGATTTCTTCATATGAAGTCCAAACTTTTCTGTTTCTATTTTTGCATAAATATCTACGATTAATTGGCTGGTCACTTCATTCAAACGCAAAACTTGATTGAAAATATCCTGTACCATCAAATGAAAAGAATAGAAATTTTTACAACATACTGATCGACTAGTGCCTTGTCATTGTTGTGTGTTTTTTTTCCATAACTGAAAATGGTATTCATCTTGACCATTAGAGAATATGAGTAAATATTGGAGGGAATCATAGGATGACTGAGTTTCAGAAATAAAGTGCAACTGTCTGCTTCTTAGTTGCAAAATAATGTCACGGATTTTATGCAGTTCATCCATCATTAGATTAGCAATTTCATCTGTGACAGGGACATTGTATTTCCTTTCATGTTCTCCAGTTGGACATTAATTTGCTCCGATGAGGATTTCGTTGATTTTTTATCAGCTTTATGTGCTTTAGCGCATATTTAAAAACAACAGCATATTTTATGGTTTTGGGGAAACAATTCCTGCCAATCCATGACTATGTCCAATTCCAATCACCTGTGAACATTTGTGCATCTTCGTTGCGCCTTTTCTTGAGTAGCACCCATGAAATATATCTGCACAAATTTATGGGATTCATTGTATAGTGAAATAAGACCACGCATGAAATGATAACATTGCCCCTAGATTTATATGTTGTTAAAAATCTAAAGTCGGTCATATTGTTATCTGCTCCAAAAGATGACATCTGAAAAGCATAATTTTATTTCAGATGGTTACTTCTGAAGTGATTTGTTGCTGGACTATTCTGAGATAATAGATACTTGAGCAATTCTGAAGGATCTTGTATTGTTGGTAGATTGATTGATTTTGACTCCTAAGCAACATAGACCAAAATATTTTGCAAGCCACTTCTTCCTCCACAAAGTTTACAAGTGTTTTTCATTTCCACAATTGTTAGTTTAGGAAAACTCTTGTAATCTTTTTCTGGATCATAAGAAAAATCTTTCATGAGCCAGTTAATATTTCCTGAAACTCTTATATGGGTTATGATTATAGAGTTGTATGCTTGAACAGCATTTCTCCTAATTTGCTCTCTTTCTTGTTCTTGTTCTCTTGAATCGGCGATTCGATTCCTATTACCAAGAAAACCATTAGGGTATCCTTTTTTAAGTTGTCTTGGAGCAGCAGTTTGATCCCTGATAGCATAATTGAACAAGAAAACTACAAGGCACCTTTGTTTAGATAGATAATGTAACAGTGTGCGGTCATGACTGGGCCTAGCACAATCGCAACCTAAAACGGGTTTTTGGTGGCTGTCATAAAATATAATTTTCACTCAACCATGACAAGAGATCTCATGGGTCGACAACCATCAAACTAATTGGATATATGTTTGGTAAAGGAATTATGAAGCCGGACATTGAACGACTAAAACTATCTATTTCCAACACCACAGTCGCCTTGCGATGATCTATGGGCATGTTCGCTCATTATTCTCAATGGATACCGACCTTTTCTGAAAAAATTTCCATTACCTTCTTCTGCGGTTAAATCCTTTGAGTGGCTAAAAAGAGATATAGCCAACTCAGCCATCTCTTCGGTGTATCTTGATATTCTCCGAGAAGTTGACACCGACGCTTCCGATCAAGCAATAGCTGCCAAGGTAAGATAATCCGGGCGCCCTGTGGCGTTCTTCTCCAGAACATTGTCTAAGCCCAGACATTCAGTTGAAACGGAGACTTATGCCATGCTAGAGGTGCTAAAAATGGCGACAAATATCAGTCACTTTCATGATTAATCCCGAGACGTCAAGCAAAATCAAAAAATGAAAATATAACGACATGGTGGGTAGAGTTTTCCTGATTTTGTTTGACGTTTTCTATCGGTCTTAAAAGCAAATGCAACGGCAGACGCGCCGTCAATAGTGTGTGCACCAACACATAGCAGCAAAAATCTACAAATTGTTCATAACGGCCTCAGTCATCCAGGCTTCACGAGGAATTTTTATTTTTTAGTTGAGGATGTGGAACAAATAACAAACAGTTTTCAGATTTGCGCTCGAATAAAATGAAGGTTCTACAAACCCGAACCGGGAACCATACTAAAAGTCGTCTGAGAGTCTGAGGGTTGACTTTAAGGACCCTCTTCCATCTAAATCCCGAAGCAAATATCTAATAACTGTCGTTGACGGGTACTCGCGATTCCCTATTGCCTTTCCTAGTCCAGATGCAAGTGCAACAACGCTCATAGGCTATCTTTGCTCACAATTCTCAAAATTATCCGCTTATATTCATATAGATCGCTGGACCTCTTATTTCCGATCAACTACGAAGATACCTTTTGGTACATGGAGTGGACGTAAGCCGGACTACCACATACAATCCTTAAGGAAATGGACAGTGCGAGAGATATAATGATATAGTATGGAAGACTGTACAGTTAGCACTTAAAAACCGAAACCTTCCAATTAGACATTGGGAAAACGTAATAATCGAGGCTCTGTACGCTATAAGAACTTTATTTTGTACAAGAACTAATGTAACACCTCACGAAAGGTTTATAATATTTCAAGGTGAAATTAGGTTGGGATCTCTCTTCTTTCGAGGTAAGGGTTTTACGTAGACACTATGTTCGACAAAGCAAGTACTCTTGTGAGTATAGTGGAACTGCTTGAGGCGAACCCACTCTATGCGCGCATCCAGCACTCCGACGGGACACAATAAAAAAATTACCCTCACAGATTTGGACCCTGCTGGCGGGTTATGAAACCAGAGCGGGTAGCAGCTCTCCCTTGAAGCAATATTTCACCCTCTTGGTAGTAACGAATATACAATGTCATGGGATTCTCACTGCTGATCAACACCAGAATAGCATCCTCAAAACGAGAGCATACTACTACAGCCTCAGCTTTCAGAATCAGAGCTTTCTACTTCAAGAAGGATACAAAAACAAGGTGGTAGGAAATACTTCTGGCCGACTGTTCCATTAACACGTGAAAGTCCAGATCATCTGCCACCGAGACGATCCGAGAGAATTGTCAAGAGACCCAGTCACCTGGATAATTTTATGTCGGGCTAGGAGAAAACAAAGACTGTGAGGATGTGGTAAGATAACACGATTATCTCTTATGATTTGTATAAAAAGTCACGCCGTCTTAGCCAAAATGGTAAGACTCTTCAGTTACGCTCAATAAAAGAACATTAAGCAAAACTAGACTCCGAGTTTTATATACAAAGTACAAACTGATTTTTTTTTATTCTAGTGCAAGGAAAACCCTATGTCTGGCAACAAGATACACAATGCTACAAGCAGGAGAACCCAATCATATTTGTCAGTCTATTTCTGCGACGACATCGATTACAATTAAAATGTAATTCTGACACAGACACTAGGCGGAAATTGATAATTTTTTTTTTTCTGAAAATTCATTAGAATAGGCTTATCAATTTGATAGGGGAAAGATTAAGGGTGAGCGTGATAGTTACAAGGTTTTAACTTAGTATAAGTCCCAAGATTCCAACTTTTGAAAGTGTACAATATTTGCAAACGGGCTATTATTTTTAATACAATTATTTGTTATTTCTTTGATTATAATAGAATTTTACATTTAAGTTGTTAAAATATTATAAAATTAGTTAAAAGCCGAATCGGGTTTCCTAAGTATCCTTATGAGATAGATCTTTTTTAGCGCGTTGTAAATTGTATCATTTTGACTAATCAGAAGATCCGCAGTAATTAAGAAATCTAATTGTGTGCTTATAATCGGGCTATAATTATAAAGTACTGAAGACCAACCAGAATACAATTAAGTTGATTTAGTTGAGTTAAGCATTGTTCTCCGCTGTTAAGGCTTTTACTTTTGCGAAACTCGTGTGAATAAGTTAATTTGATTTTTCAATTTCAACTGAGAAGGGCACCTACAAATATCAGTATCATCTTATGAAATTTATTTATCTAATAATAAAATGAAAGGAAATACAAATAACACATTAACATGTAATAAATGTATATAAAATTATAGTATTTTATGTATACTTCTGATAAAGTTTCATAAGTATGGTACCTATAAATTAATTAGATACCTTTCTTATGAAATAATAAATTTAATCTCATTCCTAAAAGTCTTTTTTTAACTTCTTTATAACATATTTTAGATCGGGCGAAGCTTGACTGAGAGCAGGTATTGATTAGGGCTTCGAAGACTTTGTCGAAGAGGGGAAGGAGACTGATAGAACAGTAGTTGGAAGGGTCGCCGGAGTTCTTGAAGACAGGAATAGTCGAAGAGGACTTCCATCAGTCAGGAAAACAAGATTCCTTGAGGCAGTAGTTGTATAGTTTAGAAAGGGCGGGCGCTAGTTCGGGCGCGCATTTCTTCAAGACAATGGCTGGTATCCCGTCTCCACCACTAGCATTATTGGGGTTACCAAGTACTGAGCTTGGGAGATATGCTTTCAATAAGGTTAGAACAGGAGAAAAAAGCGGTTAGAAAAATTCCAAGTTGAGACAATATATCAAGCAAAAAGATACTGTCACAACATCATTAGAATACTGACGAGACACATTCTCACATCTAGCCAAAGACATTTAATTATCCATTTTTCCTGTTTTTTTTCTTCTTTCGAACCGGGATTTCTTACTAAACTATCAAATAAAGGAGAATCATTGGGACAAAATGTCTTTGAGTTGGGGGAGAGAAAGAATACATAAATTTAAAAACAGAAAACAAAAAACAAAAAAAAGAAAAATGTAAACGTGTTTCTGCTAGAGCGAAACAATACTCACACGGGCCAGCAAATGGCTTGTCATGGCTCGTGATAAATCTCTGATCAATTAATGTTGATTTACGATGCCACCATTACAAAAAATTGGGAATTCCAGAGTAATAAGAAAAACACAACACTTGCTATGCCACGTGATGAATCTCTGATCAATTAATCGTGATTTATGTTCACACATTTAAATCCTATGGGAATTCCTTAATAATAATGATAAGAAAAGCCTTGATATGGCTCTTGATAAATCTCTTATCAATTAATGCTAAATTTCGTTGCCACGATTAAAACCATTGGGGATTCCTGATTAATAAAAATAACACAACACTTGCTATGGCTCGTGATAAATCTTTGAACAATTAATGTTGATATATGTTGACACCATTAAATCCTGTGGGAATTCTTGAATAATAATGATAACAAAACACATGATATGGCTCGTGATAAATCTCTGATCAATTAATACTCATTTATGTTGCCACCATTAAAACCATTGGGAATTCGTGAGTAATAAGAATAACACAACACTTGCTATGGCCCGTGATAAATCTCTGAACAATTAATGGGGATTTCTGTTGGCACCTTTAAATCCTTTGGAAATTCCTGAATAATAATGATAACAAAACACTTGATATGACTCGTGATAAATCTCTGATCAATTTATGTTAATTTACGTTGCCACCTTTAAATCCTGTGGAAATTACTGAATAATAATAACAAAAACTTCACTGATCAATTAATGATAATTTACGTTCCCCCATTAAAACCATTCGGAATTCCTGAGTAATAAGAATAACACAACACTTGCTATTGCTCTTGATAAATCTCTGATCAATTAATGCTGATTTATGTTTACACCATTAAAACCATTGGGAATTCCTGAGTAATACGGATAACACACCCCTTTCTATGGTTCGTGATAAATCTCTGATCAATTAATGCTGACTTATTTTGACACAATTAAAAGCTTTGTGAAATCCTGTGTAATAAGGATATCACAACCCTTGCTATGGCTCGTGATAAATCTCTGATCTAGTAATGCTGATTTATGTTGACCCCATTAAATCTACGGGAATTACTGATTAATAAGGATAACAAAAACCTTGATATGGCTCGTGATAAATCTCTGATCATTTACTGCAGATTGATGTAGCCAAAATTAAATCCTTTTGGAATTACTGTGTAATAAGTATAACCCAACCCTTGATATGGTTCGTGATAAATCTCTGACCAATTAATGCAGATTTATGATGACACCATTAAATAATTTGGGAATTCCTGAGTAATAATGATAACACAACCCTTGCTATGATTCGTTATAAATCTCTGATCAATAAATGTTGATGTTTGTTGCCACCATTAAATCCTTTGGGAATTCCTGAGTAATAACGATAATACAACCCTTGATATGGCTCGTGATAATTCTCTGTACAATAAGAGCTGATTTATGTTGCCACCTTTAAAACATTTGGGAATTCCTAAGTATTAAGGATAACACAAATATTGCTATGGATCGTGATAAATCTCTGATCAATTAATTCTGATTTATGTTGCCGCCATTAAAACCTTTTAGATTTACTGAGAAATAACGATAACACAACCCTTGCTATGGCTCGTGATAAATCTCTGATCAATTAATGTTGATTTATGTTGAAACCATTAAATCCTTCATGCGTGGGTCAATGTGTAGTATCTGTCTATTGCCTACATTCATACAAATCGTATCCCGTCTTTGTCGGTGATGAGTAAACACCAAGTGTAGTATCTAACTTCGGCCCGATAAACTGCATTATATCTCTCAGCTGTGCTTCTGTATTCGGACAGAAGACAACGGATAAATGTAGGATATTGGTCCTGGGGATTGCAAAACTGGAACAGTAACTCCTTCAAAGAAGGAAAGCGGTGGAGTATAGATGCCGGTGCGACATTGGTTGCTGGGACTGAGCAAGTTTTGCCCTTAACCCAGGTGCATGCATTTGGGTCCCCCACTTTAGACCGGCCTTGTGCGATATACTCTCACAATGGTGGAACGAGTAAATACCAAGTGTATGAATTGTCAATTGCGTTTTATCTCTCAACTGTGTTTCTGTCTTCTGACAGAGCACAGTAAATAAAGGAAGGAGGATGTCTCGTCCCGGGGATATATATCTCACATTGCACAAAAAAGGAGTGGTCGCTAGAATGTCGACGCCAAAGCGGCGTTGGTTGCAGAGACTGTGCATCTCATTTGGGATGGGAGAAGGGATCCGGCCCCAAGGATTCCAGTTCTGCGTTAGGACTTTCCTCATTTCAATCTACTGAGTTGGGACTGATGTAATATCGACTTCACCGTGATATTGATCGCTGGGACTAAAATTTTTTTCCTTCCCCCATACGCATACGTATGTCTATGTGTTTCCCATGTAAAATCGAAATTGTGTCACATCATGTCTTAGTGGGGATTGTCCGGTAAATACCAAGCGTAATATGTGTTCTTCACCTCTTCGGTATGTTCACGAAAAGTACCTTGGTAGATGCCTTATGCTGGAGTTTCCAACCCTGCTGCAGAACCTCCACTATTTCACTAAATAGAGGTGATTGGTGGTATACCGACGTCAGCGTGACATTGGTCGTGGAGATTGGGAAATTTTTGTTCTTAGTTCATATGTACGTGTATGAGTACTCCATATTAAAAGCGGCCTCGTTTTGCATACTACCATCATAAAGAAGAAGATTTTAACTTTCTAAAGAAGTCACCTATTCACGCATATTAAAGAAAAAGAACTTGCGGAGAGACATCACCGTGTACCTCCTGAACGGGACAAGACATTAGAAAAGAAACTGATTTTTCGGTTGATTCAGTAACATTCTTCATTCTTGTTAGACTTCTCTTTTGTTAGTTTTGAACAAACCGTTGGGTAGATCATACCGATTGTCTACTGAACACTGTGTCATAAAGTTTCTTACGTTCATGTTTTATATATACATCAAACAGAACAGCAAATTTTGGCTAAGATTTGGGTTAAGAGAATTTCGCACATTTATTTTTCTTGACTGAAAATGACATTAATTTCTTTCAGAATATTTTCAGTTACAGAGATAAATGAAGTTGACCGCCCATTATTAAATTAAAATGGGTATAGAAAACCGGACCCTGATTTTGTGCACGATTACGAAGATATTGTTGAGAATGTGTATCTTAATATCCTGCATCACTTTTATAAAATATTTAAAGAAAAATGGATTATTAAATTCGATATCATTATCGACTTTAGTTTAATTGGATATTTCGTCTTTTTTATTCTTATTTCGAAGGTTTGGGTCCTTTTCATACATTACAATTCTAATGCATTTCATCTTTCTTTCGCAACTATATTGATGCAAAACTTTTTTCTGAAACTGACTCCCGCATTGACATTTCCATGAACACTACAATAGTAACGTCTTCAATCTAGGGTTACTCATTATCTATCTTCTATATCGTCATAATTTTCATTCCCTACTTTCCCTAACCCGTACGTCTATACCGTTAACCTTTTCAAAAATCTAAATGTAATGTCATTCATTATCTACTGTCCTCCTGATTCCTCTTCTTTTATTCTTCTTGCTATCTAATAAAGTTAAACTTTTTTCCTATGTTTTCACACTCAGGAATACCTTGTGTCTTAGTAGCTTTACTAACTGGAGGGTGAAATTAAAAATAAAAAACAAAAAACCTCTACATTGAGTAGTTATTCAGTCTTGTATTAGGTGAACACGAGTTAATTCCTTTTCATTATTTTTGAATTATTATGAATTCTTGGGAGAATAATGGAGTCGTTTCCCATTGAATTTTTCTAGGGCTTTGAATTAAGAGATTTTATCATCCTACACCGCCTGTCATCCAAGGCTAGAGATCTTTCTCAAATCTTCTATTTAACCCATAGATAAGTAAAGCGGACACAAAATCAGGGTGAAATTTTACAATCAATACACACATTAAATGGAACATTGGCACGTTTCAGAGTATAGTTTGGCATTATACATTTATTATAAACTCACTCCCCACTTTAGAATCATTCGATTCGACCTCGTTTTTTGTAAAAACAAACACATTCAGAAAACAATGAAGTTATATTAGGAAGAAAGCAAAGAAAATACATAAGAAATATGTGTTTACATACAAACGTTTCTTAGTCGATTCTTAGCCTAAATTGTTCTGTTTGGTCATTTGCTCCTTCGGTTAAACGTCTGACTGGAATTTTCATTTGCTAAACGTTTGCATGTTAATTGGTCAAGAAACTTTTATTTATAAATTTTACAAACGTGTTTTTTTTTAAAATTATTTAATTGGTCCCAACTGATCCCAAAAACTCGTGCTAGTAGTTGTTTCCAGGATTAATAACTATTAAGCCATCTCTTCGCGCTGGCGATAATACCAGAAATGATAATGCTGACGTTGATGATAGCCTTTCGCAGAGAATATTAAAGAATATTGAAATGAAAGAAATGGAAGGGAGAAATTTTAACTTTTATCGCATATCATGAAAATTAGTCGATGAACCTGAAAGCTCGCGACACTAATTCTCTTTTTAATGTTTGCGACTGTGAAACGTTGATAGTTCAAACGGGAACAATACGACCAATGCCAATAAATAGAATGAAATAGCCGTTGCTAAGGCAACTGGGTTGTCTGCTTTGCTCTCAGAAGTATATTCCTTAATTTTCTCACGCTATCGTTTTATTTTTTGAGCTGCCATTTGGGGAGTGTGTTTGAAAGAAACAACTCTAAAGCGTTGTAATGAAATAAGAATTCGCATTATGCATTTTATCTATTTCGTTGAATCGCAAGTTGCATTTAATTTCCCAAGTTCTATTTAATCTCCTTGTGTTTCAAGATTGTTGTATGAACGTTTGGATTATTTACCTGTATTAACATTGCAAAACTACGTATTTCATAAAGTTAAGAAAAAAACTGCGTTGTTAATGTTGTGTCGGAAACCTACCACCCCTCTTGAAGATGAACTTATGTGCGTCTGTGAACAAAGATTTTAAATAGTGGCACATCACTTTACATGAGAGAGTCCGAGAGACCGACTCTCGGCGACTGTCGAACTCTCTGCATTAGCAGAGGGGAACCCGGACGAGGCTTTGCGAAGGGCAAGGTTTCATCCGGGGAGGTTGACAGGGCCTGAACCCGTCTAGGCGGGTTCAGGAAGGCCATATTTTTGGCCAAGCCTACGGGCTCGGGGATACCCACATTAAAACGGCCTTGTGCCACATTCGATCCTCGTGGGTGGATTGATAAATAACGAGTCCAAGAGACAGATTCTCGGCGACTGTCGAACTCTCTGCATTAGCAGAGGGGAACCCGGACGAGGCTTTGCCGAAGGGCAAGGTGTCGTCCGGGAAGGTTGACAGGGCCTGAACCCGTCTAGGCGGGTTCAGAAAGGCCATATATTTGGCCGAGCCTACGGACTCGGGGATACCCACATTAAAACGGACTTGTACCACATTCGATCCTCGTGGGTGGATTGATAAATACCGAGTCCGAGAGACAGACTCTCGGCGTCTGTCGAACTCTCTGCATTAGCAGAGGGGAACCCGGACGAGGCTTTGCCGAAGGGCAAGGTGTCGTCCGGGGAGGTTGACAGGGCCTGAACCCGTCTAGGCGGGTTCAGAAAGGCCATATATTTGGCCGAGCCTACGGGCTCGGGGATACCCACATTAAAACGGCCTTGTGCCACATTCGATCCTTGCGGGTGGATTGATAAATACCGAAAGACAGACTCTTGTGACACCATTTGGGGGCGCAAAAAGAAGGAAAAAGAAGGAAAGGAAAAAGAGAAGGAAAAGAGAGAGGTAGAGAGGCGAGACTTAACTTATATGATAACGGGAGGCCCCCCACGAGAAATAACATTTGAAAATGTTATTTTGATAATAGAAGACACTGTTGAGTGTTCTGTCGGCCATTGTCTTGGGGCTGGCTGGCAGGGTCCAGGTTGAAACATTGTTTTGTTTAGATAGATAAAAAATTAACTGTGTCTTTGTGGCAAGCAGATTGTCGGGTGTGGTGGGGTTCCCTGCGAGGAAATTTTAAAGATAAATTCACCTACGAGAAGAGACATTTGAAAATGTTGTTTTGATAAATGAAGAATGGTGAAAATTCTTATGGCCATTGTCATAAAGCTAATTGACAAACACCAGGTGATACAGAGTTTTAAATAGATAAAGGTTTACTTGTGTCATGATGGCAAACAATTTAATAGGTCATCTGTTGACCACACAAAGAGAGTCATCTCTAGGTTGGGTCTTTGTCGATGGGAGGTGTCATTGAGAGAAAACACATCTGGGCTGTGTTGGAATTTGAATATGACAGCGAAACAATATTTCGTTGGCGCCGAAGAATGAGTGTGTCTGGTTGACTAGCCACTTGGTGCTGGAGAAAATCTGATTGAAGAATTCCATATGCCGTGACCTTAGGATTAGAACTGAGATTGTCACTCTACGGGTCGTATTGTCTTCTTGGCGGCCAGAGAAGAATAGAGAAACAAAAGAAAGAAAAGGAAAAGATAATTTTTTTTCTTTGAACAAAATATATATTTTTTAAGAACAAGGCTAGTCTAGTCACGCCGACACTGTTGATCGACCATTGGTTGAACGCTAACCAGTCAGGTGGAGGTGATCATGTGACGCAAGGAGGCAGCCGCAGAGAGTTTAAGTATGAGGGATTACTACGAAGAAGTGGGAAAGACCGTTGACGCCCCTCTGGGCAGGTGACCATATGAAAATAAGAGAAGGTGAGAGTAAGAGAAGACTTCCAAAAATGGAAATAATGAATTTTTCCTGACCGAAAACAAAAGAAGGGGTTTATGGATTTAGACTTATCAAGGAACCTCAAACCCCGACGAGCCCACCCCCGGTTTTGAATCGGCGTCCATATAAGCAAATTCGCAGTGAGAAAAAATCAGCTTTTAGTTTTGAGTTAGTTCTCAGTTGAGTTCGAGTGAGTTCCAGTTGAAAGCTCTGAAGCCCCGCTACTAAGAAGCTGACCAAGATTCGCGCAAATTCCGAACTCATCTTCTAACCAAGAACAATTTATTTTTTTTGAAGAACGTCTTCGACTCACACCACCAAAATAAGCTTTGTGAATTTCGCCTGAAAACCACGTGTCACAATCCATATAGCGGGTCGGGAGATAGACGCATTGCTATGTATCCAGCAACCAGATATAAAGTATTGTTATCCTTTTTTTTTATACCATTTTCGACTTATTATTTTATTTTATTTTGCCCGTACTTGTGCGATACCGCCCTCATTCGAACTCAAGTTTGCAGTATGGCCCCAACGCTGATTGATTTCGTCTGCCTAAGATCAATTCACAGTGGGTTCAGAATGGCCATATTTTTGGCCAAGCACGTAGGCTCGGGGATACGCACATTAAAACGGCCTTGTACCTGATTTAGTAAACTTTAGTTATTTATTTAATTACAATTTAAGTTTAGGTTAGAATTCATTTTAATTTTAATTAACTACAATTTTAATTACAACTTTACAATATTTTCATTATTAGTTTTTTTAGACTATATTTTATTTAATTGAAGTAAAATTATTAGGCCGGGGCAGAAAACAATGACGGAATAGCGCCGCTCTTTGACGTTAAAAATTACGTCAAAAAACGACAACACCGCGCCACTACCTAATTTTTTTTTTTTTATTTATTTATGGCCAAAATAGCTAATTCATTTCACTGATTTAGTAAACTTAATTTATTTATTTAATTTCAATTTAAAAGAAGTTTAGGTTAGAATTCATTTTAATTAACTACAATTATAATTACAACTTTAAAATATTTTCATTGTTAGTTTTTATAGGATATATTTCATTTAATTTCTATATCAAGTATAAGTATATTACGATTTTTAAATTGTAATTAAATAAATAACTAAAGTTTACTAAATCAGAGAAATGAAGTAGCTATTTTTACCACAAAATTAAAATCGTAATATAATTGTAAAATAATTTTACTTACTGTAAGTAATTCTAATTCTTAAATACATTCACTTCTATTAAATTAAATTATAGTCTATAAAAACTAATAATGAAAATATTTTAAAGTTGTAATTAAAATTGTAGTTCATTAAAATGAATTCTAACCTAAACTTCTTTTAAAATTGTAATTAAATAAATAAATAAAGTTTACTAAATCAAAGAAATGGAAATTTTACTTAAATAATATTCAAGTATACAATCTTTAAAAAATAGTAATATACTTGATGTGATAATAATTCTACAAACTGTAAGGGATTCTAATTACATTTAATTGTTCTTGAAAGAAATATAGTATATTAAAAATTAAAAGTAAAAATATTTCAAATTGTAGTTGAATAAAAAGTATTCTGAAGTAGACACCTCCCAAAAATCTTTAAATATACGAACGAAAAAAATGCCGTAAGAATTTTAGCCGTTAACAAAAAAAAAAAAAAAAAAAAAATCCAGACGACACGCTTTTAACGGATGTTAGATTTCATTGAAAAATACATCCCTACCCACTACCAAAACGTAACAATAACTGATACATTAAAATATAGACATATTGAACACCCTGACACCCCTAATCTAGCAAAATAGATTTATCTGTAACCTTGGAAACATGAATTTTGTTTTAGCTGTGTATTTAAAACCCAGTAATTTTTAAAGTTACTCCAAAATTCGCTTGAGGATGAAATTGAACTAATGTCTTTAATTTAAGTACAAAATTAAATTCGGGGCTTCTAGCTTCCATTTTTGAAACATGGTTGGAACTGTGTAGCGAAAAACCATATTTTAAGTCTATTAACTTATAATATATATATATATATATATATATATATATATATATATATATATATATATATACAGTGACACACATAAGTATTGGATACATGTTAATTTCTGTATAACTCTAGTTTATTTTCGCCATTTTGCCTGATATTTGGTAAGTAATATCTCGTAAAACTGTTTTAGTTTATGTGGAAGGAAAATTAAAAACTCATGGTTGAATCCATTTTTTTTATCAAAGTTCAAAATTACCCTATGCAAAAGTATTGGATACATGACACTTTTTTGAAATTTCCAATCGAAACTTTATATTTTTAAATACTTTAAATATTCAAATTTTCGATAGTATTGGAATGTTATCTCTGACTCATCAGAGAAGCACACAATTGTTTACAAGATAGTGCTACAAATCATGTGACTCCTTGATGTGCATTCTGCAATTCAAGAATTAAGAATGGCAAAAACGTATTCATAACCATTTTTGGTTATCACCAATTGAAATGCACCGAAACAATGTTGCATCTTTGTAGTGAGTAAATTGTTTTTGTCAATATAAAATTTTATATATATATATATATACATATGTATATATATATATATATATATATATATATATATATATATATATATATATATATATATGGGGAGTGTGTGCGTAGAAGGGAGCTTCATAGGCGGGAAGTGCTGAATATGAAGAATATGTTGGAGTAGTAGCGTCGGTTGCATTTAGCTACTTCAAGAGTAAATATTTGGGACCTAGATGCCAATCTAGTAACACACTTAAATTCATGTAGTCGGCGAGTCAGAGAAAAAAAGCTCCCCAGACCAGTTGCCATGAAAATGAAAAGATAGAGAGAAGCCACTGAAAAAGGTGACTGAAGTCGAGGTGCCAGGTCAGGATCGATTACATTTCAGATGATTCTTTGGATTTTGTCAAGAATCTCGAGATGTATAGCAGGAACACCGGACTAGATATGGCAGCAAAATACAATGCACGAACGAATGGTAGATGTGTTAATGTACAAGATGGATTATGACAAGAAAAAGTTTGTCGCACGACACAGTGATCCAACGTTTTTTGTCGTAGATGCATCTATTGATTCGATGTATTTATTCCACTTCAAGTCAGTTTCAAACGTGAGATCAAAGCGCATTGTGTGTGCTCTCCAGAAGTATAGCGCCAACTATGCTGATGGAAGGCAAGTTCTCTGTAGTGATTAAATGAAAGCAGTTTTGTTTTAGGGAGCGTTAAAATTTACAAACATTTCCTGCCATAGTTAAGAGCAGCTGCCAGGTATACTTTGTCATAAAATATTATCAGCAGGTGTCTGTTATGCGGTCCAACACCTTTGATATAAGCAGACTCGACCAAAGTGTTACTGGGACTGCTTCCGTCAAATACCCACAGTCTGTCAGAATATACGAACGGAGAGTACAGAGAGATCGAGAAATAGTGTGAGATAACCGCTTGTAGAAGTCACAGTTACAAGCACGGTACTTCGAGACTGTATATATCTATATGTTATTAATACTAACCGCGTTCCTGGATTTACTAAAAGTATTATTCTTTGTATTATTGTGTAAATACATTTAATTTCTTATCTTTAATTCTTCCGTTTATCATTCATTGGAAACCGAAATTCATCTCGGAATCCACAACAAATTAGCAACGAGGATTCAAACTCACGCGGAAAAGAAAAAATACTCACGCGGAAAAGAAAAGATACTCATGCAGACAAAGAAAAGAGCAACAAAAGAAAAATCTTCCCTCGTCGTCCAACAACAAACTTGCGACGAAGACGAAGATTCGAACCCACGCGGACAAGAAAAAATACTCAAGAAAAAATTAAACAAAAGAAAAATCTTCCCTCGTCGTCCAACATGCAAATTGGCACACACCCGAAAAAAAAAAACAAAAAACAAAAAAAAAATTCGCGTCGAGCGATTCGAACTCGCACAAGAAGAGACAGAAAAATCCGTTCCTCGTCCACAAGAAATTAGCGAAAATGAGTTAGGAGGAGTAAAAATACGTAAAATTGAGTTATCATGGAAGATTTTAAAAATATTTTTTTAGAACTGATAAAACACCAAAATGAGCAACAATTACAAATGCAAAAATACCCAAATGATCAACAATTACAACTACAAGAACGAATGGAAGAAAAATGGCAAAACCAATTAGAAAGACAAATAGAACTCCCGGAACTAATATTGAAAGTAGCGGGCAAAAAACAATTAGATATTGAAAAAGAAGCAACATTTTCGCAAGACACTGTGGAATACCATAGGGATTTTCAAATATTCTCTAGATGAGGAGAAAAATTTTGGAGATTACTTCAAAAGACATCATTTACATAGACTGTCAAAATTGGACAGAAGAAAAAAAGCTACGTCTATTGATTAGAAAATTAGGAACTGAAGAATATACAAAGTTCGTGGATTATATCTTGCCAAAAAAGACGAACGAATTAACATTTGGCGAAGCAGTGACATCTCTTAAAGAACTCTTCAGCCCCAAAACATCACTCTTCCATAGGAGGTGGAAATGCCTTAACCTGGTAAAGGGCGATATTGAGGATTATTCCACGTTTGCCGCAATCGTAAATAAACATTATGACGACTTCAAACTAGCGGAATTAACCCCAGACAATTTCAAATGTCCCATCTTCGTTCAAGGGTTAGTTTCTACAAAAGATAGCGAAGTGCGCAGAAGAATGCTTGTAAAATTACAAAATGAACCGGGTCTAACATTACAGCAATTATCGGAAGATTGCCAGAGATGTTTAAGTATAAAGAAAGACGAAAAGGACATTGAAGATCAGCTGTTTCTCATTTACGTAAGTTAAACAAAAGTCTACGTTCTTCACCCTCCCTGGAAAGAAAACTAAAATTTTACGACAATGAAAAAAGATTCTCACCCTCCCCGGAAAGAAAAAGAACATTTTATAATAAGAAGAAAAGTACAAAATACAGGACAAATTATGACGAATATCGGAACAAATATAAGTCCGCCCCATCAGCATGTTATCGATGTGGAGGATTCAATTGGAACAAAGATTGCCGCTTCAGATATAAAAACTGTCATGAATATGGAAAAAAAGGCCACAAGGCATCCCAATATAGAAATAGAAAATATACTAATAGAATAAGAGCTACAAGGATGAATAACGATGAAAACACCAATGTAAGGAAATATGTGGAACTGGATATAAAAAGATTAAATTACAATTGGATTCGGGTTCCGTCCTCACGATAATCAACTTACAGACAGAAAAAACTCACCAGACCTACCATGTTACACACACAAAAAATTGCCAAGTCAGTTACAGGCAACCGAATAAAATTTGAGGGAGAAATAATCGTGAATGTTAAATTTCACGGCAAAACAAAAAAAAAAAAAACTTAAGATATACGTCATAAAAGATACTGAAAATCTAGTAGGTTTCGACTGGATGCAGAAGTTCAACGTTTGGGACCTACCTATCAACTCTTTTTGCAAAAAGTTAGAGGTTGAACCATCAGATTCTATACAATTAAAGGAATAATTATATAACCAATTTCCTGAGGTATTTTCAAGCGGGTGGGACGATGCAACAAATTTAAGGCCAAAATAGAATTAAAATAAAACGTCCAACCAATTTTTAAAAAGAAGCGAAATGTACCGTTCGCTACTATATAAAAAAATAGACAAAGTATTGGAGAGTCTTGAACAAACTGGGATTCTATTAAAAACAGAGTTTAGCGAGTGGGCTGCGCCGGTGGTTTATGCAAAAAAGAAGTCAGGAGAAATCCGCGTATGCGCAGATTTTTCTCATCAAGGCAATAAAAGACCACCATTACCCACTACCCAGCCGAGAAGAAATATTTACAAAGCTCAAAGGCGGTAAGATATTTTCAAAAATAGATCTAAGTGAGGCTTATCTACAAATCCAAGTACAAGAAGAGAGTACGAAAATCCTTTGTATTAATACGCACAAAGGGTTGTACAAATTCAACAGACTACCATTAGGAGTAAAAGTTGCACCTGCAATTTTTCAGCAAACGATGAACACAATGCTCATGGGCTAGAATTTCGCGACCGCTTATCTGGATGATATTCTAATTAAGAGCGACAATGTTGAAGAACACACATCACACATAAAGGAAGTTTTTAGAAGACTTCAGGACTTTGGGTTCAAAGTAAAAGGAGAAAAGTGTGATTTTTTTCCTAAATGAAATTAAATATTTAGGTCAGATAATAGATGAAAATGGCAGGAAACCGGACTCAGAGAGGGCATCGGCAATTAAAAATATGCCGGAACCAAAATATGTTTCAGAACTACAAAGTTTCCTGGGCCTAGCTAACTATAATGGCGAATTTATTGATAATATGCATAAACTGAGGGCTCCGCTAAATGAGTTACTAAAAAAGGAGCATAATTGGAATTGGACAGAGGACTGTAAAAAAGCATTTAAGGAAATAATACAAAAATTAATTTCAGAGTTAAAACTGACACATTTCGATTCCGAACTCGAAATCATTATTGCAATGTTGCATTATTGCGAGCTCACATGGGGTAGGTACGTGTATTTTACACAAGATGCGGAACGGTACAAACAAACCCGTTGCACACGCATCTAGATCATTATTACCGGCGGAGAGAAACTATTCACAGATCGAAAAGGAGGCATTAGGCATAATTTTTGCAGTAACTCGTTTTCACAGATATATTTATGGGAGAGAGTTCACATTCCAAACAGACCACAAACCATTTCTTACGATTTTTGGTTAAAAAAAAAGGTCTACCAGTCTATACAGCGAACAGACTTTTAAGATGGCGAACTGTTACTAAACTAGAATTTTAAACTAGAATTCTTACCATCAAAGAAAATAAGACACGCTGACGGACTATCGCGATTAATACCTGCGAAAAGCGGACCGTTAGAAGATTCGGTAATTGCAGCATTACAAGCTGAAGATGAAATCAGTAAGGTACTATGCAATACAATAAATGAACTACCTGTAACGCTGCTAGAGATAAGGCGAGAAGCAGAAAGAGACGAGTTTATTCAGGAGACCAAGAAAAAAATAGAAGAGAAAGTGAGGAATTTAACAGACAGTTTCTCAATCTGTGACAACATATTATTGTATAACGAGAGAGTAGTAATACCGAAGTCACTAAGAAGAAGGATCTTAAAAGATTTTCACTTAGGACATCCCGGAAGAAACCGGATGAAATAACTCATGAGAAGTTTTGTATACTGGCCGAACATGGACGATGATATCACGCAAATGGTGGAAAGTTGCAAAGGCTGTGCTGCTGCGGCGAAAGCACTATCCTCTATACAAAGGCAATGGCCTAAAGTCGACAGACCGTGGTCCAGAATACACGTAGATTATGCTGGAATCATTGAAGGTTACTATTATTTAATAACAGTAGATAGTTTTAGTAAATCGCCAGAGGTTGCCAGATTTAAACACGACGACGACAGAAAACCCCATAAATTGTTTACACGCGAGATTTGGCGTCGCGGATTGTTTGGTATGCGATAACGGCACACAGTTTACCTCCAGTGACTTTGAAGAAATTTGTGAGACATATCAAGTAAAACATATCAAGATAGCTCCGTACCACCCGAGGTCGAACGGACAAGCTGAAAGATTCTTTGACACACGTTAACGAGATTTTCCAAACTGGTCAGATATTAGAAAGCAGTATTCCCTCCAATGCAACTGCGTATCTCTATGTTATATTTTCTTTCTTCTTTTCCGATAATACCCAGATAGTTAAACTTGTTTATCCGCTTTATTCTGACCTCTCTCTCAACTCTGGTTGTATATTTTCTGAAAACCATTTGATTTTTTAGATGAATAATACTTTTTTCTTGCTTTCCTTTATTACATTGTCTACTAGTGGGCTTAATTACTTTTTGATGAGAGATATTTGCTATAGGCTCGAATCAGTTCAAACTAAAGTCCTAATACAATAACGAAACACAAATCAACTGCACCTACTTAGAAAATATCCACATCTCTCTCTGCCTGCCTTATGTGAAGGGGTTATCAGAGAAAATACAAAGGATCTGCGGTCCATATAACATCAGGACAACCTTCAAGAGCTTGACAACACTACGCAAATATATCTCTCGAGTGAGACCCCCCCCCATACAGGAGAACATGACTAAAGACTGTGTGTACGCTATCCCGTGCAGCTGCGGAAAGGAATATAAAGGAGAGACAGGTTCTCCCCCTCAAGATAAGAAAGAACACCAGAAAGCTGTAAGGCGAGGGGAAGTAGAAAAATCAGGCGTGGCTGACCACATATGGAGAGAGAAGTGAGATCACCGTCCCCTGTGGGACCATGTTGAGATCATAGACAGGGAACACCATTGGAAAATTCGTAAACTTAAGGAATCAGCACATATGCTAGGCCACAAAAATCTCCTGAGCCGACCAAGCATAGAAATAAATACAATATGGGAACCAGTAATAAGGAGTGCCAGAGAAAAGCAATGATAACAAAGTTGCAATATGAGCTCTGGTAAAAAACATGCAACGATAACAGCAAAATTGCAATATGAGCACTGGTAAAAATGGTTGCTGAAAAAATTAGGTTTATAATACCCAGAAATTCATAACCAGATGTCCTCAAGGACACATGGCACAGTGGGTAAAGGCGTTGGTTAGATCCAGTGACAGACCCAAAGAGTATGAGTTCAATACCCGGTTAAGGCAGTGGAGAACTTACAGAGGGAAAATTAGCAGTAGATAGCTGATAACATCCATCAAACATGGCAGAACAGTTCGAAATTCCAATCACGCCGGAGCGTACAATGTGACAAAGATGAGGACAATAGTCCGCATAATGTAAATACTATTTCTTTCATTCTTTCTTCACTGGATTTCTCTCATTTACACGCACGAGTGTGTTTATGTGCGGAGAATATCAAGATGTATTTATATATTAATAAAGACAAAAGGAGAGGAAAAGATTTTTATACCGATGTGTTTCGTTCCTTAAACTTTATAAAATGTAATTATTCGAAAAATCTCTCGATATTAGAGAAAATAAACTATATGTGATGTCCCTTTTATAATGTGAATTAATGTTTTGTTGCTATTCTTAACATTATTATTGTTTAAAAAGCCATGAGTTAACTATTTTCATGATCGTACATAATATAAATTAATTTGAAAAAGGAGAATATCTTTTAAGATATGAGATATTTGAAAAATAATTCCAGAGGACATATTTATGTTTGAGCTAATATCTTTTAATGCACTTTCCAGGACTTTTCGTCTTATTAATTTGTTTTTTCTCTTAACAAGGACAACTTTTTTTTCTTTTTTTTTTGTTACATCGAAATTGTAGTTGAAATTATTTCTGTGTATGTATGTTTATGAAGCGGTGCTCAAACCTATTAATTTCTTAAACTCTGAACAAATAAACAAACAATAGGATTTTCTGAGAAGTACATTTTCTTTTTTGCTTGGAATGGCTGGGTAGTACGAAATTGCTGATGCCAGTTGAAATTCCGGTCATTCAATTTGCCTTAATGACATTGGAAAAAAACAGGTATCCATCTTCCTCTAGCTATGTGCTAGATATCCAGGTAAATTGGCTTCTTTTGTCTTGTGTGGTAGCCAAAGACAACTCCGAATTCAAAACCAGCCTGAAGAATGGGGTCTGTAAGGTTATCTTACCTTGACACAAACACTGATGCTACAACATATGTGGTGCATATTCTTCTCCTTCTATTCGCCGTGTCCATTCAGGAAGATAATGGCTCTCCACAGCTTCGTGTCCTTTGTATCTCTTCGTAAGTTTTGTTTCTTTTCTATTGCCCTTCATTCCTTTTCTGCGAACTATTTACACAAGTTTGTTAGGTTGGTTATTCGTGGCTTTCTTCAGTGTCTTTTGCCTTTTATATTTTCAGTGAGGGTCAAATACACTAAGCCTTCACTCCTCATTATATGCCTTAGAAATTTTACTTTCTCTATTTATGATTCTAAGTATAAATTTCCTTTTTGTTTCAATTTTCTATAAAACTTCGTGGTTGCTCACATGTTCAGTCCATGGTATTCTCAGGACTCTAAATTGTTTAACCGGGACAGGCTACTTGGTGGCCAGGACGAGATTTTTTCAGCAATACTTGTATCTATCTAATCTGATCTAATCTGATCTATCTGAATGAGTTTGTACATGTCGGGGACTTGAGATGATATGAATTTTCATGGTGATTCTTACAAAACTCACTTTAGTACAGTAGATGACCAATTTTAGGGGTCTAGGTGAATTAAATCAATTGGTTTATGACAATCCTTCAAGAATAGAAGTCATACCTGCCGAAAAAAAGACTAGCTTTCAAAATTTGCATTTTATCTGGATTCGAACACCAAACTCTTGTATCAAAAGCAAATCATAACTGTTTCATATTTTTATGTTTTTAAATATTTTTATAGGGCCCATTATTTGTGTTTTTGAATTTTAATCTAATAAGGTTCGACTTGGATATAGCCTAACTAATATCGGCGAGGAAAGGCGGATCGGTTCGTCGATTTCAAATTTCAGCCTAGTCTTCTGCGCCCAAATACGCACTAATCCCAAAGTAGGCGTGGATATGTTTTTTA
The DNA here is from genome assembly GCA_963932145.1 of Acanthosepion lycidas. Classification (NCBI taxonomy): domain Eukaryota; kingdom Metazoa; phylum Mollusca; class Cephalopoda; order Sepiida; family Sepiidae; genus Acanthosepion; species Acanthosepion lycidas. The sequence goes on from OZ010574.1 coordinate 141,822,267, forward strand.
GCCCTCCCAGGTATGCATTACATAGCAAGGTAGATTGTGTCATCTAGCCTTGTGTAGCATCCAGTCTAGGTGAATTCAAACCTGCGGAGACGGCACTTATATGAAGAACAGAAGAATACTATGCGGCAAACTAATCTAAATGTTTTTCGCAAGATTAATAAACATTAATTCATGGCATTTTTATCGTATATTCTTATATATATATATATATATATATATATATATATATATATATATATATATATATATATATATATATATATGTGCCTATATTTTAATTAAAAAGTACGTAAAACAGAAATTAATTGCGAATGAGACTAAAATTTGAGGTACAAATTATATCATTTCCTATAAGTTATAATATTCAATAAATGGGTTTTCGATAAGTTTATATTTTAATGGACACATTAGCCGCATTAATCGAGAGATTCCTGTCGGGGACACATTAGCCGCATTAATCGAGAGATTCCTCTAGGTGATTTTAATATTTAACACTAATTTTTCAAAAACGCATTTCCGCAGAAATTTTCGTTACAACTGGCTCAATTTTATTATTGCCGATATGTTTTTGGGCCTTCATTTGTTGCGCCTGCTTGCTTGCATGCATTGTTTTATACGGCTTATTAACTGTTTTATCAATTTTTAGATTATGAAAATTTTTTTGAAACAATAATAGTTTACAGATACACGTCCTACTAATTAATCCATAGATGGGGAAGCGATGAATTCATACCGTTCCCGGTGAGTGAATATAATTTACCAGACTGGAATTGGAACCCGGCTCACCATTAACAATTCATAGCTGTTAGTCATCATATCACACGCACACATATCTCGATACTGGCAAGACTCGAAGTTGCTTAATATCTGTGATCGTAAGAGAGCCGATATTCCAACATGATACAAGCCGTCAGCCTCCTCTGGTGTGCTTTACATCCGGTAATCTCTAAAACATTGATTGATTCTTTTTCTGCGACTTAACACCTGTTTGCAGGTTATTCAAAACCAGAAAATATTTTTAGCACGATTTTTTTTTGCGGGGTCGGGGATAATAATAGTTTAGTGATACAAGTCTTCGACGTTGTTTACATTTGATGATTGTTATATGGATATTGAAGGATTACAGATCAATTGACATAAGATGGAAGATTGGAATCAGAATCAGTAAAAGAGGAAGAACTGAAAGAGAAAATGTTAGAAAAGTCTTCTTTAATCTCTGTAGAGACCAAGGAAGATATGGGGGATGAGACAAAACCGCAGAAAATTCTATCCACCTAGAACAGATTTAAGAATTTTTTTATCTGAATACTGAAGCCTTTTTCTCAAACAGAGAAATGAACTGAAAATTGCAGACCCGAGAACTTCTATGTTCAAGACGTTGGCGATCATGGCTCTCCACAATTTTCTGTTATTTGTAGCTCCTAATAAATTTTGTCTATTTGCTGTCTCTCCCAAACTCTGCACCGGCATCCTTGCACTCAAAATCGCTGGGTAGGTTATGCCTTGTTTTCTTCATCTTACTTTCAATCTGTCTTGTGAGCATCACACTTTCCAAGCCCTCTTTCCATATTATGTACCCCCATAAATTCCAGCTGTCTCTTCCTGATGTTAACAATAAGTGACCTTTTTTTTTTGATATTATCTCTAGAACTTATCGTTGTAATAAGTCCGGAGAACTTCGCTTAAAATCATGGAGTCCGGATACCAGAGAGAAATGTTCATCAGAACATTTACCATGAAAGTATTTATCCTCGTTTTGTGTCCTAGAAATTTCAACACTTTCTTAAGTATAAATGTACTTTTTTTCCCATCTTATCTAGAACTTTGACGTTGCTCAAATATTCGGGCCATGGCATTCTCAGCATCCTTCTGTAGAACCTCATTTCTTTTGTTTCAAATCTCTTACACATGTGTGAGGAGATTGTCGGGCATTGACTGCAATATAGGAAGACAGATATCATGTTTAGTACTCTTTTCTTTGTTTCTAGCGATATTTTTATGTTTCTTAATAATTAATTTAATATTTGAAAGGCATCTTTCACCACCACAATACACTTCGGATATAAGTGTCGCTAATAAGTGTTGTTAATAAGCTACAGAAATACAATAAACACGCTTCATAATAGACACTACCGTAAGAGAAAGAAACGATGAAGCGATTTGACAACATAAGCTTTTGCTGCCATGGATCACTGACCGCACACAGGGAATTAGAGAATATTCACGAAAATCAGAAATTGCAAGAAAAAGTAAAAATCTCAATAAAAATTGGATCTTAAAAACTAAATAAAACAGAAATTAAACACGAGAAGAAATATAAGTTCATGGCGAAATCGATACATAAAATCCTATATATAATCATGATGCAACAAGATAGAAAATGTCTTTTCAGCGAAAACAAATATATAATTAATGAAATTATCAAATTAGACTAGGCGGACAAAAAGAAAAAAAATATAATAGAAAAAAGTAGAAAATGTTTGGAAATCATGACGATGCAGAAAATTAGGATAAGAACAAGAAAAATGTTTACGTGGCTTTGAAATATAAACATATCAACTTCTTCAGGCTAAGGAGATTGAAAAGAATCATCTTAAACAAAGAGAGAAGTCTCTACCAGTTAGTGAATGGAGCCATTTTAGCAAATGGAAAGCGAGAAAATGATAAGTTATCAAGATATCTGATGCAGAGAATTTACAAACTACCGAATATGAAAGTTAAAATAGCATCTTTAATTATAGTCACACCTGCATTAGAACTAAAATCAGTTGAAAAAATATGTAAATATATAAAAAAAAAATATAGTAATAAAAAGACTTAACAGAATTGACATCAGTGGTGGTGGTGTCTAGCCACTCGTATCCGTGTATGCCTGTATGCTAGGTCGGCTAGTCAATCTCTATTGTAGAAGCCTGCACACGCGCATTTATCTTTGTTTAAAGCCCACAATTCCCACCTGTGGTTTATACAGCAAATATGTTGAGCGGACCTTAATTACACTTTTTGGTATAGAGTGCATTATCCAGGGTGATCATCAGACTGAACAAAACCGGTACGGTCAAACACTCGCTAACTATGAATTGTCACTTCGTGCTATCACAAACATTGTCGGCTCCGAAATAAGTCTGCCTACCCAAGATCACCAAAAAGACTTGGGTTAATCCGGAGTATAGTTTTCAGGTATTTTCCAAAGAGGCTGCATACTGGGATCGCCTTCACAGGCCGATGTCATCAGTAGTAATTGTTTAAACTATGATTAGCTAAAAGTATTCACTACTGTTTCACTAGTAGTCTAGTCTTCAAGTTTAGGATTAGTGGTATCTACCAGGGTGCACACGCCGCAAACAGACGAGAGGCAAGTTCGAGGTTCAAAGTGGGTTTAAATACCATAACTCACAAAAAAATCTCAAGTACCCTCGGCACTTCTCTTTTTGGGGGCGCCACAATCACTGGGCAATAAACCCAGCTCCCTCCAGAGGGAGAGGTAATGCTTGGGAAGGTGGAGCCCCCCTGTATCTTTGCCTAATATTTAAAGAATACAAATCGCAGCCAAAGGTCAGGATTAGTTTATCCTAAAGTTATATTAACTGCTATTTATGAAATGGAGATTTCATATGAATACCACAGCAATATTATGAATATTATACTTCTTAGCGTCATTCATTCTTGTGTATGAAAATAAAACTATATTATTATATATTATATTTTTCAAAGTTTAAACTACAAAGTGGTAAACGGAATGATATTGAAAACTGTTAAATGATGTGAAACACTTGGTCCGGTCATTAGTTGCCGTCTTTCCATAAATACAGCGTTATGGATTGAATCACTCCGAATGAAGTTGCTTTGAAATTTAGAATAACAAAATGGAAACAAAACTGCCACGAGTACTTTGTATTGTTCTAATAACTATAACTAAAATAATTACCCCACCCAGCGCGCGCACACACACATTTTAAATTAAGAATTTAATATGCGTAAAATGTTCTGCTAAAAGCCATTATCAAGTTGGATGAAATATAAGGTTGTTCGGAAAATAATGTCCAATTTTAGAATCAACTTTTATTCCTAAATTAATGTACTTAAACAGTGTTCAAAATAGTAACTTGTCATCATGTTATCAGTTTATTTATGCCTTTACAATAAAATTGGTTTGACTCCCAAGTTTCTACATCTTATTTACCAAGGAATGTCTTTTGGCTTAAGAATTGTCAAGATGCTTGGAAAAGAGCACATTGAGCGATAGATCAGGGGAATAGGTTTTATGTGGACAAATCTCCTATCCCAAGTCGGTAAGCTTCTACAGTGTCCAGCTGGCAATGTGGCCCAGTGTTATTTTGAAGCAGAATTGGGCCTCGCCTGTTAACTAGTGCCGGTCTAATATTGCTTAACTGAATGTGTATTTCATCCAGTTGCTAGCAATAAACTTAAGCACTGATGCTCTGGTTATATTCCATGTAACGGATAACGCCAATGGCAGATCAGCAGACACTCATCATCATATCTGTTGATGCAATTTCGGTTTGGGAAATTGTTTGGGTCCTTCGTCATGATCAAGCAATTGAGTCGATCGTTTACGATGGTCATAACGGATAAATGATCCATTCTCATCAAAATTTACTATCCGACTACGAAAGGGATCATTCGAATTTCACAAATGTAACATGGAATATCCTGCAAAATTTCGAAATTTATGTAGATCACATTTATCGAGATTTTTCTCGTTGTCAATATTATTGAGATGGCCCGATATTGCAGAAATGCATTATCTGAGACGTCTCAGATAATGCATTTCAGCACTTGGAACTGAGCATTTTTCAACTAGTGTTTTTAGATGTTGATTGCCTCTATAATATTGATATTCAGGACTCGTCACCATACTCTCTGTTATTGTTGACAGCAGAGTGAGAATTATCATAAGCACGCTTGATCTCATGCATAAAAGTAAACGCATCTCTTCTTCTTTTATGTTCAAGATGAGGGTTATATCAAGTTTGAAGATAAATTGCATAAAAATGGTATAAAATTAATAAATTAATAATTATATAGTTATGTAAAGGAGATCTTGAAAAGCAAGACGTATTTCTTATCATTGCTGCCTGTAACAACTGCAGTAAATAGGATTGCGCATTTAAAATGTTCACTTCTGTATATTTCTTTATTCTTCTTCAAATTTTGCTCAATTTTTTCAAAAAAATTTTGGCTTAGCATTAATATAGTAGACATGTTTGATAACTGTTTTGATGTACGTGCAACTAAAAAATTAAAATCAGTAGAAATTAATTTATCAATATTTGCCATTTTAAATAAGCGTCAATACCGTGAAAATATTTTTCAGTATAATATTTTAACATTGCATATTTGATTTATATTCAGATTTACTTAAATTCTCTCCAAGAAAATAAATAAGAAATCAAGTTTATTTTGAAATTACTGTATATTTATTATATAGAAGGAAACGAGTTTCTTTGAATTGAAGTATGGAGTTTAGGAATTCTACATGTTTCAGTGATCTAGATTCTAGTAATAAATAATACATTGATTCTGCGAGAAATATAAAAATCCTAGTATGATTGGTTAGTAGAAAAAACATATTTTTCTTTATAATTGCTTGGAGTGTATTTATTTATAGGCAATATACTGTTAAAGTGATATTAAACAAGACAACAATTAATTGCCACTTATCGAGAAAGGAAGGAAACGCTAAACCACATTTCATTGGAACATTTTCCGATATCTTAATACAATATATTCTATAGCCAAGTACAATAGAGCATAATTCATATAACTATTTAGTCTCAAGTGCCTGGTATATTTATGTCCGCTCACATATCAGTTTTTAAATGCATTGATTCCAGAGGTAGGAATCAATTTTCTGGGAATTGATTCTCTCTTCATTTACATCGTCATTTCTTTTTTTTATATGGATTTAGGAACGTTCTGTTACTTTTTATATTTGCGAGTACTTTTTTCGATGGATATAAATGAAAAAAAAATCTACGAACTTGTGTAAATTTAGTAAGCGGTTGAAAGCTGTAATTTGAATATAAGAGAAACACAAAAGCAGTGATATAATAGGAACTGTGCAAATATCTTGAGTTTGAGTAAATAAAGGAATGGTAATGGCTTTAATGAGATTAGCCGTTTTCTTATAATTCGGCATTAATTTATGGAACAGATACCATAAGTCTCAAGTGAAATTTATAAAAATTGTTCTCTTAATAATTTCTTCAGGAACATAGATTTTTTCCAGCCCAGTAACTATTATCGTTCGTTTCAGTAATGATGGGGGGGGGGTTCCTTCTCAGCCTTTTGGTTAAGGTGGTGGAGAATGCCAACAACTTGATTATTCCATTCTTTAATTTTAGAGTTTATGTGCGTGTGCTACCGATTTTACATGTTACTGCAGTTGAAAGTCTTCAAGTAATGTGGTTTCTGTTGTTTTGAAAGGTTCTTTTTGAATCTGTAGCGCCAGTCTACGATATCCGACGAAGAACACTTAAATATTTCTGATATTTCGAAAATTATTGGTTTATTTTATAAACAAGTAGATAAAATGCAAAAGCGAAACCCGAAATTGCATTGGAATAACGAAAATATTTTCCAAAAGCTAAGTAGTGTTAAGAAACAGGAACATTTTGTTCGATACAAAACATAGTACAGTAGAGATATGTAATATTTTCTCTTATGTGACAGTGCATACTGGTCAATCTCCTCAAAGATGTTGAAGAAACTTGAAGCAACCGAAATATGATTCTACAGAAGGATGCTGAGAATATCATAGATCGTCAATGTAATGAGGTTTTAGAGAAAATGAAACAAAAATTAAATTTATATTTAGAATCTAGGGTGCATAATGAGAAAAGAGGGCTTGGAAAATTTAACACTCACGGGATATTTTGAAGGCAAGAGGGACAAAGAAAAGCAGTGAATAACCTACAAAACGAGTCTAATGTTTAACTTGTTGGCAGAACAGTGATTAGGAATCATAAAAAAGACAAACATTGGCAAGAGTTACAATGGAGAGAAAGCTGAGGATAAAGATGATCCCCCATGGCCTGAATGGACACGTTACATAGAAGGAGAGGTATCAATCAAATTAGAGGCTGCCTTAGAAAGTAAAAAGTAGATAATTTGGTAAATTTCGATTCACACCAACTATAAGAGCCAAGCGAGAATATCTGATCTGATCATCGTAAACAAAGAAGGACAACCTACCAGATTGTAGACGGGACTTTGCCCTCAGACTAGAGAGTGAAAATGAAAATAAGGGAAAAATTAAAAAAAAAAATCAGCAGCATTTTACGAGGCATAACAGAAATGTGGGAAAGATCGTATCTATAATAGTTGTCGGATTTGGAAGCACGCCCAAATCACTACAAGCGACGTTGGAATAATTAAATGTTTGAAAAACAAATGAGACTTTCCATCCGTCATTGGTAGTAGGCTCTACGATAACTACGAATTATCTGGTGTAATCAGGTAAATGCATGAAGTAGTAGCAACAAAAATAACAACAACAAATACAACAATAATATTATGATCAATCCCATTAAGTCTATAGGATTTCCATGACTATCTGGAGATAGCATACCAACAATGAGTCATCTAAAAATCGGCTATATTGCCCAGCGTATTCAATAACTTATTGCGTGACAAAACATATAATAATAAAATATGAGGGACTGATGCTGCATTGTTTGGTATTAGGCAGTAAGGTTCCGTAGACGAAATCCAGGACCTTCCTCTCAGGGCACCTCATTAGCTGCACAGAAGACCCTTAGCACATATTCAGCTTCTCCATCCACGAACTTCGTCTGGGATGAGTGCACTGTCAGTCCCAAAACTGCACTCGAGGCTGTAAACTGCTCTCTGAAGGATATTCGAAACTCCAATGACATTATGGGAGCTATAACTGTCCTTCTATCCTTGTGATAACACTTGCTCCGCATTACTGTGAAGCATTGAACTCATCGCCAACTAATCTATAGTTACAAGCATCAATTGTTTCTCCTCACATCACCATACCATATGAACAGAAATGAATGACCCCTACCAGATTACGGGCCTTTTCAAAAATGCGTGCGAGACCCCTTCGGCCAGGAAAAAATCGATAAAAAGCTCCGGTTTTACCCTGCCATCAGCTGTCACTTTTTGACTTCTCGTCACGCCCAGGCTGTAATGTCGATTCAACTTCCCACATTTACGGCGCCAATTCGTAACGGAGACAGATTTTAAATTTAGACCCATGCTTTAAAAAAATTGGTAAATCGCCTGGTACTCCGTTATTTGGGTGGATTACATTCTAAAATTTCGGGGCTTCTTTACAATTCAACTAGAAATTCCTACGAGTCCCAGTTCGAGGTGCCTTGCATAGAATGCCGTGTGACCCCGTCGTGACTCAAAAATCGATACAAACCTCCGTGTTGACCATGCCCTCAGCAGTCCATTTCCCACTTCTTTAAACTTTGTTCTTTCTCCCAGGCCGCATCCCAGATCCGAGTTTTCAATTTACGTCATTGTGTCATTCCGGATCCCGATTTTTTATTTTGGACTCAAACTTTGAAAAAAAAAAAACGATTAACTCACAGGTGATACGGATTTTTGGGGTTTTAAGTTGAATGTCTCACCTGCAGAACGCGTCCCATTGCATCTAAGCTTTTCACCTCATTCTGGACTCTGTGCAGTTGACTTCGCGTTGTTCAACACTTTTGAGCTCTTTTTATTTGAACTTAAAATCGGATCAATGTATGGTTTCCAAAGTACCGGGTTAACAAAATAAGGGCAACTACAACCCCGCCAAAGTAGTATGACCAGTCTCAATATTTCAGGAAACTGTTTTGGGTGTGAAAAAGTATTTGTTGTTAACATTGTTTTTTCATTCGGTTTTTCCAGTTACGAGTCTTTTTTAAAGCTGATCGTTTTGTGTTCATTTTGTTTAGTTCTTTTTTCGTAACAGATTTAATGTTAAGTACAGAGCTTAGAAAAAATTCGCAGTGTAAGATAGGCAAGAAGTAAGGCATGTAGCAACATCAGCACGGCAAAGGTACTCTTTTAATGGCAAGAAAGGGCAAAAATATTTTAAGTCAAGTGATAGCGTTTGCTGAATGGGTCGTACGAATTTTGAATCAAGCAAGGGCAACGCCGGGCCATGCTGCTAGTAATAATATATAAGCGTTTGTGTTTTTGTTTTTCGAAACTTCTCATTTAAGAATAGGAATAGAAGTTTATCCTTTTTTTCCTGTTTAGGATTGGGTTTCCTGTTCCTTCTCCTAAAGTCTTCTTATTCTCTTTCACACCCAACAAACCGTTTAGGATTTACTATGTTTTTTAAAACATTTCACCCCAAACAAAGCGACAATGCCACTAGGGGTTACTGGGACTGAAAGATAATGAGATGTCTTTAATGAGGAGAGGTGAGAGGAAATAAAAAGAACACGATCCAGGAAGACAAAAGATGACGATTGGCGTTGCATTAAAATGTCGGAAGATTGCAGTTACTAGGGAAAGATAAATCAGAAAGGACTACCACAGGCTAAAAGTCTGAGAATATAAGCTATTAAAAGCGAATAAACGGTTGCATCTAGCTGGTTCAATAGTAAAAACGCGAGACCTAGTTGTGAATCTAGTAACACACTTAAATGCATGCAGGAAAGCGTCATTATCACCTTCCTTGGGGTAAAGTGTTTGAAAATCTTTTTGTAAAAATAACGATCTATGTTGATGTATACAGCGAAGAAAACCATCATTAGTTTAAGGGGAATGAGGGTGAAGAATAAAACTCGGATAATAAAAATATATATATTCTTATAGAGATGATAACGTGAATAATGATAATAGTGATGGTAGCTCAGCGGCAATTGTCCTGTAAGACTGCCGTGAAATTATCGATTAGCAAAGCGATACCGCAGAGAGTAGCTATTGAGACAGAAAAGATCCGTCTAGGATCCCGCTTCCCGTCTTCTCCAATATTTCGTCTGTCAGTCCTTGACCGTTTTGGCCTTGTTGTTCGATAATACACCACTGGCCGCTATTTAAGCTTCATCCGAGAAAGTAAAATACAGGTGGGTGGGTATGTCCTCTTAGAAAGGGTCGCCAGAGAGGCCTGGATAATGGTCAAAGTAGTGGACAGAAAGCACCCTCAGGTGTTGACTAAATCATCAATGCTTTCAGAAACCAACGTGTATTTGGGTTTTAAATTACTGCCATACACTTATGAACAGAGTGTCTCGTAAAGTGATTGAACCTGCGGCTTGATTTGTCTCCATTTTGAGAACATTGTAGCCATTAAAGGCCATGGTCTAGCGGGAAGAGAACTCGTTACATGAGGTTGTGGAGATAGCTAGCGAGCAAGACTGTTAGTTTGATTGACGGCCTGATTTTTAGATAAATAAATACATAGTTAAATGGACAACACAAAATTCTAAGTAAAATCACTGATAGTAAAAATAAATAGATAAACTCTGAGTGCCTGAAAGAAAGAAACATCTTTGTGCCCTCAAGAGAGAGATACGATAGTGTATCGTTGAAAAATAAGCACGGATTATACAAAGAAGTTGGTATAATGAAATGATCAAAACAATAAATAATGATACATCCTGAGAGTACATTATTTCTACTAATAAGGTTATTTTTCTTTTTTTTATTAATATTTGCACATGGAAGCTCATATGGAATAGACTTGAGTTATCCTGAACACGAGATGATTTAAAAACGTAAACCTAATTATAAAAGACTAGCAGCAAGGCCCGGCGTTGCCCGTGCTTGATTCAAAAATCGGACGACACATTCAGCAATCGCTATCACATGACTTAAAATATTTTTGACCTTCCTTACGTCTATAAAGGGTGTAAAATTTAGTTGAAATGTGATCATTCCTTCCGTAAGCAGATTTTTTTCGATTATCGATTTTTTCGATTATCGATTTTTTCGATTATCGATTTTTTCGATTATCGATTTTTTCGGAACCTGAATCCGAACTCAAATATCGGACTCCGTCATGTCCTTACGGCAGCCATTTGCAAACGTGTGGTGAAAACCGCATCGAAATCGGGTGAGAAATACGGCCTGGGTGAGGTAACAACGCCCACGACAGAAACACTGACAGACAACATGAGGAATATCGATTGTAGATAGATAGATAAACGAAAACAATAATTTCAAAACGATATTGCTCTATTCTTCAAGTCAACTGTTATCTATCCTACATATATATCCTCATAATTTGCTCTTCTTCTCTGTAACCTTCTACCGTGAGTATCTCTTTGGCTGGTGTTGTGCGAAAAATTACAACAAAATCGTAATTAATATCCACAATGGGTGCTCCATAATTTCAGTCCTGTGCAACATCTAAACCCCATTTATTATATCAGGACACATCGATATAGTGTAATAGTTAGAAAGCTTGTCTCGTTAGCTCAACCGCATCTTTGTAGTTCATTTACTGGATGCTTCAATACATTTGTACTTGTGCTACATCTAAGTTACACTTAGTTAACTGCAATGTCATACATATATACGTATATATATATACATATATATACATATATATATATATATATATATATATATATATATATATATATATATATATATATATATATATATGCCCAAGTATAGGATTGGGGTATACGGAATAAATTCAAATAACCAAAAATACTATTCTTAAAAGAGTGCTCAATACATTGTAGAGCAATACAAATTTATTCGAAAATTATAACATAAGTATGTTATGAAATTACTACAAACATATCCATTTTGTTTCAACACATCTGGTGTCTTATAAAGTGATTGTGTTAAACACCTTCACTTGATAAGAAAGACACTAGAAGTGTTGAAACAAAATTGTTATTTTTGTAGAGATTTCATAACATTTATGTTAGAATTTTCGAATAAATTATATATATATATATATATATATATATATATATATATATATATATATATAAAGGGAACATTGAAGTCAACACTCTCAAAGGCGACAAGCTGTTTCGTGCTAGACGCAATCTTCAGACCGCCTTACGATTGCTTCTAGCATGAAACAGCCTGTCGCCTCTATGTGATGATATCAATTTTCAGATTTATATTTTCATATGCACTATCTCTGATAATGAGCACTCTATCCCATAAATATAGCACACCTTAAAACTATATTTCTTCGTGTGTATATATATATATATATATATATATATATATATATATATATATATATATATATATATAATAGTTTAATAAAATTTTTAGATAAGAAATTTAGCATATATGAAATGTCGACAGTCTATGACAGGAGGGCTTTCAGCTAAAGGCACTATTCTGCCTTACGTGGTCGGTAAAGTGGCCGAGTCGGTTAAAACGCATCTGATCCAATAACAGTTCGTTTGCTTCCGCAGAGCGCGTGTTTTTATTTAATAAGATTTCTCAAATATTCAGTAGTGAAGACGAAAATAAATAAATATACAGTTTGATAAATAAACTGATCATTCATCTATTCAAATATGTGTATCCACTAAAAATAATACTTCTATCGGCTTATAAATAACAAATACATACACACACACACACACACACACACACACACATATATATATATATATATATATATATATATATATATATATACACACATACATATATATATATATGTGAAAAGTGTGTGTATATATATATATATATATATATATATATATATATATATATATATATATATATATATTAACATGCAACGTGTGTTATCACGTGCGATACCCTGTCTTCATCAGCCGGCAACCAGGGGTGATCTCACGGTTTCGGTGGCTAAGGCGGGACCGCCACCCCAGGCGCCACCAGCAGCATTTGCCACCAGGCAGGGTATGAAGATAAGCTAACTAATTGTTCCTTTAAGTAAAATCTATCTGCAATGAAAGTTTCTTGAACGCGTTTGACGTTATTGACTCGCTCGTAAAAGTCATTATAGACGACCACGAAAATATCTCACTTGCGCATGGTAGGTCGTGATGTTGCGCACATTTTATTTGCTTGTTTCGATCTCGACCAAATCCAACTTGATGCGTGTTGAACATTTTTTTTAAATATATATATATATATATATATATATATATATATATATATATATATATTATAATAATATTTTTTGTTTAAAAATATGATTCATTCGCTACATAAGAGTTCTCATGTTTCAAAAACGAGAGCCGAAATCATCCAAATAATTAATAAAATTAAGTTGGATTGTGGTGTTTAGTCCCGTTTCATCTTCAAGCGAAATTTTAGGAATAAGCTATCTCTCGGTTTACGTGTATTTTTAGGCACGGTCCGTTACAGAATTTGTTATTGTGGGAGTGGCTAGACTATTTTCCTTCTTTAAGTGGTCAGGGAGTTAATTCTTATCAGTAGATTCATCATCCTCTGAGAGGTTTTGCTAAGGTTGGGTAGGGTATCTATTTCAAGGCTAATGTTTACGGTCATCCTTTAGTTGGTTCCCAGTGAAGGATATTTTTATGGCGCGCCTACAGTCGTTATGTGTCTGGAGAATTGTCTTTTATTATTGTCTATCTGATTTTCTATTTATTTATTTGTTTATTTAAGTGGGTGTTTAATATACAGATCGCTTTGCATTGAATTTCAATTTGTTTTTTTAGTTTTTTTGACGACGACAAAAAGGGTTTTTCCTATTTAAAGGTTTGGCTAAGCTTTTTAGAATTTTACTTAGCTATGTTTTTTTTTTATGCTAATTATCTAATGCGAAAGTCTGTTGATGTCGGCAAAAAACCGTTAACTCCTGCCTATGGTTTAATAATTTTTCATTATTTAGGAATTTAATGATGTGTAGTTTTTCCTGTAAGCATAAGAGGCATGGGTCATTCCAGGTTCTACAGGTTCTTGTTCTACTTACTATTTTCCATTTTACTTTTGGTGTTTTATTCGTTTCCTTTAGATGCCAGAAATATTGGGATAGAGATGTCTGATTTCTATTTTGAATATTGTTGAAGGAACTCTTGTGTTGTCTCCATCTAATTTTAAAATTATTCTTTGTTGATCCTATGTATATCCTATCAGTGTTAGGGCTCTCAATGGATAAGATAGTGCATTGGTATACCACGGATTTTGTGAGGCATCTATTTTCCAACGGGCAGTTTTTAGGGTTTCTACAATCGCATAATTTTTCGTTATTCTTATCTAGTTTTAGTTTATGTGTTTTATTACTGTTTTGGTATGCGTGTTTTTCTAGGATTTTCTTATTGTGTCTTTTTATGATTCTTTCTATATTTTCAGTGCAGCTGTAACTCAGTTTCAATGTGTTTTTGTTAAAGATGTTGCTAAGGTTGCTATTAGTGGGAAAGTGCTTTTCAATTAAAGCTAGGAACTTATGGCCTAGTTTGGTGCTGACCATTTGGTTGTACGGTGGGGTATACCAGATGATTTTTCTTTTCCTGTTTCTCTTATTATTGGTACTAACGTTTCTATAGGTTATGTCAAAGTTTTTGTATCCGCTGTTTTTCAGGGCTGTGTTGTAAAAACTACTGTGCTGTTGGAATATTTCCTTATTTGCTGAGTTCATACTTATTCTTTTCTCTATTGATGTGGATATATGCTTAATTATAGATGGAGGGTGGTTTGAATTAGGATGTACATACAAGGGATTAGTGTTAGGTTTTCTGTAAGGTAGGTGAACGTTGTTAGTTAAGTCTAGGGTTACGTCTAGGAAGTTTACTTTTTTTAATTTAGTGTTGACTATTGTTTTTAAATTTAGTTTCCCGAATTCATTGTAAATTACCTTTCTAATTTTCTCTGTTTTAAAGCTTGTGGAGCTCCTCACTACCATGAGTCCGTCATCTCTGTACAGCCCGATGTCCCCAACGTCCAGTTCACGGTGGGCGGTTAGATTGTACAGTATAAATAGACCGACAAGGTCCGAAGATTCTGCAGAGTCTAGAGATCCCATGGTAATGTCAAAGTTGTCATTGGTGTTTTTTATCCACTGGTCCCCATTATGGATGAGGACAGATTTCTTTGCACTGAGAATAATGTTTGTTTCTTCTTCAGTTAAGTCTGAATATACTGTAGCAAACTCCAGGGCAGTCGTGAAGAGGTCTTTTGATATTGACTGGTAGTAATCGACAATATCGAACTGGATTAGGGTGCATTCGGGCTTATTTTCGATGTTGGTAGACCAGGATGATGAATCTACTGATAAGAATTCACTCCCTGACTACTTAAAGAAGGAAAATAGTCTAGCCACTCCCACAATAACAAATTCTGTAACGGACCGTGCCTAAAAATACACGTAAACCGAGAGATAGCTTATTCCTAAAATTTCGCTTGAAGATGAAACGGGACGAAACACCACAATCCAACTTAATTTTATTAATTATTTGGATGATTTCGGCTCTCGTTTTTGAAACATGAGAACTCTTATGTAGCGAAGGAATCATATTTTTAAACAAAAAATATTACTATAATATAAGCTCTACTTCTGTATGGAGCACTGTCTTCTTAAAAATAAAAACAAAAATACTAAGGAACCCCGGATTATGCACCCAACGTGTTCTTTTCTATTTTCTGCATATCTGCACAAGGATATATATATATATATATATATATATATATATATATATATATATATATTAGGTTGATGCAAAAATAATATCGTTTTCTCACATATGTTACTATGTGAGAAAACGACATTATTTTTGCACCAACCTAATATATGGATTTGTTCATTTTCATTGGAAAAGACGCATGTCTAACTATTATTCGAATTTCTTTTATCACGAGATAAGTTTTCCTAATTAAATGCTAAGAATGTTAGGTCAGGATTCTTCTGTTGCGAGTAACATGCTATCCAGTCGTGTGATACTTGAAGGGAAGAAGATTAGCATCCATCATCCCCTTCTAA
The DNA here is from genome assembly GCA_963932145.1 of Acanthosepion lycidas. Lineage (NCBI taxonomy): Eukaryota > Metazoa > Mollusca > Cephalopoda > Sepiida > Sepiidae > Acanthosepion > Acanthosepion lycidas. Next base: position 141,838,159 of record OZ010574.1, read on the forward strand.
GATTCAATGAAAGCAACAATGATGCTACAAAACCTTTAAATTAAGGAAGCAACTTGTAATATTCTTTCATAACTTGGTTGAGTGACTATGGCGCTCTATAACGCCTTCTCTTTTGTTGCTCGAAACAATTCTGAATCGTTTGTCATCCCACTTTATCTTTGTCCTTTCATTCATTCACAGAAATTCATTAAGTAGTTTTACCGCTATTTAACACTGCTTTCCTTGCTTCTTTTCCTCCGCTTTTTTTACATTCTATGAACGTCGAGTTTTTAAAGCAGTTTTACCTGTTTATGTAGCTCAGATACTTCAGTCAGCCCTTTTCTGATTGTAAATATCAGTTCCTTATCGTCCTTATTTCTTTAAGACTTCATCGTTGTTCGTATGTTCCGTCAAAGGTATTCTCAACATTACTCGATAGAACCACATATCTGTCGCTGTATGTCTTATTTTCATCAGTGAGGAAATCTTCCAACATTCATTGCCCCTGAGAAGATTAAATTATATATGTTAGCTCATCACACTTTTCTTCATTTCCAATGATATTTTCATATTCTATATTTTGTTTCTGGAAGACGTTTTTCGCTATTTCAACTGTGTAACATTTTCCATCGTCCAACCTACCAAGATAGTTGACTGATATATTTTGAACATAATTCGAACCTTGAGCTGTTTCTTTTGCTGACAATCACACATTTTGTCTTCTTACAACCATTAGCTATTTCTTCTTGTATAATTTTTTTTTCAAATTTCCTTTCTAAGCCTTCCATCGGCAGAATATCTTAAGATTAATAAATCTTGGCAGTTTCTCTCTCTCTCTCTCTCAAAGACGTCTAGATTGATATCTTGAGTAAATTAACAACCATTATTATCAAATTTATATGTCGCGTCAATATGTTTTACACATTCATATATTAATAGGTAATTTGGCAAGTTTATAAGTCTTAATGTGTTGTCAAGTTTTGTGATGATCCATAGTAAGCAGGTTACTGGTTCTACTTTTAAGAATTCCATTGTGTTATTTCTGCACTGAATAGAAATTTACAGTGCACTGATTTTTTTTAATACAAATGTATTACTGTTAATGCTTCTAATAATTTTAACCAATAAAAATACAATGTGTTACATTCAATGAAATGTCGCCTGAGTGTATCAGGCATCAAGCGATAAAAGAAAGAGGGATAAAAGCGTTTTTATCTGGGTGTGGGGATGGAGAACGTGGGTACTAATCGATGTAACTGTAGTGTTAGTAGAATAAAGCAAAGTGATTCGCTAACCCCACCACACACACCTAACTACAACAAAAAATGGATTCTCATTTCTTTTCCAACAACGAGCTAAATAATTATATAAGTAAGATGCACAGGCTATAGGGATATGTGTGGAAAATACTGGTTAACTCTAGACATGAATGGGTTATGATCGAGGAAACACCCTTTGAGTGTTGTTCCCACAAAGCAGCTGTTCATATTTTGCTTCAATGTGCGTGACATGACAGGTTTTAGAATTGGTAGAACAAAAGAATGTAGTTTGTCAGAAAACTTTCGATGGAAATAGCAAATTAGAACATTTCTTAAGTGTTTTGATGATAGCGCAATCCTTAGAAGAACGGTAATATAAGTGTAGAGACTACGTCTGTCCGTTAATAACCCATTATACTTTGCCTTATTACAGATATCAGCTAATTATGTTGGCCACGGCATGAGTTGCATGTCAGATTCGGATTTCGAACAGTACTTCATGCAGGTTTCAATTAATTGCTAGCGAAAATTCAAATTCTGTGGTAGTATCTATGTGAATAAAAATAGCGTTTATCACAGAAAACCTGTTCTCGCCAACGTATGTATTTCTTGCATTTTCGAATGTAAATACGTAGGAGGTATTACTCTTGTTGCGTCAAATGCAATTCAAGCGATTTTTCGTTCACTGTTCTTGATAGGCTTTTAATTTAGGACGGTGATCAATTCACAACTTGTAAGGAGCTACTTAGTTTATTTTTGTACAGAATGTGGCACCTGTCTAAAAGATATTGTAGTTTATTGTAGTCAATCACTTGTGAACTATATCGTTGTGAATAGATCTTTAATGCGAACTGTTACCAAATTTTGATTGGTTGTTTTTGGGTAGCGGCATACCAACCTCTATGTATTATTTAACGCCGAAATCTAAATATTTTGTACGCAATATTATTTATTCATTTTCTGTTGAGATAATAATAGTTTTAGCAATGCAAGTATTAATAATTAACCCATAGCTGGGGGAGAATAGGTGGATTTATTCCTTTCGCAAGGTTATTTATGTGTAAGTGAATATAACAAAATCGACTGGAATTGGAACTAGGCGCTTTTCGATTAAAAATTCCAAGTCATTTTCTATTGCACCACCTGCACACCCAACCTTACATTACCTGGTATGCCCAATCGCTTACTTATCTAGTTACTGACCAAGCTCGACAACCGATTTTGATTTTGATGATTATTCATGTTTAAATTAAACTGTTTGTGAAAGAAAAATCCTTCATTTTTTCAAACCTTGGAAACAAGTAGATAAATCGTGTTTGAACAGAACAGACCTCTAATTGGTTCTTATATTCCTTTATTTGTCTCAGTAAGTATTATTATAAGAGGACCTTTCGAAAGCTCCCTTAACGCCATCTTCCTGCTTGAGGCTATACAGTAAAGAGCATTGTGAGTACTTCAAATAGAAGCCTATATGCTTGCAACAGAAGTAATATCTTAACTGCTATGACCATGAAAGAGAATTCTAATTAATTGTTCTAAGTAGCGCAAAGCAGATAATATGCGAAAATTAACAATGAAATCTAATGGTAATTCATAAATGTACATTCACTCATAACATGGAGTAAATCTAAGAGCCAGATTAGACAGAATTGAGTACTGACCAGTCTGAGTAGAGTTCAAAAGTTTTTCGGTGGCCTTTTGTGCCATGAATTATCTTCCACCCTAAAACTCTTTTCCAATAGACGAAATGTCACAAACCTTTCGCTGCACTATCGCTATTTCTATGGAAAGTATTCAGACGAATTACATTTTTTTATGTCCACCACTTTTAACCCTCACGGCTTATGCCATGTCACACACATTGTAGCGAATCACGCTCATGCCCCTCGTATTTCATTGATGAGATGTAAATTCCATTCGAGCAATTTCTTCCCACGAAGCATTGCTTTGTGGGAGCGACTCCCAGATCATTGAAAACGTAATCTGTTAAAGTCTAGAGTTAAGCGTTATCTTCCCCACATATCCGCATAAACTTTGCCTCTTTTTGTCGGTCCGGCTACTTGGAATAGATCTTGGGCCCTGTGCTGGGTGAACATTATTGTAAAATGAATATGGATATTATTTTCTACATTCGATTATATCATTGAAGTTTAAAGGCTGAAAGACACAGAATTATTATTCAAATGATCAAAATTACCTCCATTCAGAAATGATCGAGAAGACCCGACAACAGTCTTGGTAATGTATAATTTTCTTATATCCGATGAAGACATAAATCTAAATGTTTAAACAAATGATAAAAGATCAGTAAACTGACATTTGAAAGAAAAAATTCTTCAGATATTAATCCTGAATTCTATATTGGGGAAACAGACATCCGAAAGCAGGTTAGACTTCGTGAATTTGGTGACTTAATAATTGTGGGTTCAATCCCTGGTCTGAGCAATAACTAAGCACTTCTAAAATTAAGAAAACGAAAGAAGAGTCTACACCCGTAAATTAAATAACGTTTTCAGTTAGAATCCCTTGTAGGTTACCAAGATCGGTATGACGAGGGCCAGAGGGCACAACGATCGGAACCTTTTGATAAGAAAGATGAGGATAAAGATGTTTCTCTAAGCGAAGCTGAATTGATCAAGTCGACAAGCGTTTACATCACGTTAAAGTTCCGTAGTGGTTTGATGTGGCATCAGGACGAAAGTTACACCAGGTCGAAGAGCACAAAAAGATGAGGGCAATACTCCAATTATGAATAGTGTAAATAAAGATTCATTTAAAAATGAAAAATGAATAAAAGTTGATAAACTTTCATCTTAGTTTGTATTAGTAAAATAAAAAAACAAACAAACATGCGTTTTCATGCGTTGCCATATATCTGGCTTTGTAAATATAGTTTTATACACTTATTTTATACGTGCATGTGTGTGTCTCTGTGAGTATGCATGCATGTGTGTGAGTGAGTGCGCAAGTTAATATGTGACGGTAGATGCATTTTATTTTACGCGACTGAGTCTGTTTATTTCTTTGTGTGCGTTTAACGAGAGACTAAATATATGTGTCAATTTTATGCACGCGTGTTTATCTGCATGCATTTCTGTTTCTCAGTGAGTTGTTGTCTGTGCTCGTCTGTCACTATTTTCGTATGTCTTGGTATCCGTGTGTGTCTTCCACTTATCATACTCGTATTAATTATTCACGCACCTCAGACTGGATCGATCTTTGACGGGCACATGAACTGCCAGGGATCTCAGCGAGTTGACCTATCGATTATGCAAATCCACAAACCTAAACTTAGCCTGAGTTTCTCATCGTCACAGCTTTGGCTCACTGTGCTTGTTACTTAAAAACCGAGCACACTTTAATAAGCGAATCTAGAGCTATTGTTTCTCTTGAGTTCCCTACAGGTATTTGTCCAGCGTTGGCTGCATTGTAATGAAGACCTTGTTGTATTTATAGAAATTATGTGAACCTTTGGCAGAGGCTATCCGATCGTCTCATCGGAAATATTGCAATTTTCCTCATTTCCATGCTTTGTTCACCGTCAAAGTTTACGGGTCATATCGCAGTTAGTTTAATAAATGCAGTTATCAATGATTATGAAGATATGCTCTGGGACTTATGGATAGATGGGGTGCGCATAGATTCATGTAAAAGCATCTTAGAAATCAACCAAAATTTTTAAATTTAAGTAACAGCCGCCAAATAAATGTAGTGCGTATCAAATTCGTTACCATAAATTATGTCTGAATGAGGCATCGATATATGAATTCAAATTTCAAATATTCAAAACAAAAATCTATTAAGAATAATTACCCATTGTAAATAAAATAATATATTTATAGTTAAAGGCTAACTTTTCAATATACTTTCTATAAAAGTGAAGAAGCTACTTGTGGTACTTGTTAAATACTGTATAAGAATAGTAAGTTACACAAAAATGATACAAGTATGGGATATATTACTGTATTTATACTTAATTTCATTGCATTTTCATTTATTTTTATTTTATGTATTTTTTATTTTATTTTATGTAATTTTATATTTTTACAGTATATATTTTATTGAATTTTAGCATGTTACTGTATTTTTAAAGTAGTTTTGCTGCTATTACATATTTTACTGTATTTTAGCACGATTCTCTATCTTAACTTGTTACTGTATCTTATTTTAGATTATTATGTATTTTACTATATTATTTTAACTTTAGATCGTTGTTTCTTAATCTGTTTTTCCTCGCGCCACTTATCAGGTATTTGTGCGGGCTAAACCCCCGTTTTGTTAAAATCGCACTGGTTTAATGGAACAAAATAATTCAGCAGAAGTAATGTCATATATTTAATTTTCTGCTTTATAGCAGCGCCAATCAGTGGTGAAAACTAAGGCGAAAACAGTCGATAGGCAGTCACTGTATCAGAAGCTACTACTGGATGTTGGGTTTGCTGAGTTTTAAACCATGTCTTCCAAAAGCTAAGCAAAATATTAGTAAACAGAAATAAAATTGTTAAAAAAGAAGAAAAATGTATTGAACTGTTATGTAATATCAGTTCTCTTATAGGGGCAGTGAATGCTGAACAATCTCCTCACGGATGAAGAAGAGACTGGAAACAAACGAAATGTGGTTCTGCAGGAGGATGAGAAGAATATAATGAACCGAATATGTGAGCAACGAAGAAGTTATGAAATGGAAAGAAAAAGGATACCTAACATCAAGAAGAGAAAGTTGAAATCTCTAAGGCATATATTGAGGAAATGGCATATTGACAGGGCAGATTGAAGGCATGATGGACAGTGAAAAACAAAGCATCACCTAGATAGCGAGTATAAGTGAATAAATAGCAGAACGGGGTTTAGGATTGATAACAAAATGACAAAACTTATTAAGATCTAAAAAGGACAGAAAATTGCGGAGAGGCATGGTTGCCAATTTTCTGAAGAGACGCAGTACATAGAAGACTGTCCTACAATGCGTCTAAATGTATCATATACTAGTACGTTTTGCCCGCTCGCTATCGCTTCGTAAAGTAACTTAAAATGTTTGAAATAAAACTTTTAAAAGCACATTTCATTCATAAATTGGTTACTTATATTTAAGGAAAGATTTACAAATAGATACCAACTTGTTGAAATCCAAGTAAAATGCGAATTTCAAATTTTTCTGCGCTATATAAGTCAATATTTCTAAACAGAACTATTTTTATATGAAAATCAAAGCAATCCCCGAATAAAAGAACAGTAATGAAAGCAACTTAATGAAATAAACTTTTTAAAAATCAACCTGAAAATTAATTAAACCTGAAGAGTGATATTGCCTGAAAGTAGATAATATATATAACACAGCTATTGAAATTTTAGTGTGTTAATTACTATAAAGTAGTTTGTAAAACGTTTATTTATCATCTTTCAGTTGCGTTTCTGTCTTTGGGCAGAGTGCTCTCAGGGGCAAATTTTTGAAAGGACAGAGTCGCAACTGAGAAACTTATACTGGGAAGTACCGTCCCTGTGGAACAGCTGCCCCATGACGCACCCTCTCATTGCACCAAGGCCAACGCAACCGGCGTTTGCAGGGGCTCGGTCAATTGTTGTTCCTAGACCGGGTTTATGCGCTCAGGCTCCTCACATTAAACCGACCTTGTTTCAGAACCTGGACTTGTGGGGGGTTGAGTAAGTACAAATTACTATAAAGTAGTTTTTAACACGTTTATTTATCATCTCTCGGTTGCGTCTCTCATTGCATCAGAGATATGCATCCGTGCTCGCACTGAGGCCAGCGCAACCGACCCTACCTTTAAAACTGACCTTGTGTCGTATCTCATCTTAGTGGGGAGGCATAATAAACATCGTGTGGCAATTACTATAAAGTGGTTTGTAACATCCTATTTATCATCTATCAGTTGTGCTCAGGGGCGGCTCCGTCAAAGGAAAGAGACGCAACAGAAAAGTTATACTGAGAGGTACCGGTCCTAGGGAAAACCTGCCCGAGTCCGAGACCTCTCATTGCACTATAGAAAGGGATCGGTGCTCGCAGACAAGGTAAACGCAACCAACGTTTGCAGAAGCCAGGTCAATTTTTGTTCCTACTTGGCTGTACAAGCTCGGGCTCCCAAACGTTAAATCGACCGTGTTTCAGAACCTGACCTCATGGAGGGATTGAGCAAATAGTAATTACTCTACAGTAATTTGTATCACCCTATTTATCATCTCCCAGTTGCGTCTCTGTCTTTGGGCAGAGTGCACCCAGCGGCGGCTGACAGAGTTGTAGGACAGAGTTGCAACTGAGGAATATTATAGTGAGAGGTACCCAGCCCTGGGGAACAGATGCCTGAGTCCGAGCCCTCTCATTGCACTATAGAGAGGGATTGGTGATCGCACCGAGGTCTGCCAAACCGGCGGTTGCGCGGGCTTGGGGAACTTTTGTGTATGCTTTCGGACTCTCCCATATTAAAGCGACCTTGTATCATAATGCAACTTCGTGGTGCGTCGAGTAAATACGAAAGTACGTTTGCAATACGTTAATTTATCATCTCTCAGTTGTGGCTCTGTTTTGGGCAGAGTGCGCTCAGGGGCGTCTTCGTCATAGGACAGACACTCAACTGTGGAAAATTATACTGAGAAATGCCCAACCCTGGGAAACAGCTGCCCGAGCCCAGACCTTTACCGGACCAGTTGAAGGCAGCGATGATGGCAATAATGATATATTAATATATATTTTTAACCTCGCATAATCTGGCAATCCTGAATCTCAGCTCAATGTAAATCGTTCACTGTGCTTAACCTTTCTAGGGCATTTGAATGAGCTATGAATCATTGACATCAGTCCAGTGGGGAGCGGGTGTAGTTGCTTGTGCAGAAACACGCACAGACACACACACATACACTGTACTTTATATATAAGATATGAGAAAAAAGATAATTTAATGTGTATATAAAAATATTCTATCACGTCGAAATTAGGCTACAAAGGGTTAAAATCATTTTACTTTTCTATTAAATTTGTAGCGCCCATTAACTCATCCTAGGCACTTACTGCCCATTTGAGAGTTCTGCTTTAGGTGAATGGAAATCGATTTTTCTTTACGGTTTTTGTAGCAACTTAAAATTGATTCTTCACAACTAAAAAAAAAAACGTTAAAATATTTTTAGAATGAAAAAAAAAGTTGAATAATAGTATTGATAATTGATAAACGTAGCAAATAGAACGGGAAAATATTGTTGCAGTCGCCGAGAAATATTTATAGAAATTAACAGGATTCGGTTTATCCTAGCCGAATCATGAGATCACATCTGCTTTCTGATCTCCTCTGTTTTTTATAGGATATATAATTATGTTAGTGATTAGCAAATATTTACCAACGGGGTTGCTGGGAATCTTTTAGAAGCCAATTAAGTTTTGCTCCCAAAAATTTATTTCTCTGTTTCTACGATATTCTGGCTTACAGCCATATCACGTTGAAACACCGGTCCTCGTACGATCACAGAAGTTAAGCAACATCGTGTTAGGGTAGTACCTAGATGGGAGACTGCTTGAACTTACCAGCTTGGATGTTCATTTGTTGGAATGGGTAACGGCTCGAAATTGGAAAACAGAGATCCAAATTCAATTCAATTTCCATTTGGGAAAAGTCTGGATCCATCTCTTCTCCACTAGCAACTGGTTAAGTAGTAGAGCATCTCTTAGTAAATCATTATCTCGAATTATTTATCTCTATAATATTCATATCTATAATATATCTACAGTATTTCTAGGTATAAATAATCTGCAAAAAGTTGATAAGCCTTAAAAGAAAGAAATTCAATATATTGTTAGTATTCGATGTCCTGTTGATAACTACATAACTCGGCAGCATATTACAATCGGCACAATTTCAAAAAATTACATAATCATTATAATTTTATCTTCTTCTTCTTCCTTCAGGACATAAGACACATGTCTCTCCACAATTTCCTTTCCTTTTTTGTGTTTTTGTTATCTCTCCTAAACCTTGTTCCGATATCCGATCTCGAGTTATTTTCCCTTCTTGCCTTCAATATATCTCGTGAGTATCACATTTTCTAAGCACTCTTTCCTTATTATGTACCCTAGAAGTTTCAACTACCTCTATATGTATATGTCCTTTTGTTTCCATTTTCTCTAAAACATCGCCGTTGCTCGATCCATGGGATTCTCAGATTGTAAATTTGTACTGAAAAAAATAAAGCATATGATTCCATGTTCTTTTCGCATTTGTTAGTTTCATCATATTTTCTTTGCAGCGACGTTTCAGCCAATAGACGCTACGCATTCCTTAAGTGTATCGTGTATCACGTAATCGTTGACTACTGTCATATATTTTTCATCACATAGAAATTTTGCATAGGCACACACAAAATAAATCTTAATTTTTATAGAGTTTATTTTACTGATATTTTCTTCTTTTACGTTCTTTTAGGTTGGTGCAAAAAATAATGTCGTTTTTGACGTTCAACTTTATGTTAGAAAACGACATTATTTTTGCAGCAACCTTATATACCCCTTCAGAATGTAGGCTAATTATGGCTCTCTCCAACTTCCCATCCGTCACCTGATGTAATGGTTGTCTCCTTGCTATCCCTTCAAATATCTCTCTTATTCATTTGCATTTGCCCGTTACGTCAGTTACTCGTTGTTTTCCAATGCTGCATTTGCCCTTAATCTGCACTATGAGTAAGAAATTCTCCAAACATTCTTTCTTCGTAATGTATCCCAGAATTCCCAACTCTCCCTTTCTGATAGTGTGTATTTTTCTGTAATCTTCCTTGTTCGTGATACATAATAAAACCCTATTTTTTCCCATAGTTATTCTGCATAAAATCGCATCTCTGTTGCCTCAAATCTCCTTTTCGTTAGTGAGAAAATTGCCCGACATTCATTGTACGTAGGAGCGATGATATACATAGAATTTAGTTAACTTTTGCAGCAACGCTATCCTAAGAAGTGTGATTAGGATACGTAGATGATACTGTGTTGATTCAATTCCAAAAGCGAATCAAAGTATTAAGAGAGAGAAAAAAATTTCCACTGACTGCTGCTTTGTGGAATAGACTCCTGAAAAGATGTTTGCCCGATCACTCCAAGTCTAGGGTTAACAATTATCTTTCATACCTAACCTCTGGAACTGCACTTCTTTACGTTAGTTACTCTCATACACCACACAGTAATCCTATATTGCTTTCAGGCCTTGTACGGTGTGAACATTAGTAAAAGACAATTTAAAAAGAAGCATTCCAACGCAGTAAATTGTATATTGTTTGGATTAATTGTTCAAAGATTAATTAAGGTTAAGTCTTAAAGTATGAATAGAATCTTAGGCTATAGGCTCTCACTTTCTCCGAAGATTCGGGGATTTAGATCCAGACCAACTCTAATTTACATTAAGAACCTTTCCATCAGAGTTCGAACATCAGAGATTTGCGCGAGTATATATCTTATCTAAGGGAAAATATACCAGGATTTGTATAAAAGACTAATAAGCAAAGAAAAATACGATGTTTATGTAATCTCATTTGTTCTAAAAAGAATTGAAGTTGAGCATTGAACATTTAAAACCCCTTTTTCCATTATATCCATTCCGCCACACTGTGGAACCGACTCCCAAGAGGATGTTTCCACAATCATGACTATCTTAACCTCTTGAAGCCTAGGATTAACCGTTATCTTCATCTCCTATTCGAATAAATTGCTTCTAACTGTAACCATCTACTTCGGGTGACACCCAGGCCTTGTAAACGGTGAACCTCACTGTCATAAAAACACAAAAAAAGTTGAAATACATCATTAAGGTATGCATCTCTAACAAGCAAAGTTCTTTTAAATAAATAAAATGTTTAACGAAAACGTTCACTAATGTTCGAAACTTGCAATTGTTCACATATCCAGAGGAAAAGGGTCATTTCAAACCTACTTGCAAGCGGAACCAACATTCTATCAAACAGGGTTAATTATACAAATGGATACAAAAAATATACAAAGATGACGGGTATGTTGTTTTGATGACAATATCATGTATATATCTACAATTATATGAACAAGTTTCGTTAATTCATACATCAGAAATAGTTACAAACGACAAAGTAAAAATATCTTGCGATGTAAAAATGATATTAAGTGTGAAGTGTTGATTCTAATGCCTTTACAATCTATGCCTTTAAATTCTCTCTCTGCTACATTGAGCACTCTCCCTCGACAAATACGGCAACTTTGAAACATTGCAAGCACTCGCACAAACATATACACACATATGCACACATACACAGACAAACACACACAGAGACACGCAGACAGACACACACACACACACACATATATATATATATATATATATATATATATATATATATATATATATATATATATATAAGTAAATATATAAAGTAATATATATCTAGAACAATATTGGGGAAAAATATATGAGAAATTAGAAAAATGTTTTCGTGTGACACATTTCATCTTTTAGGACTCCAGCGTACTAAGTTTGTTTTGCGTACGAAAGAGGGATGGCGGGAATTTTAAATTTAAAATATTTTTTACATATATAATCTATCCGATTTCATTGTGTATTCCTTTTCCTTTTGTTTAATCACTTTTGTTATTAGGGGCCATATACATTTGCTGTATTGTTTTGTAAAAGGCATTAGATACTCAATGAAGCAAGACTGAGCACAATTGTTATATATATATATATATATATATATATATATATATATAACAATTCTGATCAAATCTGAAAAAATTCACTAAGACAAAAATGCTTGAAGTTCTTGATTGCAAAGGTCATTTGCAGAAAATTTACGCCTAGGCTCTTACAACATTTCTCCATTCCTGACAGATTTATTATCAAAATGTGGGATATGGGATATGTAATAACAAAAGTGATGGATTCAAAAGGACAAATAATCTAAATGAAATTTGCAAGATTATACATATATATATATATATATATATATATATATATATATATATATATATATATATGTATGTGTGTGTTTGTATGTGTGTGTGTGCGTGTGCGTGTGCGTGTGTGAATTAAATTTAAAATTCTCAACATCGCCCGTTTGTGCGTATGTGTAGTCGTACCAATATAACAAACTTTGTCCGATGAAGAACAAAACGCGCTCCACGAAGATTCTCTTTCTCTCTCTCTCTTTATATATATATATATATATATATATATATATATATATATATATATATATATATATATATATATATATATATATATGAGAGCAAAGTTTTTCCATGGAACAAATTTGAATTGAGGCTTCAGAAGAATTGTCATACGAAGGATCATAATTAAATAAATGTAGTTGAATTCTATTGTATTCTTTTTGGTATTCTGTCTTGATTTCGTCTTTGCAACCTTTTCTTCCACATATTCATTTTACCTTTAGTATCTGTCTATATTTCTGAGATGAGGTATTATACACAAAATTTACATTATTCGGACTATTTTCCTCATATATGTTGCTATATTTATCACAAAGTTTCGGCCGTTGTACGCACTGGCCTTCTTCAGGTGGTTTGAATGTCGAACTGAACCCTTTATTTCACTCGCTGGGGTAGACTGTTCTAGTTCCACGTACCATGTCTAATGGGTGCCAATCATCAGTTAGACTTAAGGAATCAGCACATATGATAGGCCAAAAATATCTTCTGAGCCGCCCAAGCATAGAAACGAATACAATATGGGAACCAGTAATATACAGTGTTAGAGAAAAGAGATAGTAACAAAGAAAATTGCAATATGAACTGTGGCAAAAAAAAAAGAACCACGCAACTATTACAACAAAAATTGCAATATGAGCTGTGGTAAAAAAAAAAAAAAAAAAAAAAAAAAAAACACGCGACTATAATAGCAAAAATTGCAATATGAGCACTAGTAACAAACGGTTTCTGAAGACATTAGGTTTATAATACTCAGAAATTAAAACGGTGGAGAACTTGGAGGGGGAATTAACAGGAGATAACTGATATAAATCCAGGGAGACCTCAATATTGACTAGAGAGAATAATAGTAATAATAATATTAAGAATAAATAAAACTTTAATTATTCATTTCGATCATAATTTATTTCGTGAAAATAGACACATAATAAGAATAGTTCACAAAAGTAAATTAGGAACGAAATGAATAATTCAAGTTTCCTTCTTTCCTTCGTTCCTTACTCGTTAAGATTTATTTATTTTACCTTTGCTCTAGTTAGCATATTGAGCACTCTTTGTTTTAACTTATTACTAGCTGATTTTGTTTTCTTTGTACTAGATATTTAAAGTACTGGGCGATTTCTTTCGCCCTGTTCCAAGCTTTCATAATCTCCCATATGATATTAGTTTCATCTAAATGTTCCTTCATATTAGAGTATCGTGTTTCCCGATATGTACGCGTAAATATGTATCGACAGTGTATTTTTGCTCATGCGCATATCGATACATATCCGTGTCTTCTGCCGCCGGTGATTCCATCAAATAATCTCAGTAGCAACTCCCTCACTCTGCTTTCTTCCAATTGCCGGGGTGCAACGATCCGCGAAGGTGTGCCTCTATAAACGAAAAGTTGAAAAGGTGTTGAAATTTGAATAGCAGGACATATTGCGAGCGCCTGGTTGTCGAGGAATTTTGGCAGCAGAACCTATAAATTGAAGACTCTAGTCAGCTTGTCTGGCAGACCTACGCCAACATCGCCAACTCAAGCAAAGTTCATCACCATAACATTTTGCGCCCTGCCTTTTTCTCTGTCTTCTCTTTTACAGACGTGTTAATGATAGGAGAAATAAAGACCTTCCACCACTTCCACTAGAACTGTGATATCATATTATCGATACTCTGAATGCTGTTACTGATGTTATTTTAACTGTTAATAATAATGATAAAAATCATAAACATATAAAAATAACGATAATAACAGCATCAATTCATACCGTCTGATCGTGTCGAGTAAAATGTTTAATCGATGTAATGTTAACATATCTTGTCTTGGAAAGCTATCGGCGATTTTCACAGTCAATATATAACTTATTTCGTGTGTGCATTTCACACTATTATAGAAGAGAGCAAAACATATAGTCGAACATTTTTACTTTTTTTATCATGTTTTCATCCCGAAAAAGTTGATGTGTATTACTGTTTATAGATTATCGAATTACACCTCGACCTAATGGAGGCTAATGGTTTTTCGTGGGTGGGGATTGGTATATTAAAAATGATGAAAATATGGCGGAGACATTAACTTGAACGTTTGACCTTGTATATTCCTTCATTTCTTTTGTTTTTTGTTTTTTTTCTTTGAAAGGAAGCGATAAATTTTCTTTTAAACATTTGATTATTGAATATTTGCCTCATACTGGATGATTGCCCAATAAAGGCGATTAATTAATATTCTTAATACTATGACCTTCACGTCCCTTCTTTGGGATTGAGTTGCTTACGTATTTTTGACAGGTATTCGAACCTAGCTAAAATCTAAGACCATGAATGCTGATTTTTTAGGCATTTTTTTTTATATCCAGTTTTCAATACATTTGACTTGGTGCTGTATTGATTTTGAGATCGTTCAATACTGATGCTATGGCAACTGTTTGCAACTTTCAATTTTCTTTTCTGCTTCTGCCACTTTCATTCCGTTTTCTTTCCGCATAAATTTTTTTTCGACCGATTTTTTCCATTCATTTTCTCTTTTATTTTTTCCTTCATGTTCTTATTCACTTCGACATTTTCTTTTTTTATCTTTTCTTTTGCGTATATTTTGTGTTACTTAAATTCTCTTTCTTTTATCACATCTTTCTAAAGCTGATGATATCTATCTATCTATCTATCTCAAGCTGATAAAATCTATCTACTTATCTTTCTTGAATTAATAAAAGTAAAAAAAAGATTTATTACTTAGCTGGTTGATGTTGCCTTCAGCACCCCGAATGCAGAGTTTTGTAGACCGCCCCGTCTGTTCACTCGTCAGGGGATATCAGCAATTATCTATCTATCTATCTATCTATCTATCTATCTATCTATCTATCTATCTATCTATGTGCAAGTTCTCTTTCTTTTGTTTTTCTCTTTGCGTCCTTTCTACATTGTCTTTTGTTATTTTTTTTTCATTCTATTTTTTTTTCTTGAGATAAAATATTGCATATATATCTATTTTAAAAATTCACGTTTTTGAACTGGTTAAAAAAATCGAAAATTTAAATTTCGCCAAGTCTAAATGATTTTGACATTTCTTTTATCGACATTATTTTCAATTTACAGCAGGCAGAGGAAATAAGTATTTCAACGAAATGACACTTGAAAAAATTTTAAGAAAAAATTAAATTAATAATATAGTTTCTATTTAAAATAAAAAGCATAATATGAACGTGCTAATGTCGTAAATTATGAAATTTAAAACGTTTTTAAGAAGAGATGAATGTATTATGACAGGCAAATTTCATTATACACAGAGAAGAGTTCACTTATTGTAAGTTTTCAACGTTTAATACTGAGGTCCATTTGTTTTTTAACCGATAACTCTTCCTCTTTTATATCTCAGGACATTAGTGAACATAACTCTCCACATTTTCCTTTCGTTTAAAGCGATTACTATATTTTTTGCTATTTCTGATAAATCCTGTTCCGCCATCCATTTACACAGGCTCGTTAGGTAAGTTAGGCACTGTTTTATTTTGTCCCTTTTGCTTTCAATATGTGTTGTAAATTTCAGATTTTTCAAGCCTTCTTTCTGATGTTAAGTATAAGTGCTGTTTTTGTTTCAGTTTTCTCTAATTCTTCTTCGTTGCTCACATGTTCGGTCCTTGATATTCTCATCAGACTTCTATAGAACCACATTTCAGTTGCTTGAAGTGTCCGCTTCATCTGTGAAGAGAACTTTAATTTTTTACTTATTCAGCCTTTAAAATGGAGTAAAGTGATTTTATGGCATCCCGTTATAATAAATAAAAGAGAGGAATTAATTTGAATATAAACTAAAATACATTTAATTATTATTATTTTTTTTTTGCTTCTTTTGATGAATCAAGATACAAGTATATTTTTATGTGGCAAAGAGAAAATCAGTTAAGTTTAGGTGGGGGTTTGAAATTTCTGTCTGTTGAAACTTCCTTTTATGCGATGGGGTTATCACATCCTTTTTTTATTTTGAGTTACTACAGTAGAGTTGACATTTTTATTAATTTTTATTTTCTTATTCTTTAAACTACATCGAGATTTTCTTAAAGGTGTTTTCAAATACAATTAAGTGATATTATTTATTTTTATTTATAAGATCTAAAATACTATATTATATTTACTAATAAATGATATATGGCGTTGTAAAATTAAAATATTAGAATTTAATTACGCATTTATAAAGTATTTTATTTCTGGGCAAATAATAGATATATAATTTTGCAAATTACTTTTATAATTATATTATAATGAAAATACGCAACAATGGCTACAAAATACTACTATTTCATTTCTTAGATTTTATTTATTTTTTATTTTTCAGAAACTTGATATATAACCGTTTATGTAAGCATAAAGGACATGGGTCATTTAAAGATCTAAATGTTTTCCGTTTACTGTGGTTGTTTTATTTATTTCTTTCAAATGTCAAATATCTTTGGATAGGGTTGTTTGGTTGCGATACGTAATATTATTGAATGAAGTTAGTTTGCTCCATCTTACTTTAAAATCATTTTTAGAACATCCGATATAAAATTTCACAATATTAAATTTCTCAGATGATGAGATGTAAACTTGCATTGGTAAACTACAGTTTCTGTGAGACATTTAATACTCAAAGGACAATTTTCCTGGATTCTTACAGTTACACATTTTTCTTAACTATTGTTGATTTTTATTTTCGAATCACTATTTCTTTGATTATGGCTTACGTATCTATTATTTTATTATTATGTTTTTTAAAGGTTTTTCTAAATTTTCAGTACAAGTGTAACTTAAGTTAATTTTAAATTTTTCTAAGTGCATTATTTCTACGAATTTTTTTTTTCAATTAAAGCAAGAAATTTCTGTGAATATGGGCGCAGAATTACGCAAGGAAGAGATCTGTTGAGGCTCCGATCGATACATTCCCGAGGTCAATAACCCGGACGTGTGTACTATGAAGTCGACTAAGAGCATGTGTGAGGCGTTTCAGCGGCATTTCGATGGTAGGTTTACCAAGGAGACAGGTCTCAGTGGTCACAAGTTTCGCAGCTATTTGACTGAATCTAATAGACCCGAGGGTGGGATCATAGAGGTCTAAGTTTACTTAGCATTGAAGACGGTAAGCAATGGCAAGTATCCGAGACAATGGATGGCCTACGAATTGTACTTGAAGCTGTCACAAATCTTTGTCCCGATTTTGACAGTGGTGTTCAACAACTGGTTTCACCAGCGGTCCATTCTCGATAGGATCACAAAGGGGTGTGATCATGCTGTAGAAACTGGTCATGGTTGGTGGGTGGGAATTAGATGATTACAGACCCATAACACTGCTAAATACAAAGATTTTGGCCAATATCCTGAGGGAGCGTTTGCAGTCTGTTGTTGCGAGCTTGTTTGGACCCGAGCAAAGTTTTGCTGTGAGGGGGTGAAAAATTCAAAGCAACCTGCATCTAGTTCACACGATCATAGAGGTTGTAGAAAACGACGACCAAACCGCGCTGAACAATTTAGATCAATCCAAGGCATCCGATAGGGTCGACCACAATTACCTGGCGGCTGTCCTAGAGGCCGCCGGATTCGAAGCCGATTTCTGCAAGTGAATCAGCCTTCTGTATCTCTCCCACATCGCTGTGGTACAGGTAAACGGGAAGCGGTCGAGCACTTTTGCGCTGTCTCGGTCTGTTCGTCAGTGTTGTCCACTGTTGCCCTCACTTTGGCGTTGCCCCCCGCCTTCGACGTCTAAGGTACACGGCATGCTGTCCGGCACTACGCGGAATCGCCGTACCTGGAGGTCGAGTCAGGTTTTCCGCGTACGCTGATGACATGTCTATTTTCGTGTCGTTCTGTAGCGTCATTGAGGTTACATCGAAGACACTTGAGCGGTACAAGAAGGTGACGGGGGCCAAAATTTATCACGATAAGTCATCCGACTTGTGGTTAAGTGCCTGGAAGAGGGTCGCGCTTCCGGGGCCATTTAGGTCGACAGACAGACTCGTGCGCATTCCCTGAGCGTGATTCGCGCCCGTTCTGCAGCTGGAAAAGAATTGTTCCGAAGTACAAAGGTCGAAGCGGCAGTTCGGTCTTGGCTTCGATGGGGGTTTTCCGTGAAGGGTAAGAATCCGGTCTGTAGAGGGACTGTTGCCCAACGTCCATGTCATGGGGGACTGGGTATGCTGCACTTGTTGTAACATCGTCACGCTTCAAGATTGGTGTTCTTACGTCGCGCGTTGACAGATGATTCGATTTTGGAGAGCATTATTAGTGTTGCCTTCCGTAGCATTACCATCACTCTCTCCGTTTCCAGGGCTGAGCGCCATCTTAAGTATTGGAAATAGTCGGAATTTCTGTAAATGTGTCGAGTGGTCTTAAGGGCTTTTCCTTTTCCAGTGATTTTCATGGCCTCGTAAGCTATTGTATCGTGAGTTAGTGGAGGCAGTCGCGAAGGACCGCCTTTTTGGTCAGCTCGGCTTGTCGTTATGTGATTTACGCTCTTTCTGTCTTTGTGCGCCAGCGACGAACTACCTCAGCAACCCTGAGTTTTCGCTTGTCTGGCGATTGATTCGTAACTTGCTACCTCTCAATGACGTAGGCTTCAGATATGGCGGGGCAGATTTGCCCGATTGTCATCGGCGTGTCTTTGGTTGAGAAGAAACGGCTTCACACGCCTTCTATATTTGTCCTTAGGTGCGCCGTTTCTGGGAATATGTCGGTGAGTTCACGGCTCATATTGCTTCCGATTGGCCTGTGTCTATTGATCTCGCGCACGGCATTGACAATGTGTCGTCCCCGTTCTCCGGAGTAAAACGGATGGTAATTCTCACATTGCTAGGCCTGGCAAGAATGGTGGTATGGAATGCTGATATGAACGTTATTCTCATCAGTATCTGGTTGGATTCTTTGGTCATCAGCTCAGGATGAAGATCAGATCTGATAGAAAGCGTTTCATATCGACATATTTCAATGCAAAGTAGGTATATGTGGCGAGCCTGGTTCGCGTGAACGGGGCTAAAGTTGATTTTCTCTTTTAAGTCCCCTTGAGCAAAACGGGGAGTCCTCCCCTGGTTAAGTAATACTCTTTTATGTTTTCCTAGTTAATAAGTGTTGTTCCCAGCTTGTTTCCGGAATTCTCTTTTGCTATGATCCATATCAAAATTCCCAAACTCCCCAGTTTGTTTTTGGCTGGGCCAAACTTAGTTTTTCCCACTTCACTGATATTTCCCTTCTCCACTCCATTAGTGAGTCGGTTACTTGATTCTGTCGAATGGCAGAATACGGTGGAATCTCTTATTATTTTGAGGCTGGACAGGTCTTAATAACATCTGTTTTGTTTTAGCTTGTTTCTGTTTTATTTTTTAGTTTTATTTTCGGGTTATCCCCACCCATCACTTCATGTTTTTGTAAAAGACTTTATGAACATTATAAATATTTACATCATGTGGTATTTTGTGAATATGTGGTATTGTGTTACATGTAGGTTTGTGGGTTGATAGATATGTTCTTGTGGTGATTGAGCATATTGTATTGAATGAATTGATTGTGAGTGTGATTAGACTAGAGGACTAGAATAATCAATAAAAACAGTCTTTCACCACTTCCCCTTTCGGAATTATGCCAAAATTTTGTATGTGTACAAAAATAAATATACTGTCCACACAAGTGCTGACCTATTCACCTTCAGCCCAAAACTTAACAATTCGCCGTCTCCACGCGCCATTGCAAAACACACGTGACTCTCGCCCACAGAAGAAAACAGCAAATGGAATAATATGGATTAGGAAAAGATTGCAAAAAGATAAACCTTACTTAGCGCTACAAAGGGAAAAAAAGTTGTGAAGATCCAAGATCGCGCACATCCTGAAGGGACATGGACATAGAAGAATTTCTTTTATTACACATATGCGCATGCTGTTATTATGAGTACGTTTTCTGTGTTTGTATGAGAAATTTAGTGGTGCTTTTAATTCGTTTAATTTAGATTTATTTTAAGTTGAATCATAATGATAAAAGTTGCCAGAATTCTATAAGTAATGAACTAATTCAGAGGTTAACAGGTTCTCCGAATAAAGCAAGTTTTATTTAACAAGAATCGATGGTACAAAATGTTTCGAAAACTCAAAAAATGTTGTCGCTGTTGCCAATCTCAGCCGAGCTGCATCAGAAAGTTTAGAGTTGAGAGATTAGCCATTTTAATTGGTTAGAGATCCTATTGATAGGCCAATCAGAAGACAGGAGGGAACGGCATTTTTCTGATGGAAAAAAAGGATTTTTTATATTTGGGACTTTGTAGTGGAACAATTCAGATCTGAAGTAAGCTGCCTTTCAGGAAATAGTATCTTCGTTGAGTTTTTGAACAGATCAACATGGCAAGGACGGAAAATGACTCAAAAAGGGTACAGCTAATCTTCCTCGTAAGATGCTTCACAACTATTCACCGTCTCCCCCATTACGATAATTGGGAATTTTAGGTACTGAAAGCTTGGTTGTGTGGTTCGGGTAATTCGATAACGACTCCGAATTGGAAATCGGAGAGCCGAGTTTCAATTCCAGACGGGTTCATTATATTCACTTACGAACAAATGAAGTTGGGAAAGGTTTGGATTGTTACATATTGGACTTTGTTTCAGTAAATCATTATCTTCAAAAATTCTTACACTTTATAAATGTCTTCTGGTTTTAAATTTTTAGACGAGTATCTTCTATTTTTAAGACTATGAAGCAGATAGTAAATCTGGTTAAGTCATTATATTCTCCCAGGAAAATATCGTCTAATTTAAATAAATCCGGTGAGAAAACGCATCTGATTCTTACATTCTTCTATTTTAGTCTAGATGATGACTCGGTTAATATCAGAATGCTGGTGGTTTGTAAATGTTGCAGATTAACCTAATATATTTCCTATATGAACTGTTTACATAACAGTTAGAGTAGACTTTATTATCGTACTTTTAAGAGATGAAAATCTGTTTTTCACTGACAACATTTACTCCGAGCTAATAAAGACTTTTTTGTAGTTTAGTAGTAAGAGTGCTTTTCATGACATCTTATACGCCCCAAAATATGCCGAAGTCTTCTATTAAAGCGAAGAAACGTTTTATATTCATAAAATAACAAAAAGGAACATTTTATTAAGTTTTTAAAATGTTGGATTAGCAGAAATGTTTTTTGGTTTTATAAATGCATGATCAGATGTATGTTTGTTTGCTTGCGGGACTCATAGATTGCTAATCATAAACTTACACCGAGGCAGAGGATAAACATAAATTATCTTGGAAAAAAGGATTATTCATTTGAGGATAATGGTAATGGCAGTATTATCCATTTCTTTATGAGGAAACATTTAGCATTTAATGACCGAGCAACCAGTGCGATTTTCATCACCCCCCGGTCATCGAGCTGTGATCAAAGTGTGTTTTTTTAAATAGTACTTGTAATTCTTTGTGATTCTGTAGCAACAGTCAACAAGGTTCTAAGAAGTATGGTTTTAGCTTAGAGCTATAGGCTTTCATTCCCTCGAAGAGTTTTTTTATCATTAAAGTGAGAAAGCGTTTGTATACAGCTGTCAATTTAAATATTTCTGAACGAGTTTGGCACCAGGCATAACATCCAAATGTAAGTCCCGACCTGACGAAGCTATTTAAGATTACAACTCAAGATTAGATTCTTCATCATAACGAAACATTTGGCATTTATTGACCCAGCAATCTGTTTAAATTTAAAAAACCTTTCTATTAAAACCATTTTCTTTGGAAAATAGGTCCTTTTGATGAGGTGTTTCCTTCCTAATATTTTTCTTTTAAGCAATGACGAAAGTCAGTATCATGATTATGTCATTATTTTCTCTTCGAGTTAAATGTGCTATCCATTTTAGTTGTGGCTGTTGTTGAAAGACTTCAAGTCGTGTGGTTTCTACTGTTTTGTATATTTCTTTGTTTGTGATTCTATAGAGCCAGTCAACAAGGTTCGATTAAGTATGGTCCTCACTAAGTGTTACAGGCTTCTTTCGCTAGAAGCCATTTTTAAATATTGACCTTAGAAATTGGTTGTAGAGAGTTGACATTTTAGATATTTTGGAACGGTGTTTGTGTCATGCATGACATTTCTATAAAAGTCTCGGTCTAAGAATATTATATAGGAAATTTTAGGTCAATGTTTTGGTTTTGGAACAATTTCCGATGTTGGGCGAAACTACACCTAGCACAGCCTAAACTATATTCAATTTCCTCATTTCTTATACTAAATCTGTTGTAACTGATCCCTGCACCGAGGTAAATGAAATGTTTAAAATTTACTAATTTCTCATCATAATTTTTTCGAAATCAACTTAAAGGCAGTATAATATGGAATCCTGTAATTCGACAGAAAGATGCTGAATATATCATGGACGGAATATGTGAGCAATGACGAGGATTTAGAGAAAATTAAAATAATAGGGACGATTATACTTAACATCAGAAAAAGACACATTACATTTCTAGGGCACGTAAGGAGGAAAAAGACATTGGAAAATTTGACACTGACAGGGCGTACTGAAGGCAAGGGAGAAAGAGGAAAGCAGCGGTAAAAGCCAAAATAACGAGCTTGATGATCGTCAACTTTTTGAAGTGAGAAGAAGAAGAAGAAGAAGAAGAAGAAGAAGAAGAAGAAGAAGAAGAAGAAGAAGAAGAAGAAGAAGAAGAAGAAGAAGAAGAAGAAGATTATTAGGCCGGTGATTCTAGTGCAATTGTCAACAACCTGGCCTAGCAGATCATTATTGGTTTAACGATTTAGATGCTCACTAGGTGTCCCCCACATATTGCCTTGCACGAAGCCAAGTTAAACTTGGCAAATGCCAGTAATGACTCAATGTATATTAGATGGTTTTTCTTTTTCGACAGTTGCTATCTGCTGCTTTCTATCTGAACTGCTCGAAAGATGTTTGGCAAAAAAATCCACGTTAAAGATAGTAGCACGGCACAATTATTTCATGAAACTCTACTAAAACTGTACGAAGAAAAATATAAATTGTCATATATATACACCCGGTGAACGTTAATTTATTTTTCAACAGTCTCAAAAAGAGACTTGAAAAAGTATCTGCATTAAAGATGTTAACAGAGGAATTCATATTTTATGATTGGCGGAAAAAATTAATTTTGGCTATTGTCATTAAATTTGATGCCAGAAAATAAATTGACGAGAGAAATATTTTCAGTAGAGAATAAAGAATAGGTCAAAACTCACTATCTATAGAAGCCTTATATTATTGGCACTTTGTAGAAGAATAATTGATAGAATTTAAGTTACCTGTGGGAAATCAAATGTTGAAATGGTTAATCGTATTTTTGAGAATTTTGTTCTGCCTAGATCTGACTTTTGCTTATTAGAATGTGCAAAGAATGTATATCTATCTATCTATCTATCTATCTATCTATCTATCTATCTATCTATCTATCTATCTCTCTCTCTCTCTATATATATATATATATATATATATATATATATATATATATATATATAAGTGTGTGTGTGTGTGATATCCATGAGTATGATGAGGGAGAGAAGGGAGATAAAAAGTAATGAAAAGGAAGAGTTAAGAAAGAAGAATAGAAAGAGAGAGTGAGTAAAATAAAAAGTGGCAGGGAAAAAAAAACGAGAAAGAAACCCTAAAACAACCGGATCTCAACATCAAGGCGAGAGTGAGAGATAACAGAGATATATTGATAGATATTAGGTTGGTGCAAAAATAATGACGTAATAATGTCGTTATTTGACGTTAAAAATACGTCAAAAAACGACATTATTACGTCATTATTTTTGCACTAACCTAATACATAAGTACATATGAAAGTTGATAAAATAATCAGAACAGGAAAGAAGGAGAAGAAATAGAAAGAAAGAAAAAGAGAAAGACAGAAAGAGAGCCAAAATAGTTGTAGAAGCTGAACTAGAAACTGAGCTATACAAAAAAGAAAAGAAGGCGAAGAAACAATGAAAAGGAGAAAGAAACTAGTGCGTCCATGTAAGAAACATGAGTATTAACTGCATAATATATATATATATATATATATATATATATATATATATATATATATATATATATATATCCGAGGTGTGGTATTGTAATTATTTACATTACTTAGATTGTTCGGATTGGTGTGCTCATGTACGTTCCAGCCTTCTTCAGGTGATTCGAATTTCAAACTGAACCGTTTATTCCGTCCACCGGAGTAGACTCCTTCGCAGAAACCTCATCCAAGAAAAACTCTTCACAGAGTAGAACATGGCTAAGTACTGTGCGTACGCCATCCCATGCAATTGTGATAAGAAATATAAAGAAGAAAGAGGCTGCCCTCTTAAGTTAAGATTGCAAGAATATTGTCAAATCAGGTGTATCAGACCATATATGGAGGGAAAAGAGAGATCACTGCGATCTGTGTGATTAGTCTGAAGTAATAGACAGAGAACATCACTGGAAAATGCGAAAACTGATTTCTTAGCAAATATGCTATACCACAAAAATCTCCTAGGCCGGTCAAGCATAGAAATGAATACAATATGGGAATATAAATGAAAACACTATTGACCCAAACATTCGTATACAATTCATATACATACTCTAGGACGCATGGTCCAATAGATAAAAGCGATGGTCGGATCCAGTGATTTGATTCAAAGAGTTGTGAGTTAAGTACCTAGCTAGCACGCTGGTAAACAAA
Source organism: Acanthosepion lycidas (assembly GCA_963932145.1). Classification (NCBI taxonomy): domain Eukaryota; kingdom Metazoa; phylum Mollusca; class Cephalopoda; order Sepiida; family Sepiidae; genus Acanthosepion; species Acanthosepion lycidas. The sequence goes on from OZ010574.1 coordinate 141,863,244, forward strand.
AAATTGGAGAGTTTGGTTACAGAAAAATGAATGTGATATCCGGAAGTGGCACGGTGCGCAAAACTAGAACAATCTATCCTCCAGATGCATTGACTGACCTTTCAACGAAATGATAAACATTCAGGAACGTTCTCAAATCTATAAGCTTTTATGAACCAATGACATTCCCGCATTTCTTTATAAACAAGTGTAGCCTTGTTTAAGTCCCTTAAGTCGGCTAAGTATAGTTTTTCCTCTTGTCTCTTTATATATATATATATATATATATATATATATATATATATATATATATATATATATATATATATATATATATATATATATATATATATATTTCTTTTATATATATATATATAGAGAGAGAGAGAGAGAGATAGTTTATGAAACACTATGTAATCCGTAGGGGTAACCCCAAGGAGGATAAAATCCAGAGAGCTCAATTCAGAGCAAATAATTTAAATAAAAACAGACCACGTTAAGGTTCCATTTAATCCAGAACTCCAATAAATTTCACAAACAGATGCGACTTATGCATAAAAGAAAAAATCCTCATAATAAAGCATAAAGATCCGGATTTATTACTAAACAGAAATAATGAACTAATTTTTAAATGCCGACATAAGATCAACCTAAATCTAACTAAATATATTTAGAAATAACTATATAGGAAGACTAATATTACATGATCTTGTTTTTTTGTTTTTGGAAATGTTGCTATGCACACATAAATGCGAACACATAACTGAATGTATATAATTATGTAATTGAACTTGAACATTGATACGTCTTTTGATATGTATATGTATATGCGTTTATATGGAAAGATAGGCATGCATGTGTTATTTTTGTGTAACGGGGGCACATTTTTAGAGTGGGTGGGTATGGATATGGATATGTATGTATATATACTTGTATGTATATAGATGAGCTGTTTGTTTTTAAATATATGTAGTTATATGTATATATGGGTGTATATATGCATGTGTGTGGGTATGCGGGTACATGTATATGTGTGGATGTGTGTTTATACAATTTTTATATATGTATGTGTGAGTGTGGGTCTGTATATATAGATGGGCGCATGAATGTCTTTCCATAGATATGGTATAGCGGGGAATCTGTGTATGTCTGTATGTATGTATAAATATAAGAATTTGTGTGTCCATAGACATAATATGGGAGAATATAGATATAATAATGTAATTAAATATGGATATGTAATATAATGTAATTAAATATGGATTTTGATATGTTTTTTTGCATGCACGCACATGTGGGCATATATATATATATATATATATATATATGTGTGTGTGTGTGTGTGTGTGCGTGTGTGTGTGCGTGTGTATGTGTATATGTGTGTATATGTGTATATGTATATATGTGTATATGTGTATATACCTGTATATATATGTGTATATGTATCTATATGTGTATATGAATGTGTATGTGTGTATATATGTGGGTATGTATGTATGAGTATATACATTACAGTAATTACATTATGAGGACCATTGTCCTCATCTTTGTCGCCATATTTGTCACAACGTTTCGGCCGTTGTACGCTCCAGCCTTCTTCAGGTGGTTGGAATTTCGAACTGAACCCTTTATTTCGATCCCTGTGGTAGACTGTTCTAGTTCCACGTGCCATGTTTGATGGATGTCAGTTATCAGTTATCTCCTGCTAATTTTCCCTCTGAAAATTCTCCACTGCCTTAACCGGGTATTGAACTCACACTCTTTGGGTTTGTCACTGGATCTAACCAACGCCTTTATCCACTGTGCCATGTGCCCTAATAAAATCCTGAACAAACCCCCTTACCTGAATAGTTTTAATAACCCTATACTTAAATCAGATAATGATAGGGAAAAATTATGCGATTGTAGAAACCTGGTAGACTGCCCATTAGAAAATAAGTGCTGCATCAAATCTGTGGTATACCAATGCACTATATCATCCACGGAGAACCCTAACAATAATATGATATACATTGGGTCCACGAAAAATGCCTTTAAAACCAGATGGAAGCAGCATAAATGCTCCTTCAACAACATAAACTTTAGACACCAGACCTCTCTATCTAAATATTTTTGGCACCTGAAAGAAAAAATAGGACACCTAAAGTAAAATGGAAAATCATTAACAGGACTAGAACTTGCAAAACTTGGGATGACCCATGCCCTTTGTGCCTCCATGAGAAACTACACATCATTAAGCTTCTAAACAAAAAAAGCCTATTAAACAACAGGCAAGAATTAACGGTTTTCTGCCGACACAACCGAACTTACGCTCTGAATAACTAGCTAAAAACACGCATACAATAAAATAAATTTTAAAATCCATAGCCCATATACATAGTTTTAATACCCTACAAAAAATGATAACCCTTTATGAAGTCTTCAAATAACAAACGTTACGGCCTTTTTATATACACAAATCCCTTTCATAAAGAGATATAATAAAAGAATAAAATAAAAATAAATAAATCTCCGTAGAGGCTCAAGCCAGACTATGCTAAAACTTGCTCCGTCGTAAATTTAGCCACCCCCACCTTACCCTGACCCGGCATCTATGAAAGTAACTCTATACTGATACAAATTATTAACACCCCACCCCTGCCGATTCTAAACAATCCGCCCTTGATGTTACTATAGAAATTTTTGATTTCAATTCTGACCATACTATTAAAACTCGTAAATTTCAGAAATAAGTCATTCCCAAAAAATTTCGCTTGAAGATGGAACAGAGCCTACTTTAACTCAAGTTAATTCAAATATTATTTTGAAGTTTTCGACTCTTGTTTTGAAACATGAGACCTCTTATGCAGCGATTTGGAATCATATTTTTAAATAAATAATTATATTTATGCTCTACTTTCGTATCGAGCACTATTTTTTAAAAATAATAACAAAAATACTAAGGAACTTTGGATTATTTACCAAACCAGTTTCTTTCCTATTTTCTACAATATTTTCACACACACACACACACACACACACACACACACACACACACACACACACATATATATATATATATATATATATATATATATATATATATATAATAAAAAAAGCTTAAACACTAATATTCCATGGTCATAATTTATTCCATTGGAATCGTAAATACGATCCAATTCATCAGACTTACAAATTCAAAAAGAAAACAGAAAAAAAATTCCTCCGGAAATAAAAATAGAATTTAGAGAGAATGTAAGTATGAGAGTGTGGGACGAATGTTAGTTCATAAGAGAGGGGTAATATAGGAGTGAATTTAACAGAGAGGGTTTTTTTATAAAACTAGGTGTGAGTGGAAGGGGGGAAAATGATTGTTGTCGGATGTCTTATACAATAAAGATATTACCCCTCTCTTATGAACTAACATTCGTCCTACACTCTCATACTTACACTCTCTCTAAATTCTATTTTTATTTCCGGAGTAGGTTTTTTTCAGTTTTCTTTTTGAATTTGTAAGTCTAATGAATTGGATCGTATTTACGATTCCAATGGAATAAATTATGACCATCGAATATTAGTGTTTAAGCCTTTTTATTATATCCTTACTCTGTCCTGGACATTGAGTTCTACCTGGATTCTATCCTCTCGGAATTTTTTATTCAAAAAATATACATGTGTGTATATGCACCTGTGGATTTTGCATATATATGTATATTTACCACTAATATTATATATATATATATATATATATATATATATATATATATATATATATATATATATATATATATATATATATATATATATATATATATTCGGTTGAGCGCTTCGTGGAGTAAAGTGAATTTGTAAACGGTCTCTGGCGTATTTATCTAAAAATAAATACGTTGAATTCACCTTCGTCTCTGCCGTGCGTCAGTGGCTTAGGGGTGAAATCTCCGACTGCTACAAAATGAGTCGGATTTGAAAAAAAAAATATATATATTTCTGAAAAAAATTATTTTAAGAAAAATATCATATAAAATTTGGTTTTTGGTTGCATAGTCATTGATTACAACCAAATGATTTTGACCAAATCCAAATGCATGTCCCACTCTCTCCTTTTGGAGGAATCTATCCCTGTTTACTCATACCTTCAGAAATGTACTTACCACGTTTGGCCAGATGTGGTTTGGTGAAATGACCGTTGTCTCTGAAAAGTTCTTCCGAACTTTTTAAAAAAAAAATTATGTTACTAGAATTACACTTACCTTCACCAGCCACTTGACCGCTCAGGTTTTGAATTCACAGTTGTCCTTCTTATAGACTAATTGCCAACCTGCCGTATAGGTCCCAGTCAGTCCTGTTATTTATCCATAGAAGCAAGATAAATGAACATTTATTTATTACCATATATATACTAGTAAATAAATCTTAATTTGTCTTCTTTCTGAGATTTTAGGGAAATTATATCCACGATTGTGAAATATGATTTAATTTTCAGAAAATAAATGTTCCTTCTTTAAATGATGTCGGTTTATGACGGAAACCTATTTGAAATTGTTCCTTTATAGGTATTATATAATCAGACACACGCGCATATATATAATCGGAAATTAGATATTAATTCGATTTTTGATTTGAATCATGAAATAAATGCTATTTTTGAGGTATGAGTTGGTTTTCTAAGTAAACTATTGATCTATTTATCTAGTTAGCTAGCTAGCTATATATCTAGCTAGATAGCACAATTCTTTTCCACCCTCACTCCAACTCTCTCTCATCATGAGAGATGATTTATTTAAAAATAGCTTCAAGCTTTCGTTACACATATTTAGAACGCTCGGTAATATATTATTAATTACAGAATATTTGCAAATTTTATATATGCGCATGCGTAAAGAAACACGTATATTTGCATATATTAGTAAAAGTACGATGAGATCACTCATTCAGTTTTGACTTGTATTTCTTTCCTCTTAATGCCAGTTTTTTTATTACAACGAATATCAGAAAGTAGCGAAAATAAGGAATAAGTAAGAAATATCAGGTGAATATCAAAATTAGACACCTTTTTCCATCACAGCTGCTTTGAAGGTTAGACTACAAATATAACCAGTAATATAAGAACAAATGTAAAAATAGTGCTTTCATTGTTTATCTCCTCGCTGTCTGTTGATGCAATAAAATAGAAAGAAATACTCATTAGAGAAAACAGTACTGAACTATTATAATATCAATTGTCCTATATGACCGTGAATGCTAGGAACATTTCTCAAGGATGAAGAGGAGGCTTGTGTCAATAGTGATGAGATTCTGCTGAAGGAAGAAGTCTGTATCTGCTAGGAGATCCAGGTTAATGCCTTCCTTTCCGTTGTTTAATAAGTCAGTTACGATAAACAGTCTACAGAATGATGAGTCACTACTTCTATCCCCAAGCCGCTCAATCTAGAGCATTAGAACCCGCTTCATATATATATACACCCAAATCGAGTAAAAAGCAAGAAATTGTTCAATCTTTTTGAAATTTATTCACCGTTTTCTTCATGTTTCTTGAATGGTTTTTGAAGATAGAAGCCAGAAATTGAATAATCGTACAATACTGAAGGCCTGAATGACTTTTTTCCTCTCACCATTGCAAATTTTGCGAAGGCAAGTGTGGCTGATAAAAACGATTTTAACCTGTTTCTCTTCGGGCCGAATGATTCAAAGTGTTTTTTTTTCAGTAACTGTTACGATAAATGGTGTCAAGATGGTTAAATGTCCTTATCAGAGTATCCATGGGAAAACGATAAATAACAATTATGCTAACTTAATTTCGTTTTCCCATGATATCTGATAAGACATTTAACCATCTTGACACCATTTATCGTAACAGTTACTGAAAAAAACACTTTGAATCATTCGGCCCGAAAGAGAACAGGTTAAAATCGTTTTTATCAGCCACACTGCCTTCGCAAATATGCAATGGTGAGAGGAAAAAGATCATTCAGGCCTTCAGTATTGTACGATTATTCAATTTCTGGCTTCTATCTTCAAAAACCATTCAAGAAACATGAAGAAAACGGTGAATAAATTTCAAAAAGATTGAACAATTTCTTGCTTTTTACTCGATTTGGTGTATATATATATGAAGCGGGTTCTAATGCTCTAGATTGAGCGGCTTGGGGATAGAAGTCGTGACTCATGGAGGGCAGAGTCTGTTGGTATAAATAGACTCGGTTGAGTCACACGACGGAATTTGTGAAGAGCTGTCGTTATATCGAATCTGGTTTGTTATCTATCTGTCCGAGAGACATTGGTCCAGTGGTTATGACGCTTGCGACATAATTTAACTGTACGAGTTCGACAGATGTGCCCCGAAAATAGGACGAAACGGTTGTCCAGTGCTTTCTATATTCTGTTGAAGTTTCTTCTGGACTCTACGAATTATCGTTCCACAAGCGATAATTGCGATAGAAGATACTATTAGCATAGAATTTACGGTTACATCTAGCCATTTCAACTGGAAAATGATAAGACTTAGCTGATAATCTAATACTCCGCTCATTTTCATGAAGTCGAGGTAAAAAGTAGGAAATTTCATTAGAATAATTACCGTATTTTCTGGACTATAATCCACGACTTTTTTCTCGAAATCTGTAGGGTCCGTGATATATAACAGTGCGGATTATATATGAATTGTGTCTTCGAACCTTGAGTGACCGGGGTTAGGTTTAGGGGAAAATAGCTTCACAAAAACCGGTCGCTAGCTTCAAACCAGTTATGTCCAGATAGTTGAATTTATAGAGTTACAGTTTATATACAGGTGCGGAATATAGTGCGCAAACTACTGTGTCATGAACAGATTTATGGAAAAGGCACAACGAATCTACATTAGGGTGGTGGGAAAGGGTCGGACGAAGAGATGCTAGGTCAATGGAGATTATTCTTTGTATTTTATCATGAATCTCTAAATACATAATGTGGGTACCAGATCAGAATATTAAAAGCATGAATGAATAGAAGACTTATAAAAGTGCAATTTAATTTCCGGTGAGAAAGATTGTCTAGCATGACACAGTGAACCAACTTTCTTAGCAGCTGACCTAGCAATTGAATCAATAAAATCATTCCACTTTATGCCAGCGGTAAACATTTGTCCGAGAAGGCGCAGTGAATAATATGTTATTGCAATGAAAAGTCAAGTCCCGTATTATCATTTGGCCGACATATCCATTTCATTAAAAGAGAAATGTAAATGTGTAGATAAGTTCAATTCTTCGTCTTCCTCAATTAATATGTACCGTGTTTGGCTGGTCATGTTACTCTTAACAGCCAATTAGAAGATACTTGTCTTTAGACATCAGATAAAAACAATGCCTTGGAATTTAGCAGATATAGCCCTTTGCATCATGTCACGTCTGACCTTTGAGTAAAAAACAAGCTTTTCCAGCATTCGCTGGTTTTCATTTACATGGCAAGGGAAAAGACATTTCTATAATCTATATAGTTAGTATGTGCTCTTTTTAGTGAAAAAAAATAATTTAAATTCTTTGTATTTCTCTCTAGCCATCTGTATTTCTTAATTATAGATATTTGGTTAATGAACTGTACAAAATGCCAGATGCTACCAAGATGACCCAGTATGTTTTTAACTAAACAAATTGTCATCTTGTAAAATGTGAGCACACTTTTAAAGATTTTATTTTTATTTTCAGCTAAAGTCTCCTTTTATCAGATAAGGACACGTCTGCTTATATTCAACATGATTTGAAGAATAAAAAACATTATATTTAACAGAGTCTCACATCTAAAAAAGAGTTTTCTTATTTAGAGTTTTTCATACGTGATTTTTGTGCATCAGGCAGAGAAACTGGAACGAAAACAATATTAATTTTAGTTATCAAATTATAAATTTATAAATTATAAATATTATTTAGCATAAATGAAAGAAGAGAAATAATTGTTTCGATTGTAAAAGGAATGAATGGTTACAGTTAGGTCTGAATGCAAAAAAATTCTGATCGATAAACAACATGAAATTTAATTTTCAAGTTCTTTCCAGCTATGGACATTACATAATTTCTGTGTGTACATGGGCTTGTATATCAATTTCCTGAATATCACACACACACACACACACAGACACGCACACACAGACGCACACACATTTATATATTTATTTGGGTTCATTTTCGGTAATTGCTTAAAAACAATGTAATATACAAAGCCATGGTTAAATCACCAGATAATGAAGAAAAAGCATTCGTTAGCGACGTGGGCGCGCTTAAAAATACATCTTATAAAAATGGTCATTGACGAAAATTTCAATCAATGTTATAATGCTTTCAGTCATAACTCTTGCAATATATATTAATTTATTCAGAATAAGTGTGTTAATCCTCTTTAAGAATACAGTTTTGTGTAATTATTTTTCTTTCCATTCCAGTTCTCTCGGACTATTCCATTCGCCAGACAAAAAAATAAAAAAAAATAAAGTTGGGAGAAAAGTTCTAGTTTATCCTGTTGGCATAACACATCTAAAAGTGAAACATTGCCTTTACCAAAATGCGTTTTTTCTTATCTATTCCAATATTGTAATTGTTTCTACACATCTGAAACAATCTCGAATCTTCAGTAGGTAAAATCTAGGGTACATTAATAGCAAAGAAAAATACGCTTTTGAAATCAAGTATGTAATTCTGTTTATACCTCTGTTTGAACATCAAAGGAAACACATTTTTGAGAAAGAAATATGATATATCGGCTATTCATTTTCAAATATCTTAGTGTTTGTCAACATCAATACCGATCATGTCAAGTTGCTTCATCACTCTGATGCTACTGATGTTGCTGGCGCCCTAGTCCTCCTACACGATTCTCTACTAATTCTGACGGACATAGTTCTCTACTTGATTTCCCCCTTACCTTCTACACGAACTCATGTCGGGAAATGTAAAACTGAGGTCTCTAGCAGGGTGAAGGCCGGCAACGATATTTTCCTGCCAGCTCGGTATTACCAAATGAAATCACAATTTTTTCCACCATTCTCTCTTCGGCCGCTATAGCCCACAGGAACCAATTCTTCCAGGTATACCAATGTGACACCTCGGACTATAATTGGCGCCTCTTTGTAACTACTCGTACTGGGTACAAGAATTTTCTGAGAAGCGAATTCACTTTCCGCTGATAGAATGACACAATGGATAGCCTATCATAAGTTTAATTCTAGAGATTACTGGTGGGTCAGTAAGGATTTATTGATAAAATTCTCAGACCCACCTCTCTTCAATCAATTTAAAGTATTGGCATCTACTGTAGATAAAGCAGAATGCATTGCTCGGAAATTATCTTCGAACTCCACTGTCGACTATCTTTATCCACCTCTAAAATATTATCTCTACTGCGTGATATGCGCTTAATTTCTTCCTTCTCTTATCATTTCTAAATTTGACCCTGACAAAGTTTCAGGATTCGGTGATATACATGCAATTGGCCTAAAAATGTTCTCCTGAATTGGCTCCTGGTCTCTCTACACTTTACAATTTATACCTCAATGCTGCCTGCTTTCCAGCTTGTAGGAAGCCCTCCTCTGTAGATCCTATCTGAACAAATTTTGGAAACCTGACTCATAGAATTATCATCCTATTAGTCTCTCATCACTTTTTTTGCTAAGTACTAGACACTTAAATCAACGTCGAATTGGTTAAGAATCTTACTTCACACAGCCCACTTTTGGTTAAAGAATACGGCTTTCGTTTCTCCAGGTTTACCGCTGATATGTTAACGCCTTTCAATGAATTTGCCTATGAAGCTTTACTTACGAACGAGGATGTTCTAAGGCTATAGCTCTAGGTATTTCGAAGGCAGCGTTTGATATGCTGGCTTCTTCAGAAGCTCAGTGGCTACGAAATATTGGCTATGAATATTTGGCTTAATCCAATCTTTCCTAGCAAAACTCGTAATGAAGATAATATAGATCTTTCTTACTAATGCGGGATTCCTCGTGTGACCAACTTCATATCTTATCTTCATCATTGACCTTCCTAATATTATCTCAGATCCCAACGAGAAATTTATGCAGATGTCACTACTGTTTATTCCTTGCTGAGTAGCAAGTCCGATAGGCCCGACAAAGTAAAATTGCCAACTGCTCCCAAATGTGACCTCTGTTTAGTAATTAATTGGTGCAAATAATAGTGAATTTTAACATCTCCAAGACAAAACCGCGTTCATTTAATCACGATAGACCACCTTTTCTTTCTGTCATTAGCATGACTGATGCTAAACTCCAGGAGAGCGCTTTCTTGGACATAGGTCTACCACCGTGATGAAGTTGAGTGATTATATTTAGTCAACTGATAGATGAACTGTGTAGAAAGCTGGTTCACAGTGTCGTGCAAGACTATCTTTCATGTCAGAATCAACATTACATATATATAAATCAACTATTCGTCTGTGCATTGAATACTGTTCTCTCGAAATTTTACAACAAATACCTTGCTTTCATTTTTCCAGGTTTACCGGCGATGTTTTAACGTCTTTCAATGAATTTATCTATGGAGCTTTACTTAAGAACGACGAAGTTCTAAGGCTATAGTTCTAGGTATTTCGAAGCCAGGGTTTGGTATGCTGGCTTCTCAACAAGCTCTATGGCTACGAAATATTGGCTATGAGTATTTGGCTTAATCCAATCGTTTATAGCTAATAGCTTAATGAAGGTAGTGTTGAACGTACACGCTTCTAGATATTAATGTGGGTTTCTTACATTCATCAACGACCTTCCTAATATCAGTTCCATACGAAGTATCAATGTAAATGACACTACTATTTATTCCATGCAAGTCCAATAGGTCCGACGAAGTAAACTGGCAATTGCTTTCAAATAGGACCTCTGATCAGTAATTAATTGGTGCAAGATGTAGCTTGTAAATCTTAACACCTCCAAGACAAAACTGTTTTCATGTAATCACCATAGAGAACCTTTTCTTTCTGTCATTAGCATGGCTGATGCAAACCTCCAGGAGAGTAACATTTTGCGCTTTCTTGGGCACAGGTCTCCTACGGAGTTGAAGTAGAATGATTATATTTAGTCAACTAATTATATATTGTCTACTGTGTCGCGCTAGATAATCTTTCATGTCAGAATCCAACTTGCAGATTTATAAATCTACCATTCTTCAGTGCATTGAATACCATTGTTATATCTGGTCTTGTTCTCCTGCTGTACATCTAGATTCCTTGTTTATTTACAGTCTTCAAAAAATTAAATTCAACACTAATTGACATCATCTGTCTTCCGGAAGCATTTTCTATTATTTTCCTTTCTTCTCACTTCTAATCATAAAGTCTTTTCATTCTCTTTCAGTCTTTGTAACCCCAGTGCGTCCTAGTGGCATTATCACCTTGCGTGGGTGAAGATATAAATGGAAAACAAAGAAGAAAACAGAAAAAATATTCTGGAGCAAAAGACGTAGTGATTAGGGTGAGAAAAAATACGCTGTGCATATGTGTCCATATTTTTATGAATGATCCAACGTAACTTCTCAGAGACGTAAATTTTAAACTTAACTTTATTTGTAATTGTGGCTGCCCTTGTCAGTTGGAATGCATCTATCTCTATTACTGAGCTGGTCTCCTCAAATATATAGGTTTACATTATCTCCCACCTGACAATGATAACACCACACTTGTCTTATTTCTAAACACGTAAATAATTTACATTATCTTGGAATTTTCAGACCATACACACAGGAAAATGACACTTCTCACACTATCGAATAACAGAAGACTTAAAGCCTTGTTTTTGGCTTCATTTTTTAGCTGTTACCTTTCTTTCCGTTTATTTACCACCTTTCGTATGCGTGCAAATAACAGCATAAGAGTGAGATGACCTAGCGTTTCTGGTAAATTCAAGGAGAAACTTGACAGACATGGAAAGTTAGGAAATATACTAATAGTTAAGAGTAGGAAGATAGAATGCTAACAAAAATGACAGCCCAAGAATCAGCGTCGAGTGTCCATCAAAACGAATCAATTAAAAGCGAAATTAACTATTTGGATCGTGTAGTAACAGACGACAGAAAATGTGACAGTAAAAAATCAAAGCATGCAGAGGGATAACGAAAAATGGCGTAGAGGAAAATATCATTACAAACTAAAAGCTAGTCACACAGATACTTCCATGAGAAATTATTCACTACAAGGGAATACACTACATCAGCCTTATGTCCGACTTAGTCTTATTTCTATATTTACTAAGCTGAGAAGGTTCGGACCTGTCTACCACCCCGGACGAGACTGCCCTTCTGTAGAGCCGCGTCCGTGTACATCACTGCCAAAGGCATAGATTTCGACAGGAACTGCGAACAGTCACAGCCTTGGAAGAACATTCTAGCACTGTTAATATTAGGTTGGTGCAAAAATAATGATGTAATAATGTCGTTTATTGACGTTTAACGTCAAAAAACGTCATTATTACGTCATTATTTTTGCACCAACCTAATATAGAACAACCCCTCACCACCAACATCACGAGGGATGTGTGAGGCACAAGTCCGAGTTTACCGTGGGTTCTACGAGCTTGTAGGACAGAAACTGTGAACAGTAGGCTCAGACAAAAATATTCCCTTAGAACCGGCATAAGTCGGTTCAGGATCTGTCTACCTCATCGGACGAAACCTAGCCCTTCGGTAAAGCCTCGTCCGGGATCCTCTCTGACGAGGCAGAACGTTCGACAGTTGAGCAAGGTAAAGCAATGCTATATTTAACAGTACCGCCACGAGGAATATATGTGGCACAACGTGGGTTTTTCCGAGCCCGTAGGCTTCGCTAAAAATATTCGATAGTTGAATAGGCTTTGATACTGCCCCCCTCCGAGGCTTACTTTTCTACTACTTTATAGTAAGTGGAAGTGTCCACAATAGCCTCAATAGAAGGTGGACACCACAACATTTTCTGAAGAATGATGATAAGAATAATACGGACGGATCATGTGACCAATGAGGAAAGCTTTTGGGAAAGACATTTTCATTTAGAATGAGAAAGATACAGGTGATATTTAATGAACACATCACGGTAAAGAAGTACAGGTGAATTGACACGGAAAATATCAACTGAAAGTAAGAAAGGAAGAGGGGAAACAGCGAGCATTGAACCTAAAGACTTTGTGTAAATAGATGTCAGAACTGGAACTGTAAGGTGTATTAAGGGAGCAAATATTGGTTAGAGCTACAAATGAGAGCAAGTTAGAGAGAGCTATGATCACCAACGTCCTAAACGGCCGCGGCGCATACAAGAAGAATCTTCCTTGTGAAAGCAACTAACCAAAATATGTTATATAACAATATTTGTTCTTAGAATTTCGTGTTATACGAACAAAAGCCGATAATTTTATTATGAGTAGACCTTTTAATCTGCTCGGTAATATGTTACTGTCAGAAGCCATTAAAATTGAGTTTGTTTCTGACTTGACATCTCTTTATATGTAACCTCTGCAGATATTTACTCAACAAATGATTGTTTGATAGAAACTGCGGGGATAGATCATATAAAGTTGTTGGCTTAACACAGTTATTAGCAAATGCCCGAGGTGAAATTTTCATTAGATCTCTAGAATTAAATTTCATCTCCGAATGCTGATATATATATATATATATATATATATATATATATATATATATATATATATATATTATTGCTTCACTACATAAGAGTTCTGTATGGAGCACTGTCTTCTTAAAAATAAAAACAAAATACTAAGGAACTCTGGATTATTTACCTAACGTGTTCTTTCCCATTTTTCTGTATACTTGCGCATATATATATATATATATATATATATATATATATATATATATATATATATATATATATATATATAAAGTATTTCTACTGTTAAGTTAAACTTTTGGAGATGAAAATGGATTCTAGAGATCTAAAGAAAATCTCACGTCAAGCATACGAAAATAACTAAGTGTTAGGACAGGGATTTTAATGATTTAACCCCATAATGTCTATCAAACAGGCATTGGTTTAAGTACAGATTCAAAGAAAAGTTATGTCAGAAACGAAGTTAATAATTTTAATGGCGTCTTACAGTAACATGTTACCGGGCAGATTACGAGGGCTGCTTATTATAGCATAGTCAGCTTTTATTCGAAATTCATTGATACCCCATTGAGAAATATTGTTACTGGCAACAGCATGGAAAAATTGCAAAATCACATTGATCTGTGGTAGACATTCAGACTAATCAGGTAAACTTACGTGCATACACATCAGGATTTCTGAAAAGTGTCAAAGATAAATAACATTGGTTGCGTGATATGTCAAAATGGAGGCAAGGAAAACTGGAGAAAGAATTATGTTTATACTTGTAGATATGCAAAAACGTGTGTTAAGGCTCTGGGCAGCGTTGGGAGACAACGATTATGAGTAGGAGGTGAGAAGTGAGGAACTTTAACGCAGACAGTCTGAAAGATCGGCAGTAAATATAAGAAACGTGAATTGGTTGGGATATATTTAAATGAGAGAGAGAAAATAGTAGAATGAATGATAAAAAGAAAGAGAGTAAGTAAGGAACTGAAGAAGAGAAATACGTCAAGAGAGGAAGGAATCGTCTGAATTGCAGAAACAGTATAAGACTAGATTTTAATGAGAGAGAAATGTAGATGTAAAAAGAAATACTGATGTAAAAAGAAAGAGAGAAAATATAGATGCAAAAAGTGTAAGAGAGGGTGAGAGTGAGAGAGTGAGAGGGAGAAAGAACAAAAGAGGCAAAATGTCTGAGGTAAAATGAAATCGCTATAAAGAAAAGAAAAAGAAAAAAGTAAGAGGAACATTCTCCCCTAATCATGAAACATTAGAGAAAAAAGATTTTGTAAGAAAGAAAATAAAAATAAAAATATATGAAATTAAAAAGGAAACAAAGTATGTGAACGAAAAAGAGGCTTGAGAAACAGAAAGAGAGAGAAAATGTAAGAATAGAAGACAAAGCGTGTGTGATTGTATGTGTCTGTGTGTGAGAGGGAGAGGCAGAGAGAGATAAAGAAGAAATATATGGGAATTCGAAGAGAGTAAGTGGGGAAATTTTAAGAGGGAAAAGAAAAGAAATACTAGTGTAGGGAGACCACAGTTGTTTTCCCTTTGGTTTAGCTCATGAGAGTTGTGGCCCTTTTTAGAGAGCAGAACTCTTTTGCTTTTTTTGTCTTTACTTCCTTTCTGGGAGGAACGACCTATTTACCTTCCTGACCACCAGGGTGTCCGCACACGTGGAAACTGGTCAACATGTGTACGTCCTAGAGAAACAAAAACGTACTTTCGGTTCACTTATCTGCGGACGACCAAAGGCCATAGAGTTGGTATGTTATTTCTTTGTTCTCGTTCTGTAAACCTCATTGTTCCTTTGGGACAATATGGACAATCATTTGTTTTGGGACATGTGCAAATCTTTTGAATATATGTACGTAGGTTGTTTGCCATATTAAATGTTTTGTTTGTTACGCTTTTTATATTCGTATTCAGTGTTAGTGTATCAATGACTACACTAATGCTATTATTAGTATCAGTGTGCTATTGCAAGGCTAAATCGCGTTATAGAGAATAGTCAGTAAATTCTGTGTGGCAGATACACCCATACTAATACTAGAAAGAGAATAGGAAGATGGGAAACATGCTTCGCAAAATATTATGATACATTAGAAAAGCAAAGAGACATGAGAATGATAAGAAGGTAACAGTAGGTGAATAGAATGGGAAGAAAACACGGCAAAGGAACAGAGAAGAACGCTGCGAGTGGGAGAAAAAGCAAGACTGTTGCACAAGAAGGGAAAAAAACCAACAAGCAAGAACAAAAGTAAAAACATAGAAAAGAAAATGTTACTGAAATATCAGTAAAGGAATCAGTCAAAAAGAAGTGAGAACAGAGAGAGGAAAAAGAAAACAAACAGCGTCAATGAAGTGGGGGAAGTTAAAGTGAAGAAAAGAGTGTTGTGTAGAGTCAATGAAAGTTATAACGTTTGTCTAAAGAGAGAAAAAGCGAATAAAACAAAAAGACTAATTGGTAAAAAAGAAAGACCGCAAGGAGCATTGAAAATAAGACAAACTACACAACAATACAAAGCTAAATTTTTCTTGCGTAGGCGCGTGAAAGAGAGACAGTGAAGCAGATATGAGAAGAGTAAGAAAGACAAGAGATGAGAGTGAGATATGTAGAGGAGAGAAGTAGAAATGCATAAAATATTGGGGAGAAAAGGAGAAATGCATAAAATATTGTGGAGAAAAGGAGAAATGCATAAAATAAAACTATTTACAGAGAAATTATTATAAAAATAGAAAAATAAATAAGTAAATAAATAAAGCAGCATTGGGAAAATGTTTTGTCATACGAGGACATGAATCGTTTTATTCAAGAAATAAAACTTCAGATATTCAGACACAAATATATATATATATATATTCAGACACAAATATATATATATATATATTCAGACACAAATATATATATATATATATATATATATATATATATATATAATCACACATTTATATATATATAATCACACATTTAGACACAAATATATATATATATATATATATATATTTACATATATATATATATATATATATAGAGAGAGAGAGAGAGAGAAAGAAAGTAAGAGAAACAGAGGTAGTGAGAGAGGGGCATGATGAGATAGAGTGTAAACCGTACAGTAAATATGGTCATAAGAATGAATACCCTATGATGATTGTACGTTTCACGCTTCATTGCCATCTTCAGACCAAACTGTTTCTGAAGATAAAATTTACGCGTAAATCTAACAGCCATCATGCTGTGGCACCATTTAACGAGGCAGAAAGGGAAAGGAAAGAAAAGAAGGAAAGGAGAGGCTAAGAACCGAAACGTGAGTGATAAGCAAGAACACACACACAGCTAAGAGACAATGGATAAAAGGATATTTTGATAAGTAACAAATGGCGAAAGAGTGTCATTACAATGACAGGGAAATTCCGAGTAAAAAGAAAGGGAATGAAGGAAAGAATCAGATATGTTTTGGCATCGGCTGTGTTATCTAAGGATATGAAAACAAACTATTGGTACGGGAAGACATCTTCTTATCAACTACAGACCGGCTGGCGAAAGAAAAAAAAATTCAAATGAAAATGCTATTTCGTTAAGTGACGAAAAACAGGCAACTAAAAGGACTTGGACAGATATGAAAAATTAAAAACCACCCACGAGCGTCCGACGGAACATCCTTGGCCTGCGATAATAAAATTTTGTTATCAGGAATTTGTACCGAAGGAAAATGAATGTGTTTTTTTTTCTTACTTCGAGGCGACAGACTGACTTGAACTTTGGAGATGTTTTTTTTTTTTTTGAGACCGTGTCAAGAAGACCACACATTCTGATAATTAGCGATAAAATAACTGAAGTAAACCACGTGTAGAACAAGAGTTATGACCGCCATTGTCATATTGTCCCGTTCGCGGCTGGAGAAATGATAAACCATTAAGGGGAAGAAAAGGGAAATAGAAGAGATAATTTTTTTTTAATCAAGATATTTTTTTATTCCTGAAACAAAGCCGTAGATTCGTCCACGCCCGACTAAGACATCATTGGTCGAGTGGTGATCACGTGATGCACGAGGGAGGCTGTTGCCGCCCATCTGGAGGATGAGTAAGAGAGGTTGCCACGAAGATGTGGGGAGGGCAGTTCACGCCCCTCTGAAGTATGATGAGAAGGTGGGAGTGAGGAAAGGTTCCCAAAAAATGGAAAAAGGTGGATATGTATTTAGAATTATCTAGGAACCCCCCGGCGCCGACAAACTCACCCCGGTTTTGGTCGGCGCCCATATAAACGAAGCCACAACGAGCAGAAAGGAGTCGAGACCCAGCAGTTCCCAGAGTCAGTCTCCGGTTGAGGCAAGCCTCGCAGATAGGTGACCAGGATTCACGCACATTTTCCGGACACATCTCTTCAAACCAAGGACAATTATTTTGAAGAACGACTTAGATCCAGATCACCGAAATAATTATTTTCTTTTGACTTTCTTCCAAAGACCCACCGAAACACCAATTTCTTAGAGAGCAGACGACATGAAGTGTTAAAACTTGCCTAGCGGAAAACGAGGTGTCACAATCCATAGAACGGGTCGGAAGATAGATGCAGTCCTATGTATCGAACAACTAGACATAAAGTTTGTTACCTTTTTCTTTGATACTTTGAACTTTTGAGTTTTCATTTTATTGCCTTTTATGCGTATTTTTGTGGTATCACCCCCGTTGGACTCGGTTTGCAGTACGGCCCCTATGACTGATTGATTTCCTCTGCCTAGATCAATTCACAACGTGGGTAGGCAGACTGGGAATCAAAGTAGGACGTCACAGTTGGTGCCGTGGTAGACTGGGATAGAACGACACGGTTGGCGCTGTGACCAGGGGACGACGTCACAACTGGTGCCGTGACCACAGGATAGGACCCTGGAACAGCCACTGCCACAATTAGTACCGTGACAGCAGGACAGGATCCTGGATCGACCGCTGTTGCTGAGAAATTTCGAATAGGACTCAAAACGACCCGGGACCGAGAGGAACGAGAACAGAATCGTCTGTAAGGTAGGACACTTTGCTTGATTTCCCAACCTCGATTGTGGCTGCGTAGATTGTCTTTCTCTTTAAATATGTCGGACTATGATTCAGATAGAGCAGTGGGGGATGAAGAGGGGGTTAGACAAGGATTGTCAGCTGACCTGAGAAAGTTGTTGTGTGGACCGAGGGTCCCAGCATTTGACGGCAGTGGGAAAGATTTCAAAAACTGGCTGGCAATCCTGGAGAAGAGCCGAATTATATATGAACTCACAGATCAGGAGACCCTGTATCTGGCATATGATGCCACAAAGGGGAAAGCCTCTGAGTTTAAGAAAGAGCTCTTGGAGAGTCAACCCCACTTGTCTTGGGAAAGATTAAAGGGACTATTGACCAAAGAATTCACAGACGAGGGCACGGCTATAGAGGCCATGATGGTCATCTTAAAGCTGACACAGCTGCGGGACGAAACCCTTGGAGAATTGGGGGCCCGAGCGGGGAAGCTGTCATCATTGGCCTTCCCAGAAGTGGTTAGAGACAATGCGGTCATGCAGGCCCAGTTAGCAGACCTGTATGTGGAGGCCCTAAGTGACGAGCATGTTCGTCACGACGTGCTGAAAGAGGGGCCGGTGAGACTATCGGCGGCAATAGAGCTGGACAAGGAGAGCCAGGGCGTATGGGAAAGGGTAAAAAGGTGTGGAAGGAACCAGATACTAAGTCAAGAGGTCGGAAAAAGGGGGAAAGGCGGAAGACCCCCCCGCGTGGAATCGGAGGGTCAAGCTAGAAGTAGATCAGCCTGAGGTGTGGGAAGAAGACCCCAATAGAAAGGCATGGTCAACCAGGCATGGATTTTATAAGCCCACGCCTGGTAGATACGGGCTGGTCTGCTGGACCTGTGGGCGTGGGGACCACAGAGCGGCGGAATGTCCGACGAAGTGGGGTTTGCCCCCAGACTTCGAACAGGACAGGTGCACCAGGTGTGGAAAGAAAGGACACCTGGCCAAGTGGTGCGGGCTGAGAAAAGGCGCCCCACCGATATTAACAAAGAAGGCCGAGCCCAAGAGACAAGACCAGGGAAAAGCCAGCGGGCCACCCCGGAATTAAGAGGGAGGGTAGCCCAGTTAAAAAGAAGGGAAATAAAAGCTTGGACCAGTGGTCGGGCGAGCCGCTTGGGTAGAGGACAGGTCCCCCCGGGAGTAAACGAGAGGTTAGCACAGTTTAAGAGAAAAAGAGCAAAATGTTGGACATGTGGTCAGGTGGGCCACTTTGCGGCGAACTGTCTGGCAAGAAGGTGCTGGTTTTGTAGGAGACCAGGGCACTTGAAGAGAAGCTGTATCCTTAGGAACAGCCGCGGGAGACTGGGAGAGGTCCAGCCGGGCCCGCCCAGGTGCGAAAAGCGCAGGACTTCCCCCGTAAGAATAATGAAGGTGATTTATTGCTGCCGGCGCCTATGGCTGGGATGACCCAAGGGTGGGGGCCTAGGAAGAGGAAATCCCAGGTGTTCTCTTCGCTGACGCAAGAGAAGGAGCTATCCTGTACAGCAGAGATAGGGGGTAAGGTGATGAAAGCTCTGGTAGACACAGAAGCATCTGTGTCATTGCTGAGAGAGGAAGCATACAGGCGGGTGAAACGGAAGAGTAGGTTACGGGAAGCGGACATAGAGGTCACGCAAGCAGATGGAGCCCCCCTGAAAATAAAAGGGATGGTGAGGCTCCCTGTGAGGATTGGGAAATTAAGAAGCACCCAAAATTTTTACGTAACCCCCGACCTGTGTACGGAGGCAATCTTGGGAGAAGATTGGCTCCGGAGCCAGAGGGCCGAGATAGAGTTCAACCCCACTGTGCTGATAGTGAATGACGATAGAACGCCATTGGGATGCCCACCGGAAGAAGATATAATAATAGTGGTGCAGGAAGATGTAAAGCTACCCCCTTGAACGGCGGTGTCGGGAAAGGGTAGGTTAATGTCAGGGAAGAAAAATAGGAAAAGGACCCCTGCAGTTGGTCACTGTGGAGGGGAAGGGCCTAGAAGAGAATGAGGTAACTCTGAGTGAGACGGTGGTGGAGGCATCTGAATTAGTGCCCATTATGATGGTGAACCAGGCCCAAAAGACTATAAAGGTTAGCAGAGGGGAAGAGATAGGGAAAGCGCTAACCCTAAGGACTCTGAATCTCTGAGATTCGAAGAGGAACGAAGAAAACAAAAGAGATGGCCTGTAATAGAAAGAGAAGCATATGCTATCGTGTATGCTCTCCAAAAACAGGACTACTACTTGAATGGTGCGGTCTTTACTATAAAAACAGACAACAATCCTCTGCAGTACCTATTGCAGGCAGAGTGGACAAATAATAAGAAGATTCAACAGTGGGCCCTTAAGTCAAGTGGCTACCACTGTAAGATATAGTATTTGGCAGGGAAGGAAAACACGTGCGCAGATTTACTCTCAATAATACCGAAACAATTGGAAGAAAGATCTGTAAAAGTAGAGCAGGGAGTAGATGATAAAGCCTATAGAATAGGAGTAATTAACTCTAATAAGCTAAAAGATCGCCCTATGTTAGAATCGGACAAAGAAGGGGACACACAGATAATAACCGATCCCTACTGGACAGAAGGAATTGAGATGGAGCAGGCAGATAGTGAAATAGCTGCCCTGAGAGAAAAGGTTAAGGCAGGAGAGACCACCAAGTATGCCATAATAGAGGAAAAGCTGTATTATCTCTCAGGCAGGGATGAGGAAGTCAAGCCCAAGTTGTATGTGCCCAAAAGTTTAAGACCAGAGATATTGGAACAGTGCCACGAGTGGTTGGGTCACATGGGAATTGATAGGACATGTGATCTAATAGGAAGAAAGTACTATTGGCCCAAATTGTACGGAGAGGTCACTATGTTCGGAGCTGCGTAGCTATAGCGAAGAAAACGGCGACTTACCTCGTCAAACCAAGCGACAGCGTGTCGCGTGTATTCTACGACGGATAAAGTGTCGAAAAAGAAAACTACTTACCAAACAGAGTAAATTACGGAAAATCCTATCCCAGCTGTCGACGAATGGAAGAAATAGGTTCTGCCGATAAAAGCAGTTGGTGTTCTCAATTCGGGAGGAGAAAATTCGGGCATTTTTGGTTTCGGCGTTTGTCAGAGAGTGAGTTATTTTTCTGACTGGTTACACGCATTGTGATTTAAAATAGTACCGGCGAATCGAGTTTTCAGCATTTCTTTCTGCCCACGATATTCGAGTCTGGACTTATAGTGATTCTTCTTTGTCTTGTGGAAGTAATCTGCGACAAATACTTCCTTTGCTTTCAGAACGCTTACAAGCTATTTCGGCAGTATGACGGATAAGACATTTGTCAATACCAGAGTTTGATGGATCAGTGGCCGGACAAGCAGTTACTGAATGGATTGAGAAGGCAGAACTTGTTTGTGACCTGTGTGGGATTAAAAAGGTTGAACGTCTTCTTCCTCTGAGGTTGACGGGCGGAGCATTTTCTGTTTACCAACAGTTAGACTCGGAGCAAAAATCTGATGTCGAGCAGATAAAACGAGCCTTGCGGATTGCCTTTGCGCCGGATCGTTTCTTGGCTTACGAACAGTTCGTGGAACGCCGACTGCGCCCGGACGAATCCGTCGACGTGTTCCTAGCCGACTTGAAGAAGCTAGCAGGTCTTTTTGGCGGGATATCCGAGCAAGGACTAGCATGTGCGTTCATAGCAGGGTTACCAGCTCACGTCAAGCAACTACTGCGCGCGTCTTCCAGGATGGAAGACATGAATACAAACCAGCTGTTGGACCGAGCTGGAGCCATAATGAAAAATCAAAATGCAACTGAGAAAATGGTTGCAGCTACCATTTTACCAGGCGGAGCTGATAAACCACCATATGTTAAACGTCGGGAGGGTATGCGATGTTATCGATGCTCTGGGTGGAATCACTTTTCCAGGGACTGCCCGGTTCGACGGGAAGACGCCCGCCAGCCACGCAGGTCACGTGCAACAATGCGTTGCTTCCGGTGTCGAGAGATAGGCCACTTTGCTTCATCGTGTCCGGGAAAAGACGTCAGCGCCGGTCTCTTCCCTAAGCGAGTTATGAATGAGGCGCTACCTGCCTTGTGTATTTACGTGGACGGAATTAAGAGAATGGCACTGGTGGACACTGGCTGCTCACAGACACTTGTGAGTAAGTCAGCCTGTCAATCCTGGCGGGAGACGGAGGTTGACGTACTCACCGTAAACGAAAATGCTCTCAAATGTTGCGGAGTTGGAAGTATCAAGCTTGACGTGGATAACGCAAACCATTTTAAGATCGAAGCCTTGGTAGTGGATGGAGGACTATTGGGTTTCGACTTGTTGCTCGGGTTTGACGCCATTAAAAATTTGGGCGGAATCCAAATAACAGAGAGTGGCGATATACGGTTTCCCAAGCGTGGAATAGTCTGTTGTGCCGCCATTAAAATAGAAGAACCTGATTTCTGTGCCGAATTCGACCCAAGCCAAAAGGTATGGGTCGCATCATGGAAGTGGTCTAATGGTCGATCACCGGAGAGTTTGCGAAATCGGTTGCCCGAGTACCCAATACCAAAGGGAGTCAAGGAGGAATACGACCAAGAGCTGCAGACCTGGCTTGATAACGGTTGGTTGCAGCCTTATGCTGAAAAGGAACTCGGTCCTCCAAAAGGTTTAATTCCGTTGATGGCGGTGGTGCAGAAAAACAAAAATAAAGTGCGGCCAGTATTAGACTATCGAGAGCTGAATGAGTGTCTCGACGCACACACAGCCAATGCTGACGTGTGCGCACAGAAACTGAGGGAGTGGCGTAAAAAAGGACCGGAAGTCGCTATCCTTGACCTACGGCAGGATTATTTGTAAGTACATATCCATAAGTCATTGTGGCCCTTTCAAACTGTAATCTTGAAGGGAAAAAGATATTGCTTGACCCGAATGGGTTTCGGGTTAAATGTTGCACCAGCCATAATGAAGGCCATTGTGGACGCCGCTTTAGCGAACGACGAGTCAGTTCGACGGGCAACCTCATCATATATTGATGATATTTATGTTGACGAGAGCATGATTTCAGCAGATCGCGTGAAAGAGCACTTGGCTACGTTTGGTTTGACCTGTAAGGATCCGGAGCGGTTACGGGACGGCACACGTGTGTTGGGCTTGCACGTCGCAGAAGATAACAACACGCTTAAGTGGACACGTGAAAATTGCATCCCATCAGTTCCTGGGGTCCTGACACGACGTAACATCTTCTCGTGGTGTGGAAAACTGGTGGGTCACATTCCTGTATGTGGGTGGCTTCGAGTTGCGGCATCATTTGTAAAACGCAGGACAGTATCGATCACGTCTGGGTGGGACGGCGAAGTGACAGATGCTCCCCTTAAGAACATGATTGAGGTCATAGCGGAAAGAATACGCCAAAACGACTCTGCACACGGTAAGTGGTGCACAAGCGGACATGCTTATGAGGTATGGGTCGATGCAAGTTCTCTCGCCACAGGGGTTTCGTTGGAGGTTAACGGAAGCGTTGTAGAAGACGCATGTTGACTGCGACCTGTGAAGGACGCCCAACATATCAATTTATCAGAATTGGATGCTATTCTGAAGGGCGCCAATTTAGCGTTACAGTGGAGCGCAACGGAGCTACACCTCTTCACGGACTCCGCGTGTGCGCACCGGTGGGTATCAAACATGCTCACTGGCCAAGCCAGAATACGAACTAAGGCGGCTAGTGAGATGCTGATCCGGAGGCGCTTGAGTACTCTTGAAAAGCTGATTCAAGAGTATAACTTATTGATCACGATACGATTAGTAACGTCGAGTGAGAATCGAGCGGATAAGCTCACCAGAGTACCGCAACGATGGTATATGATAAAGAAGGAAACCGAACCAATACGCCCGATATGCGCTTCCATGGTGAAGGAAACCTCTCCTGATCAGATACGTGCCATACATTGCCAGAGTGGACACCCTGGCGTCAGGCGGACGCTATATTTTGTAAGACGAGTCTACCCTACGACATCCAAGGCGGTCAGTGGTCAGAAAATGTAAAGAATGCCAGTCAATTGACCCAGGCTCAAGTCGTTGGCCTCGTGGTAACTTAAGTGTGACTGAAATTTGGACCCGCTTAGGAATGGACATTACACATTACGGTGGGCAACACTACCTTACGTTAATAGATTGTGGCCCTAGTAGATTTGCGATATGGCGACGCCGGCTTCAACAAGACTCGAGAAGCGTCATTCGGCAGTTTGAAAGTATTTTTTTGAACGAGGCCCCCCATCAGAAATCCTAACCGACAATGATACTGCATTTCTCAGTAAGTCCTTTAAAGATTTCATGGATGACTGGGGAGTCCAACTTCGTTTTCGCTGCGCCTATGTTCCTGCAGGAAACGGTATAGTGGAAAGATCTCATCGGAGTATAAAGCGAATTGCAGCAAGAAAGCAGTGTTCGATAATGGAGGCAGTATACTGGCATAATATCACGCCAAAGGATGATATATCGTTGACTAGTGCGCCTGCCAATATGATTCACCGTTACCAACTGAAAGTGAAGGGAATTACTACAACATTACCACCTGATCATTGTAGGCATCACAATATATACAAAGTTGGGAACAGAGTATGGGTGAAAGCTCCCCATGGCCGGTGTACCTCCAGGTATCAAGTGGGTCGCGTGACGGACATTATAAGTCCACAAACCGTACTAGTTGACGGGATGCCACGGCATGTAAAAGATCTTCGCCTTTTCGTTGATTCTGATACATCGCCGAGCGAATCCGATGATGATTCATCGTCTGACAGTGAGCAGATAATTGAGATCTGCGAATCCGATGCTTCCACAGACACAGAACTTCTGGAAACTCGAGATACGTCTGATGACTCCTCAGGAGACGACTCTCCGACACGCGTAATGGAAATAGTGCCATTACATCGAAGCACAAGGATAAAGAGACCTGCTCCAGGTTGTTCGATTTGTGATAGTGAGATCAAGGGGGAGTATAGCGAAGAAAACGGCGACTTACCTCGTCAAACCAAGCGAAAGCTTGTTGCGTGTATTCTACGACGGAAAAAGTGGCGAAAAAGAAAAGTACTTAACAAACAGAAGGGGACGTATTCCGAATAACATGCTGAAAATGGAATAATTGAATTAAAGAAAAAACAAGTCAGTCGCAGAAGTCGCTATAAAAGTATTTTGATATGCAAATTACGGAAAATCCTATCCCAGCTGTCGACGAATGGAAGAAATAGGTTCTGCCGATAAAAGCAGTTGGTGTTCTCAATTCGGGAGGAGAAAATTCGGGCATTTTTGGTTTCGGCGTTTGTCAGAGAGTGAGTTATTTTTCTGACTGGTTACACGCATTGTGATTTAAAATAGTACCGGCGAATCGAGTTTTCAGCATTTCTTTCTGCCCACGATATTCGAGTCTGGACTTACAGTGATTCTTCTTTGTCTTGTGGAAGTAATCTGCGACAAATACTTCCTTAGCTTTCAGAACGCTTACAGTAGCGTGCCAGTCGCAGAGCAGAAGGCAGGAGATGGCACCATTGGAGGAGACTGACGTGCCGAACTTCCCCTTCGAGAAAGTGAGTATGGATGTATCAGGAGCATATGGGGAAACTGCGCAGGGAAACAACTACATAGTGAGTTTTGTCGATTGGCTAACAAATTGGCCTGAGGTATTTGCAGTACCAGACAAGAAGGCTAGAACTGTGGCCGGTTTGATAATAAGTGAAATCTTCCCTAGGTATGGCGCCCCTGTGCCGTTGGTAACAGATAATGGCACGGAGAATATAAACAGCATAATGAGAGAAGTGCTGACAGGTTTGAATATAGAGCATGTAAAAACATCTCCATATCACCCACAAGGAAATGCTAAAGTGAAAAGGTTTCATAGAACCTTGGGAGATGTATTGGCCAAGCTGGTCAGAGAGAACACTGGAAACTGGGACTTGTATTTGACACAGGCTCTGGCGGCCGTGAGGTTTACGATAAACGAAACCTCCAGATTTTCTCCTTACTTTATGTTGTTTGGCAGAGACGTGGTCCTGCCTGTTGATAACCTATTGAAGCCTCGAAGAAAGTATATGGGAGAAGATAATCATCAGCTGTTGCTAGAACAACAACATAAAATATTTGTTCAGGCCAGAAGAAGAATAAAGAGGGCTCAGAAGAAAAGAAATGAGAGAGTGAATGCTGAAAGAAAGGTGGTAGAATTGAAGGTTGGAGACCCTGTCTACTATAGAATCCACCAGAGAGAAGGAAAGCTGGACCAAAGATGGGAACCGTACTACCGGATAGTAGAGCAGACGGGTCCAGTATCATATGTAATATGGGATCAAGTGGCAGGACGAGCAAGGAGGGTCCATGCCAATGATCTAAAGAAGGCTGAAATAGCTAACCTGGAAATGAGCGAGCCGAGGCCTAAGAAGACAAGGACAAGGAAGGTAACTCTGGTTGAGCCGGAAGAAATGGAGACGGAGGAAGATTCCGAAGAAAATGAGGAAATAGATCGACTTGGCCAGATAGACGAAGCGATCCGAGTGACGGGGTTGGAACCCTCGGCGGATATCAGCGGTGTTCAGTCGTCGACTTAATCGTTGCAGAGAAGATCCTGCGAGGTCGCCATCGCACCCCCATGCCCAAAGGAAAGGAAGAGAAAGACGAGGAAATCCAATCAAGCAGCCAAGGGCTCTAAAAAGAGGCACCCTGAACAGGACGAAGGGCCCAGCGAGTGGGAGGAAGAGGATCAAATACCCCTTTCCCAGCTCAAGGAAAAGCTAAGGAACAGGAGAGATCTAGACATAGAGTCAGGAGGTATTAAAGACGTCCAGGGCGAGGACTCTAAACAGAAGGAAGAGTCAGGGGAGGAAGAAGAGGACAAAACACCTCCTGGACGGGAATTAAACACAGAGGAAAGGTTAGAGGTTGAGCAGGGACCACCTCGGAAGATGAGATCAAGAAGGGTGAAGAACCTCAAATATCAGTAGAACAAAGAAGGCTGTGCAGAATAGAAATATTCGGTGTCGACAGGTAACGACACTGGCTCATCCAAAAAAAACCTGCTGGCTGACTGTGGTGGATGTGGATGGAGGGGATGGAGTCGCGGGCTGCATCTCACGAAGGACGGAAGAAGATTATTGGCATTGCTGACTGGCCATCAGTGGTGTCATGAAGTACGACCTTTGGGAGTGAGCGCCACGCACACATGTCCGGGCCATTCTGTCTGCTAGGAGTTAGTTAGAGGAGGGAAGAGCTGAACGTAGTAAGAAATTATGGAATAATTGAGTGATGAATTGAGCAAGACTGAATGGTTGTGAAGAATAAAATCAAGAGAATCTTGTTGCAGGAAAGATCAAAATAAAAGGGTTGATGATGATCATGATGATGATGGTAGCTACACGAATGATAGCAAGGTACAAGGTGGAAACAGAATACATAGCTTTAAATTCAGGGAGAACGAAATTCATGTTGCTAACAGCTGAAGCTAGAAAGTGTAGAGAAGATGCTCTAGGGACTGTACCTCGTTAAGCCCTATCTATATAACTGGTGACCGCAAAATGTGCATACTAGAATTGTTTGAAGGGAAGAGAGAAGGAATTAAGAGAACCTGCCAAGTGGAGGTATTAGCAAACACGGCATTACCACAAGCTATCAGTGTTTCAGACGGGGTGTGGGCAGTAGCCACACAGAAACCTATCAGCTTGTCTAGGGTGTGTGGGGGAGAGTCCACAAGGACATTAAGATTAAGGCCACCATTATCCCTGTTAAAGTTACCCATGGGATGTTTGGCATTTGCGATATCTATTTCCTTATCCCCCTATTACCAGGAAGAAGAAAGATATGAAGAGAAAGATTCAATCATAGAAATGATTGGCAGAGGCTTAGTCAATTGTACAGAATTATGGGAGCCAATAGTGAAGGGATTCTCCAATGTTACCTTGAATAAAATGTCAGAACTAATGAAGCCGATAGAAAAGATCGATATGGATAAATTGAGGGACAAGTTAAGTGCGTTGGGAAATGAAGGGATGGCTTGGGAAGGCGATGAGCAGATCGCGATAAGTTGGTCAATATTGATGGGTACATTCATAGTTATAGCCATCGAGGGTATAGTAGTATGGAAGATTAAGAGTAAGAGGAGATTAACGAACGACAATCCAATGCGCATGTAACAACTCGAGAGGGAGATGCCGAGCAGTGTTCCTTACTCATACAGAATCGGCGAAGAGATTGCAGGAAGACCAGCAGAGGAGGCTGGCGTGAGACCGCCATGTACGGCGGAAAAACCGCCCACAGCGGAGAGGAAAACACTAACCAAGAAGAACAAGCCATAGTAACCACATCTGCACCCACAGGCACACGCACACATGACATTACATATAGAATAGAAGAAAACTTGAAAAAGAACATTACACTTGCATGTAAAACGGAAGAAGAAAAAGGACATTACATTGCATGTAGAACAGAAGAAGATGTAAAAGAACATTACACTTGCATGTAAAACAGAAGAACTTGAAAGAGAACATTACGTTGCACGTAGGAAAGTAGTATAGAATTGCATGGGACAAATGCATGATGCATGTTAAATGGTCTATTTGGGTTTAGGTGTCATTTCCGGGTAAATGACAAATCGGTTAGGGGAGGATTGTGGCACCATTTAACGAGGCAGAGAGGGAAAGGAAAGAAAAGAAGGAACGGAGAGGCTAAGAACCGAATCGTGAGTGATAAGCAAGAACACACACACAGCTAAGAGACAATGGATAAAAGGATATTTTGATAAGTAACAAATGGCGAAAGAGTGTCATTACAATGACAGGGAAATTCTGAGCAAAAAGAAAGGGAAAGAAGGAAAGAATCAGATATGTTTTGGCATCGGCTGTGTTATCTAAGGATATGAAAACAAACTATTGGTACGGGAAGACTTCTTATTATCAACTACAGACCGGCTGGCCAAAGAAAGAAAGGAAGAAATTCAAATGAAAATGTTATTTCGTTAAGTGACGAAAAACAGACAACTAAAAGAACTTGGACAGATATGAAAAATTAATGTGTTTTTTTTTTCTTTCTTCGAGGCGACAGACTCACTGGAACTTTGGAGATGTTTTTTTTTAGACCGTGTCAAGAAGACCACACATTCTGATAATTAGTGATAAAATACCTGACGAAAACCACGTGTAGAACAAGAGTTATGACCGCCATTGTCATATTGTCCCGTTCGCGCTGGAGAAATGATAACCATTAAGCGAAGAAAAGGGAAATAGAAGAGATAATTTTTTTTTTAAGCAAGATATTTTTTTTCTTCCTGAAACAAAGCCGCAGATTGGTCCACGCCCGACTAAGACATCATTGGTCAAGTGGTGATCACGTGATGCACGAGGGAGGCTGTTGCCGCCCATCTGGAGGATGAGTAAGAGAGGTTGCCACGAAGATGTGGGGAGGGCAGTTCACGCCCCTCTGAAGTATGATGAGAAGGTGGGAGTGAGGAAAGGTTCCCAAAAAATGGAAAAAGGTGGATATGTATTTAGAATTATCGAGGAACCCCCCGGCGCCGACAAACTCACCCAGAGTCAGTCTCTGGTTGAGGCAAGCCTCGCAGATAGGTGACCAGGATTCACGCACATTTTCCGGACACATCTCTTCAGACCAAGAACAATTATTTTGAAGAGCGACTTAGATCCAGATCACCGAAATAAGTTTTTTCTTTTGACTTTCTTCCAAAGACCCACCGAAACACCAATTTCTTAGAGAGCAGACGACATGAAGTGTTAAAACTTGCCTAGCGGAAAACGAGGTGTCACAATCCATAGAACGGGTCGGGAGATAGATGCAGTCCTATGTATCGAACAACTAGACATAAAGTTTGTTACCTTTTTCTTTGATACTTTGAACTTTTGAGTTTTCATTTTATTGCCTTTTATGCGTATTTTTGTGACTGATTGATTTCCTCTGCCTAGATCAATTCACAACGTGGGTAGGCAGACTGGGAATCAAAGTAGGACGTCACAGTTTGGTGCCGTGGTAGACTGGGATAGAACGACACGGTTGGCGCTGCGACCAGGGTACCACGTCACAATGCATTGCTGATTCCAACCTCCGCACAATCTACATTTATGAAAGTTTTCCCTCCGATATTTGTCACTATTCTCCTATAAATATATCAAATTTTGAATAATATATATATATATATATATATATATATATATATATATATATATATATATATATATATATGAATATTAATTATTCAGTTTCTTATTGATAAAATACTGTCAAACTCAAAACAAATTTATTTTCAATATAATCCTCTTCTCAACGCAATTAATCTAACAATTCTACATTAATCACATGTGTCAAATACTCTACAATGACATTGCGTCATAGGCTACCTTCTCATTGGACCAATGAGAGCGAACATTATCGATGTAAATCTACTATTAGTTTGGTGCAAAAATAATGACGTAATAATGTCGTTTTTTGACGCATTTTTAACGTCAAAAAACGACATTATTACGTAATTATTTTTTCAATAACCTAATAAATCACTACCAGCTGATGAACAGTCAATGGACTTCGAGAAATATCAATCCTCGATTATCGACAAAATTAAATTTGCTAAAGCTACCAACGAACTGTAGCAGAAAACACAAAAGGGCGTTTCAATTTTAAGAAGTCAGGTAAAATAATTTTCAAAGCAGACAAACCGGGCAATTATTACAAAATCGATGTGAGTATCACAAGGCCATTAAACGAAATAAGTTTTATAAAAAAAAAAAAAGATGCCTAACAATTGGGAAAATTATATGAACAAAGATGCCAAAAATAGCCGTTGTATTAAAAATTGATGATAGAATTTATAAATTTCATAAGTAGCAACCATTCACACAAAGACCGCAAAACTATTTTCCAACACAATCCACAATACCGATTACTCAACCCAACTAAAAGTAATATCGGTAAAATTAGTAAACATATCATTAAAAGAACTTGCAAATATACAAAAGGAACCCTAGCGATTAACCAATGGCATAATGCAGCAGAGAAACCTTAGAATAGTTTACTATTGTACAAAGGAAGAACGAACATACGTTCATTCAATTCGGTATTTCTGAGTTTTTAACCATTCAACACCGAGAATCTGCTCATGTCTGCCGTCAAATTATCTAAAGATTACTGTATTATTTGGGAAAATGAGTTTAAAATCATTACACAGGTGCAAAAACATGTGTTATATCATAATGTTTGTCTGTGGATTAAAAGAAACAACACACAATTTAACATTGTTATGGGTTCATTTAATCCTGAACAGCCATCGGAGCTGATTGCAGTTTTGTTATTGTCGTGATTAATATTTCTTTTTAAGGACACATAACTCCACTGAGATGACAGTGTAATTCTCCTTCTTCAAGTAACAGACCAACCAAGAAAGTAATTAATTAAATTCTTTAACGAACCCGAACTAAAAATTGCCACAACCACCACTGATAAAGTGATCAATTTTCTCGATTTGACATTGGACTTCATTACTGGTTATTACCAACGATATACCAAAGATTTACATAAATATAGATAAGTTAACAATCAATCCAAACATCTACCTACTATTTTAAATAATTTGTATATATCTATCCAATTTAGATTAATTTCTAAACCCAGCAATAAGGAAATATTTAATAATAAAAAAAAATCAAATTTATAAACGCATTAAAATTTAGCAGTCATAAATTAAATACAGAATATTTAGAAAACAACAAATAAGGTAAAAACAAACAGAAATACCTTACTGTGTTATGGTTTAACCCACTTTATGATCATAATGATCCTAAAGTTAAATCCTAAACACCTCAATTACTCTGAAATATTAAAGAAGATTTTTTTATTTATAATAAAATGATCAGCTATAGCTGCGTTAGAAACATTGAAAAGTCGACATCCGAATATAACAATATAACATCACCAACAAGAAAACAACAATAAATAACTGCAACTGCCGAAAAAATACAATCTGCCCCTTAAAGGGACAATGTATTACTGATAATATTGTATACCGAGCGAGCATACATTCTGGTAGCGATGTCAAATTTTATTTTGGTTCCACTGAAAACCCTTGAAAATTTCAATTCTATCATAATCGAATGACTTTAGGCAATATAACATACTTCAATAGTACTCCTCTCTCCAAACATTTCTGGCAAATAAAGAATTGGAGGTTGGGTAATAAACACATTATCTCGTAGGGGTATTGTAGATACAACCAGATCTTACAATGCGAAAGGCGATAGATGTAATTCATAAATTGTAGAAAAATTAGCTTTAAACATTTAATGCACTCAGAAACATATGCCGCAGTGGATAAAATGGTTGGTTGAATTGTGAGTTCTATACCTGGCTAGTGAACAAAAACTTGCAGAGTTGAGTTAAATGGAAATAACTGAGAGGCATCAGAGTTGAGTATAAGAGGGATAACTGACAGTCATAGCACCTAAAACTAGAACAATCTATCCCGCTGCACGAAATAAAGGGTTGTGTCTGTATCTATAAATGACATTCTGTTAGTGTGTCTGTGTGTTTGTCAACTTGTTACCTCATCCTGAGCAAACTGTACCTCCGATTGACATGAAAATTCACATACAGATCGAACATTTACAGCATTCGTACTTGACATCTTCGGATTTTTCGATTGTTTCTTCCGAGTTTAGAAAAAAATCGATAAAACCGATAGGGGGTCGAATATTGATTAAAAAAAAATCATCAGTTTTTCAGTGATAGTTTTCACGAATTACAAGTGATATCCATCAAACACACGTTGACCAATGTCCTTACTTATAGTTTTGAGCTGCTGTTCTTTGTTTTTAAAAATTGATATCACTTATCGAAAAAAAAAAAATAGATAAAATGAATCATTTTGGTACATCCGATTCAAATCCAATGTAGCTAATTTTTGGCTCTGTTTTTCGCAAACTGCAAGGGATTTTCACGAAAATGATGTTGCGGATTAGTTTTATCAACAGTTACTAGTTGCTGACCTTTTTCTTCGTTATGGGTATCAATTATTGGGAAAACAATTGATAACACCATGCTACTTTTGACTTCTAATTCAAAACCAGTGAAGTTGATTTTTGGCTACATTTTTCGTAAATGGCGAAGAATTTCCACCAAAATTACGTTGAGCATTGTTTTTATCAATAGTTAGGAGGTGCTGACATTCATTTTCAATATCGATATCATTTACTGAAAAAAATCGATACAATCGATCACTTTGAGACATCCAATTCAAATCCAGCCTAGCTGATTTTTGGCTATATTTTTCGCAAATGGCGAGGAATTTTCAGCAAAAATTCCCGTTGAGCATAGTATTTACCGACAGTATTAAGGTGCTGACTTTCATTTGAAATATCGGTTTCAATTATCGGATAAAAATCGATGAAATCATACTTCTTTTGACTTTCCATTCAAATCAAGTTTACCTGAATTTGGCGAAGTTTTTCAAAACTTTCTTGGGATTTTGATTAACTTTATCTGTTTTAATCGTAACAATTAAAAATTTTGCCCTGTGAGCTCCTTTGTGACAAACCTAATGGAAATCGATACAAGCATGTCTTCATCGGAATTTGCGAATACACCAATCAAACGTATGTTCAACTGAGACGTCTACACTACAAACTCTACAGCTGATTATTCGCACACGCGTGACCATGCTTCACATAGCGGTATCTAATTTGCTGAGTGCATTACGCGGTCGCTGATTGGTGTTCGAGACCCTATGACGATCGCTAATTGGCACAGCCGATTGGCCAGTAATACTTCGCATTTGAACCTTCTATGCGCAGGTGTGGGACGAAGGTCTCACTTCTGCTTCTGTTACGCCGCCATCCGGTTGATATGATAGGCTCCTTCAACTGATCATTTCTCCTACCGCAAGTTGTTACTTACATTTTTGTTTTCCGTTTGTCTGTTTAACTACATTTTTTATGTTTACATGTTTTACTTAAATACCTGCCTTCCCGATTCTGGCACACGCTTTGCGATACTAAATTAGAATTTATAATCTTGTAATTGAGCAACCCCAATAAACCACTACTAGGATCAGTTTTCACTATGCCATGAAAATGCAGGGTACGTCTTAGCCTTCGGTCTGCAAGAGCGTCCGCTACGAGGGCAAGAACGGCCCGCGAGTCCCATCTACAATGCGACTATCACAGGTCGCTTAAAGCAACGCCCTCACGCAGCACTCGCAGCCCTCGCAGTCTCAAGAGGAGCGTACCACCTGCTTGGCTGGGAAATCTGCCTACAGGCCTTCATTGCGATCAAGTATGCACAACTGTCGAGAATGAACGCAGAGACTGCAGCAACCGCCTCTGCTTCCGAGACTCATCATCAAAGGGTTCTTCGTAACGTAAAAAACGCTGCTGCCACTGCGAAATCAGGGGCAATAGAGACACTTGTCAATCCAGAGACGTTGTCTCAACAGCGACCGCTAGAGCTGCTTAGACACGGCTCCGTAGGTCTGTCCAAAATGCTACGAATTCTACCACCACTGCCAGGTTGAGATCAGTTGAAACATTCGACCGCAGGCGCGCACGTCAATCCAGAGACGTTGTTGCAACAGCGACCGCTAGAGCTGCTTAGACACGGCTCCGTAGGTCTATCCGAAATGCTACGAATTCTACCACCACTGCCAGGTCGAGGGCAGCTGAATCATTCGACCGCAGACGCACCCGTCAATCCAGGGACGCTGCTGGAACAGTAGGTCAAGGACAACGCTAGGCAACGCTGCAGCGACTTCTGCTGCCAGAAAATCCGTGGCCCCACAGACAAGGGCAAACAGACTTTCATGGGC
Organism: Acanthosepion lycidas; assembly: GCA_963932145.1. NCBI lineage: Eukaryota > Metazoa > Mollusca > Cephalopoda > Sepiida > Sepiidae > Acanthosepion > Acanthosepion lycidas. Next base: position 141,898,593 of record OZ010574.1, read on the forward strand.
TGCTACAAAGATGGCCGCTGTGCGCTTATCTCATACTCCCCAAGTTCGTCTCATACACCTCGACGGCGACATTCAGCGCCTTGCGTCCGCCCGTTATAATACCTGTCCATGTAGCTCTTTTTCGTCTTTCTTGGCTTTAAATTTGTTAGTATAATTTCTCTTTGAATTAAATAAGGATTATATATTTGAAAGCACAAGTAATCAGTAATAATGTGCTTGTGCCATGTATCTTGTCCACATAAATTTGTAAATCTTCAGTATATTATATCATTTTTAAATGGTTGTGCGATAAAGCTTTCACAGATCACCAGAATTAAATCCCAACATTAAGCGTTTTTTAATCTTTAAACTCGTCTCCCCAAAAAACGGTAATGATTTGGAAAATATTTTCTGTCGTTATTCATCATGTCAAATCCCAACTTTCAAATGGAGTGAAATACCACAGTTCCAAAGACAACCTGACCTAATGCCACACGAACATCAATCACATTGTGATATATGATAATTTGCATAACTTCACATCAGAACCAATCAAAAGAATCTGAAGAACGAATTTCGCATCACAAATTGAACAGTCATAGCAACTAAAATTAATATTTTGGTCCACTGATTTGTTTTTACGACTCATCAATCTTTTACAGGTTTTTAAAAGCCATAAAATATTTTTAGATTCTAAGATGATTTGGAGATAATGATTTACTGATAGAGCTCCTACTAATTTAGCCAAAGCTTGATGGAGAAGATTTTTATTCCTACTTATTGCTGTAAGTGAATATAACGAACCTTCTTGAACTAGGAACTCGGTTCACCGATTTCCAATTCCGAGTTGTTTCCATTACACAACTCGCACAATCTACGTTTACAGAAACTGGTATTCCCAAGCGGTCACTTATCTAGGTTCTGACCAGGCTAGAAGTTGCTTAACTTCGGTGATCGTATGAGAAACGGTGTTTCAACGTGATTTGACAGTAACTGAAATTCAGATGAGAGAAATAATTAAAAAAAAATAAACATGGTCGACAATGCTTCACTTTCATGTTATTTACTGTTTGCACCGAAAAGAGCGCTCCTAATGCGAATGCCGAAATGTATAGAAAGTTCTTTCTCAGGTACAAGTAGTCGTTCTGATATCCGGACGTTTTCACCTGTTATTTAGCGGTGGGGTTGTTCACAATTACATGATAGAATTACTTGGCTTGATGAGAGAGAGAGAGAGAGAGAGAGAGTATGAGCTTGGGCACCCGCATTGAAATATCTCACCAATGATCAGGTATCCCTCAGCTGGATGATAATTCGAAATGTCCCCTAGGGCGAAACAAAACCATCAGCAGAACTGGTTATTTTGTAAGCATACGTCCGTTTCGGTGAAATGGAGGTGTTCATGGATTATGCCTTCTTTCACTGCCCGGTCGTACGCACGCCGTCTGAACTTATTAAAGGCTACGTTGTTAGCAGCCTCTGTGAACAATGATTTTCTGTTGGTAGACAGTTCTATTTGTAAGAATAGCGCTCGTTTTTGGATAAGAAGTAACACTATTCTTTCTTTTGCGTCCAGTATGGATGCAGTTCACATAGAACAATCACTTTCATTCTATAATCTGGTTGTGTTCTTTATGAAGACCAAGTTCATGTTGGGCAGGAAGAGGATCTTTTCGGAGTACTTCGCTGAAAGTTGGTTGAATTTTGCATACTTGGTATGAGCAAATAGATCTAACCTTGAGTGACATGAAGAGCTGACTAGTTAAATGCACAGTTCTCCGAAGTCGTGTGAAAATTTCGCTTTGATTTATTTTACTTTTTCAATACGTGTCCACTTTTTAATTTTTCGCCAAATTAACTTAGTTTTTCCTGCTTCTTATCTGTGGACACCCAAGTCTCAATATTTCGGGAAACTGGGTTGGGTGTGAAAAAGTATTTGTTGTTAACATTCTTTTTTCATTCGGTTTTTCGAGTTACGAGTTCTTTTTTACAGCTGATCGTTTTGTGTTCATTTTGTTTAGTTCTTTTTTCGTAACAAATTTAATGTTTAGTATAGAGCTTAGAAAAAATTCGCAATGTGAGGTAGGCAAGAAGTAAGGCATGTAGCAACATCAGCACGGCAAACGGCACTCCTTTAAAGGCAAGGAAGGGCAAACATATTTTACGTCAAGTGATAGCGATTGCTGTATGAGTCGTAAGATTTTTGAATCAAGCCCGGGCAACGCCGGACCATGCTGCTAGTTGTATATATTTGTCACTTCAAACGAAGGAGTAAAAAAAATGTAAATAAATACTTTTTATTCCACCCTACAATTTTTTTTTATTAATCATTATTCCCAAGCAATTCCATAACACCACTAAGACACAGACGGTTACTGAGAGTGTAAGAAAATTGAGAAAGGATAATACAAGAACAGGTATAAGAAAGATAGGAGAATGTGATTGATGTTACATTTAAATGTTTGAAGATCGTAGTTGACAGAAGAGCAAGACAGAAGAAATTACGAGGGAAAGAAATTATTTGAATCAAAATTATAGTTATATCAAACAATTAAATTACGAAATTAAAATGATGATATAATAGCCAATCTATTCCTGAAGTCGAAGTATTAAGGAGTTAATCTCATTAGAATAACTACCATGAAAATATTTATAGAAAAGACACAGGGAAATGAATTTACAGCGGAGAGAAAATGACGGAAGCCTAGTTTTCAGTACCGATAACTTTAAAGATTCCTCTCTGGAATTTGTCAACAATCTTGAGATACATAGCAGGTGAACCAGAAAAGATGTGGCCGCAATATTCGATTCATGGCTGAATAGTAGTGTTAGAAACGTGCAAATTGGATTTTGTCGAGAAAACCTGTCTGGCAAGGCACAATGAACCAACTTTCCTACGAGCAGACCTAGCAATTCATTTATTATAATCGTTCTACGACATATCTAGAAAACGTAAGATTGAGGAGGAGAAATGAGTTATTTTCTTGGAGATTGGCTTCAGCCAATTGTTTTCAAATACTATGTTTTATGTGTCTTTACACATGATTTGCAAATGTAGGGTATTAGCACGAGAACTTGCATTGTTTTGGTGATTGTCGTATGAAATTTTATAAATGAGCAGGGTAGTGATGTCAAGCGTCTTTAATTTCCCTCCATTTTTTGTTCTTATACCATATTTTGCATTTAATACAATTACTACTTCTAATTTTATTTTTTACATTAATACAACTCCGTATCTATACTAATAAAACCACTATTTATTCCTGCTTGGACTCAACATTTTACAGTTGAAATGGTTAGATGTAATCCTAACAGTTAAATGTGTAGCGGTGTCAGTTGCCAGTAGATAGCTTATTAAAGAAAACATCTGAATCATGTTACAGAAATTGTTTGGTGACCCCTAACAGCCAAAATGGACAGAGATCATTCACCTGCTACGCGAAAACAAGACACGCCCGTAAGATCTTGTGTCATCTCAACTCGCACGTCTGCAGCGGAAGGTTACAACCAAATAAAATTTTCTACACTCCGGCCTTCAATTCGTTGGTTTGATCCAGTGACTTGACCTAATGAGATGTGAGTTAAATACCTGGTTATAGCTGTGGTAAACAAAAACTTAGAGAGATGAGTTAAAAGGGAGATAACTAAGACATACGGAAGAGGCATGGCACGTGGAACTAGATCAATCTGCCCGCTGGACGAAATAAACGAATAAAATTTGCCGACTGCTACAATTTCGTCCCATGGTGTTATTTCAGGGCAATGACTTGTCAAAAGACCGTGTCCATGTTTTAAGCAAAAGCATTCAAGTAGAAGAAGCTGCACCTAAAAATGGGAAGAGTTTATGCTCTCGCACTTCTCGCTTGTGGAACTATATTCTGGCTTTTTTCTTTCCAGTCAACTTTGAATTACAAAAATTTCAATGCAACGTCGATGGGGGTCGTTATTTTAAATTTCTGATTTTTTGCCGTTAACATTTTAAATTATTATTTTAATTTTCTGATGTTTTTATTGTTCTCTTAATAATGTTTTTCTTATATTCGATTCATGGCTGAATAGTAGTGTTAGAAACGTGCAAATTGCATTTTGTCGAGAAAACCTGTCTGGCAAGGCACAATGAACCAACTTTCCTACGAGCAGACCTAGCAATTGATTTATTATAATCGTTCTACGACATATCAAGAAAACGTAAGATTGAGAAGGAGAAATGAGTTATTTTCTTGGAGATTGGCTCTTTCCTACTCTTTCCTACTCAGTAACCACTTGCTTCTTAGTGGCATCATTGCTTGGTTTGCCGTGAAATGATTAATTCAAATAGAAAGAAATATTTTATTTTAATGGGTTTGATACTACTGCTAATAATAATTAAAAGATACTAATACTGCTACGAATGTTACTAGTGTTTCTAAAAATAAAGCCACAAGTATGGCGGCACCAAATGTTTACGGAAAATAGATTGTAAGTGTTTTTGTGTTTGAATATGTGTGTTGAGTTTTCATAATGAAATTATTACGGCGAGTTAACTTTCAGGCTTAGGGTTCTTTAGGTTGGAGGAGGTCTAATCGTAACAGATGTTTTAATTGGTTTTGTAAATGTTATATTATTGGGAAAAAAATTACATGTTATCCACCATCACCGTAAAAAAAATACATATGAGGCCAATTACGGTTTTATACTGTATTTTGTAAAACTGTGTAGCGTATGAACAATGAAATGTTTTGGTGAAAGGGAATGTATTGGAGCTGGTGGTTCGAGGATTATGTCTAGTTCAGTTCGTGATAAGACAGTGATGACCAGTCATCTCCTTTCCCTATTGAGGTCCCTTGCTACATTTAATATCAAAATGTCATTGTTATACAGCAGGATAAAGATAGTACCAAAGTTGGAAATATTTCATGATACAGCTTTCTGTCAAAAGTTTCGACATTTGGACGAAATCGATCATGGTGAATGAAAGATTAAATTGGGTGCTACTGTTCTGGGGATGCTTTTTGTTTCGTCATACCAATCTTGCAAAAATCACTTAGTTTTGAAGGGTGAAACGTCATATATTCTTCATGAAGTCTTTTCTAAATTTGCAAAATGACCAGCACTAAAAGTTTAGAAATAGTCTTAAAATCATAATATAGTAACATTTCTTTTATATTTCATGAAATAAAAGTAAATCTTTGAAAGCTAATGCTATTATATATTTAAAGTGGAAAAAGTGGACTAGTCACGACAAACATTGCTAAGACGAAATTGTGGATAGTTATGGTTGCTCTAGTCTTAAAATCTTACGGCTCATAGATGTTTGTTAAATTGTTTCACCCCAAACAAGGCGACAATGGCACTAGGACACAGATTTTACAGTGAGTGAAGGAACAGGTGAAGACTTTAATGAGGAGAAGTTAGGAAAAGGGCAATAAAGAAACAGGATTTTAGGAAGAAAGAAGATGGCTACTGGCGTTGCATTAAAACTTTAAAGTCTGTGGCAGAGAAGCAAGAAATGGGAAGGGAATTCCATACCCGAGAAGAGAAACTTTTAGAATAAAAACGATTCTTGGATCTTTGTAGTTGTCTTTAAAATAAAATTTCCCCATGCATGGCAGTAAATCCATTAATACATAGAGGGTTACTGAATCATTATTAATAAACGAAAACAAGAAGAGTAATCAAAAAGAAAGTGGAAAACGATTGAAATTGCATTTAAAGTTTGATCGATCAAAACTGTTTAAAAATATGAAGAACAAAGAGTATTCCCCAAGTGAGAAATGCAAGTAAAGAAGATATTAGCATCTATCCAATTCAAATGTAAACTGATGAGACTTTGTTGCTAATCTAATAACTAATTGAATAGTAAAATGGCGAGATCCATTTGCTAAACTTGTAGCCAGATACGATCCGATGAAAAGTTTTTTTTAGGAATGACGGAATTAATTCTCGTCAGGTCTGTTGGAAAGTAACTGCAGTTGTTACACCAGGTCAAAGTTGATTACATTAAAGATTTTTAAAAGAATTTATCAAGAAACTTGAGATACTTGAATCTTGAGATAGTAGTCCAGATATGGTACCAATATTGAATGCCAGGAGGAATGGTAGATTTGTAAATATGCATGGTTGATTCTGATGAAAATAACTGTCTCGTACAACACAGTGAACCAACTTTCCTGGCAGTAGTTACATTATTCTTAATTTGTAAGACAATAGTGGCCAATAACAATAGCTTGGATGCAAGAACTTTATCTGCTATACACAATAGATCAATTTAGACATTCTAATAGATTTCATAATACAACCGTGTTTCATATTTTATGGCAAAGTGTACATGTTATTTATAACAATTTAGCAAGTTTTAAAATGTCTTTAGCCAATTATTTAACGCGTTTATATATATATATATATATATATATATATATATATATATATATATATATATATATATATATATGTGTGTGTGTGTGTGTGTGTGTGTGTGTATGTATGATTATTGCTATTTCTGACAATGCAGCTTTAGAGAAATACGAGTTAATAATAAATAGATTCTCTCTTTTTGTTTGTTATCTCCTTAAACTTGTTCCGCCATACATTTATTCAGACCCTCTACTTATGTTATATTTTATTATCGGCTGTACCTCTCGTCTTCAAACTGATCTGTGAGTATCGAATTTTCCAAACAAACTTTCTTCATTATATGACCTAAGAATTTCAACTGGTGTTACTTGCCCTTTGTTTGTCATTTTCGCTAAAACTTCTCACGTGATCAGTCCATGGTATTTTAATGCGCCGCTTGATTGTCAATTAATATGTTTAACGGAAGCTGATTTTTTAAAACACTTTTTGAGATGAATTGCGTAACGGATGACAGGAACATTAGTAGTTAACAGCAATTAAAGCAATTAACAGTAGTTATAAATATTGGGGCTGGAAAATAATTAATTTCGTGAACTGTCTTTGAAGAATTCAGACTTTCTAAAAATTTACAAATATCTTAAAAAATAAGTCTCATTAGTGATGCGATATTTGGCAAGATAGTTCTTAAGCTAATTCGTTAATTTTGCGAAATTGATCTACATTGGATGCCGCAACAACTGTAAACATTTCCCAGATTAAGGTAGCGTTATGATATAAAAGTCATACTTCGTGACTTGGATGTGAATTTCCAAGATATCAGTATTCGGCCTTCAAATAGAAAGATGGGAGACTTTGAATGGTGATTTTAAAGAATTCTTTGAAAACCTCCGCATCGATCATTTTACCTAACATTTGACCTTGTGTTATATTAATGTAAACATCTTAAATATCAACATCTCGCTAAACTGTTACTAAACAAAATTGGGAAAATAACATTTAATTAAATTTTCGGTCATTGATAAATTATAAAGAAGCGTTCGATTTTTGCCGTGCACATAGATAAAAACAGAAAATACCATGAATATTCACCGATTGAATAAAACTAATTTATTTTTGAAAATACAGAAAATGGAGACGTGAAGTGCAAGTTGTTCATTGTCCTGTCATTTAAACTAGCTTTTAGGAAAGGTATGAATCCATCTTCCCTGCCTTCAGCTATCGGTTGAAAGCAGGACAAACTGGGTCTAATAACCTTGATTGGTTACCAGTCTAATAGAATAAAACAGAAATGATTGAATAAAGAAATGATCAATCTAAACATTCGATATTTTTCCTCTCATAAAAACACAATTTGAATATAATATTAAATTCCACTCCTCCAAAATGAAACTGATCTCTTTTAATCATTTCATAGAACATGTTTGCCTTCCATTAGGCATTTCTTATGATAATCTCGAGAAGACAGAATGATTGCATATTCTCGAGTTAAGGTTTTCCACTGACAGTGGAAAGATTATATTGAAATAGTTGCTAGGTCTACTGCTAAGAAAAACAATCTTTCTCACCTTATAGATTTATGATTCTACTATATATTGAATATTTCTATAACATCTGATTTAGTGCTTCTACTGTGTAGAGATTTTTTGATAAAATCAAGTCACAACTCACCACTTGTAACGTGCTTTTCTATAAATATTTTCATGGTAATTGTTCTTTAGTACCAGAAATTTACGAATTTGATCACATTACTAGATCTGGAGAAAGTATCGTCGATTTATTTTAGTAATAGCTAGATGTAACCGTAAGTTTTATCCTATCAATTTATTTTCTCGCACTTCTGGTTTTTTGAACATTCTTCCGGATTCTTCTGAACTTTGATTTTCAAAACTTCAATGCAATGTCAATCGTTATCTTCTGTCTTATTAATTCCTGTTCTTTTATTATACCCCCTCCTTAATAATGTTTTCTCTTTTTCGCATATTATTTCACACACTGTAATTTTTTGCATATTAGTGGTTTTATTGCCTTTGTTGACGTGAAATAATAATAATAATAATAATAATAATAATAATAATAATAATACAAGGACCTTGAAATAGAAATCTCGAAAATGTGGCATATGGGAACATCAACAATCCCTGTTGTAATTGGAGCCCTAGGGCTGGCTGGAAAAGATTGCAGTAGACTAATTGAAGGGATTCCTGAAGTCCATGCCTCAAGGAGATACAAAAAATTGTTCTTACAAGTACAGCCCACACTCTACGAAGGGCTTTATCTCTGTAATTTTTTTTTTTTTTTTTTTTGGCAGTGGAAAGTGTCATGATGCCATTTCTAAGCTTAGGTCTCTGGGCGGGATCCGGAAAGAAATGTGTAAACGCCAGAAATCAAAGAAAATAAAAAAAATAATAACAAAACCATAATCCAATTTCTTTCGAACTCATAACATTTACCATATGCACACTTTTTGTGACGAGGGGCAATGAATATAACATTTATAAATGATCCATAAGGGATATTTACAGTAAATAAATGTATTTCAAATAAACCAAGAGTAAAAGATATTACTATTCAAAGCCCGTCACTATCGAAATTATGTCCGTAATAAGTTGACTTAGAATCTGAAGGATTTAAACAGTAAAATAAATAACATATACAGCAGAGCACTCATTGAAACACAAGCGAAAACGTTAGCATGTGGTAAACCTGAACTTATCCTATAAATCGATCTAGGGTAGGGGTTGGGGAATGAAATAAATAGGCAAATTGAACTCACATTCTCTTGCTAAATTATTCACCTGAAGAGTGCAGGAAACATTTTTCTTTATTTCAGATTTGTTTCAGTTTTGAAAGTTACAATCCAATTTCTTTCTGTTAAAAATAAGTCAGAGGAAAGTTCAGCGGCAAGGTATGGATCAACTTTACCTTGAGAAATTCGTCTGTATAAAATGGTATGCACTGTATAAATATTTACTAATCATCTGAGAATGTTTCTAGGTAATAAAACATGAAAGAGGGTAGGACGGAGGATAGATACTTTGGTGACGCCTGCATTCGTTTCATGATCTTCATTCACAATAACCTTCATGAACTTGGTGATTACATAACTTCTTTCAAAGGTATTAATGATGGAGAAGTTGTGTAGCAATTACCTGTGTCATATCTTGTAGTTATCATTTGAGAAGTCTAAGGCAATAGCTCTGGCGACCGACTGAACACTGGCAATTCAACACCGACAAAATTAATTGGAGGTCATTCTCCTCCACCTAAATTGAAGAAGTATATGAAGGCTCATGAAAAAATTTGCAGATTATTTCTCTTTTTCATAACGATCTCCAACTGAATATTTCAGGGGAATTGCATAAAACTTCAATAGATTTTTAAATTTTTAAATTAAAAACAATGTAATATATCGAAAGATGTTCGTTAATAAATTAATATAATTTAAATGTCGTTGAGTTTTCGTCATGCTGAGTAGTCTGGTGATGAGTCGATCTGGAGATGGCCGGTTTTGAGTCGGTGGCGTTGCGCTTCCCTGATTATATGCATGATGTACGTATATATATATATATATATATATATATATATATATATATATATATATATATTTACATACGCTCTATCTCTGATATTGAGCACTCTATTCCGTAAATGTAGCACACTTTAAACTATATATATATATATATATATATATATATATATATATATATATATATATATATATATATATACTAGCAGAATGGCCCGGCGTTGCCCGTGCTTTATTCAAAAATCGTACGACTCATTCAGCAATCGCTATCACTTGACTTAAAATATTTTGCTCTTCCTTGCCTTTAAAGGAGTGCCCTTTGCTGTGCTGATGTTGTTACATGCCTTACATTTTGCCTATCTGTTATGGTCCGGTTCCTTGTACCACGGTGATAGTCCAAGCTAGAACCAATAAAGAAGAACTCGAATAGTTATATGGATCAACGCATATATATTACAAACAGGAATATATACAGAGAAGAAGAAAGTTTTAGCACGAACAATCAGGTTTAGTAGTAATTGTCTGAACGCGAGTCTGTTTCGTACTGCCTCTGACTCGACTGACTGACTCGCTCTGATTGACTGCCAGACTCCTGATGGACCTCACTCCAGACTTCAGACTGAACTCCCTGCTTTCTCTTGAGGCGAAGTATTTATTACGTGTAGAATAGTCCAGTATGTTATCATGGGTATGGTTCCATAACACCCACCTTCCGAAAATTTTGCCTAGCAGGTGTTTTTTCATATCTTTTTTTTTTTAATTTATTTCCAAAGGTTCAGTAAATTTTCGTTTTCTATACGATTTTCTTGGTTCTGGCATTACTTGCGGTCTTGTTATATCGAATGTGTCGAAAATCGTGTCCAATACCCATTCTTGCGGTGGAACATTACCATGCTGTAAAGGTCTCTTCCTTATTTGGTGTACGAGTCTTCTGTGTCAGAATTTTTTTCCTTAAAGTTATGTACATCATATTGCCAATTCTTTTCTCAATTATCCCTTGTTCCCAGCAAGAGGTCTATTATATGGCCAAAATATTTAATTTCCTTCATGAAAAAATCACACTTATTTTCTTTAACTTAGAATTCGTAGCCTTGAATTCTCTTAAAAACTTCTTGTAAATGTTGCCAGTGTTGTTCAAGGTTTTCTCTATTAATCAATATGTCATCCAGATATGCTATTGTGCATTCTAGTCTTGCCAGCATCGTACCCATTGTCTGCTGGAAAATAGCCGGCGCTACTTTAATTCCAAATGGTAGTCTTTGGTATCTGTACAATCCCTTGTGTGTGTTTATGCATAGTAGTTTTGAACTTTCTTCATCGACTGGAATTTGCAGGTAGGCTAACTTAGATCAATTTTTGAAAAATATTTTCCGCAATTTAATTTAGTGAATACTTCTTCAGGATTAAGTAGCGGATAGTGGTAGTCCTTTATTGCTGCGTTCAAACCTGTAGAAAAATCAGCACAAACTCGAATTTCTCCTGATTTCTTCTTAACGTAGACCGTCGGTGCGGCCCATTTGCTGTACTCTACATTTTTCAATATGCCCGTATTTTCGATTCTAGATAATTCTTGGTCAATCTTTTCTATTGACGCAAACGGTACACTCCTTTTTTTCTTGACAATAGGTTGAACGTTATCCTTTATTTTGATATTAGGTGCCATTTTCTTGCATCTTCCGAGACCTGCCGAAAATACTTCGGGGAAACTCGTTTTTAGTTTTCCTTTTAATTTGTCTGCCTCGGTTAATAAGCTTTTTACATTCTGGCAGTAGGTGCTAATAGGTAGATCCCACAATTCGAATTTTTGCATCCAGTCTGTCCCGAATAGGTAATCAGTATTTCTTAAGACGTACATTTTTAGTTTTTTCGTCATTCCGTTAAATGTTACATTTGTGATTATTTCACCCTCGAATTTTATCTTTCTCCCCGTAACTGATCTCGCAATTTTATCTGTTTTTAACATGACAGGTTTGTTCACTTTTCTCCATGTTTGTAGATTTATGATAGTTAAGTCTGAGCCAGAATCCAGCTGTAACCTAACTTTTCTGTTTTGCATTTCAACTTGTACATATTTTCTTATATTAATCTCATCTGTTTGGTTGGTCCTCGTAATTCTTATTCTGCTTTCTTTTCTATACCAACAGCGAGAACTTTTGTGACCAATTTTTTTACACGATAGACAAGTCGGTATGTACAGTCTTTAACCCAATGCTAAGACACACAACGATAGCATGGACTTGGTGGTAGTTTCTTTTTATGTTGATTATAATTAGAAAATTTTGTTTTACCTGTTCTTGTGGAGGGAAAATCAATTCGGTTTGTTTGTGAGGAGGAAAAATTTGTTTGCTTTATTTGTGAAGAGGGGAAATTTTCGTACTTTGCGTATGTATGCTGTGCCAGCTAGGTATATGTCTTTGGAGTCTTTTTTTACGCTGACACATCTCTGGCAGTCTTCGGTTAGATTTGAAGTGTCAGATCTTGTTCATTTTCCAATTTAGTAAGTATTCTATGTCTCATTTCTGCGTCTTTGGTTGAAACCAGACCTTGGACGTAAATTAAGCATTTGAAGTTGTCAGCGGTGAGTTCCGATAATCTGAAGTCGTCACAATATTTGTTAACAATGGATGCGAAAGTTACGTAATCTTCGCTATCCTTTTTTTGTAAGGTTCCTGCATTTCCATCTTTTATGAAATAGTGAAGTATTTTGGCTGAAAAGTTCCGTAGGCAATGTTATAGATTCGTTGAACGTTAACTCGCTGGTTTTTCTTTGGAGGATATAATCAAGGAATTTGCTATATTCGCCTGTGCCTAATTGTCCTAATAAAAGGCGTACTTTACGTGCGTCTGACCAATCCTTGCAGTCAAAATCATATAGATATTCATACCTTCGGAAGTAATTTGCAAAAGTTTTATCTTCGTCCGGTGCATACTTGAAATCTTCGATATTACTCCAAATAGCGTCTTGAGAGAGAACTGATTCGTTCTCGGGTTTTTGCACCTTATTGGCCATTGAACGTATCAATAATTCTTGAATTTATAGATGCTTTTGTTCGTACCTTTGTTGTTGTTCGAAATGGATTTTGATAAGTTCCATAATGGTTGATTTAATATCTTCCATGTTAACGTAATTTTTTTGTGTAACCTGATCTTCTGTAGCCTGTGCTCGCTAAAAAACTTTCCTTTGTTGTCAGTGAAATTTGATATCAAGAAAAGAAAGTTTTTCTTTTTTTTTTTAGAATTTAATCGTGGACCACTGTTACGTACGACGGATAGCAAAAAAAAAAAAGTCCTCCAAGTAGGGAGTTTATTTTTCTTTATGGGGTTTTCCAGATCGCCACTTGTTATGTGTGAGGTATAGCAAAAAAAAATAAGTCCTCCGTGTATAGAGTTCGTATTTCCTTTTTAGGGGTTTCTTCGTCGTCATTTGTTATGTTGACGAGAGTTGATTTTGTTGTTTGTTCTTCACGTGAGAGTTCGAATCCTGTTATGCTGTAGCAAACGAATTTTTTTCTTCCACCGAATGAGTTCGAATCCATGGTCATCAGTGTTATGGTCCGGTTCCTTGTAGCACGGTGATAGTCCAAGGGAGAACCAATAAAGAAGAACTCGATCACGTATATGGAACAATACAGATATATTACAAACAGGAATATATACAGAGAATAAGAAAGGGTTAGTACGAACAATGAGGTTTAGTAGTAATTGTCTGACCTCACTCCAGCTTCAGACTGAACGGTATTTAGTCACCCACCCCCACGAGTTTCAGGATCGGTTTACTTCCCCGAAAGAGACTCCGCCCTTTGGCGTAGCCTCGTTCGGGTTCCTACCCGCCCGAAGGCAGAGAGTTCAACCGGTCAGCCCGTCGCACGAATTCGGACTGAACTGTATTTAGTCACGCCCCCAACGAAGGCATCATGTGGCACAAGGGCGGTTTAACTGAACTCCCTGCTACCTCTTGAGGCGCAGTATTTATTACGCATGGAATAGCCCATTATTTTATTATGGGTAAGGGCCCATAACACTATCTCACACTGCCAATTTTTTCTAAGCTCTATACTATACACTAAATCTGTTACGACAAAAAAAAAAACTAAACAAAATGAACACAAAACGATCAGCTTTAAAAAAGAACTTGTAACTCGAAAAACCGAATGTAAAAACAATGTTAAGAACAAATACTTTTTCATACCAGACGCAGTTTCCGGAAATATTGAGATTGGTCATATTACTCGGGCGGGGTTGTTGTTGCCATTGCTTTGTTAACACGGTATTTTGGAAACCATACATTTATCAAATTTTAAGTTCAACTAAAAAGAGCTCAAAAGTGTTTAACAACGCGAAGTCAACTGCATAAAGTCCAAAATGAGGTGAAAAACTTAGATGTACTGGGGCGCGTAGTGCAGACGAGGCATTCAACTTAAAACCCCCAAAATCCATATCATCTGTGAGTTAATCTTTTTTCTAAAAAGTTTGAGTCCCAAATAAAAAAAAAATCGGGTTCCGGCATGACAAAATGACGTAAATTGAAAAATCGGCTCTGGGATGCGGCCTGGGAGAAAGAACAAAGTTTAAAGAAGTGGAAAATAGACTGCTGAGAGCATGGTCAATACGGAGGTTTGTATCGATTTTTGAGTCACGACGGTGTCACACGGCATTCTATGCAAGGCACCTCTATCTGGGCCGCGTAGGAATTTCTGGTTGAATTGTAAAGAACGCCCGAAATTTTAAAATGTAATCCGCCTGATTCCCTGAGTGTTGCTGGCGTTGTAACCACTGTAGACAACCGTTGGACGTTTACAAATCCATTAGTGTCCGCTGGAATAAAAACTTCGCCAAGAGCTAATAATGAATTCGAAAATTCGGCGGACCCAACATAGCAAGTTAAGTGTGCACGCATGTTGGTGGTAAGGTGCAATGGTCTAACAGTGTGCAAAAGTTGTGACAATTTCAAGCACACTCGAATAGCGTCAACTCTTGTCTCCTTAGGTACAACGGGGAGAGTCTGGCGAAAGTTACCGGATAGAAGGACAGTTATACCTCCCATAAGATCATCGGAGTTTCGAATATCCTTCAGAGAACGGTTTACAGCCTCGAGTGCAGTTTTGGGACTGACAGTGCACTTATCCCAAACGATGAGCTTACATCGCCTGAGTACCTCCGCTAGACCTGATTGCTTCGATATACTGCATACAGCAGTTTCTGTCTTAATCAGGTCAAGCAGAATTTTAAACGTTGGGTGCACTGTTCGGCCACCCGGTAGTAATGTGGCATCAATGCCTGAAGACACTACTGCTAGCGCCACTTTGCCATGGCGCCGAATTTCTGCAAAAAGCAGTTTTGTTACGAACGTTTTTCCCGTTCCTCCAGGCGCATCCAGGAAGAAAATTGATCCTGTATCCTGCCTGGTGGATGCAAGAACTGCATCGTAAGCGGCCCTTTGGCCTATGAGAATTTTTGGCTCATTCGTTGTGACATAGGGGTTGAGATCCACTAAAGAGTAGGATGTCTCCCTCACAATCTCAGGTGAGAGACTGGAGGAAGCCACACGATCTGGCGTTGGAAGCCCAATAACGGCGAGAGATCCCCCCATTTCAACAAATAGTTTCTCGATGATTATAAGCGCTCTGTTGTAAATTTCATCCTTGAATGTTAGCGCTATTGTTGGACACAGCAGTTGCGCTTCTATGAGGATGTTTTCGGACAAAAAGTCCTTTTATTTGTCCGAAAGTGATTTGAGATCCATGGGTTCGAACATTTTTAAGATTGTGGTGAAGAGGTGGCGCAAAGCAGAGGGCATTTTTAAAAGAGCTCCCTAAAAGCATTGTGGCATCCTACTGGCTGTCGTCTTCCAAAAGGCCGATACGGAGGGAGGTCTCACGAAAAGTGTCACATAAAACTACATTAACCGTCCGTGAGTTATTGTAGTTCGTTGGAAAACTAACTTCGTGCAAAGGGTGTCGCAAGTAAAAACATTCCTGCTGTGATTGGGGAACCGTGAATACCCTTCCGAGTCCTTGCGTCTTTTTTGACGCCTGTATAGCCCTCGAAGTTGGTCCCACACTTCCACCGAGCCCAGGTGTTCTTTTTTGTTCACACGTAGTATGAAGGCACGTCTGCGTACAGTAGAGTCCTAGCAAACTCGTCCTGTCGACAAAATTTGTCTTTGGTACGCGCAGCCACATCCATTACTGTATCTGCAGAAAAATAACGAAGTTCGACGTTTTCTAGGTGCACAGCAAGCTGGACGATTGCTGGGACGATTGCTGGGAAGCGTTCGTGGATGGGGAAGCTGAATATATGCCAAGGGTCCTGTGTAATGCTAATGACGCACCCTGCAAGGAAGTCCTGGATTTCGTGTACGGAACCTTTCTGCCTAATACCAAACATTGCAGTATCAGTCCCTTTGTTGATGTACTTGCGTACATCATTGATGGAGCGAACTGAATGGCTAT
Source organism: Acanthosepion lycidas (assembly GCA_963932145.1). Taxonomy (NCBI): domain Eukaryota; kingdom Metazoa; phylum Mollusca; class Cephalopoda; order Sepiida; family Sepiidae; genus Acanthosepion; species Acanthosepion lycidas. The sequence continues at coordinate 141,914,883 of OZ010574.1, forward strand.
ATTCGACATTGATGTGCGCATTGAACGCTTTTGTTAGCAGGAGACAGTATGACACTACCCATTTGTTATCCACTTGGTGGCCCTTTACCACGGTTGTAAATCCTCCCTCAGCGGGACTCCTTCCCGGTACAGTGGATAAACATCATTCCCTGTAATAGATTCGCTCACGAAACCTCTTGGGTACTGCCGGGTGCATTTGCCGTCAGTGTTGTGACAGCTGGTGTAATTGTAATGTAATCCGCAGGGACCATGAATCATGTTGGTTGCCACTATTTCGTACAATTCAGGGTCAGCCGACGGATCAGGAATTTCAGCAGAAATAAGATGATCGATTTCTGTGGTCTCAATCTTGTCGCACAGCCAAATTAGATTATGTGCGTGAGGCAGGCCGCGTTTCTGCCACTCAATAGTGTGCGTGCGACAGCAAACAGCGCACAAAACCGGGCCCTTTGTAATCACATACATTAGCTTTCCCAACCATAGATGGTAAACGCGCGCAATGAGGTCTGGACGGTCGTAGGCCTATTGCCTTGGCATAAGTTCTTTAGCTATTGCGTACCTTTTTGGGTTACACGTGAAAGTTATGAATAGGTCTGGTCGGCCGTACTTACGAACGTATGTCATCCCGCCTTGCGTCCTCGCGTTGATGTATCGTGGACTGCCTGTGAACGTTGCAGGTAGTATGCACATCTTGCCTATATTGCGTGGATCAGCGTCATTTCGTAAAGCATCGCGGAGGAGAATGTAAGGGTCGCAGCGCAACTTGGTCTGATTTAATCTGATGTAACAGAGTCTTTCGGATTCCATCTTAGCAGCCATGTCTACTATGAATTGATGGAAAAGTTTCCGGCTTCGATGAAGATGATTGAATGCACCCCCATGTACCATCAATAGGTAGGCGTAGAAAGCCTTGCAAAGCACTATTTTTAAGATGGACCCATTTTTCAGAATGCCAAAGTCGTACCCATCGTCTCCGTAAGGGAAAAGAAGTGGGTATTGCGCGATTCGGTAACAATGTCAAGTCTGTTGCGCTGATCACCACTGACAATGGCGGAAACTTCGTTACTTGCGAGAGCATTGTAACGACGTAACTCTCCCTAATGCCGTTTGTCAGCATCAATTACAATAATGAAATTTTAAGAAGTGTTATTTTCGAGAGCATACTTAAAACTGTGGACATAGCTGTTTGTCTCGTGGAGAATTTTTTGGAGACTCATCTGCGAAGATGATTGTTCTGGCCTGTATCGTTCTCGGAAATAATGCCCATGCGGGCATCTGCCTGTTGATTGTAGTCAGCTATGAAGTATATTTGCAGAAAACCTTATCAGTAGCCGTTTCCATCAAAAGAGACCCAATCCGGTGGTAAACCAGACCTTGAATCATGAAGGTGGGATTCCAACCGAGGTCATCTGGAAGGCACAATTGTAATGTCTGATTTTTGCGAGGAAATGTTTGGAATCTGAACTGTAACTCTCCAACAGACCTTTCAACGGAGCAGGCACCTCTTAAAAATGTGGCAACTGTACCTTACCATCTGAACAACACAAACCTTCAGACTCTTCAGGCCATTTTTTGGCATTGCAATACCCAAAGACAACTGACATGGATCGTATTTGGAGGTCTTTGCGACCGGAAAACCTCAAAACTGGCTTATAGCTGAACGCCAGCTTAAACCAAATCTTTCCCTCTAAGGAAAGGGTGTAATGTCACTAAGACGGAAAGGGCTTACTGAGAATGATTTGATTTCATAGAGGAAAATGACAATAAAGTACAGGCTTGAAGAAGAGAAAAGATGGTGATTAACCTTACATTTATATCTTCGTAGGTGGCAGGAAATCAAGAAACCGGAAGAGAATTTTACAGGTGATGAATGCGAGAAAAAAAAAACAAAAACTATTAGAGTAGAATTTACGGTTTTATCTAGTAAACTACCTGGATGAAATTATCTGGAAGCAGAAGAGCTGTAATTATAAAATTCATCATAGGTATGGCGATTTTTAGAATAAAATCTGAGTTAAATAGATATGCGAGTGTACCGAATTCTTGCAGATGTTGAACACACCTTCCTTATCTCGTTCTCAACATTCTTTTAATAAATTGTTTTCATTTTTCCAGTCATTCTTTAGCGAGGACTATAGAAGTACAGTTGTCTGGTTTAAAGGAAACATCTGGCGGTTTCTAAATTAAAATTGCTTTGGGGAATTCCAACGTGGTGTCATTGCTAGCAACCGTGTCTCGCTAGAACAATTACGATTCAGTAGCGAATTCGATCCTCACTGGATACTTTCGCTCTCATGCTATATCTAAGCAAGGCGTCGTAAATCCTTGATTTTAGAAAACAGTGGACATTTTGCTTACAAACATTTACTGGAGCGCTCGCCAGTCGACCATTCGTGGTTTGTTTTCGATTATTCGCAAACATGCGTTAAAAGTAATGAAATAATGTAATAAATCCCCGATCTACTTTTCCGAAGATTTCGTATTGATAATACCTCTTTAACATCAATGCCTTTGCGTGATGCCCAAATTGAATTTTCCCTGTTGCCCCACATATATTATTATCTTGCCCTTGGTACGCTAACATGCTAGGCTGAGAAAAACAGCGACTTCAGTTCAGAGTTCAGGCTCCATAACTGTCAAGTAAATAGCAGGGTGTTGGTTATCAGTTTTCGATATTAACAATGTAGATCAATCATTATCCTCTGTGTGTATCATTATAGGTAGAGTTATCCAGACTTCGACCTGTCACTGAAGAATTATATTTCTATACCATTTGGTGAGGGTCGAACTCCTGCTCAATGGCTTCATGAACATAATCTCCACTAACGTATCAACGCGAGGTCTTTAAAACGCGGAAAGACGTTAAATATGACGTTTTAATCTCTCAAACATTCACTGCATATTCAATTCAGAGATCGTGCTTTCCGATATTAATCATCTGTCATCCCCCACAGACCAAGTTGAGGTTCTGTTAATAAATATTTTATTTAGAAATGGAAAACAGGACACAACACAGACAAACGAGATCGGTTTATGGATCTGGTGAATCCTAACATTGATGGTCACGCTGCATCCCGAACACGTGTTTTATAAGGAATTTATCTTTTCCATTGGTCTATATCTTTTTTAACATAAATCGTTATTCAATAATTTGATCTATCCCTAGATATAATCGGCAATTGTTTTAGCCTTATTATAAGTACGAGAGTATGCTGAAAGATGTTTGACCCAACAAAGAAACCCTAGAAACCAAACGTAAAAACCGATATTTTATTCAATTTAGACAATTGAGTGAATCCAAGAATGTTTTAGAACTCAAATTGTCCTTAAAATTGTAAGGTAAAATTTGGCATATAAAAGCAATTTAAAGTCTGAAATTGATAAAAGATTGCTTGAAATAAAAACACTCAGCGATAAAACTAAAATTATAGCCCTTTAGCGTCACATCCCGATCTAGAGCATTGAAAAAATACCGGTTATATATTGACTAGAATCTGTCACGTTTATAAACATTAGTTCAGTGTTTGTACCCATAAACATGTAAGATCATTGCAATCGCAGCCGAATGTACACAAGCTGAATATACCTGAAAACTTTTATAAAAAGAATGGCTGATTTTGGTTTGAAAGTTTGGAAATCAACGATGTGATAAAGTTGAACCTATGGCAAAAAACTTGTCTTCTGGATGCCAAGCCGTTGACAAGAAACGATAAAAACAAAAATATTTGTTACCATTACATAACCATTAATAATTTTATTGTATGAAATGTAGAGAAAACTTGGAAGGCCTCATTAGATAATGGGAGACTGTCAAAGGCAGACACTGGAGAACATAAGTACCTTCTCCGGTGAAGCTGGGGGACCGGGTGTATTTTTTGTATTTGTATCACATTGGTATAAGTATAAAGTAATTCACAATTACTACTACCGTTCTTGTGGAGGTTATTTTACAAAATTACATAATTAAATTTAATTTCATTTTAAGAGTTTATGAATTTTTCACAGCATTGTACATGATTTGCAAGCAATCTATTGTTATCTGTTTATCAGCTTATCCTCGTCGTCGGCACCCGCTCGCATCCGAACATTGGAATCGTTATCGTCTTTCGCTATTACTTTCATCGTCCCCCAGGTACCAGCCTACTCCTGCAGGGTCGTGACCAGAAGTCATAGAAGTGTGAGTGAAAGCGAATGCGGTTGGGCGAGTCGGGCCCTCCTTGCAGCACATTGAAGATCCTCTTCATGTCGACGGTTAAATCCGAAGTTCCCCCCCACCAGATGATCCAACGCCAGGAAGACCAATTTACAGCAACGCTTTCCCAGGCCGGAGGGTCAATTTTCGCTTGTGTTAGGGATCTCTTCAACAGATCCTTGAAGCGTCGATTTGAAACACCGCTTAACTTCTTGCGAGCTCTCCAAACATGATGTCGAGTAACTGGGATGCAATTTGAACACGTTTTCCGCCCAGCAGAGACTCGATGCTAGGAGATGCGATCCTCCTAACACATGCAAAAGATTCTTCGGAGATTCGTTTGCTGGAAGTGATACAGACGTCTCGGGGATACAAATCCACGTATTTCAAGCGTACAGGAAGGTTGAGAGGACCACGGTCAAGTCAACTGATAGCGAGGCTGAAATTGCTGAAGATCTGGCCTGGGAGCATTCAGTACGCAGTAACAGATAATTAACATTTTGTATTGTATTGATCTACGATACGTGATCAGTAGTCATTATTTATTGTATGAAACATAGAATTGTGGCGCAAGGCCTATGGGGAAGTGACAAATGGTTGGTCGTTAGTGACTATTTTAAATCTAGCTGATCTCATTCACGACCCATTCATTCTGACAACTGACTCAATCATCGCAAGAATTCATCCATACCCATCGATATCAACATATACCACAATACCGCATATTCCCAGGGATCCTACTAAGACACCCTTGGTAAAATACAAACTGTTTTTTTTGCGGTTTTTTCTATTTTTTTACAAAATATATATATTAGGTTGGTGCAAAAATAATCTCGTTTTCTCACATAGTAACATATGTGAGAAAACGACATTATTTTTGCACCAACCTAATATAAATCCATGTCATAAAACGACAGGGGCGAGATGAGTTCAATGATAAAAATAAAGCACTAAAAATAGCAATTTTCCAAGCGTAGCTTAGATGTTGTACAATGCCGAAATTATGGGTCACCCAGTGAGAATCGAACTCACTACTCAGTGGGAATTGTTCTCGTGAGACAAGCTTGCTAACCATTACATTACATTGAGGTGTTCCAAACCACTAAAAAATAATATATGTTAATAGGAACCGTCTACCCTACCGAAAGATATGTGGTCAGTGTATTTTGCCGCTAAGCAGAATAAAGCAGAACATTCGTTAGAGGCGAGGGAGGGACAAAATAAATTACGCTGTGGAGGAATGTCAAAGACTGATCCGGTCAAGATAAAAATGGGACAAAACAAAGTGGGTTGGTTGGACATGGATTCTAACAAAAGAGAATGCTGATTGTTAGTTTCAATCCAAATGGGAATATTTATTCTTTTTTAGTAAACTATTGTGAGTGGCAAAAGATCAAAGGGTAAGAGGGGATAAGGTAGTCTACACTATCCTAAACCTAGATTATCAGATTCATAACCCATTAATCCATTACAATTTAATCATTCACCATAAGAATTCATCCATCACAATTCAATCCGCCATGTCACACATATTCCCAGGAAGCATGCAAAAACAACGATTAGATAAATATTTTATAATGAAATGAGAGGGAGTAGGATGAACCCATATACGAAACTAAATTCTATCAAAACATTAAAACTATAAAATACAATTTTAATAGGATCCGACACCCCAGAAAAATAAGAACGGTCTGAGAATCAAAGGCTGACCCTGTCAAGATAAAAATGATAACAAAAACAAACTGGGGGATTCAGAATCTCGCCATTAATCAAAACAGAAGAAAATGCCCGAGCCAACAATTATTGATATTAAGTATGTAAACAAGAGAGTCTAGCTTAAACAGAGGAAGTGTCCGACAGGAAATCGCCCCGTTGCATCAAAAGGGAACTTAAAAAAAGAAAATCAAGGCTGAACCATGCTCGACATATTTCCCCATCTTTTACTGAAATCTGCCGATAACAAACGCTATATATCAGATCTGATCTTCATATTGAGCTGATGCCCAAAGACCGACCAGAGATGAAAATAACGTTCGTATTATAAGATACCTCTATCCGCGGCGTTCACACTACAATCCTTACCACGGCTAGCAAAGTGAGAAACACCATTCGTTTCATTCCATAAAACGGGGGCCACACATTATTGCATATGCGAGATCGATGGGCCCACGATCGGGATCAATATGAGCTGTCAAGTCACCAACATAGTGGACAGTGGTAGAAGACGTTTGAAGCCGTTTCATCTAAACGAAGGTCACAGCAATGACAATCGTGCAAACTTTCCCATCCTCCTCTGAAGGTCACGCCATTGAACGATAGCGCGTTTTGAATCAATCGCCAGGTAAGCGAAAACTCATGGTTGCTAACATAATTTAAATCTGGCGCTCATAACAGAAAGACCGAAACTCGATGCCTACAAGCCGAGCCGCCTACAAAATCGGTCCAACGTAGGATCTTCCACTAGAACTCGATAGAAGATCCTCCTAGGCCGTGAAAGGTCACTGGACCGAGTAATCATCTGCAATGCCTGTATATACTCGTTGAAGGATTTGAACTGTTTCCGGGTTTTATGACGCAGCTGAACTCTAGAAATGGGAGGAGTGGTAGTAAGTTTAGCGAAGGTGTCCCTAACATGTCACAGGCAGAGCGCTCCTATATCAACACGAGTCATGAGATAGCCTACCTCTAGATGTGGCGATTACTCACCAAATGTGGCATTCTCAGTATTCATCCTTTGACACTGACGCTGAAAATATTCTCTGCGTAGCTGATACTTGCCTCCACTGCATAAGAGAAACGAGAACAGGCGCTTGGTCTACTTCCTACAGTTCATTCAGAAATAGAGTACAGACAGCCTGTAAAGATAAGGAGAAATACACGCTGCGCACGCTACAGCTCTACCTACACATTAAGGAAAACCGCATTCGGAGTCAATTCCGGATCGCAGCTCATACCTTTGCCTGTACCTCTGACCAATTCTTGCTGGAGATCGTGCCCGAACTACACCCAAAGAATGCGGATGTGTCCATCAGTCCAACTGAAGTTTCCTCCGAGAATAGCGACAAAACGCTGTTCGAGGAGACTTTAGTTTAGGCTTGTGTTTAGCTGTTGTTCCGTGATACTTCAGTGCTCCGGAACAACACCTAAACGCAAGCTTGAAGACCTGATGATCTTGGCTTCCGTGACGTTTTCCTACCCTTCAAGCGCCCGCCTCCTATAATATCTCAATGCCACTGCGGCACGACACGAAGATGGATACGTCTTAGGCGTAGGCGGAAACCCTGACTCGTGCTCCACCAGAGACAACCGATTCAGACTGTGGCAGACTGTGTTTAGCAGAGTTATAGCGTCATAAACACCATACGTTTCAACCCATACCATGTGGATGACACATTATCGCACACGTGTGTAAGATCAATGGACACAATGTGTTCAGGATCGATACAAGCCGTCAACTCACCGATGTAGTCCCGGAACGCGCGCATCAGAGGACAGTCGTAGAAAGCGGGCATAGTTGTTTCTTCTAAACCAAAATCACACGGATGACAGTCGAGCATATGTACCCAGCCCCCTCTGAAAGCCGCGTCATTGAGAGATAGCCCGTTCCGTATCAATCGCCAAGTAAGTAAAAACACAGGGTTGCTGAAGTAAATTGCCGCTGGCGTCCAGGACCAGAAACAGTGCAACGGTTGCCGACAAGCCCCATCCAATAGTTGGACCGAGGAGTATCACGCAAGGCCTCTCGACATAAGACTGCTTCCGGAGACAGCATGAGAGAACAAAGACGGAATTGGAAAGAGGGATATCAAAGTGCAGAAATCTGCAAGAACTTAAAAGACAGATAATAGACGCGAACCGATATCCGTGGACATGTTTATGCAGAACAAAATGTATCCATCAAAATATATCCAAACAAAAATAAATAAAACCCACAAAATAATATTTGTTGCTTTTCTCGAGAAAATAGGGATATGTTAAACTGTATAAGTGTAAGCAGAAGTTGCTGAAAATAAATATTAAAAAAACAAAACAGGGTAGAATCAATTATAATCTACGAAATGTGAAAAAGACTTGACTTTAAATCTATCTTTACCATATTTTCTTGCACATAATACGATAAATTTTGCACTAAATTTAAGGGGAAAAAGAGGATCGCATTATACACAAGTACATCTTCACTGGGTGCCTCGCACGTTCAGTCTGTTGCCACATCTAAGGTTAGCTTTGAAAGTGTTACGTAGTGGTTTCACAGTGGAGGCTTGTATTTGTACTACGTCGGTCCTAAAATAGGTTCGACGTACAAAACGTTAGGAACTTGACATAATAGGTAATGACGCAGTAATCTAGTTGGGGTGGCTTATACTTTAATATCCGACTAATGGTCATCCGACATTGACTGACTGACCAACACTCTCCGACTCCTCAGCGACTGCTACTACTCCTACTTATTAGTTACATCTGGAATGTTTTCTGTTGCTCTAATATTATCATCTGTTATTCCGTCTGGAACTTAAAAAAATTCTGGAATATATTATTGCATTCCTCCATTTTCGCAAAAAGTTTACTCAATGCTTAAATATTGTAGAGGGGGGGGGGTCGTAAACGAATTTTCTATCCGTGACCTATTTGAGCGAACTGTCTTATCGAGAAAAAATATTCTTTTCTTAGTTGAGAATACGACTGATTGTTTTTTTCGTCATTAAGTTGACGTCTTGTCTTTGGAAAAACTTTGCCAATTTTTTTTTTCTCTTGTCTTTCGAAAAACTTTTGTGTGTGAATCCAAGATGTTGTCGCCGAAAATTTGACGAGGAAGTTTTTTTTTCTTTTTCGTCCGTATGAGAACGAATTTCGTCACCAAATATAGTGGCGAGCGAAATTTTTTTTCTACCGTATGAATCCGAATCTTTTCGCCCAACTGTGGCAAACGCATTTTTTTTTTCGTATGAGTTTGAATACTCGTACTTACTTTTTTGTTATGGCGGGTTAATATTTTTTCTTCCACCGCATGAATTTCAAATCCTCGTGGGCAAGTGTGTCATGGAGTACGAATGTTTTTCTTCCTTCGTATGAATCCGAATATGTTCGTCGCCAAGTGTTGCATATGGTGAACGAAATTTTTCTTCCTCCGTATGAGTTCGAATCTCTCGTCGCCAAAGTAGTTATTTAGTGGTTTCAAAGTGGAGGCTTGTATTTGTACTAAGTCAGTCCTAAAATAGGTTCGGAGCTTGATATAATAGGTAATGACGCAGTAATCTAGTTGGGGTGTTTGATACTTTAATATCCGACTAACGGTCGTCCGACATCGGCTGACTGACTGACCAACTCTCTCCGACTCCTCATCGACTGCTACTACTCCTACTTATTATAGGTGGGAGAGTCTATTAACAATAGAATAGGTGTGTTCCAGTATAACAGAAAGTCACCATACCTTTCGCAAGTATATCTGCACATAAGTGAATGTATATTTTACATTCAGTTTTTTTTTGTTTTGTGACACGGGGTCGAGGAGTTAGGGATGAAAAATCCTGGTCAAGACAGTCTGTTCTACTCCTAGCTAATCCGATTCAAGTCTCATTCACTCTAACAAATGAGAAGATCCCCAATCATCACTCTCCATTCAATCCGAACGTTTGTCAAAATACTGCATCATCGCAGGTGATCTAATAAGACACCAGTGCTTTAAAACAGTTATGAATATGTACAAATCTCTCTATATATTTTTTTACAAAAATACATAAAAAATTACATTGGCATGAATAGAGAGAAAGCAACTCGTTAAATCAAATAAGATATGAACAGAACATTCAAACGAAAATAAATATGTGTTTGTGAGGAACCGTCACCCTCCTCACCAAAAAATAATGTATACTGTTTATAAACATAAACAAAAGCTCACTCGTTAGTGGCACATAAGAGAATGCAACGAACTCGACACTTCGATTCCACAATCGGACTCGCTATCAATTAATCCATAAAGACGAATATTTGAAGAACGTTTCTTGTTTATTTTCTTTTATTAATTAAAGAAAACCGCATCGAAAAATAATATACAAAAATAAAATCTATTTTATTGAAAGGATAATATAACTGAGGAATCGAAAAAAGTTTGATACTATTTGAATTTGTTTTAAATTTTAGCATGCTAAGAGGTTTACGGCTATGTGATGTTGAAACACCGGTTAACGGAACTTATGCAACGTTGAGCCCGGTCAGTTCTTATACGGGTCAGCGTTTGTTAATAGGTACTGTATACTTGGAGTTGCGGGTGGTGGAATAGATAACGTCACAGAATTGGAAATCTGAGAGCCGAATACCCGATTTAAGTCAGCTTCGTTATATTAACTTACACACAAGTACATTGGAAAAGGTATAAATCCACCATCTCAGTCCTAACTGTGTGTTAATTTCTAGAACTTGTATATTATTCTTGTGTGTTCCTTAAGAACGCTGACAAAAATTGTTTTCATAATCTACTGTCTATTGTAACTCTTAACATATTTTATCTTATAAAACCTATTCCGCCATTCATTTGCTTTCTTCATTAGAAATTTCAACTGTACCTTCCGTCTTTTTTACTTCTATTTTCTGTAAAACAGTAAATCATTATTGTCCCCACCCTTATTTTTTTTACAGTCTAAAATTTTTTTTCTGGATGATAATAAACTGAAAAAAGGTTGATAAACCGTAAGAAAGACATCAATTAATCTATTAATCCTATTCAGAGATAATTAACATTTTCCGGTTATGCTCCTAATTTTATGCATGATGGATATTTCCTAAAACTCTCGAGATGCATGGTGTAAACGTAGAGATGATTCTCATTCTTTTCTTCCTTGCAGTTTCACAAGGCATTTGAAAAATTAGGTCATATAGACATAATTGAATACAAGGATGTTTTGATTTATTATTGGAAAGATATTCAAAGAATGCGTAGCCTCTACAGAGAACAAATATCCTTCATGCTATTAGTGTGTGGATTTAAAAAGAGTAGTAAGACATAGTTACGTATTTTAACCAGATTTGTTGAAACTAAAGTGCAAAAGGTTCCGATAAGAACAGGAAAACCGACCAGAATTTAATATTCTGTTCTGCCAAACATATACACAGATTCATTAGATACGGGATTCACTGTTTTCCTATATTCCTATTACTGTCAACATGTCCTGCGAGTGTCAAATTCTCCAAACCCATTTTCCTCATTATATGATCTAGAAATATCAAATGTCTCTTTCTGATTCTAAGTTTCTTTTTAATTCCCATCGACCCTAAAACTTCTTCGTTGTACAAATGTTCAATATATGATATGTTCACTATCTTTCTGCAGAATCACATTTCTGTTGCATCAAGTAGGATAAAAATAACTAACAGACAACTAACAAAGTGAATAAGCACACACATCGGATTAATACCAGAACATTACTTGGGAGTTGGTAAAACAATGAACGGTGCTCCGAAAAATGATAGTAAGAAATTCGATTTAGTTCATAATATCATTGTTGGGGTCGGCAATGATATTAAGAAAATTTTCTAGAAATTGGACGAAACAGACCTTAAATTTTATTATCTAGGTAATTTTTTTACATCTTAACACTTGTCGGTTTATTTAATCTCGTATTTTGTCGCATTACGGAACAATTTTCAAAGGGGGTGCTACTACGATCGCTAGAATTTTAACCTCTTCAAGTCAAATGTCAACCTATATCTATCCTAAACAAAACATCATTGATGGTAGAGGTAGTATTGATATTAGTGGTAATGATGATGAGGGCTACAAGGAAATAAAATAAAAAGATAATGATGAGAAAAGAAAAATACATTAGCTAATTGAAAATAAGTATAAGTAAAATGAAAGTAAAGAATACAAAAATAGAATGAATATATAGCTTAGAATAAGACGTGATTGTGGTTATTTATATGGCACGGGATAAAGAGTAAGCATGAACATTGTGCAAGGAAAGAATAATTGAATTTATAAGGACCACAGTCGTTAAATATTTTCATGAAATGCGAATAATAAGAAATGAGCTTGAAAAAATAAACAGAACTCCTATATTTTGGCATATTATTAAAGGAAGCCGTGAAACCAAATGAATGTAGAGAATGTGCCCATGGCAAGGCTCTCTGGGAAAGCTACTTGACTAATCTTATTAGACAATCTCCTCGATTGAGTTTTGCAGCCGGCTAAATCATCCCACAGCGACAATGTAAAAAGATGACAAAAAAAGCGTGCTTCTTATAGTGGCCCAAAAGGGGAGGAGAAATATTCCGACTCTTTCATTGTCTAGCGGGCACACACAGACATACGCACGCGCGTGCGCACACACACATATACACACGTGAGCGCGTGCGCGCGTTGGCCTAAATATATTAAAATATGAAAAAAATCCTAATTTCGATTACGCAAAATTAGATTGATATACACATTTGTATATACTATTTTGTTCGTTGCTATATACATATATACGTATACAAAGAAATGCATTGTTTTGAAAAAAAAATTCGTTTTTTTTTTTTGAGAGCACGGTAGAACGAAAAGTAGAAACAAAATGGTGTACCGGCAAAATATAACGACGTGAAATTTTGTTCTATTATATGTGTAGGTTCGAGCTTTCAACTCTCATGAGTTATCGTCATGGTGATAAAGTAAAGAGATGAAAATTAAATCAAATATATTTAAAGAATGTATTTTTATTGGGGGTAAGGTGAGAAAAAAAAGAATGTATTTTTATTGGGGGTAAGGTGCGAAAAAAAGAATGTATTTTTAAAATAACGAAAATTAAACCATTGCGGTTTACGTTTCGTTATTTTAAAAATACATTTCTTTTTTCTCACCTTACCCCCAATAAAAACAGCTTTGGCCCTGAATATATATATATAAAAAAATTCTCCTTTCTGTTACATATTACTGACATGACTTACTGCAATTTACTGCATTAGATTTAGCTTTCAAACAAACAAACAAAAAATACCGACACTCATAAAACAATGTCCTGCTTCAAATACATTTGATTTTCTTACATTCATTTTCCCTTTTTCACACTCCTGGCCATGAATCATGTGAGTCGAAAGCTTGGCTCTACATAAATAAATGTCTGTATGTCTGCGTAGTAATATAGAGATATGTTTATATGCACATGTATTTATACATGTATTTAAATTGTTTTTTTTTGAATGCTGTTGAAAATGCATGTTTATACAATTTATATTGCATCTCCACTCGAAGTATATGTAGTGCCATACCCAAATAATATTTAAAAGGAAACTGTCATGATTTTTCTGTTCAAGGTGTTTTGACCATCAATAGTCATAATCAAGAAAGCTAATTTTATCATAGACGACAAAGAAAGATTTTCATTGATATTACTTATTCTTCAATTATATATATATATATATATATATATATATATATATATATATATATATATATATATATATATATAATGTAGTATTAGAAAAGACGAGTCATACCCACAAACAGTACGCACATCAACTTTTTTTAAAAATATTTCACCCTAAGCAAGGTCTATAATGTTATTAACGTGTAAGGGATAAATTGCAGAAAGACAGAAGATGGTGACTGACGTTGCATTTAAATTTTTGAAGATTGTTGGCGGCAGGGAATCACAAACCGGAAGAGAGTTTGACAGGTGAGAATTACGGGGATAGAAACTAATAGAATAGAACTTACGGTTGTATCCCGCTAGTTCAACAGTAAAATGGCGTGATTACGTTGACAATCAAATATCACGCTTAAATTCATATTGAATTTGTTCTTATCGTTTCCCTCCAAGCAAAGGGCGTAATGTCACTAAGACGCAAAGGGCTTACTGGGAATGAGTTGATTTTATTGAGGAGAAATGACAATAAAAGTACAGGCAGGCTTGAGAAGAAGACAAAAGATGGTGATTGACGTTGCATTTATGTCTTTGTATGTGGCAGGAAAGCAAGAAACCGGAAGATTGATTTACAGGTGATGAGTGCGAGAAAACATACTGTTAGAATAAAATTTACGGTTGTATCTAGTGAACTACTTCGATGAAATTATCTGGAAGTAATTATCTGTAAGCAGCAGAGCTGTAATTATACAATTCATCATAGATATGGGGATCTCCCACCAGAAACTAGCTTGTAAGATTTAACGATAAAACCATTCATGCCATGTACATTGTGATGAATCATCCACATTACCTTGGTATTTCATTCCTGAGAAGGAACTACATTTTGAACAGTTTCTTCCTGAGAACCGCTACTTTGTGGAAGAGACACCCGAGATGATGAATTCCCGATTACTACAAACATCTTATTCAAGTCTAGGTAGGATTAACCATTATCATTCTTATATGTCCTCATATATTGTGATTTTTACACACTTCTCTTATGTTCATAGAATGATATCATTCAGCAATCCTTTACCTTGAGTGTGTATTCGGCTCTTAATTAGGCGAGCAATTAGTAAGAAACAATTAAATGTAAGTATAAGGGATGCAAGTAAAGGACGGTATATAAAAAGGATATATAAGTCATATGCGTTTACACTTAAAAAAAAAATCCGTTATGCATTAAATTACATCACACAACGTCCTCCATAGTTTACCTTTACTTAGAACAGTCAGTTGCACAAAAACTATTTTAGAGCGTACATAAATTTAAATTTTGATGACATTTTCCTCCACTTTACTCCTGAAAAATGCGCCAATTTTCAATCTATCATGTGAGTATCAAATTTTCCGAGCCCTGTTTCTTCGTTGTGCATCCTAGAAATTTCAACTTTCTCTCCCTGGTGTTTGTATTTTTTCTAAATCATCATCGTTGCTCACATGTTTGGTCTATGGTATTCTCAGCATCCAGCTGTAGAATCGAGTTATTGTTGCTTTAAGCCTCTGCTTTATCTGTGAGGAGATTTTCCGGCATTTAGTGTCATGACTAATGTTACATAACAGTCTAGTCTACTCATTAATTGCTTTCTTATTCACAGTTTATTTTAATTTTCTATATCTGCTTGTTTTTGAGAATCATTTTAATGTACGAACGCAAGTAGGAAAAAAGCAGATTATAAATAGAATCCCAGATGATTTACAAATATAGATTTACAAAGATAGATATATGTATGAGGGGTAAAGAAATGTATTAGTCTCGAACATGAAGCCCTTTTCTTAATATGTTATGGTTTTGTAATTTTAACAGACCTTGTGTCAAACAGAGAAAATTTCAATACTTCCATTTGTCAAATTATATATATATATATATATATATATATATATATATATATATATATATATATATATATATATATATGAGAATCAATGTAGTTTCTATTACTTTCAGTTAAAGTTTCAGAACTATCTCAAAAAGGTGTCTAAATATTGTCCCAATATTACTTGCTGGTATGAATGTTGGGCTGGAGAGTACTGTTGATAGCCTGCTTCATATTGCTTTACACAATGTAGCCAAGCGAGTTCAGACGTGGGATAAAAGGGAACAAGAACTAAGCCTTGCAGAATTTCTGTCAGTCTTTATTGTATAGCTAGGAGCAATGTCCTAACAAAACTTGATACCTCAAAATTTTGGAGTCGACCCGAGCAAAAATTTTCTCCAACATTGTAGAATCATGTCTTGTATTTCCCCTATCTGTTGGTAGGAGAGCCCAGACAACGACTGTAGATGTTTATTAGCTTCTGAAGTCGTCTTTGACATCAACTGTTGACTTCATGAGATATCGATTTTAGAGGTTCAAAACAATATACAATAGTTAAAGTTAATGGACACGTGTTTCGTAAGGTACCTCAGCATTCTCTTGTACATTCTTAAATTCATTAATTTCAAGAACTCCGTCTAGTGTTGTATTGGCCTTCGATTGTATGATTTAAGTCTCCAGTCATCATAATTGTCACTGAAACACTAGTTCTGTACGATCACCAGAGTTAAGCAAGGTCGAATCTGGTCAGTACCTAAATGAGTGATAGCGTGAGAATACCAGGTAAGCTGTAAATTTGGATATGCGTGTAATGGATCGGAGAGCCGAGTTTCAATACTAGTCGGGTTCGTTATATTCACTTACGTGCAAATAGTCTTGCGAAAAGTACAAATTCTCCTCCTTTCCTGCCACGTATGGGTTAACGAGTAGAACTAGTATCCTTAAAAATCAATATCGCAAATAATTCTTCATATCTAAAATATTTCTTGATTTTAATCATTCTATAAAAGGTAGATGAGTCGTAAAAACAAAATCAATCGATTAATCCTGACATTCTATACCTAATATCTCTTTTGGAGATAATTTCGATCTAGATTTGCAAGTGAAACAAATCTGACACAATCATTTTTTATGTTGTCTCTGAAAAAATAGGTGTTAGTTAAAACTGACAGTATACTTTTTGTTTCAGGGCATTATAGTGGTTCGTGGGAAATGCTAGTCTTAGTCAAAGTTTTGCTTACTTACTGTATATATAATAGTTGGAATGTTTTCGAGTAAAATAACCATCTCTTCACTTTTAGACTGAGCGGCTATTATCTCATAATTAACCGAAGAGGCCCACTTCATTTTTGCAGGCTTCCCTGTATATATGATAGACTAAATACTTGTGTATTATTTTAGTCTTACCAAGTCGTTATGCATTCACTCGGGACCGGCTTCTCATTCACATACATTGACAGAAAACCGATATAATTTTTATAGAGATTGTTGTGGATGATGCCGTCGGTTTGGGATTGTTTACCGCCATCAGATCGTATACGATATGGAAGACATAAAAATAAGGTAGAATCAAATAAAGTAATGGCAAGAAAAGTATGAAATAAAACGAAGGCTAAAATAAAAATTGTTAAACGAAGACTAAAAGTGTGAGAGAAAGACGGAGAATAAGAAGAGACGAAGAAAATAATAAAAAGGACAAAGTGAATGATAAAAGAGAAAGAGAATGTATATGGTAAAGAAAAAGTAAAAAAGAAAAGAAATAAAGGTAAGAAAAATAAACACAATATAGCGAAGTTAACAGACTTGACCGAGACAAAAACCCTTTGCCAAGTCTCGCTGAGACTACCGCCACTTTTCTCCATACCCTGTCGATTTTTTCCTCAATATATCCCGTGAATATCAATTTCTTCAAGCCCTCTTTCCTCATTATGTGTACCAGAAATGGTAGCTCTTTCTGATTCTTAGTATACGCATCAGTTTTGTTATTTCAATTTTCCTTGAGAAGTTTGTTATATGCTGTGTTCGTGGTAATCCAGCATGATAGTTAAATTAAAAAAAGGATAATATTCAGCCAATAATTATCATTATCATAGAAGAAGATACGATCGTCTATCATCTGTTTCACACTTCTTCACGGTTTTTTAAACAGTAGTAGAGATTTATTCATTGTTTCCCGTTTAGGACTAAGATTCTGATTCTTTTTAAAGTCTTCTCATTCTCTTTCACCCCCAGTAGGCCCTTGCGTCTAAGTGGCAATGTCGTCTTGCTTGGGGTGAAATGATTAAAAGAAAAAACGAAAAATAGAACAGAGGAAACTAGAAAGCATTTCATGGACAATAACTGAATAAGCTTATTTGCTACTAAATCTTTTGTAGTGTCGGTATTAAGGTCAGTGAAACGGATAGAAAATAAAAGATTCAGAAGTCATAACAAAACATCTATCCTTTCTCAGTTTTATTTCTCAAGAGTTGCTTATTTTTATTTGGATTTTTTCCAGCTCAAAATCGAGCGGAATAATCAGTTAGGTAGTCGAAGCAACAAAACGAACCCTATTGTTAAAAATAAATAAAATCTTACCGACAAATGAAATTTAACCACTGCTGTCTTGAAGTGTGTGTGTGGGGGTATTTAGCTAAAGGTGAGTTAAGTTGTTACAAGTTGGAATTTTGTGAGATAAAAAAGAAATGTAATAATAAAAGTAGGCAGGAGTAGGCTTTGAGAAAGCTTTATTAAATATATTTATTCTGTATAAAAATACAAAATTGTGGCACAAGGCCGAATGGGGAAGTGAGGAAGGGCTGGTTTTCACTAGCTATTAGTTAACCACAATCACGAAATATTCATTTAATACAATATAATCAATCACCAAAAGAACTGTTCCATCACCTTCGAATCCTACACGTACCACAATAACACACATTCACAAGGGACTTACAAAACACCGCATGATATAAAAATTCCAAAATATGCAAAAATATGTAAAAATTTCATGATACATGAAATGTTAGGGAAGAAAACAAATTAAAATTTTAAGACAAAGATAAAACTATAATAAACAAATGTTAGTTGGACCCACCTACACTTATTCACATTAACTAGGAACATGAAATAGTGTCTAACTTAACCAAGGGGGTCAACAAGAAACCGCCCCATTAGGTTAAGGGGACTTAAAAAAGAAAATCAAGGCTTGCCCAGTTGACACGGACCGAGCTCGCCTCATTCACCCACCTTTCACTGAAATCTGTCGAAATCGAAAGGTTTCCCTCTGATTTTTACCTTAAGCTGATGCTTGAAGAAAACAATCAGATCCTAATACGAATGGCGTTCATTTCGAAAGATTCCCTCCTTTCGCGACATCCACACGACCATTCTTGCCACGGCTAGCAACCCCAAAACACCATCGGTTTTACCCGGAGTATGGGTGCGACACATTGTCATACACGTACACGAGATCGATGTATACGAGCCGAACGGGATCGATAAGAGCCGTCAAGTCGCCGACATAATCCCAGAAAGTGTGCACCTGAGAACAATGGCAGAAGGCATGCGAAGCCGTTTCTTTAATCCAAGGTCACACCGGTGACAATCTGGCAAATATGCCTCGCCCCATCTGAAGAGTACGTCAGTGAGAGGTATCACGTTCAGGGTTGCTGAGATGATTCGCCGCTGGCGACCAAGACCAAAAGGCGCGTAACTAAGGATCCTTCGAGATCCCCTCCATTAATTCATGATACAATAGTCTCCGATGCCGAGAAAGGTCACTAGACTGAGGAATGACGTATAAGACCGACTGACACTCACTGAGAAAACTCAACAACCCTCCATAACCGCGACTGCGCTTACCCCAAGAAATGGGCGGATGGAGTGATGGTAAGGCTAGGTAAGGGGTCCCTAACACTCCCTCAACACGCGCCCTAATAATGCCAACATTGAGGCAGGCTGATGACTCGCCAAGTGTGGCAATGGTCATGACACGGACGCTGGTAAGAGGATTCTTTACAGACCCTATGTTTGCGATTATCCCACAAGTGGTTTATCAATTAACGCTCAATCGCCCCCATACGTTTCCAGTAAAGAGGAAGTAACGTCAAGCGGTAAAGGATGAGGGGAAAGACGTAAGTCGCACATACATCAGCCCTACCCTTCAAGGACAACCACGTTAGAAGCCAAGTCCCGACCAACGCTCCGACCTTTGCCTGTTCTTCTGACCAATTCTTCTTCAGTCGGAGTCCGGGCCTGAACCACGCGCCAAGGATGCGGATGGGGTCATCAGTCCAGCCGAAGGGAGGTGGAGCGCGACCCCCTTCCAGTCACCTAACCGCAAGTCGGATGACTTGTTGCGGTAAATCTTGGTCCCAGAAACCGTTCAAGCACCTTCAGCCTCACCTTAATATCGCGGAATGCACGTCCTGTCACTTGGCCGGCAAAAGAAGGGCTCCTACGCCAAAGCATAAATTAAGCTCGACAGTGGACAACCGTGTTGGACAGACTGAGTCAGCGCAAAAGTGCTCGATCACTATCTGTTCACATGTACCATAGCACTGAGGTAGTGATCCAGAAGGCTAATCCACTTGCAGAAGTCGGGTTCGAATCCGGCCGCCTGCAGAACATCAGCCAGGTACAAGAGAAGAAGGTTTTTCTCATCGGAGTAGATACTGCGAATGTTGTATCTGTTCCCAGTCAGAGGCCTTCTATCCTATATTGCGTTGTCAATTCACCAACGTTGTGAGACATCTATTCCCTAGCAGTGTTATGACGCTCTATTACAAACTTAGAAAAGTTATGTCTCGCTTGGACATGCTATGGCCAGCTCATACCAGCATCCGAGTGGAAACACTCGGGTCCCGACGTTAAAAATCGGCCTTGTGTTACAACCTGACTCAGTGGATAGTCAAGTTAAATCACGAGCTCTTCTTACGGAATGGAATGTTCTGTTGGGAGCTGCTTCAAGGACGTAGAAGTTGACTTCCGCTTTAATTACTTCTCATTTTATTTTTTTATTTTTTGCTTTGCTTTCTCTCCCTTTTTTCACATATTTTTTCTTGAAAAAATGCTTACTTAACTAGAAATTCTCTCTCCGGATGAGCGGTTGATTAATTTCCTGCTTGGCCGTAGCGGAAACCCATACCAGTTGCTTGCTGAGTTTCTACTATTTCTTTGTTAATATTCTAACACACAACGTATCAGTGTAGTTTTTGGTTCATCGCCACTTTGTGTTACTGTCATTTCCGGCATGTTCAATTTCTTTTGTCGCCAATTCTTACTTAAACACAGAGCAAAAGATGCGCGAACTGTGGTCCGGCTGCGCCTGCTTGCTTCATCGTAGATCCCATTTCGTGTAACAACCTTTCCTTTTTTCTACAATTTCTCACTACTGAGTTCGACAGGCGAAGAAAGTGATAGCGAAACGCATCATTTTGATAGGCGAACGTTTTCTTTAGGCGATTTTCGCCAATTTGCACACTCGAAACCGCTCGACGTTTGCTCGGCTCACCTACAACTGTGACATTATTTAGCACTGGTAAACAATAAGAAGGCTGATGAATAGAACGATGGACATACCGAGAGAACGCTGGTAAATAAAGAAAAGGTTTAATGAATAGAACGATGAATATACCGTAAGAAAGTATGAAGAATTCTTTATTTTAAAATAAGCCAAATTCTCAAGAAAACCAAAAGAATTGCTTAAATAATATATTTTAAGGAAGGCAATGTGGCGAACTCTTTGAAAATTGATTGATGACCGACCCTAAAAGTACAGGTAGCAAAAACAAAAATGGGTGGATACAGATAAGAATTTATCGATAATAAAATTTCGGTTATGAAGTTTTTTGTGAAAGAATCCATGTAGTTTGTGTCAAATTTTAGTCAAAAACATAAAACTGATATGGAATGTTTTTCTTTTGCATCGGTGAAAGCTTTGAAATAATAATTCTTTGGATTAACCACCTTGAAGCTAAGCCACATCAAATAATCGACCCCTATTGGTCGAGGAGTAGTCATGGTTGCAGGCGCAGATGAGAAACCTAGGGAGGTAGAGGAGCTACCTACACCCATTGGGAGGTGTTAGTGGGAGATGCTAATAAAAGAAAGAAGTTATGGGGAGGATCAACACCTGCGACATTACCCATGAGAGAATGGGATCTCCCAAATTGGGAAGTAATTAATTTTCAGAACCCAGACAGCAGAAAGGGATTTTGTGAAAGTTAAAGAAAATACTGAATTCCCTAATGGCATCATGTCCCCACACCGGTTTTGGATGGATGTCAATAAATGCAAGGGAGTAGAAGCCAGAAAAGCATAGATTGTTCCAGATAGCGGACGAGAGTCACTTCATGTGACTGCCTGCCTGAAGAGAACCTCCGACATCAGCCTTGTTCCAAACTTCGCCAAGCCAGCGAAGTGTCAGCCTAACTTAAGAAGCGTCTTTGGGTTGATTAACGTGCGCATGCGAACTGCTAGATTTTGACAACGAACTAGCCAATTGTTGTACACAGGAACATATATAAACATATATTTTTATTCAAGCGTTTAATTTTTCTTGTGTCTTCATTCCACTTGGAACAGCTGATGACTATTTGATCCTGGTAACCTTATGATCAAACTAATGACAACGTGGGATAAGGCAAAAACTGGATCGAAGGTATCACCTTATTGATCATCCGTGCGTATTGGGGGTTAGACGAGCGGGAGGGATTTGAGGGCAAAATTTGGTTGTCGTGGTCCAGGATTGAATCGGAAGGCGACACGACGGTTACGCTTCCGACGCGTGTCTGGTGACGACAGCGTTTGTGTATTTCAGTTTTAATTTTCAACACTTGTGCACCAAAAGTTTTCTACGAAGTCAACCTTCAATTTTGCAACTTGTCTCTTCCGGCATGTCCGATTGATATCCCGGCAAACGATTCTGGCATAAGTCAAAATCGATCAACATGCAGACAGCTTGAATTCATTTTTATGGATTTTATTCACCGTCCACAATTCAAAAATATAAATGATTTCTTTCATGCTGTATCAACGAACTTTGGTCTATTTTTCTTTTGGCGACTTGTATATTTTCCAGACTAGACAAATAGATTTACTGTTCCTCTTCAAGTACTAATACTTAAATCATTTGTATTGATATTAATGCCCATGAGTTATTGCTACGAACTCTATTCCTTTTGATGTGGTTATCCTTGCTTTACCCGTTCTTCGACGATATTCAGGCATTAAAGTCTATGAGATATTTGCAACTGCAACTCAGATTCTTTCGCTCGTGATAGCACATAAATTGGAACTTTTTTAACGTTACCTCGGCACTAATATTACTGAGTTTCTTTCACACAACTCGAACTTTCTTCGAGGTCTCTACATCAAATACTTGAACACTTCCGAAGGACCATTTTGAATGAATTTATTTACACTCCTTTTATTCCAAGGACATTTTAGAGTAACCATTTGCATGAACATTCTTTATATTTTGGAAGGACTAATAAGCATAATTTGACATTTCTTTTCATCACATCCTTAAAAATCATTTAACCTTTTCGCATATCTTTTATATGTATTTTGGTTTTGTTGCTTTAGCTTTATTTTAATCAAATATTATTTTCTTGTTGTTTTGTCCTCAGTTTGTTGTCAGGTTACTATCTTTTGAACAATTTTGTTTGTGAAGCCTTTTTCACCAACAGGCAGCTGTCCACACATTTCAACAAATAGTGATCTTACACAATTGCAATAGATATATCATTCAACTCTTTCAGAATCCTAATCACTGTAGGCAGATTGACACCTAAACTCTCTGAAATGTTTGCATTAGAGCTTCCGGCGCTAATTCCAAGCATTCTAGCATGCCATTTCTAAACTTTTGGAGTAGTGAATTGCGGAATGGTGCTCTTTTTATGACAGACGTTGCTCAACTAACGCTACTAAAATGTACAGAAACCAGAATAAAAAGCAACGCGGATGCGCGAAATTAAAAATTAAAATGTTAACAATTTAACCATCTCAGCTTGTATATCATGTAAATTTAAAAACAAAAATATTAATTTGGTTTTGGTGCCAGGTTTTATTATATCAACAATAGCTGTAGTTTTGTAGAGCCATGGTCGTCCATATAGTATTTAATGACAAGAACGTACATTTCCATGGTTATGCATTTACCTATTGTAATCAGCGTGGATTTCAATTCTCATCACCTATTGGACAACATACACAACACTTACTACGAATTTTCTATTCACAGATATTGATAGGTACGATTCTTTTTCTGTACATCTGTATTACAATTAAGTATTGGATTGCACCTGTTAACTGTTTCTTTGTTCATATTTTTCATGTCATAAAGCACAAAATCTATCTATCTACTATATATATTTCTCATGTTGTCTGTCTGTGTGTCTCTCGTGTGCGTTGTTACCTCGCCCAGGCCGAATTTCTCACTCGATTTTGATGTGATTTTCACCAAAAGTTTGAAAATGGCTACCGTAAGGACATGACGGAGCCCGATTTTTGAGTTCGGACTCAGGTTACGAAAAAATCGATAATCGAAAAAAATCAGCTTACAGAAGGAATGATCGCATTTCAACCAAATTTTACACCCTGTTAGAGTCTATCATTAGAAGTGTTGTCCAGAAGTTTCATGACCAGGGACCTTTAAACAGCGCGGAAAATCGATAGAACCCAAAAACCGATACGCCGAGATTGCGCTTGAACCGCATGTCGGTTTTTAGCAAAAATCCGACCGGATTTATGAGAGCCCATTGGGAGTCACCATATGAAGTTTCAAACTCCAAACAGAGTACAAATCGACAATCGGTCGACCCTTAATTTTTTTTTCAGGTTGGGTATTTTCTAAATGCAGATAAATTTAAGGTCACGCTAATTGCGGGAAGAAACAGGTCAGTGCGTGCAGTGGAGTGGAAGAAATAATTTTACCTCAAATTGTGGAATGGATGCAGTTCCACTGAAATTCGTTTTTTTTTATCCTTGCTACCAGGTCTGACTTTGAGCCACAAATGACATATTCGACTTTGTCAACACTTTTGCTTTAATCGTCGCATCTTACCAAAATAAGCAATTCCTTTATTCGCGACCTTACTGAAAAAAACCCGCATACGTGCTGGCTGAAAATGGTTCCGCCCTCAGCAGTCCATTTTCCAATTCTTTAAACATTTTCCCCTAGGCCTGGCCGCATCCCAGACCTGAGGAAGAGTTTTTGCGCTAAAACAGCAGGGCTTCCTCCCAATCCATTTCAAAGCTAATGCCGGCAAACGTGTTAGCGGCTTTTCGTTGTGGCACAAACCAACTTATTTTAACTCCACGTTACAGTTTTCACTGTAAGTTGAAGTGTACTGCCTTTACTACGCTTAGACATTTGCATTATCCATTTTATCTCCGCGTGCTGACTTTACTGCGCAGCCCAGTCCATCTTAGCGTTCCATACCTATTTCTACCTTTTCGTAGTTCAGTTTTGCTATTTGACAGTTAACTGCTGTCGCAAGTTACTTCTCTCCTGCCTTTAATACGTGACCCAGTACACCTCAGTGTTTCACCACTTTTTAACCTTCAATGCTTCAAAGTTTTGGTTGCGTAACCTCTTCCTACAGCAATGATTTGGTGCTGCCAGAAATCACGGCCCATAGTTAGGAGAAGCTTTTTCCATGCCGCTCCACTGCATTTTTAGTTTTCGTATACAACGAGGTCGCAGCGCTTCAGCTTCAGCATCAAATTCTATTCGCATTCTTACACATCATTTCTACCACCCTTCAAATGGCTCCTACACGACAAACGTCCGCACGTTTGCAACTGAAGACCCCTAATACAGTTAACATTACACATGCCGAACAGGAGCGGCTGGAGTCTTCTTCAACTCTGCTTTGCACTCTTCTGTGAGCCGTGGCGATGACCGACCTGGCAGCTTTGTTAAGCGTGCCAAAATATCATGGTATTGTGAGACCGGAAACTACCTACACAATAGACTCTTCCAGGCCTATGATAAGTAGGCGACATAGCACTCTAGGAGAGTGGAGTGATAGAGAGTGATAGAGAGTGACAGAGAGTGACACAGAGAGACAGTGAGAGTCTCGTACGACTACCAGTGTTGGACACTAACTTATAGTAAGCTCTGCTTACACTATCTCTGTAACCTGTTGTTAATATATCTTTCTTACATCTAATCAGTGTTCCGTGTTTTACTTCTCTGGGCCCAACTTTGGCACCCACATCAGTAGCGACGAGGATCTTAGAAACGCACTCAAGGCGAAACCTAAATACCTTACCAATCCCACATCTGGGTCGACGAAGAATTCTAGAAACGCATTCACGTCGAAAATCCGCAATACCTTGCCAGTCCCACAGCAGTGGCGACAAAGAAGATTCGAGAATCTCGTTCTCACCATATCAATAGCGACAGT
Organism: Acanthosepion lycidas; assembly: GCA_963932145.1. Taxonomy (NCBI): domain Eukaryota; kingdom Metazoa; phylum Mollusca; class Cephalopoda; order Sepiida; family Sepiidae; genus Acanthosepion; species Acanthosepion lycidas. The sequence continues at coordinate 141,940,666 of OZ010574.1, forward strand.
ACTCGAAAAATACACAAACTCCACGCATTCCCACAGCAGTGTTGAACGTGAAATTAAGCTGGTATTAATACATTAGCAATTTAAAAGCTAAACACCCAGCGTCTACATATGTTCCAATACCAAACGCCATTGACAAACTAGCGATTCGACATCTACGGAATATTAAAGTCTGTCCAAATCGAGAACGATTTCTACACACCCCCACACACAGAAAAAAAAACAGTTTTTCGTAAAAAAGCGGACAATGCAATATCAAGTACTATCATTATACTCAAGTTTTCGGAAAAAACTATCGAAAATTTTTTTATGAAACTGAGTTGAACTTGGGCATAAAATTATTCTCCCCTCAAATTCACTGAGGTGAGTTTTCTTCTTTTTGTACCTTTCTAAAAAAAAAATATATATATATATATACATAAGTGTGGTGAAAAATTATTCAATTACGTTAAAATTAACGGAACCACGGAAAAAAAGCTAAAGACACATGATTAGTTTAGTTTAACTATTGTCTGTCCATATTTTTTTTTCTGTAAAAGAAAAAATAAGGAACAAAAACCTATCAAGATTTTTTTGTATACCTACTCTTAGGACACGTGTTTTGAAGCAACAAAAAAGCGCTGTCATTTTTAAATATGGAAGATTTGCAAAAAGTAGTGGCCCAAATGTTAAAACTAAATTTGGCCCACCAACAAAAATCAGAAGAAAGACCACAACTATTTTTGGATTTACATAAACAGCATATGGAATTCCAAAAAATTACGCTTCAGAATGCTGAAATACAACAGAAACAACTTAAAGAATTACTCGTAAATACATTAAAAGGCTCAAACTCTGAAAAAAATTCAATATTTATATATATATATGGAAACCTTTGAATACATACAAGAGGAAGAGAAAACGTTTCAGACTTTTACAGGCGCTACGAAGATATTTTAAACGTAGACTGTGAACAATGGGCCAGTAAAAAAAAAGTACGTCTACTATTGAGAAAACTGGGAACTATAGAACATAGTAGGTTCGTAGACTTTATACTACCCAAGAAAACGACTGACTTGAATTTTTCAGAGACGATTAAGCTCCTATCGGAATTATTTGGGCCTAACACAACCTTGTTCCACAAACGTTGGAAATGCCTGAAATGTCAACGACAACCAGCAATATTTTCTAACGTTTGCAGCATCCGTGAACAAGCTATGTAATGATTTTAAACTAGCCGAACTGACTGCCGATGATTTTAAGTGCTTACTTTTCGCACAAGGTCTATTATCTGCAGAAGACGCCGAAGTCAGACGACGGGTACTGACTAATCTTGAGAACGAACAAAGATTGACTCTCCAAAAACTGGCAGAGGAATGTCAAAGAGTAATATCTGTAAAGCGTAACTTAAACACTATCGAGGAATCATGTGTGACTCAGATTAATAAAATCAGAAGCAAGTCTACCTCCTATTCCCCTCAAAAAGACAAAAGGCAAATCTCATGTCCTAAATTACGCAGTAACCAAAACTCAAATAGGTTAAAGAAACCGCCCGGACCATGTTACTATTGTGGTAAATGGCACTGGATGAAATTCTGTCCAGTTAAGAACAAAAAATATTGCAAAAATTGCAATAAAAGTGGGCATACTTTAAATTCGTGCTGGTACGCCAACATAACGAGAAAACCCAAAAATAAAATCAGGCAAGCTCAATCTGACAATATTTTCGATAGTAATTTTAGAAAATATGTAACAGTGGATATTTTCAATAAGTCTATTAAATTCCAGCTTGACTCCGGTTCTGATATTTCAACCATTAACTGGCGTACTTGGCGAAAATTGAACAAGCCGACCTTGTTAAAAACGGATAAAACAGCAAAATCCGTAACTGGCGAAAAGATTAACATTTTAGGCGAGGTATTACTTACAGTAACACTAAATGGAGTTACCAAAAAGCTCAAAGCCGACGTATTAAAAACTTCAGACAACTTATTTGGAACTGATTGGATAGAAAACTTCAATATTTGGGATTGCCCAATGAGTACATTTTGTCGCAAGATACAAAGTACAACGTCCAATTTGGTAAATCTAAAAAAGGAACTCAAACAACAATTTCCCCAGGTTTTTTCTGGCGGGCTTGGGAAATGTACTAAAATGAAAGCTAAGTTCAAGGTGAAGGACGGTGCACAACCGGTATTAAAAAAGAAACGGAATGTCCCTTTCGCTGCTCTAGAGCAAATCAATAAAGAGCTAGATAGACTTGAACAAGCAGGTATTCTGGCAAAAACAGATTTTAGCGAGTGGGCAGCACCTACGGTCTACGTAAAAAAGAAGTCCAATCAAATACGAGTATGCGCAGATTTTTCCACAGGGTTAAACGATGCCTTGCAAGATCACCACTATCCTCTCCTAAGCCCTGAAGAAATTTTCAATAAACTCAATGGTGGAAATTTTTTTTCTAAAATTGACCTCTCGGACGCATACCTTCAGATAGAGGTGGAAGAACAAAGTTCCAAATTGCTCTGCATAAACACCCATAGAGGGTTGTAAAAATACAAAAGGCTGGCTTTTGAAGTAAATGTTGCGCCTGCAACTTTCCAGCAGGTCATGGACGTCATGCTGGGAGATTTTAACTACGCAACAGCCTATTTGGATGATATACCAGTTACTAGTAAAACTACAGCAGAGCATCAGAACCATATAATAAACGTATTCAAAAAGATACAAGAATACGGATTTATGGTTAAGGAGGCAAAGTGTGACTTTTTCTTACCAGAGATTAAATACTTAGGTCATATTATAAATAAAGATGGTCGTCGGCCGGATCCAGAAAGAGCCAACGCGATCAGAAACATGCCGGCCCCAGATAACGTTCAAGCGTTACAAAGCTTCCTCGGCCTAGCTAACTTTTACCAAGTGTTCATTAAGAACATGCAAAATTTGAGAGGGCCTCTAAACCAAATTTTAAAAAAGGACAAACTATGGTCATGGACCCCGGAATGCCAAGACGCATTCGAGAAGATCAAGAAAACTCTTACATCAGACATCTCCCTCACACATTTCGACCCTAGTCTCGACATCATAGTCGCAAGTGATGCAAGCTCGTACGGCATTGGCGCTTGCATATTACATAAACTGACAGACGGTTCGCGAAAAGCTGTGGCTCACGCATCAAGATCTCTACTTCCAGCTGAGAAACAATAAATCCCAAGAGGAAAAAGTATTAACAGTTTTATTTTTTTCTCTCCTTTTCAAAAAAGAAAACTCTTTTGAAGTGGGGTATTGTGAGACCGGAAACTACCTACACAATAGACTCTTCCAGGCCTTTATTAAGTAGGCGACCTACCACTCTAGGAGAGTGATAGAGAGTGATAGAGAGTGGCAGTGAAAGTCTCGTACGACTACCAGTGTTAGACACTAACTTATAGTAAGCTCTGCTTACACTATCTCTGTAACCTGTTGTTAATATATCTTTCTTACATCTAATCCGTGTTCCGTGTTTTACTTCTGTGGGCCCAACTTTGGCACCCACATCACATGGCGAGGTAACAATAGCAGGCGTTTTAAAAGATCCTCTGCGGCAAAGAGAAAGCGGGAGGAGAAAACCGAGGTAGAAGCCTCTTTGAGGCTTTCCAGTCAATCACGACGGAGGCAGGATGTTTTGTGACATGAAACGCTTGGTGAGCGTAAGTACCGTTTGTACTGGAAATCAGTTTACACATATTCGATGAAAAGTTAGAGGAAACTACCTAAACGCTTGCAAGACAACAAAAAAGCGGCTTCATCAGAAGCGCTTTTGCGGTCTCGACAGAGCCCGTATCGAAAAGCTACTCGCAATGCAGCCGAGGCCGCTACAACTTCTATTCGACAGTGCCAGGAGGCCACGGCTGAGAAAACCGCACGTAAAGCAGCGAAAGCTGCGGCAACGTCCCTTAGACGGTCCCCGGAATCCATGGCTGAGAAAAGCGCACGCCCTGCAGCCGACGCGGCAACGCGATGCCATTTTAACTTCCTCTTCTAGAGCTGTAGTAGGAACTACTGAAAGGCTTGAAAGGTTGCAGACTGTTAACCAGCGCCGCCATGCAAAGTGAGGGCTCTGTAGCCCACCAAAGCAATTTTGCTTTGAGATGCCGTTCAACCATGAGCCAGTGTTGAGACTTTCCGGTCGCAACGACCTCCAAATAGGATGCATGTCAGTTGTCTGTGGGTATTGCAAGGCCAATAAATGGCCTGGAGAGTCTGCAGGTTTTTGTTGTTCAGACGGTAAGGTACAGTTGCCACCTTTTCAAGAGCTACCTGCTCCGTTGAAAGCTCTGTTGGAGGGTTCCAGTTCAGACTCCAAACATTTCCTCGCAAAAATCAGACAGTACAATTGTGCCTTTCAGATGATCTCTTTTGGTGGTAATGCCTTCGGCGATGTCGGTTGGAATCCCACCTTCAAGTTTCAAGGTCAGCTTTACCACCGGATTGGGTCTCTTTTACCGGAAACTTTCACTGATTCGGCATTTCTACATATATACGTCATAGCTGACTACAATCAACAGGCAGATGCCCGCATGGGCATTATTCCCGAGAACGATACAGGCCAGGACAATCATCCTCGCAAGGATATCATAATGAGTCTCCAACAAATGCTCCACGAAACAAACAGCTCTGTCCGCAGTTTTAAGTATGCTCTCGAAAATAACACTTCTGATTTCATTATTGTAATTGATGCTGACAAACGGACTGAGGGAGAGCACGAACATCGATAAAATGCTCCCGCAAGTAACGAAGTTACCGTCATTGTCAGTGGTGATCAGCACAACAGACGTGACATTGTTATCGAATCACGCGGCAGTGGGCTCCGAAGAATCAGTGAAACACACAGGTCCTACGATGCATTGCAATACCCACATCTCTTCCTTTACGGAGAAGAAGGGTAGTACTTTGGCATTCTGCAAAATGGGTCCCCCTTAAAAATAGTGTCTTGCAGGCCTTTCTACGCCTACCTATTGATGGTACATGAGGGTTCATTCAATCATTTTCATCGAGGCCGGCAACTATTCCATCAATTCATAGTAGACATGGCTGCTAAGATGGAATCCGAAAGAATCTGTTACATCAGATTGAATCAGACAAAGTTGCGCTGCGACTGTTATATTCACCTCTATGATGATTTATGGAATGACGCTAATCCACGCAATATAGGCAAGATGTGCATACTACCTGCAACGTTCACAGGCAGTCCACGATACATGCACGCGTGAATGGAAGACACGATGACATACGTTCGTAAGTACGGCCGACCTGACCTGTTCATAACTTTCACGTGTAATCCAAAACGGTACGCAATTGCTAAAGAACTCATGCCAGGGCAATCGGCCTACGACCGTCCCAACCTCATTGCACGCGTTTACCATCTGAAGTTGGGAAAGCTAATGGATGTGATTACAAAGGGCCAGGTTTTGGGGGCTATTTGCTGTCGCACGAACACTATTGAGTGGCAGAAACGCGGGCTGCCTTACGCACATATACTAATTTGGCTGTGCGACAAGATTGAGGCCACAGAAATCGATCATCTTATTTCTGCTGAAATGCCTGATCCGTCGGATGACCCTGAATTGTACGAAATAGGGAAAACCAACATGATTCATGGTCCCTGCGGGTCGCATTACAATTACACCAGCTGTCACAACAGCGACGGCAAATGCACTCTGCAGTACCCAAAAGGTTTCGTGAGCGAAACCATTACAGGGAGCGAAGGTTATCCACTGTACCTGCGAAGGAGTCCCGCTGTGGGAGGATTTACAACCGTGGTAAAGGGCCACCAAGTTGATAACAGATGGGTAGTGCCATACTGTCTCCTCCTAACAAAAGCGTTCAATGGGCACATCAATGTCGAATATTGCCATTCAGTTCACTCCATCAAGTATGTATGCATGTACATAAACAAAGGGACTGATGCTGAAATGTTTGGTATTAGGCAGGAAGGTTCCGTAGACGAAATCCAGGACTTCATTGCAGGGCGCGTCATTAGCAGCACAGAAGGCCTTTGGCACATATTCAGCTTCCCCATCTACGAACGCTTCCGAGCAATCGTAGAGCTTGCTGTGCACCTAGAAAACGACGAACTTCTTTATTTTTCTTGCGGATACAGGAATGGATGTGGCTGCGCGTACCAGAGACAACGATTACAGCGTTCTTCAAACTTGGTCGACAGGAAGAGTTTGCTAGGACACTAGTGTACGCAGACGTGCCTTCATACTACGTGTGGACAAAAAAGTCGCCGCACTCTGAAGGGTATTCACGGTTTCCCCATCGCGTCAGGAATGTTTTTACATGCGAATCTTTTTGCACGAAGTTAGTGGTCCAACGATCTACAATAACTGACGCACGGTTAATGGAGTTTTTTGTGGCACTTTTCGTGAGGCCAGCCTCCGTCTCGGCCTTTTGGAAGACGACAGCCCGTGGGATGCCATAATGGGTGAGGGAGCTCTTTTAAAAATGCCCTCTGCTTTGCACTACTTCTTACCGCTAATGGGCTTCCAACGCCTGATCGTGTGGCTTCCTCCAGTCTCTCACCTGAGATTGTGCCATGGACATCCTAACTGGCGATGTTATGTCAGCCGAATTTTCGAATTCATTATTAGCCCTTGGCGAAGGTATTATTCCAGCGGACACTAAGGGATTTGTAAACGTCCAAGGGTTGTCTAAAGTGGTCACAACGCCAGCAACACTCAGGGAATCCCTTTTATCTGATCTTCAAACCAACTACTACAATATTGAGTGGCGTGCTGGGCGGGCAATTCTTACCCCCCCCCAAAAAAAAAACACCTCTGTGACAACCCTTAATAGACAACTTCTGGAAACTGTGCCAGGGGTGTTGCACGTTTACAAACCCTTTGACAGAACTCCAGACCCCGCTGAAATGGAAAATTTACCAGTGGATTTCTTAAACAGCCTCCACCCTGCTGGTCTCCCTCCTCACATTCTGGAACTTAAAGTGGAGATCCCGGTAATGTTGCTTAGAAACCTGAGTCCAGCGAAACTCTGTAATGGGACCAGTATGGTTATTCCGGCCCTACAACCAGACATTATTGAGGTCAAAATTATAACTGGCTGCGGTAAAGGGGAGCAAGTGCTTATCCTAATGAGGAATTTGTATTCATCAGATGCCGACGTACCCTTCACTTTCAGAAGATCCCAATTCCCAGTCGCACCCTGTTTTGCTATAACAATTAACAAGGCCCAATGACAAACGCTTTCTGTCACTGGTGTACACTTAGAGGAGCAGTGCTTGACACACGGCCAACTTTACGTAGCGTACTCTCGAGTCAGCAAGCGAGGATGTTTTCCTTTATTCACCCTCACAAAAAGCTAAAAATGTGGTCTACACTGAAGTCCTCAGCAAGTGATACGTAATCTCTCCTCACATCCCTATACCATATGTACAGAAATGAATCACCTCGACCCGATTACGGTCCCTTTCAATAATGCGTGCGATATCCTTTCGTGCAGCAAAAAATCGATAAAATGCTATGGTTCGACCCCGCCATCAGCTGACAGTTTTTCACTTCCTTTCACGCCCAGGCTGTAATTAACGTCAAATGTCGATTCAACTTCCGACATTTACGGCGTCAATTCGTAACGGAGACAGATTTTCAGTTTGGACTCAGGCTTTCAAAAAAATGGTAAATCGGCTGGTACTCCCGTATTTGGGCGGATTACATTCTAAAATTTCGGGCATTCATTACAATTCAACCAGAAATTCCTACGCGTCCCAGTTAGAGGTGCCCTGCATAGAATGCCGTGTGATCCCGTCGTGACTCAAAAATCGATACAAACCTCAGTATTGACCATGCACTCAGCAGTCCATTTCCTACTTCTTTAAACTTTGTTCTTTCTCCCAGGACGCATCCCACATCCGATTTCTCAATTTACGTCATTGTGTCATGCCGGAGCCCGATTTTTTATTTGGGACTCAAACTTTGGAAAAAAAAACAAAAAACAGATTAACTCACAGGTGATACGGATTTTGGGGGTTGTAAGTTGAATGTCTCGCTTGCACTAAGCGGTCTAGTACATCTACGCTTTTCACCTCATTTTTGACTCTGCGCAGTTGACTTCGCGTTGTTAAACACTTTTGAGCTTTTTTATATGAACTTAAAATCGGATCAGTGTATGTTTTCCAAAGTACCGGGTTAACAAAACAAGGGCAACAACAACCCCCGCCCAAGTATTATGACCAGTCTCAATATTTCAGGAAACTGGGTTGGGCGTGAAAAAGTATTTGTTGTTAACATTGTTTTTTTCATTCAGTTTTGTCCAGTTCTGAGTCATTTTTTAAAGCTGATCGTTTTGTGTTCATTTTGTTCTGTTCTTTTTTCGTAACAGATTTAATGTTTAGTATAGAGCTTAGAAAAAATTCGCAGTGTGAGATAGGCAAGAAGTAAGGCATGTAGCAACATCAGCACGGCAAAGGGCACTCATTTAAAGGCAAGAAAGGGCAAAAATATTTTATAGTCAAGTGATAGCGATTGCTGAATAAGTCGTACGATTTTTGAATCATGCACTGGCAAAACCGGTCCATGCTGTTAGTATTTAATAATGGAAAGACGTACAATAACAATGAATATGCAAACAAGCTTATACCTATCGAAAACAAAATTCAGCTTGAACAAAAACTGCAGATAAAAATATTTTGTTCAATAACTGATATGATAGGAAAATTGGTGCTTTGAAGGATGAACACGTGCAACAAAAACACACAACACAGTCTACATAATGAAATCACGCAAAATGGAAACGAAAGGTAATAGGTGAACGCAATGAACACTGAATTCTTCAAGCGAACTGAAATCAAACAGATACGAAAGAGATCAATTTTCTCGTGTGTTCTTTTAATCCATTAATAATAAAATGTTACTTTTAACACAATTGAAGGGATGTTTTAACTACTGATCTTGAAATAAACCAGACTTTATAAAAATCATTAAATCTGACAAACTGTAGCAATATATTCCCTTATATTTTAGTCTATTATCTTCATCTATATTCCAAAGTTAATTAAAATATTTTCAATATTTTCTGAAATCATTATTCAGCCATCAACACATTTTTTAAAAAATTTCAGATCAGTTTCATAATTGTTTAATAAAACTGCTTTCTATCTTAAATGAACGATTCTGGTTTAGATTCGGTGACATTTTCCATTAAATCTTTTTCGATATTTCTAAATTAATATTAACCCCGTCCATATTAAGATCCTTCCATCGTAGCAAGTAATAGTTTAATAATAAAAGAAAATATTTAAAAATCAACCGTATATGGAAGAACTTCTAATTTCCATTCCATGTTTGCTTTGTCAAATTCTCATCCGTAGTGGAAGGATTTTATGCAGCAAAATTATTAGTCGACTTCCTTATCGAAACGTTGCATAATTCAAGCGAACTTTTTGCGAATTACATCGTGGCATCTTCAAAGTTGGTCCAAGTTTATAAAATTCGTAAAAATATCAGTGAATCTCGCCAAACATCTTTTGCCGTAAACATTCGGTTAATATTAATATAAAGACAAACTAATATGCCTCAAGCAAACAGCACTTTTAATGGATATATTCAAAAGCATTTCGACGTCCAAAGAAGAATCTGTCATATCATCGCCCATGAACTGGCATCTCAGCTTCAATCACTTTCAGCCTGTCGTAACGTAGCTACCCTTTTCCTTTTCCATACATTCCTGATAATCGATCTGAAACGTTTCCTCTTTGATACCTCAATGTCATAAATTTAAGTGCACTACTAGATGGCCAATTTGTTCTCATAAGTTCACACTTGAAAATGTAAGAAGTTACTGTAAGTTCTATACTAATTCTTTCCCTTGTACTTCTAACTTTCTGCTTCTTGCTATCCTGTTGACTACGATCTCTACAGAATTGAAATACAACTTAAATCGCCATCTTATTCTTCCTTGAACCATTTCCTTTTATTGTTCTCTTATTTTCCGCAACACTTTCTCAATTTCTTTCATATTCAATAATCGCTTGCGTCTTCATCGTTTTATTTGGAATGAAATGAATAAGAAAAAAATGTTAACGAACTGATTCTTGGGCCATTCTCTGTTATTCTTCATGGAAAAAGATTTTAAATAATATATTCCAAATAGATCATTTAGCTTGGAATCGGTAGAGAATGAAAACGGATTTACAACTTTGGGATCATGGAACAGCATTCATCATTAAAATCTACAAAGCCAGAGTTCTAAGAGAGGACCAACATTGCATCTGACAACTTTCTGGCAAATCATGCAACGATACCAGCCGAAAATACTTACAGTTTTTTCCGTTCCATCTGAAAACGTTGATGGTGTCGAGAGTCCAGATATGCTGCATGAGAGAATATCGATCACATATAAAATTCTGCTCACAACTACATCCTGGAGATCACATTATATACCTGTGTCCGCGCGGTGGAAAAAAGCATGATGAATGAATGAAATGTACCCCGGTGTAAATAAATTAAAGGTCTTTCTATATTGATGGATACCGGAAAGCTAATCGTAACAGACTGAAAAATTGTCCTGGATCTAGTCATGATTAGTTTCTTTTGGAAATTTCTCCCAATTGTGATATGGCGTATACTGGCTTTGATAGACGTCCATACGTCAATATGTTATGTGTTTATATGATGTTCTGGTACACAGAAGGGATGTTAAAGAAACTAGTTGAATGATCCTTTGGATGTACTGGTCCAGTCACAAAGCACAAACACTATCACTGTCACATATATTAAGGATGGAAATGACATTTGGTTGAGTATTAAGACGTGTAAAGGTTTTTTTTAATAGTATCAACAAGATTGCTGTTAGTTTCACCCTTTTCTTTATATTTGTGTTTCCGACTAAATTGATAGCCGATTGGATCTACAGCCATTTCTCTTTAGCTCAAAATACTAGAGTAGCTCGTGTAATTCCGAATGCTTTTGATGAGGAAAAAGATTTATGACCATTAGTTGGAAGTGGTCAGCAATTATTGCTTCATTCCTAACTTGTCTTGAACACATATTTCAGGTGGATTCTAACTTGGCTTCATTAGTTATCGATCTTGACAGCATTCTCCTAGGCGGCGATACTTGTCGATCCCCAATTTGTCGATTTTATATATGGAAAAATACTCCTCTTCTGCCTTTCCCTTCTGTTGTTACTTAATCTCAATGCCAGGCCAATGCACTCAAAGGAAACTTTGCTTAGACAACCTTCAGCCGACAACTGGCTTACATTCGCCGGCCAGCTTTTTGATTGACAGCCCTTATCAACAATCCATATTAGAATTCGACTTTAACAAATATTAGTTAAGTTAGCATTTATATAATTTTCCGAATTGACCTTTTCTTTCTTTTTATATACTTTTTATAATGTGCATTTTATATACAAGTAAAATTCATAGCGCATCGACACATAGTATATCGCCCGCTATTAAAACACTTTCTATATAGTTAAACTTCAGTATTTGCTATTTTTATATCTCTAGTTGGTAACTAGCGTCTTAGTTTGGTCCTTTTGCTTACATTCACTCTTTTTACAATTGACTGTTCTGTTTTAAGGGTTTACTGTCTTATCTCGGAGTTGATGCAATTTTCTTTTTTGTGTCTAGTATCAATATGATTTCATATGCGTATCTTATTTTATTAAGATAAGATGCCAACCGATAATAAATCCTGTTAGGACTTCTAGGTCTGTCACGATTCCCTCGAGAGTATATATGTTAAATAAATCCAGTGAGAAGGCATATCATTGTGTTACGTTACTTTCTATTTTTCTGCATTTTTACTGTGATTGAAAGAGAAGACTTTATGAGAAGGAACGGGAAACCCAATCTTAAACAGGAATCACGGTATAAAACTATATTCCTGTTAATAAAACGAGGAAGGAATTTGAATCGGGCGATAGGCGAATCTATCTACTCCTCTTGAAACAAAAACTAAAAAAAAGATTAATACAAAAAATAAGTAAAAGTTTAAATTAAAAGAATAGTTAATCAAATTTCGATGTTTCACCGAGTGGCACATGGACCAGGTGTAAGATAAACTTTAGTTAAAAGGATAAACCTTCTTTCCGCATTTTATATTCTAAAACTGCAACTTTTTTTCTGAATGCTAGCAAGTTTACTTGGATCTCTTTTTCTCAAAATATTTTCATTTGTCAAATGTTTTCTCAAAAATCATCGACGGAGATGTTTTACATCCTCTTTTCAAGTCTTTCCTTCATTTGAGACAAATTTTGTGATTTTCCTTTATAATTAGACATTACATAGCTTCCAGTATATTTCTTCGTGATTTTCTGATCATTCAAAACAATCAAATCTTCCTTCTCCATGGTTGCAGAACGAATGAGTTAACGCGATATGTGGCACTCAAATTCTTCTTCATTACCTTTTAGAATGTTATAGACACAGGTCAATACTATTTCACTTTCAAAGGTAGGGGGTTACATTAAATGTCAAATTAAAAAGGACAAAATGTTACAACTGCCATAGAGCAATATTGTTTCATAAAATCTATAAAAAGGTCGAAATTTGAACTGTACTAATTTTTAGAATAATCTATAACTATGAATGTAATAGATCAAATTTCATAGGAATAATTAAAGCTACGCTCCCCTTGCAAATCTCCACTGCCATTGAAACCGCACAGATATGCCAAGTTGAAATTCGTTCGTGGACATAAGGATAAGGAAGAATTTTATTGGGAAAGATTATTATGGAAAGACGAAACGAAAATTGAATTGGAGGAAAGATGGCGATGTCTTCAAACAAAATAATACAGCTCCAACAGTGAATCTTTTTGGTGGCAGCTTCATGATTTGGTGATATTCTTCTGCAAAAGTTACTGGCAATACATTAATAATAAATGGTAGAATGAATGCCGTATCATATCAAACTATTTTGAAAGAAATTTTCAGGAGATTTCAGTTGATAAATCCTGAAGTTCCTTCCGATTGGATCTTCCAACAAGATAATGATTCTAAGCACACTGCAACATCTTTGAAAAAATATGTTGCTGAAAATAATGTAAATATCCTGAAATAGCCAAGTCAGTCCCCAGATTTAAATCCAATCGAGAATATATGGTGTTATTTGAAAATAAAAATCTGGTCGGAAGCTCCAACAAACATCCCAGATCTGAAGACTATATGTGAAGAAGAATGGAACAAAATTCCAACTAAAATTTGCAAATCATTAATTGAGAACTAAAAAATGAGGTTGGTTACTGTAGAAGTGAATAATGGCTATTCTATAAAGTATTAAATGAAGATTATGTATTATTTTTTGTATCGTACGAATACTTTTTACACACATGAAAATGGATAAATGAGATTTAATTCTGTTAAATCAAAATGCTGGTTTCTGCTTTTTGTGCCAATTTAGTTAGAAGGCATTTGTGTGTTGTTAATTATAAGAAAAGCATATTTATTCATTAGTTGGAAATATAATAAATTAAAGAATTTTATGTGTACGATTATATTTTAATATTATTATATTGTGAATGTTATTGACTCATCTGGAATTCAAACACATTTCTTTAATTCCGAAACCCAAACCGTTATCATTTACTCCACCGTCTCTTCTTTTTCTGTTGATTGACTGTATAAAATAAAATTAGATAGTTCATGAGGTTCAATTGAATTAATGAAAATATTTTCGTGTTAATTTTGTTTAACTGAATATTCAAATATGGCATCACACATTATCACAACAATTAGAGACTAAAAACGATACCTTATTAGGGACCAACGCCAAAGTCTAAATTTTAAAAAGTAACATTTCTTAAATTATTTTAAATAAGATTAATACTGAAATGTATAATAAGCTTATAAGTGACTTATCGAAGACGCATTCACCTTTATTTATCTTTGTTCATCTGTTCAAATCTTACTAGACTTTTATTTATATTTTTGAATCGCTTTCATATAAACATTTTACACGTCAACATTTTCTTATAAAAAAATATCGAAAGATATAGGAATACGCACATACACACACACACGCACACAAACACACGCACACACACACACACGATGAAAGGATATGCATTTGCTGTTCGGAAAAGTGAATAAAGGAAAATAGAGTAAGTCACAGATATCATGTGGCCAAGAGCTCTTCCGTTTTTGCTGTTATGAATTTGGACCAGGACTCTCATATAGAGAGCGAAAATGAAGCATTTATCAGCGCATTAGCACAGATCTCCTTCTTCCCAAACATTTCCTGCAGATGGAAACACACCATTTGCAATAAAGACAGCTCCTCTTCGACTCGGTTTTCTTTTTCAATATTCTTCGGTAAGAGATGCAAATATCCAAAGCAAAAATTAGTACCTAATTATGTAATACCATGGGAATAATGACCAAATGATCAAAACAATTACTGTCTGACTTTAATGTTTGCCTATTTTATTCACAATAATAATTTTTCCAGGTTGCTTTTAAAAAGAGCAATATAAATTAGTAAAACAATTATAGAGATTCCGGGCCATACTCGATCTAACTATCTATTCTAGTATTTTCTTTTATATATAAAATTTAATTAATTTAATTTCAAGTCGTTTTTCATCTTTTCTCTGGCTAATAATGCACTGGCCTTGCTACAGACAAGTTGTTCTTTCTATAATAATAATAATAATAATAATAATAATAATAATAATAATAATAATAATAATAATAATAAATCAAATTTCTTCTTGCTTAGCATATTTTTTCACATATTTTCTCCCATCACCAATATTTCTTGCCTGTTATTGACTTCCATCTTTTTGGATATATTGTTTTTTTTTCCAATTTTCTCAAGCAATTCTAATTAATCAATCTTACTCGCTTGATCAATCTTAACGCCTTTCGGAAAGGTTGAGTTATTATTGAAAACACCGACGAAGGATTTTAGACGTCAACCGCAGTCCTTTCGTTACACTTACTCTTGTTCTTTCTCGTTTACCCTTATTTCATATATTCTAATTTCTTCTTCAATATGTTTTCTTTTCAGATTTCCCTAAACAAAATTTTAATGATCTTTTTCTCATTAATTCATTAACTTTTTAATAGCGTGATTGCGATTCGAACCTTCAGGGTTAGATGAGATAGGATTCGAATTTATTCTTTATTTAATTTTTATATTCTTATTTCCTAGTTTTCTGCGCACTTTTATATTTGTCAAATAGGCTTAGATTTTCTAAATTCTTCATATAATGTGTTTCAGGTATTTAAGCTTATTGTTGCTTTGAAAATTTACTTCAGGAATAAGTTTTGTTTTTTTTTTTAATTTCAGGTATAAACAATTACATATGGTAATTAATCACTAATGAAGACCTCTGGAATTTTTTCTCCATCCCGCTAGAAAGTGGGATTGCTCCCGGATATTTATAATGAACAACTAACAAAAATGCGAAAACTGGACACGAGTGGGCGAAGAAATGTTTACGCTTCGACTAAAAAGTCATTTCCTGTCTCTTGATTTTGAGAAGCGTAGGGCCGAAAACTTTTCAGCAACCCTATGTACATTCCTGCGTGCATATCTATCTATCTATCTATCTATCTATCTATCTATCTCTCTCTCTCTCTCTCTCTATATATATATATATATATATATATATATATATATATATATATATATATATATATATATATATATATATACATCTGTATACTCTTTTTCCGTATTTTTCGGCGCTTTTTCTATCATTCGATCTAAATTGACGTGATTTTCTCTCTGCACTCGACTGCTGAACGACGATTGGTTTGGTTTGATTTTTTGTTTTATGGCATATCAACCTCAGTGAGTCATTTAATGCCAACGATATTATGAAATAGATTCATAGCGATAGTTTGGTAAAAAAAAGATGTGTATGTATACATATATATTTGAACCATTTTTCAAATACTTATATTTTTTAGTACTATCCAACTTCTTTTAGGAGATTTACAATCATGGATGTTTTTATTTTTGTAAAAAGCTTCTTTTTTTGTAATTACTGACTTGGTTTGGTTTGGTTTGGTTAGTTTTATGGCATATCAACCTCAATGGGTTATTTAATGCCGACAAATGTTTTATTGCGTCTAATAGTTTCTTTTGTCAAAAATCCATTTCTGATAATATTTTTACCAGTAATATATTTTTATATATTACTGGTAATATTTTTTCCAAAATGTATTGCTGGTAATATGTTTCCTCAAAAATGTATAGCTGGTAATATATTGTTTTCAAAAATGCATAACTGGTAAAATATTGTTTTCAAAAATGTATAGCTGGTAATATATTGTTTTCAAAATGTATTGCTGGCAATATTTTTTTCAAAAACATATCGTTGGTAATATTATTTTTTTTCTAAATGTATTACTGGTAATAGTTTTTTCCATAAAAATGTATTGCTGTTAATAGTTTTTTTACAAAGTATTTCTGGTATTAAGTCCTATTTTTACACTTTCATTGTGTTTTGACCCCAGTTTCGGGTTTAACTATTTGCCCATAGCTGGGTCCTAACATGTGCTACTACCGCAGGTTACGGTGAATCTGGGAACACCAGCCATTGAAAGGTGATTCCACGCTCCTCAAAACCTCCTGATCAGAGGACATGCTGCTGGACGTAGTTTATCGTCTTACCCAGGACGCAGTTGTAGCTTATCCTTATACCCAGGAAGGGTGATTGACCATTACAAAAACTGACCGTCGATTCACCTAACAATATGGAAAAAGTTTCATTCACTTTATTTCTCTTATACCGCTACCGGGCTAATCTAAAAAAAAAAATGTCAAGAGTTTAGAATTTTTGTTATGTCATACGGCCTGACATAATCAGGAAATTACCAAAGTAAACAAAGCTTTCGCAGAGTGTACAAACTACAAACGTTTAAAGGACATTTCTACAATGATATGACGGTGATAGGGAGAACTGGGTAAAGGGGCTAACGAGATAAAATTTCGTTAAAGATGATTTTTCCCACCCTTCATGAGGCATCAGTTAACAACACCTTGATAACAAAAGCATCTGATCGACAAAAAGTAAGAACAGCAAAAAAAAACTCTAAAAAACAAATAAACAGAAAAACAAAAACAAAGGCAAAGCTTTAAAAATGAGAAAAACTGTGTTATCAATGTTGAAGAAAACACCAGTCATAAAAAAAAAAAACAATTTTTGTAAAAATCAATTCCCTCCATGCACATATATCCTGTACTACTTCTGTGGCAGAACAGGATTATTTTCGGATTAACATCATCAATTATAAATGCAATACTTGCAAGATGTATAAAGAAATAAAATAAAATTAAAATAATGTAAAATGTGTTTGAAAAAAGATCGTTGTTGATGGAACTCGTTGCCGCGTATCGGGGTTTCATCGACATTTGATTCTATGTGAAATGAATTCTATCTTGAATATGAAGAGACTTTCACATCCACCAAATGATAGGCTAGGACGGTTCTAGGCTCCCTTCGTCCATTCTATTTGTCTTCTGTTGTTTTCGGAAGGTGCTGTTTTCCAAGGACTTCTCTTCTGCAACTGTTTGTTCCTGCAGCTTCCGTCTCACAATTAACTGGAGCGGTTTCTGTATTCGGTACGATTCAACATCGACGAAGCTGGCTACAGTATAAACAGAAAATTTGTCGAAGGAAGAATTGACAAAGCAGTATCTGGATATTCTGGAAAGGCAAACCAGCTCCATAACGCGTAATATATGGAGTGGGTTTTGCAGTCAGAACATCGCTGGTGACAAAAGTAAAATAATTAAAAAAAAGCCAGAAATTTGAGAATTCTTCTAGAATTATTAGTTATAAAATGTCAGATTTTGAAAATTTATCCTTCTTTATTAAGTGAAGCTTTGGTGCAAAAGGCCAAAAGTATGGAGAGCAAATCAGGATGAAATTCACTACTCAGTTGTAATTGATGTAACGAGACAAACTTGCTAACAACTACAACACACCGAAATCTTCCTATTTAACATTCTCAATTTGTGTACAACTGAAATAAGTGAGGTATGACAATTTCGGATAAAGGTGAACTATCTTACATGCACATAAATAAATGTGGTGTTTTGCCAAAAATTGTCGACCAGTGTATATCTGGAAGATAATGCCTTTAAAGAAAATTTAAAATAACTTGTCTATCTAACCGATCGCCTGATGATCAGATATAATAGGCGAAACTTGTAACTAGGAAGATAGATTTTTACACTATACATATAATCTGGATCATTTTCTGTGAAATACTTTCGAAGATTCTACATTTTGGACCATTTTTCTTGTGACAATTCAATCCTATAATTTCTAATATCCGAGTACATTCAAATTTTTGCATGTCATTTATCAAAGTTTTATTTTGTGCTGTCATTTCCTTTTTTTGTTAATATCAAATCTTCATAAGCCGATATTTAACTTATCGAGTCAAGTTGGAAAAAACACAATAACACATAATGATGTGTTAATATAAATTTTTATATATCAAGAACAAATTTGTAAGAAAGATGTATAACAAAATGGAAAAAGTTTTCATGTTATGCGTTTCGTCCTTTAGTACCTCATCGGATTAAGTTTGTTTACGCTGGTCTGACGACACATTCGCATGGACGAGAGACGTCGGGACGCTGCGCTACACTCGTCCGTGATTAGAACTTTGATATATATTGTTTGGCTCAAATGACTCGCTTAATGAGGTGATCGGATTTTAAAGGTTTGCGAACAGCTGGTTTAGTGTGGCAGAATGTGGTATCGTGATGTTTTCGAAACACATTTAGAGACAAACAAGTTTCTAATGATGTTTTAATATTCTTAAGGGTGTGCTTGTTCATCCGTTTTAAATTTGTCTTCTATTAGTGAAATGAACATTTAAAGATTTTTGTATCTTCCATTTCTCAGGTTTTGTACTGTACGTAACCGGGTTTGTAGGAAAAATGACTGGTCATACTATGGTCTCTTGCATGACGATTTCTAAAGTTGTTTAATGACGGTAGAATATTTGAACAGTGTATTGCTTTGTTGTTATTGTTCAAACACGGTAATGTTATTTACCTACTGAATGAAGAAAACACAGAACGGAATCTCTAATACGTAACATTAACAGGGTGCGCATCACTGTTTTCAGTTTGGATTCCATTGTGATAATCAAAGATTTCGATTACATTTCATAGTTCCACCTGTACTAAATCCCATAATATAAGACAACGTGTAGCGAACCACTCTCATTTCCTCCGTGACATTGATGAAATGTAGGTTTTACACGAGCAGATTTTCCTCACGAACCATTGCTTTGGAGAACCGAATATCAAATTCCAGGATCACGACAATCTTAACTTCTTCAAGTCTAGGGCTAACCTTTATCTTCCCCACATATCGACATAAACTGTGGCTAAATATTTTGTAACCGTCTATTGTAAAAAAGAAATCATTATTTTCACTTCTATTTACGCGTATTTTTTTTAGTTGTTCGTGTCGGAAGAGTTTATTGTATATGCTATTTATTTGGTAATTTTTTCTCCTGTAAGTATTATTTATTATTATTTCATCATAGCATTTGTTTTTGCTTAACATGCGGAGATATTCAAAAATAGGTTAGAAAATATATTATTAGGTTGGTGGAAAAATAATGACGTAATAATGTCGTTTTTTGACGTTACGTCAAAAAACGACATTATTACGTCATTATTTTTCCACCAACCTAATACTAAAATCCGGAGGCGCATTGGAATTGCGGGACATGCTTTCCAAAATATAAGCATAGTATTTAGAGACAAGAAAATTTCCTTGTAAATAAGGAAAAATGCACTAATCTGTTAAGTAATGTCAGTCCTCCTAATATGTGGCAATGAATGTTCGAGAATTTCGTCACAAATAATGAAAAAATATTTGTAATAAATTTCTTGAGTGTAAAATGCTATCCTGAAAGGATTGTGGTAAATTATAATTTTACGACCAGGTAATGTTTGAAAAATTTTGGTGTCGTCATCATTGCCCGACATGCTTTACCGTCCATGTTCTTTAAAAAAAATTGGAAGCGTGGTTTGAAGCAATAGCATATGTTATCGGAAAAGTTTGCGCTTGTCAGTATTGTCAAACTTATAGCTAAAGAAAATTAGCTTCAATCGAAAAATATATGAACACATGTGAATTGCATACAAGTAGGAAGATCCTTTCACTTCTGTAACGACAACATTATCTATGTAGAACTATTTCTGGGATAAATGTTGTTTCAGAATACTAAATATGAAAGAGATATGGTCGATTCCATAATCTGGAAGAAAGTATTTTACGATGGCGAAATATATAGGATAGTGCACAGATTTCTGAAATAATATATGGAAAATTTACAATCAGATTCTTATATCATTTGATATTTCTTAAAAATTCCATCAATAAGATCATTGCTTTAGTCAGATTAAGTCCTTTTAGTGAACGAAAGGTGTTACATAGAATTTTTACAGTTTAAGTTTGATAAACTTTTTCCTTGCAATTTGGAAGAAAAAATCACAATTCACAAAGTTTTGGATACATTTTTACTGAATCTAAAACAATTTTTTTAAACTCACAAAGTTTTTGTGTTACTTTAAACTCAGTATAAATAAAAAAAAAAAATTAAAATCACTATTTTTCAGTTATTTTTAGTTCTCGCCTCATGTTGACACAAATCCTAATGCTGGATGTGCAGGAAACAGATGAAGGGTAGATTTTCAATCATCATTATTCTTAAAAGGTATAATATGTCTATATAGAGCTAGCGTGGTACGAGTTAGATGGATTTTACACACACTGACAGACATAATTTGCTGTTTATTTATGTAGAAGATATATGTAAGAATTGTTAAAAGTAGGGAAAAATTGAATTCTTCAAATAGCATCGTTGAAATCTGCAAAATATAGTGGGGAGGGTTCTGGAGAAACGATTATAGTTTCTATGAGTTTATTTCCTTCAAGAGATATCAAATAATAGTTGTTTGACAAAATACACATAGACAGCCATTAGGTATTATTCGGAAATTTTAGAAATAGTAATTCTCATTATTTTTTAGGCCTTTTTATCTCTATTTTAGCATGAAGCGAATTATTTTATAAACACTTCAGACTTTTCATTTTTGCCAGCGGTTGGAGATGTCTGCTAAAAAAAAAAAAATTAAAGACGGAAACCTTTGAAATATTTAGAAATTTCTGGGAATTTGTAAAAGTTTTTCAATTTAGTTCAGACAAAAGAAGCAAGAATGTATTCCTATGTACGCCAACTCTTGATTTAAGCAGAATTATGAGCAAGCGAAAGAGTGAGAGTGATAGCGAGAAAAAGCGAGAAAAAAAGAAGATAGATATATAGAAATAAAAAAGAGGCGACTGAAATAATTATAGTAAGATATAAAAAGCAAGGCATACAAATAAAGAGTGACAGAGGAAGACGAAGAGAGAGTGAGCAAAAGAGTAAAGAGAGAGCGAATACGATCGAGAAGGAGATATAGATAGAGTAATTGGGAGAAAAATAGAAAAAAGTAAAAAGAATGAGAATAGAACATAGTAATCGTGACAGAGAGTGTGTGTGTGTGTGTACGTATGTACGCGTGTATTTGTATGAATGAGTGAGAGATAGAGTGTGTGTGTGTGTGTGTGTGAGTGTGTTAGTGAGAGATAGTGTGTGTGAGTGAGAGATAAAGTGTGTGTGTGAGTGAGAGATAGAATGTGTGTGTGTGATTGAGAGATAGAGTGTGTGTGTGTGAGGGAGAGAGTGTGTGTGTGTGAGTGAGAGATAGTGTGTGCGTGTGTGTGAGTGAGAGATAGTGTGTGTGTGAGTGAGTGAGAGATAGTGTGTGATTGAGTGAGAGATAGATTGTGTGTGTGAGTAAGTGAGAGATAGAGTGTGTGAGTGAGAGATAGTGTGTGTGTGTGTGAGTGAGTGAGAGATAGTGTGTGTGTGTGAGTGAGAGATAGAGTGTGTGTGTGAGTGAGAGATAGTGTGTATGTGTGTGTGTGTGAGTGAGAGATAGAGTGTATGTGTGTGTGTGAGTGAGTGAGAGAGAGTGCGTGTGTGTGTGTGTGTGTGTGAGTGTGTGAGTGATAGATATATTTGTCAGAAAATTTTATACCTGAAATTTTTCAGACGGTATAATTTTATCGTTTATTTTTTAAGAAATCAAATATCGCCATTGATGTTAATAATTTCTTTGCTAATAAAAATATTCGAGTTTTTGAAATTTGTTGCGAAAAATTAGAGAAGAAAAGAATTGTTTTTTATCTTTAGTCAAACAGAAAATCATAATTATTTCAACTATTTTCTCGACTTTAATTGAATTAAAATTAGTTTGATTTTGACCAGTTTTTCTTAAATCTTTATGTTTTATGCTTAGATAAGTTACATTATTTCGTCATAAATACATCTATATACATATGCCTGCAATGAGAAAATCACACTTAAACCACCGATTCACGTGAAAATATTGAAGTAACACAGCATCCACCTGATCAGCACTTCTATGGAGTTTCGCTTCGAAAAACAGGGTATTCTAATCTTCCTGATATAATTCCGGAAATAATGAACTAGCATATGTCTTACAATCAATCTACTTGAATTAATTGATGTACAAGCCATCTTCAGATACCTTGAAAGGTTCTTGTCATTCAATTAAGGTGGTCTGATGCAAAGAGTCCACATAATGCTACTTAAAACTATGAGTCACTATAACCAAATGCGGAAGTTTACAGAAAATGGAGAAGGAAACGCTACAAACACATATTGGAGGTTTTTATAACGAGCAGGCATAAAATGTCGACCAGTATTATCAAATGAAAGCTTAAAATTAAAAAGCTTATCGAATGAAAGCTTAAAGATAATAATTTTGAATTCTACAGACTCGAATGGAATAAACATTTTAGAACAATAAAGAAAAAAAAATAAATGACAGTTAAAGGAAACTTGATAAGAAACTCTTTATTATAAAAAAGTATTTTCTGAACTGTCAATACACATGTAAATTAAGCTAACAATACTTAATATTAGCCAAATGTCATATGTAATACGCGTTTGACACTTCCGACACAAGATTGATTAGGCAGATGGTATTCTTAGTTTCTTTCTGCGATAAAGTGGTTGCCAATCAAGACAAAAGGACGTAGTCTCTCCATCTATTCAAGCCATAGGTAAGTAGAGTAGTTATGTATCTATACCTTTTAAAAGGGTATTTGCTCGTAAGTGAATGCAATGAAGCAGACACTGGAATACGAACT
Source organism: Acanthosepion lycidas (assembly GCA_963932145.1). Classification (NCBI taxonomy): domain Eukaryota; kingdom Metazoa; phylum Mollusca; class Cephalopoda; order Sepiida; family Sepiidae; genus Acanthosepion; species Acanthosepion lycidas. Next base: position 141,963,855 of record OZ010574.1, read on the forward strand.
TGTCTATCCGATTTCTCATACGCTAGACTCTATGCATTACACGTCACCGAACAGCCGATTTTTCTATTTGATCACATTCTACCAGCAATATCTGACAAAAATCAGTTATTGTCATAGGTTTGTTTTCTACGATAATGATCTTCTAAATTGGGTTCGACGTTTAGTGCTGCGAATATTTGTTTTACAGTTGTTTTCCAAAATAATTACATGTGCTCATCTTATAAAATGTGGTTCCCGGAAAAGCGAATACTTTCAAAAAGGATCTTTCTTTTCACTCTCTCTCCCTCACTCTTATATATATATATATATATATATATATATATATATATATATATATATATATATATATATATATATATATATATATCTGTGTGTATCTGTGTGTAGGCCAGGTATTTTATAAAAAGTGTAATTAATGTAGTACCTGTCACGATAAAATACGAAAAAGAGTGCTAACAATTTCCTGGTTCTTTGGATTGCAGAGTTAAAAATAAATATTACTAATCAGGATACAATCCTTGATGAGGGAAATGTGTGACAATTACAAATTTTGTGATGTAGATTTTTCTTGTTTTATATTTATTTTGAGGCATACATTATTCATTTTTAAAATATTTTGCAACTCACCAGCTTAATTTTATCAAGGTATTCGATTTTATCATTTATTCTTGAAGGGAAACAAATCGAGGAAAAGTTCAAATGGAAACTAAATTCTATAGACCTTTGAAGAAACTGTTTTTGATATACCAGAAAGAGTTCAGCCTTGTCTTTTTAATAAAAACTCGTTTTGATAAAAACAGTATATCTCAGAAGGAAATGAAATTGAAAATTCATCCTGCTCAAGAAAAAGAAAAATACGTAATGACTTAAGTTTGTTCGATCTTCATTTCCAAATATATAGTTGTGAGAAAGAATCGTTTATTATAAAGAAATAAAATCTTTCACTAATCACGACATAGGTGATATTTCTAAGTTGCTAGAACAGGTATTATACCTTTAAATCCAGTTTCATTCGAATTAGTTGTTAGTATATATATATATATATATATATATATATATATATATATATATATATATATATATATATATATATGTATATATATATATATATATATATAGATTCAAAAGTGGACAAGCATTTCTATACATTTCTATAATCACAAGTACATATAATCATTAAACAAACACACACGCATACATATATTAATATATATATTAACAAAAATGTAAGCCAGCTATTGGGGCATCAAAATCAAGCAGTTACAAAAATAGCTATCTGGGTAGTGCAGTAACATACCACGTGGAAATGTGGCACAAAAACCCCGAAAAAATTAGAGAAATATGACTTACAGAAACTAATGTCCTAACTTAGTACTGACTAATTGATTAAATGGTGGGGGGGGGGTACCAAATAACCTTACTATTTCTATTTCTTTTCTTTGGATCAGTATCATCCTATTTTCTAAACTTGATTTCAGCTTACTTATCACCACATTTCTTTAAGACTTTATTATACACACCGCTATATTTATCAAACCCATCTTTGTCCGATGAGTGGTTGCAAATCCTACGTTCTACAGACGAAGGTTTATGCAGGTTAACAAATGCAGGATGGTTAAAATTGGGTGTGAATATAAATTAGTTTGGCATTATTTTTCATATAAGGTTTAAATATATTGTTAATGGGATCTAACCTAGCACCAGGAAAATCTACTTGTTTAACATTAGTACTTATCTTAATCTTAAGATTTAATCTTTTTACTTTTCTATGAATAATTTTTCGTAATTTATCTAACTCAATCTTAGTGGAAATTTTACTACTATAAAACCATCATCTCTTTAAAACTATCATCAATGACACTTTCATAGGAAATAAGGTTATATAAACTAAATAAGCCCGCCAGATCAGGATACTCTGCAGAATCTAATGATCACATTGAAACATCAAAGTAATCATCAGAATTCTTAATCTCCCGTTCTTTAATGTGGATGAGAAATGATCTTCTACACTTCAGTACTATATCTATCTCTTCAGCGCAGATATTTGAATATTATTTGAAAAATTACAAAACCAAGGTAAAGAGATCCTTGTGATGGAAGGGTAAGAATTCGCAATATCGAACTGGGTAAAAGAGCAGCTACTTTTGTTATTAATACCTCTAAAATAATTAATGACTTCTGTGGTAACAATCCAATTGTAAGTCCAAGGCGACATTTCAACTGTTGGTTGACCCGATCCAGAATAACTTTGCTTATCCTTCAGATTTCCGGTCTAGTAGGTTTTATGATAATCTTAGAAAGGTTGGTTTGAATGTCTGGCTTATGACCTTTAAGTAAGACATAACATTCTTTAGTACAGAGTTATTAGCTTGGTGCAAAAATAATGTCGTTTTTTCACATAGTAACATCTTTGAGAAAACGACATTATTTTCGCACCAACCTAATAATTAACATGATTGCTAATTTTAAGTTTATCAGTAATGTTTCTAGAAGCAGTGTTAATTTTATCGACACAATATTTTTGACATCTATCTTCTTATAATTCTTAGTCAAATTGTTTTTGATTAATTCGTTGTCATCCTTGGGATTATATTTATAACAAATTAGTAGTTTTATAAGATTTAAACAATATTTTGTTGGATTTGATCTATTAAAATCCTTGACTATACAAAATCTAAATGCCTCTGAAACTGATTCTTATTTTTATGAAAAGTGATGTTATTTATAATGATTAGAAGATAAGTTTCAAATCCGTGTAAGTGTTCAATGGAAGCTGCAGTTTTTAAACTCTTAAACCCATGAGGATCTGATATATTCGAAACATCTCGACCAAGAAAGAAGAAGCAGGGTTTCAATTTCATTCTTCTAATCAGATCCTCAGTCTTTAAAGCCAGTTTTTCGAAATATTCCCGTTTGTTTGTGATAGGAATCTTTTTTAACGAAATTCCAAAATCGATCTTTACATGTTAGATTACTAATGAAATGTAAACAGTGCTGAGCCCTAGGGGAATATATATATATAACTACTTTTTAAGTTAAGTCTGTTGGTTTTAGCAAAGCTCATCCTTCTTTGAATATTGTCTATTGACTTTACTGTTGTACAAAGTTCTTTACCAAATAACAGTCTCCTGAGGACTACAAACATCAACAACAAATAACATGTTCATCACATGCAATTTGAAGAGGAAATAATGATATAGTGATGAGGTTGTCTCTCGACAATACTCCCAATAAAAGGGTAGGGAATAAAGCCCATCACTATTCGCAAGAGTTATAATAGGTACTGGACTTGAAAAAAATATTTTCCAGAAAAATGTTTTAATAGAAAAACTTAATACGATTCAATCGAAGACAGTGATGACCGCTCGCTTAATCATTGCCAAATTTTTCCTTGCAGGCAAACAGGTAATGTTACCATTATCGTAAATATATATTCACACACTCGCCCCCGCCACACGTATAGCGATAAATGTAAAAGCTATTTTAGTTAGTTCGGATCTTATAGATGGTTCCTCTTGTTATTGATTTGTTTTGTTCATATCATTTTGTCTCTGAACGATTCTGTGTTTCCTGCTTTAACACTAGGGACCTATTGAGCAGGCCCAAGAGTAGTCTACCGGAAAAGGAAGGAAAACAATTACGACGAAGAAATTATTCTGAACCAATACACATGCAATGATTAAAAATACATTGGCAAACGAAATTTAAACATGGAGTTTATCTATTGCTCTTGAAATGAGGAATTTTTTGTTACTGTATGCCAAAAGAAAAAAACCTTCTTCAGAATCTGGGATTGAATGAAACCATTTTTCTAAAAATAACCCTCTTAGTAAAATATTTAACAGAAACACATTAAAACTAATTTATAGCTGCACCAATAATCTCGAGAAGGTTATTAGTTTAATGAACAATACAATTTTAAATCAATTTAATAATCTGGAACATAATAACATAATAGACGTAGGAATTCTGACGAATGTCTATTCCCAAACAAATGTTTAACTAAATCTCTTTTCTGTGCTTGTAATATCTCTACAAGACTGAATCCGAGGGTTGGAAATTCACAATTGATCGTAGTAAGAATTATTTCAAAGCTATCTTGTCCTACACCATTATTACTTGCAGAATAATACACACTTTCTATATTTTGTGGAGTTTAAAAGATGATAATAGGAATTCTAGGGTGAAATTGAAAATTTTAAAAACGGCAAGGAGATATAGATCTTTATATGAACCCTATTTTCTGTGTTTAAATTAAAAACTGGAGAATATCAGATTCAATGAACATTCCTTATTAAATCAAAGAAATGAATTAACAGTAAATTGTAAACATAGTTTACCTTACAATTTATTTCATTTTGGAATTTGATTATACATTTTCTTATATTTTAGCTGTAATTTGTTGCACCATATATAGTTTATCTTTCTATTTGTAGGATTAATTTGGATGTAACCTGATATAAACACATTTAAAAAATAATTTAATATTTCGACGTTCCTTATTTTTCATACGCTTTTATAATCACATTAATACAAACCTCACTTACGAATATTCCTTGGAACTGCCTTACATACACACACACACACACATATATATATATATATATATATATATATATATATATATATATAAGAATGGTGTGTTGAAAAGTTCTCAGATAAGTCTTTGGTCAGATGTTCGAAAGAAGGTAGGACTGACATCGTCAACTTGGTACATATACAAAAATCGGAGATACATTTTAAATCCTGTTTTAAGACGTTAGGTCACTGTACAAACACGGGAAATGACAATATGCAAAACAGTTGTGGAATGATGTTCACCCTGTAAAATATGAAAGAAAATTAAATTTTGGAAAGGGATGAAAGCAGATGTTAAACCCAGAAGATATTATATTCACATAATCCTATATACATGAAGAGAGAATAATGAAAAGTATTGAATATTATTTATATCCCTTTTTTGCAACTCGCACACAGTTCTTGAGAAAACATAAGGGGAGAAAATCTCCACAGCGATTTTGTTTAAACACAGACGAATTATAGTCGCAGTTAGGAACACATATGAAATTTTCAAACTTACCAGGAACTCAGTGGAACTCATTAAGAGAAGCAAGTGAAATTATTCTGTAGCATGAAAAAAAGAAAAATTCAAAGACAAATAAAATTCTCGACCTAACGATAGAGCCAAAAGATAACGACAGGTAATGTTGCAGATTATATCAATAAAGAAAAATGGTAGAATAAACAAAAAAAGCTAAAGAGATATAGAAAAATTATAAATTCGCGCAAATCGAAAACTTGTATAAAATATAGATGTAGCAGATATGCATACAAACATAAATAGCGGGGCAGAAAACATGTTGTTCCGCAGGATGTATAACATCCAAAGTGGGGAAAAATAACAGCAAAAAGAAGATTATTAGATTGCTATATATCGAATACAGTATCTGGAAGAACATTTTAGACGATTTCTCCACAGTCCAAGAAGTGACTTGAAGAGACAGAAATTTGGTTTTCCAACAATGGTCGATAATACCATGAACAGAACATTTGAGAACAGATGGAATTTTAAATAAAAGTATTACAAAGAAAAGGCCTGTAACACTGACATTTGAAAACTTTAAGCATGTACAGCCTGTTTGCAATTAGTGTGCAAATCCAATAAATGTCAATAACTGAAAAAAGTTCTGCCATATTTAATATTTAGTTTTTGAGATATTTGGAATTTACAAAAGCCGTCTAAACCTAAGTTAATATGCAGATTAAACTACGAGCTGAAAAACTGTGAAATCTAATAAAAATGAATTTTTACTTTTTCCATAATATATGCTGAAACATGGGTAAAGGGCAGGACCTAACAACTGCTGAAAAAACAAAAAAAATACGTTATTGAGTGAGGGGAATGTCCACATTGGAGATATCAAAGGAGCTTTGAAGAGATAATTGAACAATAAAAAGAAAGTTTCAAGGGTTTAAGAAATTGATTCCCCGAGATAAAAGCAAACTAAACTTTTGACAATCCTCAGATCTGTGAAAAAGCTGAAGTAGAGGGAACCAGGAAAGACGAAAAGTGTAGAAAACTTTGTGAATTATGTTATCTAAACAAATGTCCTAGGAAATCTCCAATCACTAAAGTAAATATTTTAAAGCGTCAAAATTGGGCCGAGAATGCATGAAAGCAATTTTCACTGACGAATCTCGAGTGGCATTTGATGGACGTAATGGATAAATCAAAGTATGGATTTTCTCTACTTCAGACATACTGGTGGCTAAAAGAACGTAACAGCGTGACGGCAGTGTTATGATATGGGCAATTCTCGACTAAACCATTATTTGACCATTAAATTTGATGAAAGTGTTAAACTGAACAGTGCTTACTCTTGTGATTTTATGAACAAGACTTTCTTTGCATGGTACAAGTTCCAGTCTCGCAGTTTGAAAGTGAAGTGTGTATTTATGTACGACAATGCTCCTTTTCATGTATTCAAGATTACCGTGAATTAATTGAAGATAATAGATTTACAGGACAAAAGATAATGGAATGGAAACCATGAAGTACTGATCTGAATCCAATCGAAAATCTAGGGTCAATTGTGAAGATGAAATATTATGAACGTAGCAAAGGAAACTTATGTGAAGCAATTAAAATTATCATGTTGGAAATCGAAACTGCTAAAGTAATAAAAATTAACAAAATTATTGGATAATAGATTAATGACTGTTATTGAGAAGAACGGTCACTATATTAATAGGTCAAGAATTCATAGGCTTATCATAGGGATACAATAACGAGTACACAACGTGAGATGTCGTTGTGTAAAGCGTCATAAAAACATAAGTAGCAAGGATTATGCAGAGCAACGAAAGACAGAAAGTTGTGGAGAAACACTAACACTCTCGTGCTGATGGTTCGCAGCACATAGATAAAGGAAAAAAATCAGTGCAAATCTTATATAAAAGCAAATGCAATTTCCCAAATATTGTACAGGAAGAAAGAAAAGTTACTGGATAATATTCATTTATACAAATGCAATACTGTGCAATCGACAAAATCAAAACAAACAACACGCATGCGCGAAATTAAAAACATAAAATGGCAACAATTTGCCCATCAAAAACTGTATATATCGACAAGTTCTGATAATGTATTTGTTGTTATTAACTATTAAAATAATCGCTAAATTTCATATTTATTTATACTTTATTGTATTTCTCCCCGAGTACTTTTGAAACTGCGATATATAACTCTGATAGATGAAACTCATCAGTCCGGTAGGGTAGTACATTTATGAAAAAAAAAAAACTCTGACTTTAAATCTCCGCTGCCTTGCGGCCACACCTAATCATCGTAAAGTCTTCGTGAGTAAATCCTGACGACAAATTCAAACACAGGGTTAAATTTACTAGGAGTAATTTCGCACAACATCGCAAATAACTACACAACCAAATACATTAACATAAAAAAAAAACTAATGGAGTCATGTAGTTAAATAGCTTTATAGGATTGCATGGCACGAAAATCATCCAGAAATATCTAAAGTGTCAGCTGACTAAAAAAGCTTTCTAAGATCGATTATTAAAGACGGCTTCGCGCGAATGAAATCTCTGTGTCTTAGCGGGGACCAGATTTCTTCCAAACTCGTGAAAAGGATCTACAGAATCACTAACAAAGAACTGTACCAAATGAAAGAAACACATCACCTGAGGACTTTCAGCAGCGCAGCAAATAAAACGGATAGTACACGTAAATCGCTAAGAGAATAATGTCATAATCAAGATGTTGACGTTTTACAATTATTAAAAATCGTTTCGTCAGCAAGTTTCCGCGAACAATGGAAAGTGGAATAACAGTCAATTTGTAAAATGTATTTTCTTTAACATTTGTTTTATGAGAAAGATTTTATAAATTTCAAACGAAATTCGCACTGGTTGCTCGGAAAGAAAATACTGATTTTTGCTTATAAGGAAACGGCTAAAATTATCATTAACGAGAACATTCGTTTTTCACTTGGCAGCAGAATATGTTTCTTATCTCCTATTTTTTTAGTTTAGTTCACTTATGACGTAAAGCATTTTTCTCATTGATCGGCAAGGAATCTAAGCCTACTTTGTTTTAAATGAGATATAAGGTTCTGTTCATTGAAAAAGTTAGAGAGTAAGAAGGTTACTTATAGTTTTAGATTACGATTATGGCGTAAGATACAAAAGTCAGAATTAAAGGCCAAATAGACGCAAGGGAAATTTTAACTGGTTCATATCCAAAACGGAAGGTTAATTGCTTGTTAACAATTGTCAAATATCTTTCAACTTCTTATCGCTTCGTAAATAGTATTCCGAAGTTTATATACATTAATTATACGCGTGTGAGTGTAGTCCAGCTGTTATACGCATCTTCAGTTCCTTATAAAATATGATGTGTAAAAACCTTTGTATTTCTATTTGATTGAGCATTCGATTTTATAGCTGAGTAGGCATGGATTTGAATTGCTATTTTTTATAAGTAAACGGAGGTTTTAAAGTGCATTGCGATAACGATAAATTTCTTCCAAAAGCTAAGCAATGTATTAAGAGATTGCGGAATTTCAGGCCTCCGAAATGGCAGTGAATGCTGAATAATCTTCTCATAGATGACGACTGAAGCAACCTAAAGAGACAGTTCAATTTTCTTTTGAAAGTTAGCACTCAATTTTTCTTTTGAAAGTTAGCACTCACAAGACAGAGGTAAAAAACGTACAATCTACCTAAAAAGCTTGTGTAAATGGATGGCAGAATATGATTTAAAAGAGGTAACATAAAAAAAAAAAAATTAAGAGCTTCAAACGATAGGAAATTGTGGAGAGGAATGATAACCGACATATTGATGCTACATTGTACATAGAATAATTTGTAATACTAAAGACGACATACTTGAAAGAATGAGAGTGAATATGATACCCACCTAAGCCTGTCGACTTAATACTCGAAAACCGTTAAAGAAACACAATGCATACCGACAGACAGCATTATCAACCAACAAATAATTATTTCATCATGGCTTGTGAAATCCAAAAGTAATCTGAAGACGTTGGATAGTTTATATTCAAATTCTCACCGGAAATATCACGTTCTAAAAATTTAATATAGAACAAGTTTGAAATTTATTCTGAGACAATGGTTAACATTTTGATGTATAGAATATAAATATGGTATATGTTAATAAATTCGATCTGAACATAACGAATGGTGTATCTGCGAAATCTGAACTCGGAAGAAAGATAAGTCTGTGAAAATTTACCCCCCCTCTCTCTCTGTCTCACACACACACTCATATATATATATATATATATATATATATATATATATATATATATATATGCATGTATGTATGTATATAAATAAGCAGGTTCCATAAACAGTCTGCTTAAGATTGCATGAAAGCGTATCGTATGAAACTGACAGTCGTAGTCGGTCACTTTCCACTTGAAATTTCATCGATATCAGAGGTAGAGTGTATGTAAATATAAAAAAGTGAACATTGAAGTCAACACTCAGAGGCGGCAGGCTGTTTCATGCTAGACGTAATCTTCAAGCCGCCTAAGATTACGTCTAGCTTGTGACAACTTGTCGCCTCTGAGTATTGACTTCAATTTTCCCTTATATATCTATATCTATATCTATCTATCTATCTATCTATCTATCTATCTATCTATCTATCTATCTATCTCTCTCTCTCTCTATATATATATATATATATATGTGTATATATATATATATATGTATGTATATAGATAGATAGAGAGAGAGAGAGAGAGAATGGGAGAGAGAGACCCCAAAGATCCGATAAAAATGACCATATATGATGAAAAAATCCCGAAACTGAATAACAAGAATTTATGTCTGTATGTGTGTGTACGAGTGGGCATATAGACCAAAACTGCCTGATGACCGCCAGTTAAACAAGCCAACTACAGACGAAGTTTTCATTAGGTATATATACATCTACAGTAGTGTTTTGAGATATCTAAAAAGAAAATAAATGTAGAATACAAAGAATTTCGCAAGCTTGTCTCCTACACCATTATTGGTAATGGGGATATTAGCGTTTTCCTGGCAATTAAACAATGTATATTCATTAATCGAGTAAAATTTCGGTGGAAATTTATAGAATCTTTCTCTTAAAACAATTTTTAGAAAAAAACAGGTTTTCCAAGTCCATCAGCTCTTATTGCTGTTTGCAATATTGATGGCGGTTTCCTTCCTAATCATCTATTTGGAATAATAAGATCTTCATTATGTCATTCTTTTCTCCCCGATTTACATATGCTCATCTATTTCTACTGTTGTTAGTTCTCAAGGGGTGTAGTTTCTGTCAGTTATTTTACAGTGATTCTGCAGCGGCAGTCTACAATGTTCAAAAGAGTATGTTTTTTTGCCAAGAATACTATAATCGCTCAAAACCTTTTTCAACTTTATTTTATTACTTATTTGAAAACGTCTTTTACTAAATGATCTATTACTCTGGCTTTGTGCCAAATATATTTATTTTAGTCACTAACATTAAAAGTCGCTCGGTATAGAGGAATATTTAGCCTTCTGATAATATACAATAAATGAAGAAATGAAGTTGATCCACATTGGTTGTAAAAGATTTTGCTACTTGGGCCACACATAACATATTGAGCGTATTGTCGTAGGGCAGTGGTTAGGAAAGTTTATCTAGCGGACAATTACTATTGAGGCGAAGATCGTTGCATTCTGAAATTAATATTGAAATAATCTGTAAAAAATATCAATAATCTACACCAGCTTCAAAGATTTTTTCCTTGTACTTAACATCGTATTGCGCCTGTTGTAGAGAAAATTCAATCATTTTTGCGAAATTCTAAAACTGTCTGCCTAAATTATTACTTGTCCATCTATTTATATTTGTTATTGTTGTCGATATTTTTCCTTGTTAATTGTACAGTAAATTAGTGCAGGGCTATTTATTGAAATGTTGCGCAAAGTTTATTATTGGAGTTGTGGGGGAAAAGTAGTTTTTATCATATGAATGTCTAGTTATGTCATTGAAGCCCACGGTTTCTCAGTTTTCTACACTTGGCGACTGATAAATCATGTCAAATACAATTTATTTAATTTTCAAAAACATATTCTCTTGGCAATATGTTCGCACTTGTAATTGTGGTGGAGACATACGTTGCTGAAACAAGAGAAGGCGGGTTGTCTGCACATATGCATGTAGACATCATCGACCTACGATGCGAACTTCGGCAAATCAATGTTGAAGTGACACGGCACATGCGTTATCGGTGAAAACTTGCTAGCACACGCGAAACATCTCGGTTTCTTGTCCGAAGCAGATGAAGAAAAACAAGAAGTTAGTTTTATTTCAGGTGCAGTTTTATTTCTTTGAACTGGTGAAAGTGGTCCAGAGAAAGAGCGATAGTCCTGTTGTTTACGGTGTGCAGGAAACAGAATTCCGAGCTAAGCGTTGTTCCGGTTACCACGTTAGCTGTCAGGGGGAACAGATTCGAGTGGAAATTTATTTTCCTACCAAACAATTTTCGTTTAAATCTCAAATTGACGTTTGTTTCTTTGTAATGGCCATGAAGCATAATTAAAGTATACGTTTTGTCAGATTAATTGGAGTTACTTATCATTTAACATCGGCTTTTGCCTGTTCTCTCATTCACTCATCATTTCTCTATAGTTTAACATCTTTTATTTAAATTTACTTTACTTCTTATTTATACTCCAAAAGCAATACGTTCGCCGAGAAAAAAAAAAGAAAACCAATATCTATAGTTACAGAGTTCTAAATCGCACCACCCAAACGGAGTTGGAGAAACACGGCAGTTTTTCACTATTTTTCAATATAAACCCACTTGATATCTATGCACTTGGTCTAACTATTGTTAAATATTGTAATCACATCACAGACGAAGGTGAAGTTCTGGTCCACGAAAAAATTCTCCACAGCACGTATGATCTCATTATTGTTTCCAAAATGACGCCCAAGCAAGTGGAGCTAAACTTGGTAAAAAAGGATAGGGTAGCAATTCAAAGTGACAGTTGGCTGCTTTAGATACAACAAACTGACCAGTGCTAACTGGCGTGTTATCCTGGGGGAAAAGCACGCACCCCCAGCTTCGCTCTCCGTTTCGATATGATTGCGTCCTTCAGGTGTCTTAATTCAGATGCAAAGTACGGTACATTAATAGTTTTTCCCTTTTCTAGGTAGACTATCATGATTACATCTTCAGCATTTTGGGACCCGTCTTGAAATTAGCGTCCTCATGAAATTCGAAATCCTGTTACACAGCTGGAACCCTAACGTTCTACTCAATCGTCTACCCGACAACTTCAATGATCTGCCATGTTTTTTCACTAATAATGACAATGTGCGCCACAATATTTATTTTTTTTAGAGATTATCATTTTGGTTGAGTGGTTCATTTTCTACGCTTTATCAACCTTTGAATGCTATTTAAACCAGAAAATATTTTTAGATTGTAAAAAAAGATTTATTCGAGATAACAATTGTTTAGTGATAAATTAAACAAAAGCTGAGAAGAGAAGAGGTTGATTCATATATTTCCAAAGTTTATTTAAATTATATAACGAACCCAACGAGAATTGGAACTCGGTTCTCCGATTAACAATTCCGAGCCAGGTTCCATTATACCACATGCACATCCAAGATTACACCACCTTGTATTTCCAACCGATCCATGTAAGTACATACTAGTCTCCTCGAGCTTTAATTTTACCGATCACACGGGCACTAGTGTTTCAACGTGATGTGGCGTAAGCCTAGATTATCTCTAAGGCGATGTGCTAGCAAATCCACCTTTTAAAAACTTAATTGCTACAAAATCGGAATAACAACGTGATGAGGATGTAATCGCTAAACTCCTAAGCGGAGTGAAGTGGGCCTACGCACAAATGTATCTAGCATAAAACTACAAGCATGGGACATTTATGATGATCAAAAATCAATTTACGAGTGAATTAGTCTAAAATAAAAAAAAGAAATTGCTGAATAACAGAGAGACCATGAACAACTCATAACGCTCATTTAACCTCGTATAAAAGCAGTAAAACGATGACAAGTGGAAAGGCACTTCTTTTCTGCTATACGTTAATCGGGGCAGAAAATTCCCATCAAATGCAGAGGGTGAGATAAATATAACTCCTGCATTTTAAAGTTACATGTGTCACCAGTCTATATTTTTTAGATGAGTTATTATGTACACTATTTACATTATTCGGCCTATTGTGGTACAGTGGATAAAGGCGTTGGTTAGATCCCGTGACTGGACCCAAAGAGTGTGAGTTCAATACCCGGTTAAGGCAGTGGATAACTTGCAGAGAGGACGCAACAGGAGATAACTGATGACAACCATTAAACATGGCACGAAGAGTCTTCCCTAGTGTGCGAAATAAAGGGTTCAGTTCAACATTCCAATCACCTGAAGAAGGTCGGGGCGTACAACGGCCGAAACTTTGTAATTTACATGCGTGATGCTAGTGAATTTCGGCAACTAGCAATGATGTTTCAACTAGCTAACATCTTATCATTTATTTAAGTTGCCATCATGGCTTGCACCGTTGCACATCTTGCGTTTGCTGTTAAAACTTTTTTCAAAAGTGATCAGTAATTGCAACAGGTGTTAATATGGGAAGATGGGCCTGCCTATCGTCCACTTCAAATTCCTTTTTTGATTATTTAAGTAGGTGTACAGTGATATCCCTTTTTTCCTTGTTTAGGATAAGGTTTCCGGATTCTTCTAAAGTATTTTCCTGATCTTTCACTCCCAGTAGGCCCTTATGTAGTGGCATTATCGCCTTGCTTGGTGTGAATTGATTTTGTTTTTAAATGCAGAAAAATAGAAAATCGCGCAACACAATGATGTGACTCCTCACCAGATTTATTTAATATATAATGCAAGGCCGTCCTGACATAACAGGACGAAGGAAAATACAAGCAGCTTTTACTGCTCATTTCATGATATGTCGGAATTATGCTTTTACTGATAGAAAATCGATACAACTATGGGTTGAAAATTTCAGGGCCACGGGTTCAACACTTAAAAGAAAGCCATCTGAAAGACCTCAAATATCTCGAACTTCCGAGTGATGGAAACCTTTAGAAATCGTCTATAACAGTTTATGGCGAATAGAGGCTACCAATTGGATGATGACATTTTAAAAACTAAATAAATGAAAACTATAGTCTCTTGTATTAAACAACAGTGTTTTTTAATAGCAATTAACTTAGTAATTTTGCCAACCTTTAAAATCTGGAAATATGTCTGCCTCAACTTGTACAAAAGAAAAAAAAGATCTAAGCAGAGTATTCATTGTTTTCAATTATCTAAAGCACTAGCGACAGATGATCCATTCAGATTAGCTGAGTACATCGCTAGTTTAAATATGTGTGCTGTAAATTGGAACGAGAATGGGATTTTAGGTTTTTCAACTTGAAATAATTACATGATGGATGATTTAATAATCAGATCTGCGAAATGATTTTTCTTCTACGTGTCGTGTATTTTCAGGACGTTCTTCAGAATTTTCTATCCTTACTGGCTCTTAATAAATTTTATCTTCATATTATCTCTCTTAAACTTTGCTCCGTAATCCATTTCCTCAAGACCGTGAGGTAGGTTATGCGTTGTATTCTTTTGTCACTCTTGCCTTTATTATGTAATGTGGGTGTTAAATTTTCTAAGCCTTATTTTTCATTACATGCTCGAGAAATTTTAACTATATCTTTCTGATGTTAAGTATAAGTATCCTTTTTTGTTTCGATTTTCTGTAAAAGACGAAAATTATTTTTAATAATGATTAATATTGATGTGGTGAGGACGATCATAATATTAATATTATTAATAGTGCAATATGACTTCTTTTTTTATCGAAATGAGTGTGGGAAAAAGAGTTACGAAATAAATAATATTTTTCTAATACAATTTAGAGAGAGAATTATAGGAAATGAATCTGGTAGAAATACAATGAAAAAGAATGTCCCTTAGCAAATATTCTCAGCATCCTTCTGTAGAACCACATTTCTGTTTTTTCAAGTTTCTTCTTTATTGGTGAGGCGATTCTCCAGCATTCAATGCCCTATTGAAAGACTAATATTATATAATAGTTCACTCAAAGAAAAAAAAAAAAGAATAATCTTGGATTTGAACTTCGTTCGAAGCTCTCTATCCCTTGCATCGCTGGGAAATATGTAACCATTTCTTTCCTCTGACACGGTCCTTAATCTGTTTCCATTCACCTGGTACAATGCCAAATGATGATTGCATAGAAAGAGTAAATAAGATGAAGTTATTGTACTTATCTTCCAAAAGACAAGTGCCTCTTTCATTCCTTTGAAAATTAGCTTTCAAAATCTCAGTTTTTAAGTTGGTTCGAACGTCACTGCCGGATAGTAAACAAGTATCTCAAAAGCCATTGTCGACTTTTATGGTTTTCTTGAATACCAGCAACCTGCTTTTTGTTTTATTACCTTTAATTTCCGACTCTTTTAAACAATTTCTGATATATTTGATTTAGTTGGGGGAAAAAAAAATTACAGGAGTATCTTGCAACAGGAAAGAAAGACCAAAATCTAATTTGGATCAACTGAATGTAACAAAGAATTTCACTCGTCGAATGAACGCATGCATAATTCAACAAATAATTTAATAAATATTGTTTGGAAATTAGCTGAAAGAGACGAAGATGCTGTCGAAGATGGAACATCAAATATGAGACGGAAAACGGGGGAAATTGTGTTTGAGAAAAATACAACAGTTTCATAAAAAGCTCGCCAAAGATGAACTACTTTTTGACGAAAATACTACTTTCAAAATGATTTAACTAATGACTTCAATTAATTAATAAATAAAACTAGTAATATAAAGTATACAAAAGTGTGATAGCGAGATTGAGAGCGACGTTGCAAAAGATATGCTGGAAGATTAAAAAAAAAGCGTAAAACAAACAATAAATATCTAAAGCACATTCCTCAATCAATTTCATTAATTGGAAAAGAAAATGCGAAGTTCTAAGTTCATTACTGTACAGAAAATAGTTTCGAAATCCAAAGATGAAAATTATTAATAATAATGATTAATATTGATACGGCGACGTCGATCATAATATTGATGCTATTAATAATGCAATATGATTTCTTTTTTTATCGAGATGAGTGTGGGAAAAAGAGTTACGAAATAAATAATATTTTTTTCATACAGTTTAGAGAAAAAAATATATGAAATGAATCTGATAGAATTACAATAAAAAGAATAGCCCTTAGCAAAAGTGGGGGGGTCTTCTTTCACGTTGATTTAGATATTTTTTGATCTCGTATGGACGCTTATATATTTTCTTGTTATTGTTTGATTTACGTGTTTTGATCACCCTAAAGACAGCTTGGTCGGCCATCAGTTTTTCGGGTTAATTAAAATTCCAGAATTTTAAAGCGTAGTATACGGATAATGCCAGAAGCATGAAACGAATTTCATGTCTCATTGTTGTCAGTTGCGGATGTTCATGCACAAAGCTATACACATTCACGATGACATTGACTTACGATTTCCAGACGTGAATAAGCAATCATTTTATGTATGAAAGATACTGTAGCGGTATTGACGGCGTAAATCAACCCACACATTTTTTTTTTTACTTTACGGATGTGTAAGCAAAATAAAAGCAAACAAGAGAAAGAACTCAATAAAATAAATTTTCATAACAGGACAATATTTATATTTATATATGTAAAAGGTTTTACATGAATTGTTAATATTAGTTACTTCACTTTGACTTTACTACTGAAATTAGTCTTAACTGAGCTGACAAAAAGCTGAATTAACTTGTTGTTCAAAATGTTCACTGAAACAGAGTTTAAAGAATCCTGTAAAGCTGAAAATATGTTGATAAACTTTTAGCTTTGAAGAAGTGAATGTTTCGTAATGTCTAATTTGTTTTCGATGCTCGTAGTTGAATGTATTGTTCGTAATTTTCATAATTAAGTTTCATAAGATTCAATAGCGTGACTGAATAGTTTTAATAAGTTCCAGAATAAGTAGGTGAGTGAGTTGTTTAGTTGAAACATTTAGCTTGAATTACAGTGAAGTTGTTTCATATTAAAGAACTTGAGATTTTAATACTTCGCTGCAGTAATGATACAAGCATCGTGAACTCGTTTAGTAAATGCTAGTCGTAAATTCTCACTGACTAGGTGAATCAGTCTAGAGTCTGATAAGTTTTGTTTTGCTGATTGAGAAACAATGTACGTGAAGATACATGAGATTATTTTAATATTTATTGTTCAATTAGAAGTTAAGGTTTTCTGAAAATATGTATGAGGGTGTGATCCGTTTTTTGCACGAAAATCGACATTGATGCAAAAGTGGTAGCGGAATGCTAAAATATATCGTCTTGTATACCTTATTATTCTTGATAATGAAATTACACAATTGTAACTCAGAATTATATTATAAAATAACATTAATTATGAACCCACATATTAATTAACCCGTAAACTTAGCTTAATCCCAAATCAGAGACACGGGGAACTCACTGAAATTTTAGGTTCACTAATATAGTGAATTGTTCTGTTCAAAGCACGTATTTTCATATACTTTGCCTAAAACTCTTGAAAAACTTCGCATACAAAAGCATAATTTCATATTTAGTACGACTAAGAGTAAAATTTTTATTTTTTTACCATAAAACGTAGTTCAATATATAGAAAAGGTGATTTTTGATTTTTTTCTCAGTTTCTAATTTTGGGAGAGAGACTATTATCACCGCACAGTAATATTACAACCAACGTTATTATCACCGTGCATACATAGGTTAATTGTTCTGTGGATAATACAGGTGTATAGATAGGCTGGTATCAGAAATATTGTTAACAACTGTAATTATTTGAGGTAGCTGGTTAGAGGGGAAATTATAAAGAGAATAATTTTCAGAACTTTGTTTATCACTCAAACATCCTTTACAATGGCTACAGAGTTACAGCGGGCATGTTTTGCAAACAGTCACACTTCCAATCAGCCTGCCAACTACTGTAGAATAAGTTTTAGATTATCCTTTTCCTACCAGCAACGCAACATCGAAGAAAACATTTACGTAGAAGTTCAGTGTGTGGCGACAATACACAGACAGCCTTTTATAAAATACCTTTTAATTGTAATATGAAATGAATGTAATTCTATGAAATATCTTTAAATTCCTATAGCGGTAATTGATAAGTAGTAACCATCAGATATTTTAGATATTCAAAAAATCTTCATTAGATAGGTAAGAACTTTTTCTGGCTTTAAATAATCTGCAAAACGGTTGACAAAGACAACAAAACAAATCAATCAATCTAAATAAAATGTTTCTTGATTGTGAATAAATTCTATATATTTTTAAAAAAAGATAATAACTTCGAGAATAAAAATAAGTAATAACATTTATGGAAAACAAATACTGCTGAGTAAAAATCATGCTTTAAATCGAAAGATTTGTTACTATAATTTAAAGTAACACATTGCATTATTTAGCAACATTTGTGTTTGACTAGTTAAATAATATTGGATGCAGATATTATGTGAGTGAAAGTTTTAATCTTAATCGTTGAGTAATTAAAAATATAATGTTAACTTTGAAATAAAAGTCAAGACTGACAGTATGTTAATCAGTTACTTGAATAGTTCAGTGCTAAAAAGGTATTTATAAATTGTCCATTTCAACAAACATATTATGATAATGGGAAATATTAGCTTCAGAATTTACAAAAGCATATGAATATCTCATAAATTTATTAATTCATTAAATTATACGTAGTCTGAAGAAAAATTGTCGGGACTGTTGCCTTGGTAGCGGATGTACCAAGAGAGAAGCTGATTGACACAGAATTACTTTGAAGATTTTCCGGTATACGGATTAAGTTATAACGTTCTCTATCTTCCGTTGTTTATAGCAGTCCTTGGAATGAAAGAATTAAGAGTGTGATCCTCTCACCACACCACTTTTGTTCCAGTATCTTTATGACCCCCCAAAAAAAAAACAACAATAAAAAAGAATACAAAAATAACATTTCTTTTACGGAAAATTGTATAATTGTATAATTTCCTTTTTGTTAGCGCCCTAAATGCAGTGATAAATATAAATAATGATCATATCGATCGATCATAAATTTCATATAAACATTCCGGCAAAAACAGCAGATTAAGCTATGGAATTATTGATCTGAGCTCGTATATATATATATATATATATATATATATATATATATATATATATATATATATATGTTTGAAAAGGTACAGAAGCTTATGAAGGCATTAAAAACAAAAAAAAAAAATTATTGTAGGCCATGATAGATTTAAAACAAAAACAAACCCCAGTCGACCGGTTTCGTCCCCTCTCATCAGAACTGTTAACGGGGAACTAAAATTATGAGGGAAAGAAAAAGAAAACGTCTGTTATGGATGACATGAATGAGTGGACAGACAGAAAAAATATTATAAAAATTATACCAACAAAGATGATAGAAGCGCAACACAGCAAGTTCAAGCAAACAATCTCTTTGTTTACAAAGAACAGGTTGCCTGGACCTGATGTAAAGCGTCTCCAACACTTTAAGATGGAATAATGAGTGCGAACTGGCCAAAACGGAAAACCAGTTCACACTGAAATCCATCGTACAAGTAGGATTCTTTATAAAGTGATCCACAATCGAAGACCCATACGTGTTATGAATGGTATCGCCCAAAATCTATTTTTTATTCAGTATTATAGCAGGTACGTGTTGTTTAATTCTAACGTCCAACCGCTGTGTCGTTCTACCTATGTAATCGCATCCACAACTACATTTGAAATGGTAAATAACAGAATTAATATGGGGGGGGGAGGTAGAAAATTTTTACACATAGATGAAATTACGGACTTAGTTTGAAAGACAACACGAACGTTTGCTGCAAAATAACACGAACGTGAACTACATGAAATACGCTTGGCGAAGGATTCACTAATGCTACCCAATCACGGTAAACAAAGATAGACCGGACACTTACCCACTGAAGCAGGTTTGATTTTGTTGAACCTGGCAGTCTCATCTCGAATAACCGATTGAACAATGTTCAACGGATAACCATTGTTCACAAAGATCTAAGTTAAACAACTGATTTCATGTATCAAGGTTTCACCCGAACAAATCATTAGCGCCCTATATGTCAGGGTCCTAATCAAATTTATCTTTTGTCGTTTAGGACAAAAGGAGTCCCATCGAGTATATAGTCCTGTAAAAGTAGACTTCCTGTAAACAGAGGTAATAAACGAGGAAGGACTTTTTTGAACAAGAACATCTAAGAAGGGCAATGGACCACTGACCTCCTTATCTACTGTAAATTTAAGGGCAGGATGAACATCGTTGAGTAAGGAAAAAAATTGATCCACTTCCGATTCAGGGCTGAACACACAAAAAGTGTCATCCACATACCGAAAGTAAACCTTGGGTTGGGCAGAACTTAACATAAGGCTTTCCTCATAAAAACCCACAAAAATATTTGCCAACACGGGACCCAAAGGGGAACCGATCGCTACAATCGATCTGGCAATACATGATATTGTCGAAACTAAAATCGACAAACATGGTGGCAAATTTCATGAGTTCAACGAACACATCTTCAGGTATATTAGGAGGAGTCAAATTACTACGATATAACATATCGCTGCAAATATCAATAGTCTCCGATAAAGGAACACACGTGAAGAGGCTGCAGATGTCAAAGGAACACATAAATCCATCAGTGGCATCACAATTCCGAATGAATTTGGAAAAAGAAAATGAATCTTTAATACAAAAGGAACTGTAATGCTGCAACACTGGTTGCAACAATATAGCAAGCCACTTTGCGACTTTATGCTGTGAAGACCCAATCATCGATAAAATGGGTCTCAACGGGACACCCTTTTTATGAATCTTGGGTAATCCATAAAGATGGAGACGAATAGAGTCATGCTGTCTCAATTGCTCCGCCATTTCAGAAGATAGAACACCACTTTTTACCCATTTGACAAGACGTTTCTGAAATCGAATTTCAGAAGTCACCATAGAATCATGAGTGTCAATGGAACCAAGACGTTGAAACTTGGAAGGATCATTCAGTATATTTAACATTTTGTTAATGTAGTCATGACGGTCCATGAGGACAACACCTGATCCCTTATCCGGTTTCGTAATAACCAAAGAATGGTTATTCTTAAGGGATTTAATAACCTTATGGTGTTCACTTCTCCATTTCGATTCAGAGAAAGAAATAGGAGAACTAGCATAAGAATGAGCCAAATCATTCAATTTGGCTCGAAAATCGCTTGATTTATCACACGATACAGGTTAAAGCTACGAGAGTTGAGCATAAAATAGTTCAAATTCAGAAAAAATATTCTCCCTACTAATAAAGTAAAAGGAATGCTAAAGTCTAGGCCATGGGCCAAGATAGCAAGCTCAATCTCTGAAGGAGATTAAGACAAATTAACTACATTTTTTCTAGCATTTGGTTCAACCATACAGCCAAATCTCTTGGAGATAAGATGTTTTAACTTATTCTGAAAACTGCTAGCCATCTTAGAACGACAACGTGCAGATATTAAACCAACATAACGGGCAAAGCGGATCCTATCAAAATATGATAAATAATTACCTGCCTCACGCCATAACAGATTATATCTTCTTTGTAGGCCCAAATCCTGGTTAGAAAATTGTAAGAGAAAATCCTTAATAAAGGCTCTCTCTATGCTCCAACCAGACAACAACTTAGCCCGCCTAATCCGAAAGAAAATAAAAGACGAGCAAACCTGGTGCTGAAGAATGTAAAAAAGTTGTCTTCACCTTCAATGTTTAAATTTTAGACCTAATCTGTAAAATTTTATTCAATTTTCTAATTGACTCAGGGGAGTACCTTTTCTTAAAATATTTAAATATGTTTGAAACAGTACAGAAGCTTATTAAGGCATTAAAAACAATCAATTTTATATTGTAGGCCATGATAGATTTCAAACAAAAACAAACACCAGTCGACCGGTTTCGTCCCCTCTCATCAGAACTGTTAACGGGGAACTAAAATTATGAGGGAAAGAAAAAGAAAACGTCTGTTATGGATGACATGAATGAGTGGACAGGGAGAAAAAAAAAATTATCATAAAAATTATACCAACAAAGATGCTAGAAGCGCAGCACAGCAAGTCCAAGCAAACAATCTTCCTGTCCACTCGTTCATGAATGAGCTGGAAATAATTTATGCGTTTAAAATTAGTTTATTGAATTTCCATTTCAAGTTTTGCGGAAAGTGTATAACAATTAAGAGCATAACGATGTTACGCACGGATTTTTATATTTCCGTTTTTTTTGTTTTTTTTTTTCGTGGATAATAGGTCGCCACAAGGTGATGATGACATTTAAGAGGAAAATGTCGAGGCTAGGTATCGACTACAAGACTAAACCAGGGGGACAAATGAAATTCAGATTGAGAAAAATATGTCAACAAAGCAAATTTAATTATCTGAACCAGGATGTTTGCTCTTTTTTAATAAAAAGATTCCAGGGTTTAGAAGAATGACCTTGGATTTTTTACTCGGGTAAATCATTCACTGTCTCTTGAGTTCCCGTGTAGCTTATTCGTGTGCTTTCTACTCTCATTATTACACTATATTAACTATTTGTCTTTCTTTATTTCGCTACTTATTACCTTATTTCTTTCTATTCAAAATCTTAGAATATTAGACAAAATACATGACAGTATAGAAATAGCTCTTATCTCTCTACATTCAGCTGCGAACAAACTTCGTGTTTGGCGATTTCATGCGACTTTATCATTCCATTACTAATGTTGTTGCCAGTATTAAGACTTTTAATTTTCTCTCGCTTAATTCTCTCTGACAAATAATTGACTTCCCTACTCGTTTCCTTTATAATTCTGACCAACATGCCCCCCCTTTACTTAATTAGATCCTTACTTCTTCATCTCACTCTTGACGTACTTAGAAATTCTCTCCCCTTGGCAATTCAGAACACGCCGTCATATCTGTTGATATTTCCTGACTAATTTCCTGACTAATCTATTAGGCATGAACCTCCTATTCACTAAACTTCTTTCTGTTCCCAGAGTAATGACTGGGATACTATCATCGGCGATCAGACTCTGAACTATCCCTTGCAAGCAACAAAAATGATATGTGCTGTATACGGCCAAGGTGCTTTAGCTGTCAGAAGTGTACGGAAGTGGTTCTCTTAGTTTATATTTGGAGATTGTAGCCTTATTGATGAAGAAAGCTAAGGTAGAACCTCCCATTACAGATGGCAACCAATTAATTGAGAATAACCCGTATTACACAAGGCGAGAATTGGCAGAAATAAAATACATAATAAAATCCACCATCCATGATCCCTTAGTGAAGCTTGGGTAGTCAAATCGCTACGATGTTTGGGTATTATATGACCTGAGTGAAAGGAATCTTTTAGATCGCAGTTCATCTGTTATTTGCAGTTTGAACGCAATGTAAATGAACCCGTTTTAAGAAAATTGTGTCAGATGATGAGAAATGGATCGTTTACAATAATGCTAAGCAAAAAGGATCCTAAGCTAAGTGACATACGCCAACTTTGGCCACCTTAAAAACAGGTCTTCATCCTAAAAAAAAAATTAATTCTGTGCATCTGGTGTGATTAGATTGGGAACAATTGATTCTGAAAAGTGCTGCTCGCAACTGGACGAATTAAAGGCAAAAAAATTCAAGAACTGGCGCCTTACAGGAAATGGTGTTGTTTTTCATCATCATAGTGCCATACCTCACTTGTACATTTGCGAGTGTTTTTTATGGTCCTTGTTTTTCTCACCATTTACCGAAACCTGTAAAATTTATTATCCACTTCTCTTTTCTTTAATTTCGTCCTGTGAATGATGAATTTTCTTAGATAATTCATCATTCACATTCATAACTCATCATTATTAAGTGTCTTAGAAATTTTTAGCTGTCTCTTTCTGATTTTAACTATAAGTTTTCTTCTCATTCTTTTATTTTCATGACATTTTCTTTCAATAGTGTTCTCAGCGCACATCGGCAGAACCACGTATTTTTGCAAAGAAAAATTGTCTAACATTTACTGCAATGCAGGATATTAGATAGTAGGCCAGCGCTATTTGCTTTGTTTCCTTGGACATTTTTCGATTCTGAATACCTTACTCAATTTCTGGAAAATCATTCTTTTTCTATTTTTTGTACTTTTGTATTTATGTCTTTTATTCTGCCGTCTCTTACTATGCTATACAGAATTAGATTTCCATACCTGCTTGATTTTTCTGTTTCTGATACCAACACACGCTTCGGCTGTTCAATTTTACAGAAAATCATACTGCACTAAAACATAGTTACTCTTTCATTTTCTCATCAATGCATAATAGTAATTACTTTAAGCATTAGAACCAAGATATGATTTAAAGCAGTAAGTTAATAACTCCTACCCATGATAAATTATACAATACAAGACTTATAAAAAGGTTATACAAGACTTATGCAAACGATTAAATTTGAATAATATATGAAAAACAAACGGTTTATTTGAATTTAAGATAATAATTTATAAATTATATATGGATATGTACTTGTTAGAGATAACATTACGCTTCAGTTTCTGAAGAATTCACTATCGGTACTTATTGTAAATCTCTCTCTCTCTCTCTCTCTCTCTCTATATATATATATATATATATATATATATATATATATATATATATATATATATTTATGCGTGTGTTTGTTTCCTTGTTTTGCTCTTATCTTATTAACTAAAATGTTTTCGCATTGGAAAGAAGCAGTAGAAAAATCTTTTGTTGCTAAACACGGATCGTATCGTGTGTATTTCAAGATGTTCAAAGAAACTGTTTTTTTTTAATATTATAGATAAATTTTGGCATCTAAAACCAAGTTCAGAAAGGAAAACATTTAAAGAATAAATTAATGTCACTGTAGTTCTAATATGTCTAAGGAGATAATTCTCATTTAAGTTTATTCAGTTATAGTTTTATTTTAAATCCATATGTATAGATGTTGAGAGTTCTTATGGTGACTGATTTAAATCTTGTCTAAATATCTTCACACTGGAATAAATGTTGATTCTACAACCGGACTTTACTTTCCGAATAACCTTGTAGATATGCATTTTAGTTGTCCTTAAAAGTGTATCAACACGACACATGAAGATTTTTTGGATAATAAAAAGATAAATAAATGTATGTTTTTGATAATAAAAACATAAATAAATTAAGATTATGAAAAATAAAAAAATGCACGCAATATGATTTTAAACCCGGAGAAAAAGTAAGTTGAAAAAGTTAATGTTAGTCATGACTCATAATTCTCAAAAAAAAAAAAAAATAAATAAAATGAATCAGCTCACAAAAAACCCCAAATATCTCCCTCCCATATAACACCCACCACGCCGCGTACATTCAAGCGAACCGCCCTCATTACTTCCATATTTCTTTAGTAAGGAGTAAATTTCATCCGGGGAGGTCTTTCCCAAGAACTGTTGCTTGGTGGAACAGAATCTGAGGAAGATATTTTCGCACAACCAGTACAATCTTAACCTCTTCAAGTCTAGGGTTAACCGTCATCATTCACACAATTCCACATAAACTGCGGCCCTTACTCTTATCTCACACACAATAACCGTCTTCAGTAAACCTCTACCTTTAGTGGTCTCTGGGCCTTGTAGATGATGAACATTAATAAAAAAAGAAAAAAAAAAGAAAATGTCAATTCAATTCAACACAGAGAGAAATGGTGTAATATCAATATATCCGGTGCAAAAGGAACAGGCAAACCATTGCACTGTTCTGGCTTGACTGTAACCATGAACCACAATTGTGAGGTGGATGAAAACGCAGCGGCATATAAATCGCTAACTGGATGAATGATGATGATGAATTAAGAAGACAGTAGATATCACGTTTGAAATTTTTGAAAATCAAAGTTGGATGTTTTGTATGAATTCCTGTGTCTTCCTTTTCTGTGTTTATTACCATCTTTGTGTCATTTAAATATCTAACATTTTGGTCGCTAATACTGAATCCTGGTAAAACTTCTAATTCTCTCACTACTGGACTATAAAATAAATGGCCAAACATAACCTATAGAAAGAGGTCCTACAACTTCCGTCTCTTTTTCTTTACAGTAAGTATTCTTAATCTGTTTTTAATGATATACTTTACACGATAATAGAAGTGTCAAAGGAAATAATAACATTGGACGTATTCATCTCCTTATCATATGATGTTTAATTAAAAATTTATTTACGAAATGATAGCGAATTTTAACCCGTCAACGTAAATTTCGAGACCAACTTGAATGTTCTTAATTGCTTTCTTGACGAGTTACTGCTGGCAGATTAATTCTTTCTCTAGAATTTTTTTGCCTTTCTTTGACATTTTGTTGGCCTCCCGTATATAATTTTGCTATTTTTCTTTTTTGCATTTACATTAGGGCTGTATCTTAGCAATAACGGCATCTGATATTTTATTCCCAGATTTTGAATTCTTTTCTTAAATTATCAACTTCGAAATCGATCTCTTACCCTGTGTGAAATCAATGTATTAAATGTCCACTGTCAATTAAAAAGAAAATATATATCCATCCACCTGCGACAACAAATAAAAACGTTTTCTTCAAGAAATAAGCTTGTTCTTTTGTTTTTTTTTTCTGAAAATATTTTGCGCTTATAGATTGATATACGTATATATCTTAACATTGAAAATATACATAATTTTTTTTTCTTTTTAGACTATGATATTGGATTTTCTGTTTAGGTTTATTTAAATTATTGATTAGATCTATAATCCCAACCTTAAGTTTAATCATATTTAATGCACTGAACGCAAATGCCTAAAATATTTGCACGGCTATATATTTATAGCCATACGTTGCTTTGTCAAAAAATACACCGGAAACATTGCATTAACTTAATGATTATATTATTAGGCTGGTGCAAAAATAATGACGTAATAATGTCGTTTTTTGACGTTAAAAATACGTAAAAAACGACATTATTACGTCATTGCACCAACCTAATATATAATTGTTATTGGACCTACCTTTACGGACTAAATGGACTAGTCCTATTACTATATATACAGGGAGATTATGCTCGGCCCGGTAGTACGCTGCCTTTGTGAGCTTCCGAGTCGGCGTTCTGTCGAACTCTCTGCTAATGCAGAGAGTAACTCAGACGAAGCTTTGCCGAAGGACAATGTTTCGTTCGGGGAGGTAGACAGGGCCTGAACCTGTCTAGGCGGGTTCAAAAGCTATATTTTTGGCCGAGCCTACGGGCTCGGAGAGACCCACATTAAACCGGACTTGTGCCACATTCGGTCCTCGTGGGTGGATTGATAAATACCGAGCTGTCTACAGTTGACCTGTTACAGTTAAACAGTCGAACTCTCTGTCTTCTGGCAGAAAGGAACCCGGACGAGGCTCCGCTGAAGGGCAGAGTCTCGTTCGGGGAGGTTGACTGCTGTTGAACCCGTTTATGCGGGTTCAAAGAAGGATTATTTTTGGCCGAGCCTACGGGCTCGGAGATCCCACATTAAACCGGCCTTGTGCCACATGTAACCCTCGTGGGGGTAACTAAATATCGCTGTCTACATTTGAAGAGTTGACTACTGTACTTTGTCGTCAGTCGGACGTGCAACTCTTTTGTATTAGTTCTTTTGTTTAATATGTTTTCACTAAAGTGCTGAGTTCGATTTTTTTTCGGACCTATCCTGGGTTCACAACAATAATAATGGCTGATATCTCGTAGCCATGTAAGTCCATCTACCAAGGCGGCTAACAATCCCTGTTGCAGTCGCCTGCTCAGGTATATTTTTGTTTGTTCAACACCAACAGAGCCGACATGTAGTTTATACTGCAACTATAGTGAGCAATACTTAGTTATTGTTTCTTGGGAGAGAGGGCATTATATTGCGTGAGCAACAGTCTTAATAAGGCCATTACAATCAAACCCTCGGTCACGATGACTGGCACAAACATGGACGGTTCCCAAGTAGTTCCATCTATTCAGTTGTACACACATGGATCGACCCATAACTGTGTGATGTTTTTCAGGGACTTTCCTAAAGTGACGCACACTGGGATCGCTTCTCCATCATGATGCTTCCTCCCTGACATTGCCATTTGATCCCTGGTCTTATAGTCTTGAAACAAACATTTCATATTCATTATTAATGTGAGTGGTATGGCGGGTTCTTGCTGTAAAGTTAGAACTGGCGGTACCAAGGTATGCAGATCGGCCGAGCACTATCCATGGAAGTAATCATAGAGCAGTGATCGGCTTGTCACATGCCGCCTCTGTGTGTGTGTGTGTGTGCGTGTGAGAGAGAGAGAGAGAGAGAGAGAGAGAGAGAGAGAGAGAGAGAAAAAGAGAGAGGTGGGAAGGTGGAAAATAATTCTTCTCTAACAAGTGCTCGGATAATCTATCGTAACTGGAAAGTGATGACTAGGCTCTGTTACCACACAAATATGACAACAGTACTTCATTTTAAGAATGATTTGACTCTTGTAAAGATATAGGATAGTATGTGGAGTTAGGTACTTAGTAGAGTGGTCCAAAGATTCGACCATTTTTCATATTTGAGATTTTTATGCAGAAAAAACGGCACATCAGAAAGAGGTTTCTGTTAGAGCAATGTCGTTAAACTAAATTAACTTAAAGAATAAAGCAATTTCAAGACCAATTTTAAAATTACTATTAATAATGGGTCTGGTTTTCATTCAAACTCCTCCCGGTAATAATAATCCTAATTTCGTATGGCTTATATGCGTAAATTGAAAAAGCTGAGAGGAAAATACTGACAACATTAAAATAGAAAAATAAATTAAAATATTATTAATTGAAGCATACATTAATGATAGCAGTGAAAGAAAGGTAAGGATTTTTTTTTAATTTCTTAATAATATAAACGCTATATTTAATTTGAGAAGGCATCCCTTTTGTTTAACAATATGATTGAAGTTTTAAAACGGAGATTTACTCAAACATGCGTATCCGCTAACTTGTAACGTTTAAGTTAATAATAATGGTTGATTTGAAATAAAATCCATTAATTCCAAATAAATATCAAAAAATCATTATTCCATCGGAAAATTATTAATATTTGAATTATTTGAATTTTTCTCTCCTATAATGCACATCTTCAAATTTTATTACAAAAAAAAAAAAAATTGAAATTGAAAGTAAAAATATAATTACATTAATAGTTAATTTCAAAGTAGTTACCCGCTATTTCTAAAAATAATCATCATATAAATTCTATAAATAGGAAGTTGCATGGCATCGAGCTTAAAATTTGCCTTTGGTGGCGATTAAGAGCATTTTTAAAGAAACATTCTCGAAAAAAGCATAAGGTATTAAAGCAAAATATCATTCAAAATTAATGTTTTTTGTGAAAGAAAAACAGTGTCAAAGTTAGGATTAGGAAAGAAATATGGCGTTCAAATGTGAATTATTAATTTCTTTCGTAGTTGAGTTCAAGATAAAACGCTTTCCAAAAATCAGATAACGTTAACACTAAGAGGTCATAAATATTCTTGAAGTGGAACATTATTTTGTAAAAAAAAAACGGAAGAAATGAAAAAAATAATTGGCAGAGAAGGAAAAAAAGAGAAAATCGCAGAATCAGTAACAGAAGATGCCAAATAGTTACTGTCTTTTATTCCTAACATCAATATAACTCGGGAATACGAAAGAAACTTATAAACGAATGTTATTATTTCTATGGTTTACAGCTGCATCACGTTGAAATATCTGTTCCAGTACGATCATCCATGTTAAGTAACGTTGAGCCAGTTCAATACATAGATGGGTGAATGCTTGGGAACAGAAGATGTTGTAAGCTTAGATATCCGTGTGGTGTAATGGATAATGACTTTGAATTGTTACCCGGAGAGGTAAGTTCCAACAACAGCTGACTTCATTATATTCAATTAGATGCAAATACTTTCTGGAAAATTATGAATCCACCTCTTCTACCCCAAGTGTGTGTTATTTAGTTAAACTTGTATCAGCAAATTATTAGGATTTCCAAACAATTCTTAGAATCTAAAAGATATTTTCTGGCTTTGAATAACCTGCAAAAGGGTGATGATACGTAAAAAAACACCCTCAATCAATCAATCATGAAAAAGATTAAGCGTTCCGATGATGACACACGAATTCGATTCTTACATTAGTTTAGTTTTCAATAAGCTAACTTCTTGATAATAATAATAATAGTGACATAGAGAGAAGTCCTAAAGTTATGCTAACGTTGAAAAATGATGGATGAACATAAAGCTTTTATCACTGTAATCATTATCATTAAAAAAATCTTACAATCTAAACTTATTTTCTGTCTTTAAATGAGCTGCAAATGTTTGAGATAGAAAACGAATCAATAAATTATTTAATATTTCTATACATCATTTTCAGTAAAACTTTATAATTTTAAATCTCTATTAAAATTGAGATTATTGATTAGTATATCGATCAATTTAGACCATAGTTACTTAAACCGTAATAAAGAAATCGTTTGGGGTGTCGGTGGTTCACAGTCAAAAAAAAAGTAATTTTTACATCTCTAAAAAAATTCAAACTTTAGTTTCCTATTAATAGTGAACGGATAAAACCCCGTCTTATATTAGGTTGGTGCAAAAATAATGACGTAATAATGTCGTTTTTTGACGTATTTTTTAACGTTACAAAACGACATTATTACGTCATTATTTTTGCACCAACTTAATATATCAGGCTGTAGATCAGCATATTCCCATCATGATTACACATATCTTTTTCTTTAGGGAAAAAAATATGTTCTACTCGAAACGATTCGAGTATGAATAATAAATAAATCAATAAAAGAACGAAAGAAATCTCGCGCTGAGGTAATTGTTTTATTTGTTTGTTTTTCTGTAGATGATCTTAGACGTTTGAGCGTTAACGCAAACCGATTACTTCCGGAAATGGCTATAGTAACGAAAATTGAAACGGTAACCATAGTAACAAGAGGATCTGATCTGTGTGTCGCCTAATCTTTGTGTGCAACATTGAACAATTAATCCCGCTATTTCTCTATTACTGAAGATGGATGTTTTATCTTTATACTTGCTTTTATTATATTTTTCTTTGTATGTAATTATTGGTGATCACCATTATTCATTTGGTCAGTATTTTTTTTTCTTCTTACCGTTTATAAGATTTATTCCTTTATACTGATATTCTTATTTGTTGTCTGATATTATTGTTGTTTTTCTCATCTATTTTCAGATTGATTCATCTCTTTAGAAGAAAAACTATTTACAACGCTGATAGAACGAAATCGGAGGTACTTAAATGGACCTTTAAAACGTTGCTATATTCGAAAGACAATAAGATTGATCAGAAAACTGTGTTAATATAATCACTTCCCCTTAGATTTACACTTATTGCGTAGACTGAGGTTGTTTTGAGTTGTACGTCCAAAACAGATTCTATGGTCCAATACATATGAATGTTGTTGGTCGTAAATATTCATTGTACATTGTTGTTGATCATAGATAATTAAGATATAATTACCACAGACCGTATATATTCATTGAAAAATAATGTCTTCAATGTTTAAATCCCCCAAAAAGTGAATAATTAATATAATAACTAAGTGATAGAAGATGAATATTTATTAAATATGATAGTATACATATATTGCGAAATGAATAAAGTCCGACAATTTATTTATTAAAGACATTTTTATGTTTAACGTTCTTTTTATAGATACAAGTATTTAAGTAAATGCTCTGTTTATAATAAACAGTATTAAATAACATTTACCGGCCTGAATGTCCAAGAAATTTTCATAGAAAATATTCGTCCTCTGACAGGATTCGAACCTGCATCCTATACGGAACCGTCATATACGCTGACATGCCTTGACCGCTCGGCCATCAAAGAACGTTCGTTAGGCTGAGTCAAATTTACTGTTTAGAAACTTCAATCTTCCATGAATTTCGTACATTTATAACTGCTCATGGTGTATCGAATGTAAACAAATGACGTCATATATTACCAAATGGACAAAGTTTATAAACAGTAAATTCGACCTTGCCTTGGTGGCCGAGCGGTCAAGGCACGTCAGCGTAAATGACGGTTCCGTATAGGATGCAGGTTCGAATCCTGTCAAAGGACGAATATTTTCTATGAAAATTTCTCGGACATTCAGGCTGGTAAATGTTATTTAATATTGTTTATTACAAACAGAGCATTTACTTAAATACTTGTATCTATAAAAAGAACGTTAAACCTAAAAATGTCTTTAATATATATATATATATATATATATACAATTCAAATTTGTAAAATGCAAAATGAATCCCCCGAAAACATAATGGTGAAATACAGATTTTTTTGGTTTATATTTTTTGCTTCTATCGTTAGTGTTGTTATCACAAAAACTAACAAAGAGGGGACAATAGTCCGAATATATATAGTGTAAATAATAGGTTAATAGTGAGTTTAATCTATGACTATAACTCTATTGCATGAGTTACTCCATTAACATATATGCCTATTAAGGCATCAAAGTAATTATCCATTGAGTGAAAAAATATGATTTGATAATGTTTTCCAATTTGAGTAAATATATACTTATATAAAGAAGGCTTTTTTAACATTTAAAGTTATTCACATTCCGTTAAAAATAAGGTATATTTTGTTTTATGTTATTGAGAAGTAACATAAACAAAATATAGGTGATGTACTTTCTCGTTGAGTTCGACGTATGAAGATCCGACGATCACCTACTAATTATCTGCATTCATATAACAGGTGAACTGTGCGGAATTAATTAGATGTAGATGTCAGAGAACCAGCACACACTTTTTGGGATCTGTCGAGAGCAAAGTAACGTTGCAATGACGGCCCTAATGTGTTGTTATCGCGAAGTTTAACCTCTCCGGATCACAGTTAATACCAATCAGTACACGTCTCTAGGCGCAAACATGCAATATAATGATCGAGTTATGCTTTCACGACTTTCCTTTCCAACCTGAAGTCTTTTTATAGTGAAACAAACGCTAAAAAGATTGCTAACCAAAGCTCCATATACTTTGATCAAGGGCAGCTAGACAGGCTAGTTCTCACTCTGGTACTTTACATCGTTCCGTGGGTATTTATATAGTTATGTAGACATATATATGCACCAGCAGCATGGCCGGGAGTTGTCCGTGCTTGATTCAAAAATCGTACGACTCATGCAGCAATCGCTATCACTTGACTTAAAATATTTTTGCCCTTCCTTGCCTTTAAAGGAGTGCCCTTTGCCGTGCTGATGTTGCTACAAGCCTTACTTCTTGCCTATCTCACACTGCGAGTTTTTTCTAAGCTCTATACTAAACATTAAATCCGTTACGAAAAAAGAACTAAACAAAATGAACACAAAACAGTCAGTTTTAAAAAGGACTCGTAACTGGAAAAAGCCGAATGAAAAAAGAATGTTAACAACAAATACTTTTTGGCACCCAACCAAGTTTCTTCGGAATCAGAATGAGTTTAAGCAAGCCAATTCCAGTAAAGTGCCATGCAGATTTAAATTTTTCCCACTTGTGACGAATGCAGCTATCGATTTTTTTTTTGCTAGCAGGCTAGTTAACAATCGTGTCAGTCAGCTGTTGGCTCTCACGCTGGCTAATACAATCTTTCTACCTATTTGTGGCAACCAGGTCTCACTCTGGCGAGTAGAAAATGGCCACAAACTACATGAAAACTGCCGTTGAAGCATGAAAAAATCGATTATTTCCACTATCGATGGAAGTTGGGAAATGCAAAGACGGTCTTGGCCTTCGCGCTAACTTGGAGCAAGTGCATGTAAATTTTGGTGCAAATCCATCGAAAATTGCGGCTGTGCATTCATTACACACACACACACACACACACACACACACGCACATCCTGCCTTTTATAGATAGAGATTTTACTTAATCTATTATATACATTATGATTATTATATTTATTTGAAGGTATATATGTATTGTTATAATTATTTCTTTCAACTTTTAAACATTGACCTGAGTTTTCTATTATTGTTTATTGTTTTTTGTACAACTAACCTCAAAATCGTTTGTCTTATTTTTTCTTTCTGGTTTTGATTTGCTAAAGAAATTTCCTACTCTCGTTCATTTTTTATCACTTGATAGTTTAATCTTTTGAGAGTACTAACACATAAAGTATAAATTATATATATTATTGTCTGTTAAATAATGACTTTATAATCTCCAAGTGGTTTAGGCTTAAATCGCGATTTATGTTTCCATTTTTGTATCTTTTTCTAAAATTAACAAAGTTTTCGATATTTGCGTTTGTACTGTTTCGTAATTTTTCTTGCTTTCTCTCTTTTTTGTATATCTAACATTTTATATATTAAAAAAAAAACTTTCAATTATTGAGCTTCTAAGACACGTAATGTTTATATATAGTTATGTGTACATTATATATAGTATTTATCAATACATTATATATGTTCCAAAGGTTTAGCCAATGGGTTATATTGGAGACAGGTTTTCACAGCCTATGAAATGCTTCCCTGGCATACATTTCAAATAGCCTCTGACAACTAAATTCAGTTCAAAGTCTGTGAATACGTGAAACCTGAAAAATGTCACCTCGTAACCAACTGCTTTTGGTACATAGACCTCAACAACCCAGGATGGTAGTCCATTTGGCAGAAGAAAAACCCTAATTATAAACCTTTGCTGCCTTGCGGTCATATCCAAAGGCAGAGAAGTATATGGAAATAGATCTAAGCAGAAAAGACGGAGTGAAGATTCGAAGGCGAATGGCTGTCAAAATTTACAATTTTCCGGCAGTGTAGCCGTCCCCAAAATTAATGAGTTGTATTCTTTTGGATCCTGTCAGTACGATCGATAAATGTATTCTGGGTGGCACACGGCCTCCATTGCCTGCACCCTGGATAGGTCACACCAGTTCACCCGGAAAGGACTGAATTTTGACCAAACAAGGGACTACACCATTTTTCTCCTAAGATAAACGCATTTCTACTGTATATATGTTATAATGCTTGTATCAAATAGTAGTTCGGGTTAATAATATTCCACAGGAAAACACGGTACCCCAAGATTAGTGAAAGAACTGTTTATTGATGCATTACTAGCGGATATCGTTGTCAGTGCGATGCACACTTTCTGACTCTCAATGTTTAACACTTTAGTGTAGGGAAGGTCGGTAGTCTTTTTACACCCCACCTTCCTTTTTAATATACGCGTTCTCTTTTAAATAAGTATTTTCTTGTTTTGGGGGTCACCTTCCAAAACTTCTCTTGGGTTTATTTTTCTTTTATTAACACATTGTTTTTCTGTAGTTATAATTGAAGTTAGCAAGCTAAAAGTATCGGAGAGTACTTCCACAGAGAAATATCTTTGTTGGGTTTCTATTTTTTAGTTTTTATTTACCCCCACAAATGAGTCAGATTCTATGTAGTCTGCACCCACTAATACCAAAGGATTATTTTTCTTATTCAAATGCCTTAGTTTTTAAAGTTTTACGAGCAAACGAAACATAACATACAATTATGTTTTGAAAACATTTCTTTTTTTTTGGTTTTCGTTTCACGAGGCGTCTCAAAAACGTTGAAGTAAAAAATTAAAATGGACACAGGCAGCGACATTGTCATAAGTAGATTAATTAATTATGACAATGTCGCTGCATGTGAGCAATTGATTTTTTTACTTCAACGTTTTTACTTTTAACCTTCAATTATTTTCTGATATTTTTCAAATTTTGACTTGTCAATATAATTTTATTGAATTAGAAAGTGTTGCATTTTCGTTTTGATTTTAGAGGACGTTGTATACACCACAGTTTTCCACATTGGAAGCATTTTTTTATTTTTAAATAAGGAATCCGCTTTAAAATTCATTCCTCCGCAAGCATAGCTCAACTTAGGTGCATTAATTCCTTTTGTCTTCTTTACACTTTAGACGCACTATGTGCACTTGTATAATATCATTCTCTTCAATCTTTGACATTCTTCGGACACTGTCAGTGAGGAGAATTTTGAGAGTTTTAAAATGCGCAAACGAACTTCATCTTTAATCGAAGTTAACACGGGGAAAAAAATGAAACATTTACAAATATCTGGGAATAGTTCTTTCTGTTTAAATTTTTCGTATCTGCGATTGACAATATAAGCATAAGTAAATAAAAAAAAAGTACACAAAACCTCTTTTTGTTGTGTCTACTTAAGCATTGTGAACGTGTGTGAATTAAAGATATTCTTTCACTAAATATTTCAGACAAAATGAACGGTTTCCTCAAACGTAATATTTTCTTCCTTTCTTTTTTCATTTAAAATATATTTGTTTTTCGTGCTCTGAAGAACCCACTTTCCTTAAAGATTTTAGCGTCTGTTTGTTTGTTGTCGAAATCCTCTAATGGTTTTGGAGAGAGACCGCCATAAGCAAATGTATCCTGAAACTACTTCACGAAGGGTATTTGGCCAAGTATATTTAATTTTGATCAAAATGGCTCCCAGTGGATGATTGTTGAGAAAACTCACACGGATTTTCCCCTTTGATTTAAATTAAATTTAATTTTGAACAAAGTAATGACTCCAAGGATACTTGAATAAGTATATTTCATTTTCATAAAAGGGCTTCCTGGAGAGCAGAAAAGCCCATTGATTTTTTTTTTTTGCTTTGATTTAAATTAAATTTAAATATGAATCATATCAAAAATATAGAAGAAGAATGCCAGAAGATGGATGTCACATCTGCAAGATCATTGAGTAATATTGAAATGCATCATTTTTCTCCACGAATTATAACAATGATTTAAAATCAATCATTATAGTCTTACAAAAAATGTGTGACACCAAGCAAGTCGTAGGTAATTCGCTTACTATGTATATATAATAGGCTGAGAACAAATAGGAAATATTTATGAATCTAACATGTTTCACTCTTATTAAAGCTTTAAAAATGAGACATTTTATATTGATAAACGTTTACTATTTGTTCTTCAGCTAATATCTACATTGGATTCGGATATATATATATATATATATATATATATATATATATATATATATATATATATATATATATATATACACGCACACAGTACCACTTGAAAATTTGTGAATCCTACACAGAGATGGCCAATGTGAAAACATAAATTGAACTCAAACTTGGGTTTCAGATGGATTTCTTACCTAACTGACTTCCTCAACAGACAGAGTGTCGGTTCACATACTTTTTCGTTTTTGGTGAATTAAATGTACTTTTTAAATAAATAATACAAATATACCTTTCTTTTGCTTATATTCATTATTGTAATGTCCGCTTTACCAATTGGTGTTTGGGTGCACATTCAGAAGTTCTAATGAAATTTTTCACGATGTCTGTCTTGGGCGTCACAACCGTTCAAACACCACTACATTAGATTTTGTTTAGATTTTGTGTTTGCATATTTGGACATGTTCATAAAAATCGAAACTAATCGATAACATCTCGAACAGATTCAAAAAAGTTTCTAGAGAATTATGGCATACGGAATCAAACTCAGTTTGGATGAATGCCAATTTCTCAGGAATAATTTAAATTACTTGTGACAAATAATTGATGAAAATGAACATAGACCAGACCCGTCAAGTATGAGTCCTATTAAAATATAGCTGCCCCGAAAAAAACTTTACTCGTTTACAATCATTTCTGTGGCATGCAAACTACTACAAACTTTATGTGCCAAACACGCATATAATAAGTATGTCTTTGAATTATTAAAAAAGGTGTAGTGAATGCCAAAATCCAATTGATGACAAAGAGTATGTTAAGATCTGAATACATACTTGATGGAGCGAAGTGAACGACAATATTCGACATTGATGTGCGCATTGAACGCTTTTGTTAGCAGGGGACAGTATGGCACTACCCATCTGTTATCCACTTGGTGGCCCCTTACCACGGCTGTAAATCCTCCCTGAGTGGGACTCCTTCGCTGTTACAGTGGATAACCATCGCTCCCTGTAATGGTTTCGCTCACGAAATCTCCTGGGTATGCCGGGTGTCTTTGCCGTCGCTGTTGTGACAGCTGGTGAAATTGTAATGCGACCCGCAGGGACCATGAATCCTGTTGGTTGTCACTATTTCGTACAATTCAGGTTCAGCCGACGGATCAGGAATTTAAGCAGAAATAAGATGATCGATTTTCTGTGGCCTCAATCTTGTCGCAAAGCCAAATTAGTATATGTGCGTGAGGCAGGCCGCGTTTCTGCAAATCAATAGTATGCGGGCGACAGCAAACAGCCCCCAAAAGTCAGCGAGTGTGGATGCAGCCTCGCTGAAGTTATTTAAAGGGGCGTGACTTTTCATTCATTGGTGTAGCCTCGACAACGGCGTGCATGATTTGGCAAGCGCAAGGCTTAGCCGCAAAAGGGGTCAAGCTGATCTCTGCATATGCAGCTTGGCTCTAACGCACGTTATGCCGGCGATGGGAATGCAAGGAGATGCAATGAAGCGTTTGCTCGTTTGGTTTGTGCTAACCGTTTGCCGCCATTAGCTTTGAAATGGTTTAGGAGGAAGCCCTGCTGTTTTAGCGCAAAATCTCCCCGTCAGGTCTGGGAAGCGGCCTGGGCTAGGGAAAAAGTTTTATAAAATTGGAAAATGGACTGCTGAGTGCGGAACCATTTTCACTCAGCAAGTATCTGTTTTTTTTTCAGTAAAGACGCGAATAAAGGAAGAGCTTATTTTGGTTAGATGCAAAAGTGTTGACGAATATATCATTTGTGGCTCAAAGTCAGACCTGGTAGCAGGGATAAAAAAGCCTGATTTCAATGGCCCTGCACCCATTCCAGAATTTGAGGTCAAATGTTTTCTTCCACTCCACTGCACACATTGACCTGTTTCTTCCCGCGCATAGCGTGACCTTAAATTAATTTGCATTTAGGAAATACCCAACCGGAAAAAAAAAAAATTTCTAAGAGTTGACCGATTGACTATTTGCACTCTGTTTGGGGGGCACTCAGAGTTGAAACTTCACATACTGACTCCCAATAGCCTCCTCATAAATCTGGTCGGTTTTCGCTAAAAACCGACACGCGATTCAGGCGCAATCTGGGCGTGTCGGTTTTTAGGTTTTATCGATTTTCCTCGCTGTTTAGGGGTCCGTGGTCATAAAACTTCTGGACACACCTTCTAATGGTAGACTCTAAGAGGGTGTCAAATTTGGTTGAAATGCCATCATTCTTTCTGTAAGCAGATGTTTTCGATTATCGATTTTTTCGATTATCGATTTTTTCGATTATCGATTTTTTCGATTATCGATTTTTTCGGAACCTGTGTCCTTACGGCAGCCAAACTTGTGATGAAAACTTGTGATGAGAACCGCATCAAAATCGGGTGATAAATGTGGCCTGGGCGAGGTAACAACTCCCATGACAGACACACAATATGAGTAATATAGATAGTAGTTATCTAACAATATATCAAGGATTTTACCAGTGGAACTAATGTTCGTAAGAAAATTGGTAAAGAAACTTCATCCTATTGGTCTAAAAGTCATCAACAGCTGATATAACATTATCGGCATCTGAGATACTGGTTCCCATTCAAGAGGTTTTTTTTTCATGCTGGGGAACAGATAGCAAGTCAGATGGGGCCGAGTTAGAAGAATAGTGAAAAGTGATCAACAAGTTCAAAGCATTGTCACGCACAGCAGCCCGCGAAGTCAAGGACTTCTGTTCTGGAGCATTGTCCTGCAGAAAAACAACAGCCCTTTCGTCAGTTATTCTAGATTTCCTATTTTAGTAACTATCCCAGAAAATTGGTTTAGTACTCTTCATTAATAGTCTGATCCTTTTGAAGATAGACAATAAAATCAATGCCTTTTGCCTCCCCAGGAAATAAGGCAATCAACTTCCGTGTCGTTGAAACGACTTTGTCCTATTTTGAGTAGGTGAAGAGGGGTGTTTCTTTGTCTTTGGCTCAAAATGACCAACTTAACACTCATCCTGGGTTAGGAAACTTTCAATGAATCCAGCTGATCAATGTTTTTCTAGGTGGTGACATTTACAGGACGACCAGACCTTTTGTGTTCAAGACTCTCCGCTTCCCACCTAAATTCTGAATTTTTGAAACGAGAATTTGTCATATTTGGAGTATTTTATTAAGACAAGTATGGTCTTAGTTTTTGTTACACTCACAAAATTTCGTCTGTTTCACAGTGAAGAACCACCAAAGAAGTCATAGGCCTGAAGATGGCCATAAATACAACAGTCGAAACGTTGAAACAAAGATGAGAATGGAAAGGCGCATAACTATTTGCAATTTGTTCACCATAAAATATAAATACGTATGCTATGGTCGGCTACTATTCGTTTCCGAGCGCACCCGCCTGCCAGGGCAAATAGCAAATCCCAATCACAGATTCCTCCTCAGCTCATAGAATTCACTAGGCTTATACTAAAACTGCATACTGAGCGGATTTAGTCAACGTTTCTGGGAGAGAGCGTATAATCTGGCGTGATCAAGGCCAGCCGGCTCAAACTTTTGCGTTTGCTTGTTAGTAAAAATATTGACAGCTTCTGATCGGTTGCGTCAATCTTTGGTATGGCTTTCAGGCACATTCTAAATGACTCTTACCCCGGTCAAGTCACCTCCCTGACAAATCAACAATGGTGAAATTTGGAACCAGTTTTCATGGCCAGAAAACTAATGTTCTAAACACATGAATACTAGGCCAATATAGAAGTGTATAGGTTTTTATAATAGTAGAGTTACTGGCATTTATTTTTGAATTTTCAAATATATAGATGTTTCTATGGATCAAGAAAGCATGGTCCTCAAAAGTAAAACATATTCTTCAAATATTTCAATAAAAGAAATAAAATGTTTGAAATTGCAAACCACATATCCCAGAAAGCTACAACAAATTAAAAACACGGGTAAGATTAGAACAATTTGATGTAATGGACAATGATTCTGAAATAGAGCCAAGTTCGAATTCTGAATTCTTGAAATTCTAGTTCTGTAACCGACAGGGTATTTTAAGAAATTTGAGCACAACTGCTTCATCTGCGAAGCCTGTAAGAATTGTATATATTTATATTCATTGACGTTTGCTTGACGTTTACGGAAACTAAAGAATGTATCTAAATAGAGTTAAGTTAGGAAAATATAAGATGCGGAACAAACATTGTAAAAAGTAAGATAGTCAAGCATAAACAGAATCAAATAAAAGAACAAAAAGAAATGAAAAATGATAGAAAAATATTTAAAAAGAGTTATTTGTCTGATGTAGCCTTAAACATGGTTATGCAATTAACTACTATTAAACACATGGATATTTTACCAGCCACAATTCTACGTTAGGATACAATCTTTATGAATCTGTACATCCGTGTTCTCTGGTGTGCATATATGTATGGAAATGTGCTTGGGCATTAATGTGTAAATAAGTATAAACGAATCGGAAACTGGGAGGCACGAATTGAAGAGCCAATGAAGATGAAACTGATTAAATATATGTTCTTGGACGAGCTCTACAGCAATCGCCCACGTCCTGTCTTAAACTATCGACATCTCCATGCTAACATACAGGTGTAAATATAGAGAAAGTGTGTTAATGTATATATTTACAAAGCTTCGTCAACTGTACACAGGATCGAACTCTTGCAGGCAATCGCAGGAGAGATTCTCAGAAAGGGAGAGAGAAGCAATGAAGGAGAGTAATAAAGTGAGAGGAAATACGCAAGTGAACGGGAGAAAATAAAGAAGGCGCGGTTGAGATTTTTACTGGTGAAAATGTTGGAGTCTCTTGTGGACTGGGTTGGGTAAATAAGGATGGAAAATATGTGGCGAGGGTGCGCTGGACATTTTACACAAAGAAAGAAGTACTCGACTGGACAATCGATAGATTTACTTCAGTTATTGACTGACTGTCATGGACACAAGTTTCATTTGTCTGATGGTTTGCTGCCTTCCTTGCGTCTATTCACAGTCAGAAACAAAAAGGATGAAAAGAAAAAAGAAAATGGAGAAATCAGTGTGCTTCACACGTGTTTGTACATAATTAGAAATGTGTACACGTGTATGTTTATGCATTTCTACCTATTGATACATACGGGCAAGGAGAAGTACATACATTTACACAAGTGCGTCTCTCTACAGGAGTATGTAAAAATATATGTACACGTGTCACTTGATGTGTGGTTCTGAAGGCTACTTGTTATATACAAGCAAACTTGTATAAAAATGTATATTCAGGATCTATGCACCATCGTGTATGTGTCTGTAAGTATATAGATATTCATACACAATTTTTTCTGCTCCCACACACACGCACACACGCACACATGTACAGATATATATATATATACATATATATATATATATATAAATATGTGTGTGTGTGTGTGTGTGTATACACATACACACACAAACACACACACACACATATATATATATATATATATATATATATATATATATATATATATATATATATATATATATCAGATGTAACAGCAAAATTGCCCTAGGAGTGTAATAGCAAAATCGTTCTATTGTTAGATTAGG
Source organism: Acanthosepion lycidas (assembly GCA_963932145.1). NCBI lineage: Eukaryota > Metazoa > Mollusca > Cephalopoda > Sepiida > Sepiidae > Acanthosepion > Acanthosepion lycidas. Next base: position 142,006,479 of record OZ010574.1, read on the forward strand.
GTTTGAACCACTGTATCTTAGAAATGATTTCATGAATCTTACTGGAATTCTCCCAGGTTGTTATAACACTGTTCGACTCTACTTTGAGCAATAGGAGTGTGTAATTACTCTCTAAGCAAAACAGAAGTCTCGTTATGAATTTGCCCATAAACGAAAATGACATGTTCATAATTATCATAGCTAAAGAGAGGAAGCTCATGAAGGATTGAAATAAAGTTCTGTCCTGGAGTGACAAGATACCTTGCCCATTTCACGTACAATTTAATTTTCAAGTTTTGTTTTCAGTGCTCTTTGGACGGTCATATATGAAATTCCTCATTCGCGTTCCAAACCACTTTTGGGTTGAGTTGGATCTTTTCTAAGTGTTTTCTTTAGCTAAGTTGAAATGATGACCCTTCTGCCTGTTTTGACATCCTGATCCAGTTGTCCTCCCCACTGTTTTCTTTTTTGAACTTATTCGCCGTTCCCGTGATGATGCTTGAAAGGACTTTGAAGATGGAAGCCAGTGTATGAATGCTAGCGCCAATACTGAGGGCATAAATGGTCTTTTTTCCCTCACCTTTGCTCAGTTGTGTCTGACAAAAAACGCTTTTATTCTGTTATTTTTCTGTCTGAATATCTGAAAGGGTTTACATTGATTATTACACAAATGGTGGCAAGATGGCTAAACGTCTTCTCTGAAAACCTGGAAAAAAGAAACTCAGTTTAGTGTTTTTTACATATAACCTTTTTTATTTGTTGGTATACATTTCTATGTAAAAACGCAAATAAATCAAAGTGATTTTATTTTTTATGCTCATCTGTGTATACAAGTTAGTATTGATGATTATCACAGAGACACAGCTTCTCATTCTCTCTCTCAACCTTTATCCGATGCTTATAAAAATATATATCTACAAAATAAGTGACATAAATAATATACGAATATTATATGGACAAGTGCTGTATTTCTCTAAGAATCATATATTAGCAACTACACGCACACAGACACAAACATACACACACACACACACACATATATATATATATATATATAAATTCATGAATCATTCATACAAAAAACAAATATAGAGGTTAATGATTTAAATGGCGAGAATACTTCGTCGCAAACAATATAAATAAGATACATCAACCCCGAACCTGTATATGAATGATATGATCCCCGTTTATAAATTCCAGGTGCATAAGGTCTTTTTAATTTTTACAAGTTTTCGTCTGTTCCTACAGACATCATCAGGTATGGAAGTAGATTTTGTTCTTGTTTTTACTTCTCAGTAATAAGAGGACAACGAAAATAGAGATGTAATCCGAAAAAATGCTATGAAAAATGTGTTATTGTTTTGGAACGTGCGGTCGCAACGCTGAGTTTGAATTTAAATATTAAGGTTGTGCGTTTTTGTACAAATATAGCAATAAGAGAATTCTTTTTTACCGGTAGATTTTCGGTGAATATGGCATGAACTATATTGTTCAATAATTACAGTAATATCACACTTATAATCCGAGAGTTGCACGTTGGATCAGTTATTTTAATTTCAATTAAAAGGTGCAATTATAATTTATAAATTCATGAATCATTCATACAAAAAACAAATATAGAGGTTAATGATTTAAATGGCGAGAATACTTCCTCGCAAACAATATAAATAAGATACATCAACCCCGAACCTGTATGGAAAAGACGAAAGCTTGTAAAAAATTAAAAAGACCTTATGCAACTGGAATTTATAAACGGGGATCATATCATTCATATACAGCCAAAACTTATTTCTCACTCTCTCTCTCTCTCTCTCTCTCTCTATATATATATATATATATATATATATATATATATATATATATATACGTGTGTGTGTGTGTGTATAATGCTGGGGTGGAATGGTGTTATAGTTATCACCATGATAATAAAGGTAATGTTAAAAGTAACAGTTTCGCTACAAGGAAACAATTGGCATTCATTCTCTTAAAACACTTTTTCGTGAAAATAGATTTTTTAAGTTCAGTACCTTTTATAGCTCTTTCCAGTATTGATAGAGTTTTCCTTCCTAATATTTTAGCGGATGAGATGTGGAATGTCAATATCTTGACTATGTCATTATTTTCACCGCGTGTTACATGTTCTACCCGTTTTAGTTGTTGCTGCTGTTGTTAGTCCTCAAGTGATGTAGTTTGTCTGACTTGGAACAGTTCTTAGTGAGTCTGTTTCACTATTTCAAAGAATTTTCGCAGAAAGACTTTCTTTGTTAAGACTCTCAGTATTCACTCGCTCAAAGCCATTTTGTCACAATTGACCTTAGGAAGCAGTTGTATACAGTTAAGTATTTAGATATTTCTGAACGGGCTTGGCACCATGCATGTCACCCACATGAAAGTCTCATATCTGTGGAGACTTTTTAATTATATGACACGAGTTTTTCGTATGACGTTTTCATTTTGTAGTAATTTGCAATGTTGAGGCTAAACCTCCTCTGGCGCACCCTACGGTATGTTCAATATTTTTTTCTTATACTTCAGCTGTTATAAGGCCGAGATATCGTCATCCTGAAATTATGATAGATTTAGTGCATGTTTTATCACTGCACTCCAATTCCAGATCATAGTTTCTGTTTCGGGAAGGCATATCTTGGATCCTACTTTTTGTAACACTTGTTAATGATGTTGATTTTCTGTTCAAGATCATTCTTATCCCAACTATGAATATCGATATCATCAGTATAAGCTTTTTTAACATCATTACATTATCCTTAGGAAGGAAAGCAGTGTCGTTTTCTTTTATTGGTAAATTAGTTTGGGATCTGCGTATTTTTTAAAAAAATGTCACTTTTTCTTTCAGTTATTTGTGGAAATAGGAATCAACACTGCATATGAGTATCTGACGGACAGTAGATTACATTGTGGCTGGAAGCAGCAAGCCCGTGAACACCAATAATAGCTATAATGATATAAGATTTTATCTTCGATTATGCAGTCTTCCCACTACATAGTACGTTTTAAACAATCTATCTATCTATCTATCTATCTATCTATCTATCTATCTATCTATATATATATATATATATATATGTGTGTGTGTGGGGGGGTATACGCACGCGCACACACACATACAGGCTGCGATCGGTAAATAATCGCCACTTCATATGCGCGTTTGTTGTTTTTGATTTTGTCGATTGCGAAGTGTATATAGTAGGGTCAGTTGGGCAGCACAATGACGCAATTCATTCCTCCAGACATTTGGAAACAGCGTGTTGTACTGCTTGGCATTCGACAGTGCAGACGACATTTTGACAAATATATGTGTTAAATTGAGATGTCATTGGTATTTTTTCATTTTTCCGTCAAAGCTTATAAATAGAAAATTCAACAATAATGATAATTCATTTCAACATTTTTATTAAATCAAGTGAAAAAGGTATGTGTGATTATTGCTTCTTCATAGACTGCTGTGTAATTTCATCATTTCATCTGATCTGGATGTGCGTCTACTTATACAGAATATATCAGAAACTTATCAAACATTAAATTATATATTTTGGACCAAATTAAATATAATATATATCTCTCCATATATATATATATATATATATATATATATATATATATATATATATATAGATATATATATATATATATATATATGTGTGTGTGTGTGTGTGTGTGTGTGTGTGTGTGTGTGTGTGTGTGTGCGTGTAAAAATATATAGAAAATAGGAAAGAACTCGTTAGGTAAATAATCCAACGTTCTTTAGTATTTTTGTTATTATTTAAAAAAAATAGTGCTCGATACAAAAGTAGAGCCTAAATATAATTATTTATTTAAAAATATGACTCCAACGCTACATAAGATTTCTCATGTTTCAAAACATGAATCGAAAACTTCAATATAATTATTTGAATTAAATTGAATTAGAGTACCAAGCTCTGTTCCATCTTCAAGAGAAACTTTTTTTTTGAATAACTAATTCTTGAAATTTACGCATATTCATTATTAAAATTAAAATTACTATAGTAACGGCTAGAGCAATTATTTAAATAAAAGGGGAGTAAGGGTTAATAATTTGCATCAATATCTCAGTTTTCATGGTTTTGTGCATATAAAAAAACTGCCATAAGTCGCCAACGTTTGTTTTTTTTTTGACTTCATAAAGGTTTATATTTTTTGTTGGGCATTTAAACTATTTATTTAGACTATGGAGTTTAAAAAATATTTTATTGTTTCTTTGTTTTTATGCTAATTATTCAATGCAAAAATTTGATGATGTCGGCAAAAACCGTTAACTCATGTCTATTTTTAATAGATTTTTATTATTTAGAAACTTAATAATGTGTAGTTTTTCATGTAGGCATAAAGGGCATGGTTTTACAAGTTCTAGTTTTGTTATAATTTTCCATTTTACTTTTGGTGTTTTATTCATTTCCTTCAAATGCCAAAAATATTTAGATAGAGATGTCTGATTTCTTTTATTTATATTGTTGAAGGAGCACATGCTGCCCCCATCTGGTTTTAAATTCATTCTTCGTAGACCCAATATTAGTATTGACTCTCAATGGATGAGATGGTACATTCGTATACCACAGATTTTACGCGGCATTTATTTTCCAATGGGCAGTCTTCTGGGTTTCTACAATCACATAATTGTTCACTGTTTTTGTCTAATTTAAGTGTAGGGTTTTTATTAATACTATTCTGGCATGTGGGTTTATTCAGGATTTTATTATTGTGTATTTTTATTATACTTTCTAGATTTTCGGTGCACCTGTAACTTACTTTTAGGGTGTTTTTATTAAATATTTTACTAAGTTTACTATTGGTAGGAAAGTGTTTTTCAATTAATGCTAGGAATTTGTTTTAGCTTAATACTAATCATTTGGTTGAACGGAGGGGTATACCAAATAATTTTTCTTTTGCTGTTTTTTCCCGTCAGTACAATTGTTTCTATAATTGATATTAGCATTTTTGTATCCACTATTTTTTAGGGCTGCGTTATAAAAATTACTGTGCTGTTGGAATATTTCTTTATTAGCGGAGTTTATCCTGATTCTATTCTCTATTGATGAGGGTATATGTTTAATTATGAATGGAGTGTGGTTTGACTTCGGGTGTATATATAAGAGGTAGTATTAGGTTTTCCATAAGGAAGGTATGTGTTGTTTGTTAAATCTAGAGTTACGTCGACGAAGTTTACCCTTTTTAATTTAGTACAAACTGTTGTATTTTAAATTTAGATTTCTAAATACACTATATATAATCTTTCTAATTTTCTCTATTTGAAATTAGTAAAAGTTCTCACTACCATGAGCCCGTCATCTCTATACAGCCCCATGCCCTTAATATCTAATTCACGGTGCGCGGTCAGGTTGTACAGTATTAAAAGACCTACAGATCCTTCGATATTGACAGGTAGTAATCCACGATATCGAATTGTAATAGGGTGTAATCAGGTCTATTATCAATATTGGTAAACCAATTGATGACATCTTTGGTATTGATCCATAATTTTAATCCAAGGTCGTTTTTAATTTGCCAGGTAATACTTTCTAGGATTCTTTTGCTAATCTTACCGATGACAGGTCGGGTAGGGTTAATCATTCTTGTAGTAGGGTGTTATATATATATATATATATATATATATATATATATATATATATATATATATATATATACTCGGTGAAGAATGATCAATCCCAACTAAAACTTTGATGTATTTTCACGGAATCATCACGTAGTTAGGACCTCTTATGCGTAAAAATCGGCATTTTATATTCTTCAGCAAATTAAAATGTTACAACGATGTAGTTGATCTCTCACTGTTTCTCTGTCTCTCTCTTTCTTTCTTTCTATATATATATATATATATATATATATATATATATATACTGGACATGCATGTATCTGTTCAACTTGTGCTCCACAAATGCCCAAAGAAAATGGCAGTTATAACTCATAATACCCAACATAAGAAACCCAAGGTTTGGGCTTTGTGCCATGTTCAAAAATGCATTCGACGTTACCAATCTTCATTTCTACGTCGCACAATCTTAGGTTACCATTTGACAACATTCCTTCAAATCTGCAAGGCTGAAGTGGAAAACATGCGAGAGGTACGTATGTGCGTAGCCCTGCTGCAATATGCCATTCTCAAAATTTGTGTGAAGATATTTGTGGCAACATCTGATTTAATATGTGCTGTGGACACCATGTGGATGCATTGGCGAGCGTCTGATGTGGCACTATTGTGACACTGCTAGTACGAAATTAGAATTTCGATGGTTCATGGGAAAAACCCTTTAGGAACTGGAGAATTAGTAGGGTTGAAAATATTATAATCGTCAAGATGATGACATACAGTCGAATATGAAGCGCGAGAAAAAAACAAAAACAAAAACAGATCGTTTTCTTTCTGTAAGGCGAAAGACAATGGAATTGTTCGATATCACAAAGCCAGTAGTCTAAACAATGTGGAGTGCCGTTTTGTATGGTTCATATTGGAAAATTGACAATAGAGGATTTTTTTCAAGTCAAGGACATAGAAATAATTTTTAAAACAAAGTTTGTTAGAAAATATGTATTATTTTGAATACCTGACCGACTTGTTTGAGAGGGTAACATGGTTTCTCCAAATTTGAAGAATCTTATTAATTGATATGAATATTGATGAATCCTGAGATGCAGCGGGAATCGGGCAAAATACATATAAACAGAGCGCTTAAGCAACCCAGCAATTGGAGCGAAAGACGTCAAGAGACGCAGTCAAAACTAAACGAGACAGCAGCGGACGAAAGAGCTTCTGAACCCGACGTAACTTGCTAACGAGTGAAATCTCGACGGAACTCTTTCTTTATTGATTCAACCCGCTCCAATTTTTAGAAGAAAAAGACAAAGTCTTGTAATAGAAACTTTATTCTGAATGGTTAATTTTGTATTAAAAACTGTATAAAAAAATTGAAAATTAACCCCGTGACTTTCTTCGTTATTTTGATATGTTATTTTTTATTTTCGCCTGCGGAAGGATTATTTTGTCCTTTTGTGGCACGGTTAAACCACGGTCCGACCCAGCGCTTAATTCATTCCCACTCCTCTGTGATCAAAGAACAAAACGTCGGACAGAAACAATGAAGGAATGACTCATAAAAGCAGATAACGACCCGTTGACCGATGGCAATATTAACCAGAATGGGAACAACATAGTATCGAGCAGGGCCGACCATCTCATATCGTATTACGTGCCTAACCAGCATATCGTCTACAGCTGAATGTTCATTTGACCCAAATTGCCATCATTGTAGCCTCAGCGACAATTCATATGTAACATATTAAGCAATTATTTGAAATGTCCATCTAGCGCATCTAGGTTGGATGGAAAGTACTGGCCATTTCTAAATAAATTTTATTGTTTCCTCGGATTTATAAAAAGGCTAGCCGTATACGTATCTAAGCACTTCATGATAGGCGGCGTTTTTTATAAAAAACGGAGCAAACTTTTTTTCAAGTCTCTTAACTTTTGTCATTTGTGCTGGTTATGGTTACATTGACGAACCATGTCCAACTCTTTGTTTAAAATGGAAAAAAATCAGATGTTGAGGACCTCATTGACTAATTTTAGAAACTTTTATAACTTTAAAAAGGCATTTGATAGTTGGCGTGTGATTTATTGTGACTATTAAGATAATTCTCATGCAGATTGTTCAAGTGTTGTTCTATCTCACATAAAGTTTGCAAAATTTCAATATATTAAACCACATAAATTTACAGAATTTGATCATCCAGTTTGTGTAAGTGGTTAGATTATGAGAAATCTTTGAGAGAAAGATTTTACGATCGGAATTCGCGAAACCGTTCTTGGAATGTGCGGTTATTTAAAGTTTAATTTACATAGATACAACGAATGTTTTTTGCCTATTACTTTGTCGGAAAGCTTTTTTTTTAAATTCATACAGCACAGTATTTATACAACTTGGTCACCCAAATCGAGGTAAACATTCCAGAAAAAATTTCCCTGATTGAAACTGGCCGCACCGTTATGAAGACGTCTTGAAACTTAAAGCTTAAGTTTTATACACAGAATAAATATATCATTCCGCTTCCTTTGCCTATAAGTCCCTTTTGAATTCCTACACTATATAGTGTCTAAATTAATTTTAAAATAGTATAACCGATATATAATTTACCCAATCTGATATTAAATAACCCCGTCCTCCTCCAACAAAAAATAAAACGATTGCTTCAAAAAATTAATGATTCTTATATGGATCGAATAAGTAGCCTCAAAGTGAGCATCCAGCCTTACATATTCAGTTGTATCTCTGAAATCCTTGTTAGCCATTGTTAAATCACAGTATCATGCATGCCCGTGCTAAATCACTAACCAAGGAACAAGATGAACTATATGAGATTTTCTAAAATAAATTCCTTATTTTAATACCTGATATATTTTTCTGCATTAATGTCTATAAATTATTCAGTTGTGTAAATTATATTTTTGATACTCTTGTGAAAGATGGACAAAATAGTCTCTTAACTGATTGACATGAACTAAATAATAATGCTCTTCACAAACAGATGATGAATAATTAATACAGTAATGCACTTTCTTTGCGCGATTAAGTTTTGTCTGAATAGTTGTACTTTATTCTTTTATTGTTATTTTGATAAAATTTACTTCACATATAGATGAGATATCGTTTCTTTCTGAGAGGAGTTGTTGTTAATGCTTGTTTCAATGCAGGTCATAAAACAGTTGATAAAATCTCAAATGCCAACTCTCGGTAAAAGGTAATTACTGAGGATTTATCTCCTCGCTCAGAAAGTCTATTGCGACTCATCCTCTCTTCAGAGTTTAGTGTAACACATATATACGAGCCATTGCTAAAGATTGTTGGTACCTTGTACTGTTCCATGAAGAAACTGTTTTCTCCTACCATCTTCTATATTTACAAGAGTTAGATCAGTACATATATGGAATCTTGCTGCTATATCTGACCAACATTCACTTTCTAGCCATGACATAGTTCAAACATATAACTATTTTAATTGATTTTTATTTGAATTTACGTTAAAATAATTGTTATCAAGAAAAAAATAATACTTTGAAAAATCTGTTTCAAAGGAATCGCAAAAAAACATTCTTCAATTGGAAATAGATTGTCGTAAGAAATGCTATTATAATTATCATTGTAATTTATTGTTTATTTTATTTCTGATTCTAATAATACATAACAAAATATCAAATGCTGATTACAATTTCATTTTTTTTCAATTTTTTTTTTGAATCAGTTATCAATGTTTTCAATTTATTTTAATTCTAAGAATTTTTACAATTATTCTCATGGTATTTCAAATGATTATCTCGTTCAGTTACTCATTAACAAAAGGCAGTGGTTGTTCCCTCTTTCAAAAATACACAGTTTTTCATCCGTCTTTTCTTGGCCTTGTTTCGATCAACGCTTTTAAAGCTGTAAACGTAACAGTGACATTACAATAGCCAGCAACTACTTTGACCCGAAAACATCCGCTGATCTTTCCATGAAATTCTTTGTTCCTTTTATCGATTTTCCTCACATAAACAGCAAATCAAAGTTTGCACTGAATTAAACTAATTCTCTTACTAGTTTCAATATCACAAACATAGGTAATTAATACTTGTATGTGTATGTGAGTGTCTGCGTCTATCCGCATGCGAGCTATGTTTTTCTTCGTTTGCTACTGTGCTAATATATCAAAAGGTCACCAAGTGTGATCAGCAAACAATTTGAAAAGCGAGTGAATCTGAATCTTACTGAATAGCTGCCTGTGCTGTAACTCTATATCTGAATCAGCTAAATTTGGTAGTTATCTATAAGTTAAAAGTTGTTGTTTTATGTGCATCTAGAGTAGAATGCTGAGAATACTATGAACCAAACGTGGAAACAAGAAGGTCACTTATCAAAAAGTTGAAATTTCTAGGGCAAATAACAAGGAAATAAGACTTGAAGAATTTGATAATGACAGGCAAGATAGACAGCGAAAAATGCGGCATAACCTAACTCACGAGCTTGTGTAAATGGTCGGCAAAAAATAAGAAAAGAAAAAAAAGATGACAAAAAGATAAAATTTAAAGGCCAGGAAGAAAAATGTTAATGTAGGTTTTAACATAAGACAGATATTAGCAACTGATATCCAAATATAACATAGGGATCACTTCAAAGAAAGGCTAGAAATATTCGAGCTAATCTTATAGAAAAAAGTTGAAAAACAAAAAGATCCATAACCTGCATTAAATAAAATACACTTTCTAACAAGAAATTGTTAATTAGTGTATATTTTTACTTTATTGAAATAAATTTCTTTACGACTTAATTTATTAAAATTAATTAAACGATATTCACTAAGTAAGGTTTTAATCCTTAATAAATTACATTTATTTGGTCATAAAAAAGATTATGTTTTTTTGATACTGAGTTGTCTCGGTGCTGATTTGTGTCGGTGCTCAGTCGGCGATGTAAGTCCCTTTCCGCACTGAGATGTATGTAGAACCCACCATGCTCTTATGATATTATCAATTATATCCACACCTTCTAAAATATCAAATCGTCTCTAGTTTGCTGACATGTCAACCCGTCAAGGACAGCAATACCTCAGCCATTTTTAAAAGACGGTTTTCATCGTTTAAAAAACGGCGGAAAAATCCTGCCTTCCTATATTTTGATCCTTATTTCGTTTAGTTTAATTTATATAGAGATTGCTCTTAACACCTTCACTTTTAATACGAGAAAAAAATGTTTTCTAGGTGACATTCAAAAATGTCCATGAACTTCTGTGCAGTTTGGGTCTACGCGCCGTTAAATTTTGGAATTTCTGAGGTTGTTTGATCTTTTGAAGGTGACTCCTTTATTTATAATGATACTTTCCAGTTATTTGATGAATTTCTTGATATTAACATGTAATTCATCTTAACATAGAGGATAATTATTAGACAACTGGAAAGGATCATTATAAAAATGAAAAGACATAATTATCTATATTATTCAATGAAAGACACAAACAAACGCACACATACTCTCCGTCTCTCTCTCTCTCTTTCACACACACACACACACACACACACACACATATATATATATGCATACATTCAATTAGATCAACAATAATTCATATTTGTATTACATTTTGCTTTTATGAAAAATTACACACATAAAATAAAATTCATGAAGAGATTCTATGAAATCATATATTTCGTCTGAATATACCACTGCTTATAAGCAAAGCATATCCACACAAACACACACAACCATACATATGCACGCACACACACATATGTATATATATGAAGAAATATAGTTTTATGGTGTGCTACATTTAGAGGATATATTGCTCAGTTTCAGAGATAGAGCGTGTGTAAATATAAAATTGGATATTGAAATCTGATGATTACGTCTAGCATGAAACAGTTTGTCGCATCTAAGTGTTGACTTCAGTGTTCACTTTTATACATATATATATATATATATATATATATATATATATATGTGTGTGTGTGTGTGTGCGCGTGTGTGTGTGTGCATGCTTCTTCAAACGTTTTTTTTTCATCAAGATATTTATCTTAAAAAACTGATTTTGCCTTTCTTCTTGATATAAATTATCTAGATATAAATTAATAAATCATATAATTTTATTTACAAATTGAACTGCTGATTTTCAAATTAATTTAATTAAACAATTTTTCGTCTCTATTTACCGCCTAAACTCTTCATGCATAATCTTCTTATCTTAAATCACATTTCCTTTTCCCTCGTAAGTGCTTTAAAGATAAATTCTGTGCCTCGGGAAATTTTAGATTTTTGTATTAAATTAAATTAAAAAGAAAAAATATAAAAAATAGTGCTATTACTCCTCCTCCTCCTCTGCTTACTACTACTACTACTGCTACTACTACTACTACTAATGATAATGTTCATATACATACTCGCATGGATTCTTTATGCTAGCTTGCTTACAAGGAAATCTTGTAAATATCATATCCTCTTTCATATTTCTATTACATAGTTATCAATAAGCATGCATACAGAGACTGAAGGTAAGGATTATGACAGCAGTCACCACCTTAAACAATGAGAGAATCCAGAAGTCGTCTGGAGGCCGTGGTTGAAAACAATGGCGTTTTATTGAATAAATTAATTCTTTATTATTTCAAGATATTTTTGTGTAATATTGGTAAATATACTTTTTAAAATGAGATGTCATTATTATGTGCATTTTTGCGTAATTTGACGACAATTTATCAATCGCCCCCTGTATATATACCGGATTCTCCCGTCCCTTTTCGATGTGTGGGGTTAAAGCAATTCAGTTCTTAGAACTGAACGGCAAGATAGCTCGCACATATTATTGGATTATAGGGGTGAGCTAACCGTTTCGAAGTGCCGTATACAAAGAACTATTACGTATAGTGGTAGAAGGCCACCAAATCACTCTCCTAGGTTTTAGAATTCTTTTACTGGTACCCGATGTCATAAGACTGTTTGTCTATTTAACCATAGTTCGGTGCCGGTAGAAGAAATTGATTGATATCGTTCCCAAGGCTATTTGCACGTAAGTGAATCTAGCGAAATCGACTGGAATTCGAACTCACCTTTCTGATTCTTCAATCCACTATGCTTTACTCCCCAATGACACCCCCAGTGTATTACATACCACACACACATACTCTCTCTCTAATTATCTCTCTCCCTCTCAAATCTATCTATCTATCTATCTATCTATCTATCTATCTATCTATCTATCTATCTATATATATATATATATATAAACACACCTATACATATATGTGTGTGTTTGTGAGAGAGGTTGTATTTAACTGCCTAATCTTATTTGAAAGGATTCTTTTTTGTAAGTTAACATCGTATCGTATTCATTGCGCCCGAAATCTCTGCATCGGAGTAGAGGAATCCGGACGAAGCTTTGCCCAGGGAGAAGTTCCAACAGAATATTTTTGGCCGAGCCTACGGGCTCGGAAAACCCACGGTAAACTCGGCCTTGTGCCACATACATCCCTCGTAGAGGGGTATAAAATATTAACGTGTCGGCCGAAGTAGGGCAGAAAAAAGTCTGCCAAAATATAGGTTTTCGTCTGTTCCGGTCTCACCAGAACTACCCAAAGCTAGGAGCCTCTCCACTTGATCCACTCGAGATCCATCCCTATCTCCCTCCACTACCCTGTTAGTTCAATATCACTCCCCTCACTCTTCTACTTCTTCTCCAACCCACCGTGCCCGGGAAAAAAAAGAAAAAAAAAATTCCGTGACACAAAAAAACATTTGCAAGGTAGATGTGGATCAAGTGAAGAAGCGCCTGTCAAGCCATGAAAGATCTTTACTGGGTCTTCCGATGAAAATGTATACAGTGTATGTGTAAACCATTGAGGACCCTAGAAACTTTCCTTATGCTAATATGGTAATCACTTGTGTAAGGGACACATGTGGCTACCAAAAAGTTTGGGCGCATCTGGTGGAAACGCCAGAAGCATTCCCCAAAATTTAAATGCTGAAAACAGATGATGATTACTTGACAATATTGTTCGGGGAGGGTCCCTGTCATGCTCCATCCCTCCCTATATAGGTGTGTGAAATTAACATATCCCACGGACGTCGGCGGGATTGTCCTGGAAGGACGAATGACGTCATAGCTGGGTGTGGGGAGCCGAGGACAATGTATCGGGGTCCTGACTAACGCAGATTTCTGGCCGGTATATGAGTAATCTTGTTCTTTTCTAATTTTTCTTTTTTCAGACTTAATCGATATTTTTCAAGATAGCCAGTATTTTTGGCTTGAGGGATCGGAGTAAAGTTGCTTGTCTGCTTCGTGATCTCTTGTCGTTTGACGTGGATGCCACCGCGATTCAAGGGACCCTCTTTATTTGCAACGTTGATGCTTGTGTGCTGTCTGGTGGCTTTCTCGTCTATTCAGCATATGTCGTGTGACATGTAATCACAATTTAAATTATGGCACCTTTTGTGTGTGTATATATATATATATATATATATATATATATATATATATATATATATATATATATATATACATACATATAGATACATATATATATATATATATATATATATATATGTATATATATGTATATATATATATGTATATATATATATATATATATATGTATACGTCGATTCATATAATTTGTTAATTGTAAGATGTCATCTGCTGTAATACCGCGAGATATGTCAAGAATTGCTTCCCACAACTCAGCGTTGCTCCTCAATTGTCGTCCGTTGGCGTACAATCTTCACTTCATGATGCTCCATCAAATAATATATGGTTAACGTAAACATATGTGTTTTTAATAATGGTTTATATTATTATATATTATATTTTTACGAAACACATGCTCCATACTTTATCTCTGGATAGAAATAAATCATCTTTCCAATGACTACGTACTTTTTAAATATTGGTTTTCTTTTATCCAGTGGATATCCACACACACACATATATATATATATATATATATATATATATATATATATATATATATATATATATATATATATATATATATATATATATATGCGTGTGTGCGTTTGATTAAAATATAGATTTTTTTCTTTCTATCTCTCTATTTATCTATCTATCTGGTAATTAATTCTTTTCCCCAAGTCTTGCAGTTATTTACCTCTTCCAACTTTCGTACGTAATTTCCAGTGTTTTCACAAACATTTTTTATCAAGTAATCTTTGATTATAAACTTCTTTGTAGCTCTTCACTGTGTTAGGAATAACGAAATTCAGCTTGTTTGAAGCCGGGCCAGTTCTTCCGGAAACATTACCTTTTGCTTCTCTCACTCAAGGCTTGTTACAATGTTTCTTTGAAAGTTGTTCTTTTGTATTTTCTTAATATGATCTTTGTTTAAATTATATTATTCACACTAAACCTCAAAGCATCGACTTCTCATCAACCTCAAATCATTAGTTCGTCAGTGGATTCCAATCCCGAAACACATCAAAATTTCTCTACTCCGGGTTACTGGGTTTGTTTTTTTTTCCTTTTAGTTTTCCACTTTACTTGTTACATTCTTAATCCAATAAACTTCTGATTTTTATTACTTTTTCTTCCCAAATTTTCTCTGTGCTTTATTTTATTTTTTAAACTTTTTGTTACATATTCCGTTTTTTTTCTGACTGCTGCTGATTGATTGTTTCTTTTTGTGTTGGATTTCTTTTCATTTAATTCCCATTTTATTTCTTCTCTAAAAGGCCTTGTCCATCTATACTTTCAATTTACCTCCTTCAATGCATTCAATTGTGGAATCCAATTCATTAGTCCGACTTCATCATAGATTCTCTCTATCTTTTCTTTTCTAAAATCCATCGTATTCTCTTCAGTGTATTCTTTTTCTCAATACTTATTTTAATTTTTTTTATCTCTTCCTTGTCTTTATTTGCAAATTTCTTTCATTTCTTTCTTCTTCTTCACTACTTCAAATATTTTTCTTTCTTCTGTATTCCTTTCTTTCCTGTATCTTACTCATTCGTATCTTATTCTCTTTTTTATTGGAAACAGGAGTGCCGAGTTCCATTTCCAGTTGGGTTCGTGATATTCACTTACGCGCAAATATCCTTTGTAAAGGTAGAAATCCATATCGCATACCAACTGTGCCTAGGGTACTAGGACTTCTCTTAGTAAAACATTATTATCTAAAAAAGAAAGAACAACACTTAAAATATAAGCATATTATCTGGCTTAAAATAACCTGCAAATGGTTGATAAGCCGTAAAATTAAATCACACAATCATTTTTATAATTTTGTTTCCTGTTTTTATCTTATTCGTATTCTTCTGCGATTTTTTTTATTCTTTTTCTCTTCCCTAAATTCTTCCCATCGACTTCTTCTTTTTCCTTATTATTTATATTCACCATTTCTCTTTTTTTTCAACATCAGATTTTTATTCTTATTAACGATCTTTTTCGCTTTCTACTTCAATGCTTTTTCTATTGAGATTATGCTTCCCGCTTTTTCTACAATCATCTTTCTCTAAAAGTTGTTTAACTTTTCTGTTCCTTTGTTTAATTATCGTTCCTTTTGTCATCTTGTTTACAATTTAAAAAAATAAATAATTTGCATTGCTCATCCGATTTTTTAACAACTTCACTTTCTCTCTCTTTTTCTTTGCATCCCTTCTTCATTGAGGTAAAACATATTTAATTTTATTTCTACTATAAAGATAGAAATTTGAATGTATCTTGTGTATTTACCTGTTTGTGCACAACCTAATCCTCTCTGTCTACAAAGATCCCTTCGTCAAAATTCTTCATGATATAAAAATAGCCTTTTTTGTATACACTTCTTTGTGTTTATTTCATGTTCTATCCTGCATTACACAAAATATTTTCATGCTTAACATTTTTATTCTTCAGATAGTTTTCAATTATTATTTATTCTTCTTGGAATATTTCTACTTCACAATCTTTTTGAATTTATATTTTTCTATTTAGTATTGATTTTCTACTTTTCCTCACTTTCCTCTTCACGTTTATTGTACTTCAGCTTTTTCTACTAAGTGATTTTAATTAAAGAAAATAATATTTTATGATGTTCATAAAAATATCGATTTTTCTATTCTAAAAACAGTAAAATTATTTTGATCTCTCTCTTATTCTCTCCCTGTTTCTTCTTTCTTCTGATAGTTTTTCATGGATAACTTCCTTCTAAACATAGTCAGACTATTCAAGTTTATTTGGGAAGGATATTAGAATAATTCAGAAATTATACTGAATGCAAACCGCCTGCATGTGTCAGAGAATGAATTCAGTAAATACACAAAAATAAAAAAAAGATCTTAAGACAAAGATGTTTCCTCTCACCGGACTAATTCATCGTTTACAATGAGGCAATTCTGAAAGAATTGGAGGCCACATTCGCAACATTAAGATATGCTGATGACACAGTGTTGTTAGCAGACACGGAAAGAAAACGACAATCACGCCTAAAGAATAAAGAAAAAAACTAAGCATCAATTGTAAGAAGACAGAATATATGATTGTGATCAAAAGGAATAGACTACGATTCGAATTACTAAGAAATCGAGCAAGTACAACAACTTAAATATCTAGGAAATGTTTTAACAGCAGAAAATGCGACACTGAAATCCGAAGTAACATTGAAATAGCAAAAGATGCATTCCAAATGTTAAGCAAAGTATTAAGAAACAGTCAACTTTTGTTCGAAACAAAGGAAAAAATGATAGACTGTTATGTAATATAGGCCCTCCTATATGGTAGTGAATGACAGACAATCTCTTCATCTATAGAAGAGAATTCGAGCAAAAGAAAAGTGGTTCTACAAAAGGATGCTGAGATTTACATGTGAACCACGACGAAATTTGAGAAAATGGAAACAAAAAAGATCACTTACAGTTAGAACAAAAAAAGAGACAGTTGAAATTTCTATGATACATTATAAGAAAAGAGGGTATGGAAAAGTTAACACTCACATGATATGTTGAAGGCAAGAGGGACAAAGAGCACCAGTGAATACCAAACGAGTCTAATGTGTAAATATTTAGCAGAAGAAGAATGGGAATAGATAAACATTGGTAAGTGTTACAGAGGAAAAAAATTATGGAGAAACATCCTCACCCACTTCCTGAAGGGGAACAGCACGTAGAACAAAAGTCTTGGTTTTCTCAATTCTGAACATTTTTCGGTGATTTCTTCTATCTGAAAATGTAGCGTAGATGTCTTCATTCTAAAGACTTAACCTGAATGTGTTCCGTCTGAAGATTTAGGTTGGTTATGTTCCATCTGATAATGTAGCGTGAATGTCTTCCTTCTGAACATGTATGATGGATGACTTCGTTTTAAACATGTAGCATGGAGGTCTTTCTTCTGAATATATAGCTTAGATATGTTCTTTCTAAAATGGAGCGTATATGTCTCCCTTCTTCACATGTAGCATCGAGAGCTTCCTTCTGAACATGTAGTTTGGATATATCCCCTTTGATAATGTAGTGTAGATGTGTTCCTTTTGAACATATAACATGGGTGTCTTCTGAACATGTAGTGTTGATGTATCCATTCTGAATACGTATCTTGAATATATTCCTACTGGAGATGTATATTTGATATGTTCCGTCTGATAATGTTGCGTGGGTGTCGTCTTTCTCAACATGTAACATGGTTGTCTTCCCTCTTAACATGTAGGGTGGAGATATCCCTTCTGAATATGTCGCGTGGATGAATTCCTTCTGATCAGGTAGCGTGTATATTTTTCTTCCGAACCCGCAGAGTGGATGTCTTCTTTCTGAACATGTAAGGTGGCTATCTAACTTCTGAACATGTAGTGTGGATGTTTTCTTTTTGAACAATCAATGGATAAACTTAAAGTAAATTAGATGAAATCAGCGACGGAAAAGAAATAAACATTGCTCGTAAAGGATAAATAATTATTTCGAGCAATATGAAAAGGAGAAGAAGAAAAATACAGGAAATTGTGCATTTCTGCCATCGCCATGAGGAGAGTGATATAATAGTTTTATAAATTATATTTTTATCGTTAAAATCGTGGACAACTTTATTCAAATTTCAGTCTGTATTGGAAAAATAAATTTTCACCTTTGAATAAATTACCATAAAATTATACCGACGGGCACGAATAAATTTCAATGAGATGAATTCTATGCAAATTGCAGTTGGATAATAATATATTAGTTAAAACATGTCATTATAGTGATTTTCCAAGCGTAGCTTAGATGTGGCACAAGACTGAAAGTAGGGGGCACCCATTGAGAATCGAACTCACTACTCAGTGGTAATCGTTCTAGCGGTACAAGCTTGCTAACCATTACACCGCCTCGAGGTGCCCAAATAGCGATTTTCCAAGCGCAGCTCAGATGTGGTACAAGACCGAAAGCATGGGGGCACCAGTGAGGATCGAACTCACTACTCAGGCGTATTGTTCTAGCGAGACAAGCTTGCTAACCGTTACACAACCTCGAGGTGCCCCAAAACGCGTCATTATAAAATTGCTACAATATTGACGTAAACGAATTTAATCGTATCTACATGAAGTTCTTGGTCGAACCGAACAGCAGTTATTTAATAATTAAACATTTTTACACTTTCTCTAAAGTACAGTTTTTATAACATATAGAGTCTATTATGAGTCAGATTTGTATATTTATAATCCATTTTATAGTAACATTATGATCTCTTCAAATACAGTACGACTTTGCAAATTACATTTATTTTCTTTTGAAAGAAATTCCCTATATAATAGTACTACAAATATAAATACATGTAGGTACCTGGGCGTAGTGTAATGGTAAACAAGCTTGTCTTGCTAAATCAAATACAATTGAATAGTAAGCTCTATCATTGCTCTGTGCCCATACCTTGTGCCACATCTAAATTAAGCTTAGAACTGAATTTACAAGACACAAACATGAAAGAAAAATATAATAACTCACAAACCATAGAACGTACTCAAATGAATCTTCAACCACAAACAATTTATCATCATCATCATCATCATCATCATCATCATCATCATCATCATCATCATCATCAGCATCATCATCATCATCATCATCATCATCCCCCATCCTTGACTTTTGTAATCGTAGGGTAGATACGAATGCAAAAGCCACACACATTTCCACAAATGTCTATTAATGGCAGCCATCAGCAAACAGATAGCGTCATACCTGCCCATTTTTACATTGTCCAAATATTTTTTGCGTTGTCGTCCTCTCCTATGTCCACCTTCAACGTTGCTTGATGGTCTTGCGTAGGCTGTCGTGTATTGTAATGCGTCCATACCACGCCATTTTTCTCCGTTTGACAGTGGCAAGAAGAAGTTAATGATATTCCACAAAACTTGCAACCCTTTTCTAAACTCATTGTTTTTTCTCCAATAGAAAATGCCAAGGAGTTTTCTCATGCTTCGTTCCTTCTCACTGTATCTGCTAACAGTATCCACGTTTCACATCCATATTGGAGAATGGAAACTACCAGCAATGTGTACAAACAATTCTCATAGGAATACATACGATATGGCAATTGTGAATAAATAAAGAAAAAGAAATGATAACAAAGCTTCAACAGTAGCATCAGAAAGAAATAAAAATTAATGCCGCTGTGAATGCAGTCATACAGCAGCAGAGTTGAGAGCAGGAAGGATACAAAGACATTAATTTTAAAGCTCTACATTCAAGATTGTCCCACAGGACAATAACCCAGTGGACTAAAACGTTGTCTCGTGGATTTTGTTCATGAATTCAAGGCCCATTCATACAGAGAGTTGAAATAGGGCAAGCAAAATCTCATTAATATACAATTAAAAGGAAAAAGGACATGGAGAGCAAGACGACATTCTCTTCCCCATCATAAATTAAATCATAGATTTTCAGTATGGGATCATAGGACCTGATATATTTTTAATATTATAAGTAGTTGGCCCAAGGAAAATTGGCGGTTTTGAAATTCTGTTTTTTTCTACTAACGTAAAATTCTGAAAACAAAATCTGTTTTATTTTGGCTTGTAAGTTCAACTTGATATGTTGATACATAAACACCAGGACCAGTTTAGTTATAAGTCACGATTTATATTTTCTACTAGTTTGTTTTTGTAAATAAAATGTATTTCCTATTAAATGTAACTTCTATTAGTGCTTATGTGAGCCTAACATTTTTTGACACTAAAACTGGGCGACAGGGAATATAAGTTTGAGAAACTAAGCATTAAGTAAAGGATTCAGTTCGAAATTCTCTGAAGGTTACACAGATCAACACGTACAACATCCGAAATGTTGTGAAAATAACACTAAGGGTGATTACAATCGTTAGAATATGAATAATAAAAATGATGATATATACTAGAAACTCACAGAAAACCTTTTTCCTCTTTATGTCTACTAAAAATGTCTGCCCTCTCTTTCTGATTGTAAATATTCTTGTAACCCGAGAAAATATGGATATTTACTAGGTTCATTTTAGTGCAACAGAATACCTCAAATATGGAGTATAAATTAAGAATCGAACACAATAAAATGTCAATATTTTTTGTGACAAGCTGATCAGACATTACGACTCGGTACGATGTTGCATTCAAAGTGTACAGATATCGAATCAAAACCCGTGCATTAATTTTTCCAAACTTTCCTTAGTTCTACCAATTCTAACCTCACGGCTTAGGTCCGACATGCTACACACATTGGAGCGAACAAGCCTAACTACCTTCGTATTCCATTGGTGTGATGAAAGTTCCACTCGTGCAATCTCTTCCCACGAATCGCTGGTTTGTATCACCGAATCCCAAGGGAAAGATTCCCCGATCACTACAACCTTCACCTGTTCTACCTCTATCTTCCTCACATATCTACAAAAACTGCGCCACTTACTCTATAACCCTCTACCTCGAATATCCCTCTGGACATGTACAGCGTGAATACCATTGTAAGAATCTGTTCATAAGTGAGTAGATTTATATCGAATTATATATATCTCGTTTATAGAAGCCTATATTTTGCGGCATTGGTTACATTATAAAATTGCATGAAAAATCACTGAGTACTCATCCACTAGTTATAATAGGGATAAAGAAACCCTACTATAGGCAAGATGAAAACTATATCAGATACATAACTGTGCCAAAGTAAGAAAAAAAAACTGTTAAAGGAAAAAGATTAAAACGTCACAAAATAATTCTACATTCAAATCATGTCATCAATTTTATGATCTCATTATCGAAAATTCTGGTAACTCGTTACCAATATTTATCGTCCATCATTTTTTTTTATGGAGCCTTGTAAATAAAATCAAGTAATTGTTGCATTTATTGGGCATAAATCGGTATTTATGACATTTCAAATGTATTTTCGTTGAAGTGTTAATGCTGTACAGATTCTGTGAGATGTTTATTTTTAGATTACTCGCGCAAGGTTTCATTAAAACATTGACGATAACAGTTTATATTTATAACTACGTATCTACTCCGCCATACACATACACACACACACACACACACGCGTGCACACACACACACACGTATGCGCGCGCTCACACACACACACACGTATATATACGTGTGTGTGTGTGTGTATTTGATAAAACATAGTTTAATCTAGGCTACATCTTTGAGTAAAGGGCTAAATACCAGAATAGTGCATATGTAAATAAATATAAAGTCGAGCAAAAACAAAACGCAGGTCCTGAAGATTGCACCGAAGTATGGAACAGACTGTAACAGAGAGGGAGAGAGAGAGAGAGAGAGAGAGAGAGAGAGAGAGAGAGTGAGACATCGGTGTCTGTGTGGTAAGCAAGATTCCGTAGTCTACATCCTAGAATTGTCTTTCCTTGCTTTGAGTGTTGTATATTATTTGGTATTATCAACCAACATTTTTTCTTATATTGACAATTATCTTTTTGCTATCTGGGCCCTGGGTTCGATATGTACACAAATTACATTTTTCTTTAGACAGTCATAAATAATCCTACGATTGATTGTTTAGCATATTTTGCCAGTAGTAAGAATTAATGCTGTTTTTCATTATAAATATTGGAGATACAATATCCCAGAGGGTATCACAATTCAAGAAACTTATGTACACGCTGCGATGGATACATTGTCTAAATTATGGAAAAAGGAAAATAACACTGACATCTGCCAGTGTTTCATATCCAAGATCAAAACAAACCTGATTTTTAAAGATTTAATTTGTGTCACTCATCTCAACATTTCCTTCATGAAATATAAACAATATTCTCGTACAGTTTCAACAGATGATTTGATCGCCATTATTGCGTCTGTCCTTGGATTAATTGACAGCTTCTTGCTACCGCAATTTACCTATTTGCTTAAACGTTTGCATTACCCATTTTATCTCCTCGTGTTACCTTTACTGCGTAGCCCAGTCCATCTTATCGTTCCATACCTAATTCTACTTTTTCGTAGTTCAGTTTTGCTATTATACAGTTAAATGCTGTCGCAAGTTAATTCACCTCTGACTTTACTAAGCGGTCCAGTACATCTCAGTGTTTCAATACTTTTTAAACTTCAAAGCTTCAACGTTTTGGTTGCGTAACCTCTTCCTATAGCGACGTTTTCGTGCTACCAGAAAGCATGGTCGATAGCTAGGAGCTTTTTCCATACAGCTCCACTGCATTTTTAGTTTTCGTATACAACGAGGTTGCACCGCTTCAGCTTCGGAATCAATTACTATTCGCATTCTTACACAGCATTTCTACAACCCTTCAAATGGCTCTTACACGACGAACATCAGCACGTCAGCAACTGAAGACCCCTAATACCATTAACGTTACACATACAAAACAGCCGACTGCGGAGGAGCACATAATAATTCCGATTAAAGATGATCATATAGCGTCTCCTTTGCACTCTTCTGCGTACCGTGGCGATGACCAACGCGGCAGCTCTGCAAAGGTTACAAAAAAACCCAGGAGTGGCAACCTTAGCAGGCGTTCTAAAAAAGCTTCACTGACTAAGGGGAAACGGGAGCAGGATTCCATTGAGTGATGCTACTTGGGGGAGAAGCGGCTGGCATCTAATTCAACCTCTGCTTTGCACTCTTCTGAGTGCCGTGGCGATGACCGACCCGGCAGGTTTGCTAAGCGTGGCAAAATACAATGTCGAGGCAAACTTAGCAGGCGTTCTAAAAGAGCCTCTGAAGCAAAGAGAAAGCGGAAGGTGGAAAGCGAGGCTTTCCACACAATCTCAACGGAGGCAGTATGTTTTGTCACATGAAACGCTTGGCAAGCGTAGCTACCGTTTGCACTGCAAATCAGTTTACACATAAACGCTTGCAAGACAACAAAAACGTGGCTTCATCACAAGTGCTTCTGCGCTTTGGACAGAACCCGCATCGAAAAGCTACTCGCAATGCAGCCGACGCCACTGCAACTTCCATTCGACGGTCCCAGGAGAACACGGCTGAGAAAACCGAACGTAACGCAGCGAAAGCTGCGGCCATGTCCATTCGACGGTCCCAGAAATCCATGGCTGAGAAAACCGCACGCCATGCAGGTGACATCACTGCAACTTCTACTGCAAGGGCGTCGGAAAGTTCGGCGCAAAAGAGCACAATGCGGCAACGTGATGAAATTTCAACTTCCGCTGCTAGAGCTGTAGAAGGACCTAATGAAAAGCTTGAAAGGTTGCAGACCAGCGCCGCCATGCACAGCGAGGGCTCTGTAGCCCACCAAAGAAGTTTTGGTTTAAGCTGGTGTTTAATATTGAGCCAGTTTTGAGGATTTCCGATCGCAAATACCTCCAAATAGTATCCATGCCTGTTGTCTGTTGCCAAAAAATGGCCTGAAGAGTCTGCATGTTTGTGTTGTTCAGACGGAAGGTACAGTTGCCACATTTTCAAGAGGTACCTGCTCCGTTGAAAGCTCTGTTGGAGGGTTCCAGTCCAAACTCCAAACATTTCTTCGCAAAAATCAAACAGTACTATTGTGCCTTCCACATGACCTCTTTTGGTGGTAATGCTTTCCGCGAAGTCGGTTGGAATTACACCTTCCAGGTTCAAGGTAAGGTTTGCCATTGGATTGGGTCTTTTTTGCCGGGGACTGCCACTGATTCGGCCTTTCTACAAATATACTTCATAGTTGACTACAATCAACAGGCAGATGCCAGCATGTGCATTATTCCCGAGAACGATACACGCCAGGACAATCATCCTCGCAGGGATAACATAATGAGTCTCCGACAAATGCTCCATGAGACAAACAGCTATGTCCGCAGTTTTAAGTATGCTCTCGAAAATAACACTTCTACTGATTTCATTATTGTAATTGTTGCTGAAAAACGGCCTGAAAGAGAGCACAAACGTCGTTACAATTCTCACGCAATTAACGAAGTTTCCGTCATTATCAGCTGTGATCAGCACAACAGACGGGACAATATTATCGAATCGCAAGGCAGTGGGCTTCGAAGGATCAGTGAAACGCACCGGTCCTACAATGCACTGCAATATACATTTCTCATCCCTTACGGAGAAGATGGGTAGCACTTTGGCATTCTGCAACATGTATCAGCCTTAAAAACAGTGTATTGCAGGGCTTTCTACGCCTACCTAATGATGGTACGTGAGGGCGCATTCAATCATCTTCATCGAAGCCGGCAACTTTTTCATTAATTCATAGTAGACATGGCAGCTAAGTTGGGATCCGAAAGACATTAGATTGAATCAGACCAAGTTGCGCTGCGACTCTTACATTCACCTTCGCTAATCCATGCAATATAGGCAAGATGTGCATACTACCTGCAACTTTCACAGGCAGTCCACGATACATGCACGCGCGGATGGAAGACACGATGACATACGTTCGTAAGTACGGCCGACCTGACCTGTTCATAACTTTCACGTGTAAGCCAAAATGTCACGCAATTGCTAAAGAACTTATGCCAGGGCAATCGGCCTACGACCCTTCATATCTCATTGCGCGCGTTTACCATCTGAAGTTGGGGGGAAAGCTATTGGATGGGATTACAAAGGGCCAGGTTTGGGGGGGGCTCTTTGCGGTCGCACGCACACTAATGAGTAGCAGAAACGCGGCCTGACTCACGCACATATACTAATTTGGCTGTGCGACAAGATTGAGGCCACAAAAATGGATCGTCTTTTTTCTTATGAAATTCTTGATCCGTTGGCTGACCCTGAATTTTATGAAATAGTGACAACCAACATGATTCATGGTCCCTGCGGTTGCATTACAATTACACCACCACCTGTCACAACAGCGACGGCAAATGCACTCGGCAGTACCCACGAGATTTTGTGAGCGAAACCATTACAGGGAGCGATGGTTATCCACTGTACCGGCGAAGGAATCCCGCTGAGGGAGGATTTACAGCGGTGGTAAAGGGCAACCAAGCGGATAACAGATGCCTAGTGCCATAATCTGCCCTGCTAAGAAAAGCGTTCAATGCGCACATCAGTGTCGAATATTGCCATTCAGTTCGCTCCATCAAGTATGTATGCAAGTACATCAACAAAGGGACTGATGCTGCAATGTTTGGTATTAGGCAGGAAGATT
The DNA here is from genome assembly GCA_963932145.1 of Acanthosepion lycidas. Lineage (NCBI taxonomy): Eukaryota > Metazoa > Mollusca > Cephalopoda > Sepiida > Sepiidae > Acanthosepion > Acanthosepion lycidas. The sequence goes on from OZ010574.1 coordinate 142,032,519, forward strand.
CCGTAGACGAAATCCAGGACTTCATTGCAGGGCGCGTCATTAGCAGCACAGAGGGCCCCTGGCACATATTCAGCTTCCCCATCCACGAACGCTTCCCAGCAATCGTCCAGCTTGCTGTGCAACTAAAAAACGACGAACTTCTTTATTTTTCTGCGGATACAGTAATGGATGTGGCTGCGCGTACCAAAGTCACAACGCTTACAGCGTTCTTCAAACTTTGACGATTTTGCTAAGGCTCTACTGTACCCAGACGTTCCTTCATACTACGTGTGGACAAAAAAGCACACCTGAGCTCGGCGGAAGTGTGGGGCCAAGATCGAGGGCTATCCAGGCATCAAAGAAGATACAATAGTCGGAAGGGTATTCACGGTTTCCCCATCGCGACAGAAATGTTTTTACTTGCGACTCCTTTTGCATGAAGTTAGTGGTTCAACGAACTGCAATAACTTACGGACGGTTAATGGAGTTTTATGTGACACTTTTCGTGAGGTCTGCCTCCGTATCGGCCTTTTGTAAGACGACATCCTGTGGGATTACACAATGGCAGAGGGAGCTCTTTTAAAAATGCCCTCTGCTTTGCGCCACCTCTTCACCACAATCTTACAAATGTGTAAACCCAGTGATCCCAAATCACTCTGGGACAAATACAAGACATTTTTGTCCGAAGGCATACTCAGAGAATCACAAATGCTGTGTCCAACAATGGCTCTTACATTCAACAATGAAATTTACAACAGGGTGCTTATAATCATTGAGAACGTGTTTGTTGAAATGGGGTGTGGGAAATCTCGCGCCGCTATTGGCCTTCCAACGTCAGATCGTGTGGCTTCCTTCAGTCTCTTATCTGAGATTGCGCAGGAGACATCCTACTCTGTTTAGGAGCTCAACGCTTATGTCACAAAAAATGAGACAAAACTTCTCATAGAGAAAATAATTGCTTACGATGCGGGTCTTGTATCCACCAGTAGGCAGGATACAGGATCAGTTTTCTTCCTGGACGCGCCCGTGGGAACAGGAAAAACGTTCGTAACAAAACTGCTTCTTGCAGAAATTCGGCGTCATGACAAAGTGGCGCTAGCAAAAGTGTCGTCAGGCATTGCTGCCACATGACTACCGGGTGGCCGAACAGTGCACTCAAGGTTTAAACTTCTGCTTGACCTGATTAAGGCAGAAACAGCTCTATGCAGTATAGCCAAGCAATCAGGTCTAGCGGAGGTACTCAGGCGATATAAGCTCATCGTCTGGGATGAGTGCTCTGTCAGTGCACTCGAGGCTATAAACCGCTCTCTGAAGGATATTCGAAACTCCGATAACCTTATGGGAGTTATAACTGTCCTTCTATCCCCAGACTCTCCCCGTTGTACCTAAGGGGACTGAGGCCGACCCTATTCGAGCGGGCTTGAAATCGTCACAAATTTGGCCCACTGTTAGACTATTGTACCTTACCACCAACATGCGCGCACACCTAACTGGCGATGTTGGGTCAGCCGAATTTTCGAATTCATTGTTAGCCCTTGGCGAATGTATTATTGCAGCGGACACTAATGGATTTGTAGGGTTGTCTAGAGAGGTCACAACGCCAGCAATAATCGGGGAATCAGGCGGATTACACTCTAAAATTTCGGGCGTTCTTTGCAATTCACCTAGAAATTCCTACGTGGCCCAGTTAGAGGTGCCTAGCATAGAATGCCGTGTGATCCCGACGTGACTCAAAAATCGATACAAACTGTATTGACCATGCCCGGTTCGATGTTTGAATAAAGCAGGGCAATGCCGGGCGATGCTGCTAGTAATATATATATGTGCATATAGATATGCTTATATATAAATATTATAATTATTTTTAAATATGATTCCATCGCTACATAATAGTTCACATGTTTCAAAAACTCAATATCATTATTAAAAATAAATTGAGTTAAAATATTGAGCCCTGTTTCATCCTCAAGCGAAAATTTTGGAAATAGTAATGTTGAAATTTACGCATCTTTATAAGCATGTTCATTCGTAAATTTTATTACTATGGAAACGGCTGTAACGACTATTTCGATAAAGGGCGTAAGAGTTAATTTGTATCAATATATCATTCATATCTAGAAAGAGGTCAAGCCGGTGTCCATTTCAAACATGGCATTTATATACGTACATCGACTAGTCCGTCGCAGCGACAGATAACTGTTGGCCGTGAACTACAATTTGTTTATTTTCGACTTTTGGATTTTTAGTCTGACTGATTCTTTATCTTCATATATATATATATATATATATATATATATATATATATATATATATATATATATATATAACACTAATTAACTTTTAATTATAAGCAGCTATACTCGTCCGGCAAAACCTTAGGTGTTTAACTTGTGAATGAGCAAACTCATACCCAAGGGAAAATAGGGTAAAAAAAAAAGAACTAAGAACATGTAATTCGGGCGAAAATAATCGTCTAGAATCTAGGTTTAGAGTCCAAAGAAAAGGTTCTATTTATAACAGGAATGATTAGTCAAGAGAAGCATTGACTCTTCCTGACCAGAGGAAAGATTCCTGGGAAGATGTGGTAAATCAAGCAAAAGAAAGTGTATATGACCTTCTTACCATTTATACTCTGCTCAGTAGTAACGTTTCGTTGTATCGCTCTTATACATTGCTTTACTCATATATATATATATATATATATATATATATATATATATATATATATTTTTTTTTGAATAAAAACCGACAACTTTAAGGTTTCATGTAATAAGTTATTTCACCACAACCACTTTAACAGGGCTCTGGATCATCAAACTTTATTTCCAAAGGTTGAAATGAAAAATGAAAAGAAATTCACACGTTTCTGATGGACCTCATCAAGCATATGTAAAATTAACGAAGTGAGGAAGTAAGGTGGGAGCGAACATAAGATATGAGTGGGTTAGGTGTACCATTTCAATTCCTTATTCTTAACCCCATTGTGTGTCGGCTAGACGTTGCTTAAGCCTAACGCGTCTTGTCTCTAGATATAGATGGGTAAGGGGTGACGACCGACATTAAAGGAAGAAGCTACAGCAACCCTAATAAATTATTAGGTTGGTGCAAAAATAATGACGTAATAATGTCTTTCTTTGACGTTAAATATACGTCAGAAAACGACATTATTACGTCATTATTTTTCCACCAACCTAATACATTCCACGAGGACAGGTTTCATTCAAATTCTTAGAACGCTGTTAATTCGCGTTACTTTAAAGGGAATATTTGGGAGTTTATAGTTTGATGTAAATCTAAATGTCTAAACAATCTACGAAGAATTTAATTTGAAGTTCGTTGGAGTTTTGGGTATTTTCTATGAAACAGTCGATTGGAAAAACTCATAGACAGTACATTGAAAGAGTAATCCATTTTATATTTAGTAATCTTTTTTTCTAAACTTTTGTCTTATTGGTTGTTAAGTTGACATCTATTCGTTTGATTTTTGTTTATTAAATAAACTAGTGGTTGGTTTTTAGGTACCCAATTATCAACGGTTATTCCAATTTAAATAATTTTATCATCAATAATGGGGTAGTATATTTCAATTTGAATTAAATTACCAATTTAAACTTTACCTCCGTGCTATCCAAAACTTACCTCCAATTGGAGAGTATTAGAGGAGAGATTTGGATAAAATGTCACCAGGAGAAAATTAGGTCCTTCTTTTACAATCTTTTATATATCCATACTCATATACACTTCTACACATGTCCTAAACCCCTATCTATATCCACATACCTATATCTCACTTGAGGTCTTGGTTTGTTTATGTGGGTAATAACACATGGGGGTCTATATCCATGTATATGTCTGTAGGTATGTATATATGTATGTATATGTTTATGTGCGAATGTGTGTTGATATTGAGTATCACACGACCTTATTTTTTTTGCGTGGTTCTTCGTATGTAGTTGGACTTGTCTTTGTTTTGCCGATGTATACAACACCTATATTTCTAAATTAATATATTTTATATCTTACTCAGTTGTTTTATTTTTATTTTTTTCTAAATGTATTTGTTTTATTTATCAGTATTTAAAATTCCTTCATTTATGTTTGATGTTTTTTATCATTATTGCAATTTCTAATTATTATTTGTACTAAGGATTCTTTTATTAGACTAATTTGAGTTGATTGGTCCTGCCTAAAACAAAGCGTGATACTGGTCATTTTGCTGTATAAGTCAACGCACAAAATTCCAAATATTATGGGATTTATATACCGTATCGCTTATGGGTATGCCCCAATCTTCATAAATATGTTGGACACTATTGTAAGTTGCGTTCTAAGTAGTCCACTATTAGCTGTGGTTTACCTACTTCACGCCGTTGGTTATTCTTTATTCAGTAACCATTTCTAGGTTACAACATAGGGAAAATTCTTGGCAGGGTCAGTCGGTTTAGGCTTACTACTACCCATTAATTATTTCATTCTTCCAATTTCTTTTTCCATAACCTCTCTCTACCTCATCTTTTTCTCCTCCCCCTCCTTCTCTCATATCTCCACTTTTGCTTCTCTAGTCAATCTAACATATCCGCCCGGTGTATTGTCTCAATTTACTAACAGATTTCGGTCTGATGAGATGAATATTTCGACATTCACGAAATAAATTATATCCGAAATGATTTTCTTCTTTATTATTATTATTATTATTATTATTATTATTATTATTATTATTATTATTATTGTGACACTATTTGGCTTGCCAAAAGGGAGAAAGAAGGAAAAAAGAAAAGTGAAAGGCGATAATTAAATTTAGGTGATAAGAGGCCATCACGAAAAGGACACTGAGCGGTTTTATTTTTCTGACAAGGAAAAGTGGTATGATTTTTTTTTTAATTCCATTGTCGAGAAGTCGAAAAAGGAAGATACTGGAATTAATCTGATTTATGTTACGGGGCGGGTGAAAATTCCAGGTTGGCCAAATAAACTCAGAGACAGAATTCTAAATAGATAAACATTTAACTGTGTCGCAGGAATGCCCATTTGAGACCTCCCACAGAATCCTACAGATATAAAAATTAAATAGGTCATCCGCTGACCGAGAAACAAAAATGCCCGCTGACCACCATGAAGGAGATGTTAAGCCTTTGTCGATGGGAAGATATCGTTTGGACAAGGCACCTGTTTTGTGTTGAAATTGGGCTATGATAGCGAAACTATTTTATCAATAATTGGCACCAAGAATGTGATCTCATTATATGCTGGCGAAAATCTGATTGACGAATTCCAGGTGACATTTAGGATAAGAACTGTGATTAAGGGACCACACTACCAAAGAAAAAAAAGGGAAGAAAGGAAAAATAAAAAAAAGGAAGATATTTTTTTTTTTTTTTTGAGCAAGATTTTTTAAACCAGACTAGTCTGGCCGCACCCACACTGCTGAGCGCCCATTTGCTGAGTGGTGGCAGGAGTATTATGCGGAGGTGATCATGTGAGGCAGGAGGGGAAAACCTGCTGGCACCCATTGAGGGGATAGGTGTGAAATGCCACTATGAAAGAGAGGAAAACCTTTGACAACCTCTGAGGGTATGGTGAGATTCCAATATGAGAACAGAAGAAGGTGGGAGGAAGAGAAGACTTCCAAAAATGGAAAAGAATAAAAATTTCCTGACCGAAAACAAAGAAGTGGATTGTGGGTTTGGAATTATCAAGGAACCTCAAACCCCGACGAGCCCACCCCGGTTTTGATCGGCGTCTATATAAGCAAAGTCGCAGCGAGCGAAAATCAGTTGAGTTTTCAGTTAGGTTCGAGTTAAGTTGGAGTTGAGTTGAGTTCCAGTTGAGAGCTCTGAAGAACCACCTCACAGAAGCTGACTAAGATTCACGCAATTCCGAACTCATCTTCTAATCAAGAACAATTTATTTTTGAAGAACGACTTAGACTCACACCACCAATACAATTTTTACGAATATCGCCTGACGATACACCAAGAACCAGTTTCTTAAAGAAGAAACGACTTAAGATGTTAAGACTCGCCTAACAAAAACAAAGTGTCACGAAACCATATAGCGGGTTTGGGAGAAAGACGCAGTCCTGTATCAAGCAACCATATATAAAATATTGTTATCTTTTTTTGACACATTTGAACTTTTTGAGTTATTATTTTTACATCTACTTGTGCGATATCACCCTTATTCGAACTCAGCTTGCATTACGGCCCGGCGACTGATTGATTTCGTCTGTCTAAGATCAAATCATAACGTGGGTAGGTTGGACTGGAAATCAAAACAGTTACTTCGGTAACCAGACGTTGGAAGCGAGCTGGGAACGACAAGACTGATACCGAATCTAACCAGATTCCCATCCGAATCATGAAAAGGTTAGAACGTCACATTTGGTGCCGCGACCAATACCAAGCCAGTTGGTCGTCACAGGACAGGATAGCACGACGGACGCAACCAGGCAGACGTCACGTTTGGCGCAGCGACACCGGGGGGTGACGTCACATTATTATTATTATTATTATTATTATTATTATTATTATTATTATTATTCTCTCTAGTCTACATTGAGCACACCCCGGATTAATAGCCTCCTTGGAATTATCCCTAAACCATCAGAAACTGGTAATACTTAATTATTAAAAATAAATTATAATATATAATAAACCATAACATGAATTGGAAGTTAAACGCCATGATACTATTAAAAAATGCGTGTTTAAGATTTTATATATATATATATATATATATATATATATAGAGAGAGAGAGAGAGAGAGATAGGAGAGAGATAGGAGAGATTCTATATACATACCTGCAAAGATGGTTCTAGCTCGTCTCGCAGTTATCGTCGCTGAAAGCACTATCAGCAAAACAATTTCGAAAACAAACTACAGATTACCTTCACAATAACGTATTTGAAAAATACGCGAATCTGTTTCTCCCTTAATTATGTTCTATTTGACTTGACCCGAACACATAAAAACAACACTGTAGTATAACAGACTATTCCGTACAAGCAATAAAATCTACTAAGCATTGTCAATGTTGATATAGCTACTCATAAATTGATAAGTACCGTATTATATAAAAAAAACTGCCAAAAGTAGATGTATATATGTGTACACTGAAGGAGGAACATTTCAGTTCCTAACAATTGGTGAGCAAATACGCTTTTCAGCATGAGGTACTGGCAAGTCTTGGGAGTCAGACAGCTCATTGCAACTGAAACAAGCAGTGCGATCCTCACATGGTGACCCATACTTTTGGCCTTGTACAGAAAATCTAAGCTTATTGAAAACTATGTGTACCTCAGGGCCAATTCAATGATTAGCTAGTTAGTCCGACCATTACCACTGAGAAGATAATTTTATTCTCTCTGGGTGCCACATACTTGTGGTATTGCCCCCAAAAGCTAAGCTTATGAAAGTATCTCTGGGTTCCTTGGAGTGGGATGATTATTAGCGATTTACTTTCGCTGTCCATTAACATTGAACAGAATTAGACCTTAACTGGGTGCCCCATACAGGCGGCTTGTAGAGAAAAATGATAACCTTATGAATACACATTAAACCCAGGTTAATTCCGACTGGATAATTATCAGCGAAGTCATCTCGATTGACTATTACAACTGAACCGTATACTCTAGATCACTGAATACCCCCCCCCCATAATTCTTGATCCAAAAGTAAGCTTAGCTTTGTATATAAATATTGTTATATTATTTATAGTCATTTTCTTTGTTGTTACTATCACTTCATTTTGGGCGTTTTGCACTCCTGGCTTCTTCTGATTTTCGAACTGAATCCTTTATTCACTCTGTGTAAGGAGTTGCCCTTGTTCCTCTGTACATGTCTAGTCTTACCTTGTCTTGTAATTTTTAGTAGTGTTCAGTTAGTACGTCTTTTGTTTTCAGTAAGACTTAGTTTCTATTAACCACAACTTGTAATAGTGAAGCCTTGCACTTCAATCTAGGCTTCTTTTGCCGCTGTTTTCTTTCTTTCTTAAGATAGTTGCGTAAAAAACATAAATATTCGATAGATGCTTTTCTGTTCAAAAATGTTTTTAAAATTCATGTTACTGCGGCTAATGGAGCCGTGTTTTCAGGCTAGGCTTCCTGTACGAATAGTTTCGTTCTTTCTTACCATTTTTGCTAAAAATATATAAACATTCGAAACATGCCTTTCTGCTTAACCATTTTTAAAACATTCTGGATTCACTGAAAACGATCAAACGCGACGTCTGTTAATAAATATAATTTGTGATTATAATAATTTTCATAGTACCATTTGTTTTACCGATGGGTCACCTTTTGCGGCATTTTGGCTCGTCTATTTTTAGAACTTCTCGGTAGTGATTTTTTAAAAATATTTTGCTACACAATCTTTCTTATATTAGATACATAGGTATTTTATTCTTAATACATTGCCATGTTTTACCCGATCGTGTTAAATATAATAGTGTCGAACTAACAATAGATCCAGCCTTGAATTCGAAACTAGCAACACTCTACCCCCTTCCTAGTTATGCGACATAGAACAAATAATGAACTTCAGTTGGAGGTTTAAAGAAAATTTACCAACAAGAAAGGCCTCATTAATTGCTGTAACAGTAAAATATGGAATAATTATAGGATTATATTTAAGAGCACTAAAAATATGGACCCTCCAATGTTTGCCAGAAAAAATATATATCGAAAACACTTTACTTATAAAATTTCAAATATCTTCATTATTTTATCCTCAACAATGAGAGAAAGACATACATAATATGCAGATAATAATATTAATGACAACAACCATAACAATGACAATACACTAGATATATCATCCAATCAACTAACTCCTTCAAATCTAATGTCGAAAACAATTTATCCATTATAAACAATATCAAAATAATTACAACCACATCTAAAAGTAATATAGATATAAATTCACTAAAATAGATTGAATGGTAGACATGAAGCCACTGGGTCAGAATGATACATCGATACATAAAATACTCAGCTTAACTAAAATAAAGCGAGACCTAAAGACGTAAACAATAAAGGTGTATCATGGAATAGTTCAAATATGGTTCTTGTACAGTTACTCGTAATAGGAATCCTAATCGTAGGCGGCATCTGATTTCGTCGTGAGAAACTGATTTAAACGAGTCTTGATTCGATTAGACCTACCTAATTGAATTGTTTCTAATTGGCCTCTCCTTGTCTTCAAGTTGAATTTGTTTGCAGTCAGTTTTATTCTCTTTTGTGAAACATACTTCACCCCCTTTTGACTTACTTTTCTACTCTTTTCCAAATGGAAAAATACAATTTTATTCAGAAATTTAATATTTACTTCAATCTGTTAAGTTTAAAACAGTCTGAGAGTGAACTAACTTTGCATAATTTACATGATACAAGAAGTGTTTGAAAGCAGGCAGCAGAGAGCAAAATTATCTAACATTACAAATGTTACTTACTGTGCAAATGTACTGAAAAATATTCTGTAAAGTTGGTAGCTTTTATTAATTTAATCCATTATTTTAATCATTTCACCCCAAACAAGGCAATAGCGCCACTGAGACGCAATGGTTTACTGGGTGTGAAGTAATAGGAAAAAAATATCTCTTATTAAGTGAACGAGAAATGAACAGGTATAAAGAAGACAAAAGATAACTATTGACATTGCATTTTATACTTTTAAGGTTAATATCCTACAAAGCAAGAAACTGGGAGAGAATTACTTAAAGAAGATTATAATTTTAATTTTTAAAGAGATAAATCTAAAATAATTGCTACTGACAACTACCAATATAAAGCGGCCGGAAGGTGGCTAAGAGTAACGCATAATGTCTCCCAGGGTACATATTCATGTGCGACATAGCATTGCACATACACTGATTATTGCGACTTATCAATCAGATCACCAAAAAGTTAATACTGTTTAAATCATCACGGTTATGGAAGAAAGGAAACAGTAAGCCACACCCTAAACAAACAAAAAAAAAATATATAAACCTCTACTGTTCAATAAACATGGAAGAAATAGAGGCTGGGCGATAGGCAAAGCCATCTACTTCTATTAACTTAAATTTCCAAACAATGTACAAAACTTGACGTTATCGTATTAATATTTATTTCATTTTTACCAAAAAAAATATTGGAGAGATTTCTGTTATCGAAGATATTTGTGAACATTATCAAGAACCTGTGATATTTGTGTTCGGAAAGTTTATAAAACCTTAAGAAACTGTGTGGTGTAATAAACATTTTAGACAGAAAATAATCAGGTATTGAAAATCTACCAGGAAATTTTGGATCAACAGGTTACAATAGAATATGCGCTCTGTATTAGCGGTTAAGTGAATTTTAATGTTAATGTTAATATTACACGTTTTCTTATAAGGAATCATTCAAGATTTATCGACCGAGCCGCTAGTGCCCTAGTCGGTTGAAATGTATGCAATATTCCTATTAAAAAATCTTCCAGATATACATTTATCAAGTCCAGTAACTGTTATCACGAAGTTTTGAATTGGTGGGAGCTTTCTTCCCAGCACTTTGTTTGAAGTACTGGGGAGTATCAACATCTTGATTATATCATTATTTTCTCTGCAAATTACATGTGATATCCATTTTAGTTGTCGCTACTGTTGAAAATCCTCAGGAGATGCGATTTCTTGCTATAATTTTATTTTGTTCGGGATTTTGTAGCGCTCGTCCAAGAGGTTCCATCTTAGAAAGTGGTTTGAGTGTTAGATAGTTTTGATCGTATTTATAGCAATGCAAGACATCCATATGATAGTGTTGATCTGACGAGACTATTTAAGTCCAGGCCTCGAGTTAATGTTTTGGCCTTAGACAAGACTAACACCAGTCCATTTCCTTCTCTGCTATACTATTTTTATAATTCATATAAAAAAGGCCTGTAAAATTACCTAGTAGTTCATAATTTGTTTTTCATACGTTTGATAATACGAGATGATATTGAAAATCTCTTGATAAAATCTAATTCTCAAAATCCGAGCACATTATTTACTTTAGTATGAAGAAATGGTCGCTTGGTATATTTCAGCATCTACTGTAAAAAAGCTTTAAACAGTTTTATTTTAATATATTTTTTGCCTAGATAAGTTGAGATATCACGTTTAGAATTTATAGAAAAAACAGCCTTTTCTATTATTCTGATCGTTTCGAATAAAATTACACAGCAATTTCTGAAGGTAGAAGAAGAAAATAAAATCATAGTTCGATTTTTCATACATTGGCATTTTCAGTTTTTCTGTTTTGTTACCCAGTGAATTTTATCGTGCCACGGACGCCAATCCTTTGTTTTATTCAAAATTTCTCTCATCTTTCTATTTCTTATACAAATGCGTAAATAAATTGAATGTTAAAAGTTACGGCATTTAAGAGTGGGGTCTTATGGTGGTAAAACATTTCACCCCAGGATTATTGACAGAATACAGATATTATAGTCGGGTTCATTTACAGGCTAATACTACTAGAAAACGAATGAATCCAACCTTTCTACGCCCGGCTTGTTGAATAACAGGACAAACTGGGTGCTATAACCTTGATTGGCAACTAGTCTACAGCAGAAAGAAACAACAGCTTATTTGGGAAAAATCTTTTGCCTTATCAGTCATTAATCGACATGAACATGATCACCCAAACGTGTAACAAAATGATGTATAACTTTTTGAATTTGAGAAAATTTCACGCAACGCTTATACAATTTAAAAAAAAAGAACAACATAAAATTACTATGCTCAATTAGATGAGAAAATACTTACCTCAACTGGAGGTTTTAAAATGACTTGCAAGTTACCATCATCTTATATATTTTATGAATAACAAATAGTAATACTTTATGTTTTTAGGAATCGATTGGATATTAATCGTCGAAAGTATCCGTCTTTCTTCCTAAATTATGGATTTTTTAATACATTCTGAACTATTGTCAGTAATTGATTACTTTGAAATATATATTTTATTGCTGATGGAATATTAGCTTTCTGTCCATTATTTTAATCCATCCATGGTATAAAGAGACTTTGTCTGTTCTAAAATAGTCGTTGCTATATCTGTTTATCCCAAGGCAGTTTCCAAAAAGAAATATTTCTACCCTTTCGTTGACTTTAGAAATATTGATACAAGTAGATACATCTGAACAAGTATGAATTTATAGAAATTTTCTTATTTTTCGAATTTAAGTGCTAAAGAATTACACTATATCGGAAATACATGATAAAGAATTTGATATGATACTGTAAAATATTTCGGTCTATGAGTGAAATGAATGTAAACGACATTAATATCAGTGAAGTTTTATTATCTATAGACAATGATTATTCGAAGGACTGTTAGTCCGCTCTATACTTACGTCTTCTTTAAATGCTTGTTGAATCCAGTCAACTTTACGATAAATAGTCCCATACACGTCGCTTCGCAAACTGTAATATGATGATCTTTTGATGGAAGTTGTTCAACTCTTGGTACCTGGGCCGCATGAATTTTGGCTTACTGGCTACTTGGTCTAATCGTTTTACCGTTTAAATAGCTAGATGTAACCATATTTTCTATTCCACTAGTTTCTTTTCTCGCACCTCTCGCATCTCACTTCTGGATATTTCTTCCGATCTCTTGCTTCCCTCATTATTCAAAAATTTAAATGTAATGTCACTTGGCATCTTATATTTTCCTGAAACCTATCCTTTTATTTCCCTTTCTCCACAATAAGGTCTTCTCTTTCGCTTCCACCACTAATAACCCCTTGCCTCTTAGAGGCATTATTGCCTTGCTTGGAGTAAAATGATAAAAGTGTTTAAATAGAGAAATATTTATTAAAATATCTCATATAAAAAGGACGCACTTTTCAGTTTATATTCCTTTCCTGTCATCCAGAAATTGTTTCCAGACAGAAATGAAAATTCACCCTCGCTACATTTCATTTCATTCACATTGGGATCATAAGTACGTTTGCATTTGCGCATGTGCATTTTGTTTCAATGGCAGAAATACAAATTAAAAAAAAAAGAAACAATAATTTTATTTATTACCGAAAAAAATAATTTTATTTATTACCTCATCTGATGTTTTTATGGTTAAAAAACGCAAGAGGCTTTTCGTTGAAAAATGAGTTATGGCATTTACGATTCATTCCATTTGCGTCATATTTAACTGTATTCGCTTTCTGAAGCCAATAATAGTTAAATTTAAGTTAAATTCAATTTACCCACATAGGTGATAAATTGGACGTTTAATTTGTGCCCATCTCTGTTGTCAGGGCTGAAATTCATGTATATGAATAGACTGATTGTGATATATGATAGATATGAATAGACTGAAATAAAGAGGAAAACATTATCGATCGACAAACATGAACAGAATGATATCAAAAGCTATGGAAAGATTGATATAAAAGACAGACATGGATAGGCTGATATCAATAGATACAGACAGATTAAGACTGATAACATAGTAAAGTGTTCTCGCTGAGGCTGAGAGAAAGAAAAGCCGATAGTTTTTATTCATTAATTTATTCATTCTATTTAACAGTTGCACAATCATGGAAGCAAGGAGAAAATTTGTCAGACACGAATCCTTTTTTTGGTTAAAGTTCATATTTATATTGCTAAATCCAAGATAAGGATTGTCCAGACTAGTGGGAAGGAAATGCATTATTCTAATACCTTGTTTCAAACTCAATTCAATCAAATTGTATATGCATCTGTATGTGTGTGTGGGAGGGAGAGAGAGAGAGAGCGAGACAGATACAGATACAGGTACAGAGAGAGCTTGTGTGTACATTAAATGACACAGAAACAATTAATCACACGCGCAAAACACTGACATGGGCGTTTACAGGTACTGTGCAGAAGACTTCGGTAATTTAAAATGTCGTACATTCCTCACAGTTACCATGTTATAAGTTCGTGTATTTATTGGGCTGTATACAAATTAAGCTTTGGATATATTGTAGACATTTTCACATATGATGATTACATTTTTGACAGGGGTTTTGAAGGAGTGGGTTAAGATACGAGACACAAAAATGACAGTGCAAATTTTTCGACAACCCTCACATAAACCAATAATATTCTGCATGATTTTTCGTAGCTTGAATAATTCCTTCAATGCACCTGGGGTGTGATGCGTACAAATCTTTCACCATCTTCACAAGATATTATTTCCTGTAGTAATGCAAGATGGCATTGATTCCTCTGAGTAATTCTGCATATCAAATTTTGATCCATGGTTTTTATTTGTACGTTAATTGACGAATCCGCATCCAGCAAGAAACACAATTTCTTGGTAAAAAATGATTTTCTCATGCCAAACATTGCATGTGTGAATTCTGGTAGCTAGAGTCTGGGATAGGAATGTGCAGTTACTCACTTTCACCCTCTTCGTTATTAACAAATTATCGCTAACAAATTCCCTACTTAGGACAATAAAATATCAAATAAAGAACATGTGTTGTACTATTCATTACCACAAGAAAACTCTCTTCCTTGTGAAAAGACGATTGATTTGACTGTCAGTAAGAAAAAGAAAGACTGTCCTTTTGGTGTATTCACCTGAAGACAGTCATGAAATATATTGCAGTGACACCACTGGTACAACCCACTACGGAACAACGAATGTAGTTCTAATAATGTCATATAAGGACAATGAATAGTGGTAAAATCTTAAAGGGTACAAAATGAAGGAAGTTGTGGAGAAACATAATCACCCACGTCATAGAAGGATGTAACACGTACAATATGTACGAAGTGAACATAAAACTATACAACTGAAATTAGACATTTTTATTCCGTTAACATTATCGGTTCTGACCTGAAATCTCGACTTCAGGTTTTTTCTCGTTGCCATAACATAACTTCCATTTGCCTCTTATAGAAGTAATTTCACGATAATTGGTCTGAAGTACTTTTTTTCGTTGGTACCTCGACTGCACGAATTTAAGCGCAGTACTAGATTACCAGTGTGGTCTCATAATTTCACTGTTGAAATTGTAACTATAATTATATTCAGACAATTTATTCTCTTGCACTTTTCCCATGTATAAAACGCTTCTGGCCTCCTGTTTACTATCAACTACGATCTTCAAAATGCAATGTCGCCAACTTTTGTTTCTGTCCTCTCTATTTCTCTCACTCTCAGTAACCCTTGCATCCTAGTTGCTTTATTGCCTTGTTTGGAGTGTAATGATAATAAACAAAACGTCTACGCTATCCAGAAACATTAAACTAAGTACCTAAGTAAGATTAGATTTGTTTTGAACAAGGATACAAATATGTGACACAAGTCAAGGATCGAATTCATTGCTCAGTAGAAATGGCCATCCTCAGTAAATCGATACGTGAAAAAACCTATACGATTATATATACACATGCATCATTATTTATTATTAGGAATTATTATGATAATTAGCGATTCTAAGGTTCATGAAGGACAAAAATGAAAGCTATATGCTAATATTTGGACTACTGCCCACCAGTATTTTGGAGGAAAAAGACCAGATTTCTATACTTGCAAGGGCATTCACATAATATTGGGAGAAATGACAGCTTCAGCACTCTCACTTCTTTGCTGCCACTGAAAACTAAATAAAAAAAACTAATTTTCTTTTTAATTGATTCACCGCACGCAAGGCGATAATGCCACTAAGATGGAGTGAAAGAGAGAGAAAATACATTAGAGAGAACCGGAATCTAAATTCAAAAACAGTAAAAGGGATAAACCTCTCTTATTTTTCAAATGACTGTGTTGGAGAGTAGAGATTTATCCATTGTTTAATGATAGTGCATCAACCTCTATCGTTTCTCTAAATTCTTTATCTTATATATATATATATATATATATATATATATATATATATGTATATATATATATATATATATGCTATAAATCCCAATCGATTTTATTATAGAAAGTAAGTAGAAACGGGCAGTAAATAAATGTGTATTTAGGATTAAAAATGCTTAACGTCGGATAATGAATATAAAAATATTCATTTTACAAGAGGATCAGTTCCAACAAATATAGAATCAAGAGTCATTAAAGTTTAACATGAGCCAGCAACTCCGAAATTTTATTTTTTAATATTTTGCCGGAAAATGCTTATTCTTTATTTATGGCCCACGCTTCTTGATAGCCTCTTATTTAGAAAACTCTCGTTGTTTACGCGCTCTGTTCATGATATTTTCAGCAAACTTTTGTAGAACATCTTCATTCCGTCAACTCTCGTCTGTGAGGAAACTGTCCAGCATTCACTACCATATGGAAGGACTTATATTATATATCAGTTTGTCACTCCTCCCTTTGTTTGTTTAAATTTTGTTTCTTAATAAATGTTTCAGCTTTTAGAAGGAATCTTTTGCTGTTCTAATGCTTATTTGAATTTTTATGTCACATTTTCGAGATAATGATCTAAAACATACAAGTTGAAAAATTAGGTGTCACCTGTCTGATTTCATTTCTGGTAATTACTGAACCATACCACATTACATCCTCTGCACTGTTTGGCGTATAAAGCTAAGGGAAAATTAATTATCATGTCAAAGCTATATGAGGTTATATAAGCATGTCATGTGCCGATTTACACATTTTAAGTAATCACAGCAATACCATTATATTTTCAAGAGTATTGATCCGAAAACAGATATACGTATACCTTTAAATTAGATGCGTGATGAGAAGCTGATATAGACAACTTTCTTTTGTATACTTATTTAGTGTTATATATATTTTTAAGTATATGCATTCTTATTTGAAGTGTTCATCTTTATATATCGATGTATGAATGAATTAAAAGAAAACTAGCCTTTGAAACATCGTTTTGTTTTGTTCAATTTTCATTCATTTATTTGTTATAATTCAATTCAGTTCAGTTGAAAAGGTCAACGGACGTTATTGGGATATATCCATTTCTTGTTAGCGAAAGTTTCACACAGAAAAAGAAATGTAATTTCAAAATGCGGTCGTTTGACCTTTTCACTGAATGTGACATTGGCGTCTCTTACCAGACATTGTTTATTGATTACAGAGATTTTAACGTTCATATGTAGACGTTTACTTCATTTTCCTTGTATTCATTAGACTCTTTAAAGCATAAACTTTAAGAATCTGTGACTGCATCCTCTTGTTAGGTTTAATCCGTCTTTGTACTTTGTGTTTCAGTAATTATCATTGGCCGCTAGGAGGAATTAGAAACACAAAAGACGCATTTTATCCGAAGTTCATTTTAAATCTAAATTAATAAAATTCAGACGTTATTAATGAATACGATTATCTTTGTGGTTTTGATCATTAATCTCTGCCTACACGTTCTCAAGCATTACATAGCATCCAATATTCCTGGAAAAGAATTCTTTGTCTAATTCCCATATTTTCCCGATAAATTGTTACCATTCTAAGAAGATAAAATCAATTATGTACAGTTCCAGAGACTCAATACAACGATACTAACAGTTACTTGAGAGCGATCGGTAAAATTATCAGCCGAAAACATAGAGTTATCTAGAAGGTAATAAGTATTCTTTTTTTCTTTTGCAGAACAGCTACATTTCTTTGACGTGCCTTTTCATGACGTGAGCGAACATGGCTTCCCACAATGTTCTATCCTTTGTAGTTCTTATTAAATTTGTATTTTTGCTATCACTTGTAATCCCTGTTATGCCAACTAAGTTCATTACTTTCCTCTGTCCCTCTAATCTCGTGTGTGTAAAGTTTCTAATCTCTCTTTCTTCATTTAGTGTCCTAGGATTTTCCATTGTCTCCTGATATAAGCGACATTTTTGTATCTATTTTCTCTAAAAGTTTTTCATCTTCAGTCTATGATATTCTTAGTATCCTTCTGTAGAACAGCATTTCTGTTGCCTCAAGTCTCATCTTCATCTGTAGGATTGTCTAGCATTCACTGCAGGAATTCTAACAATTATTCATATTTTGTTGTTATTTAAAAGCGAAATCCTGACATCTTCATGGTAATTAATTTTAATTTAGGGATTTACTATAACATGTTTAATATTCTTGTTTTTATTTGATCATTTTTCACTTATGGTGGCTTTATTTTAAAATGCTTATAATGAAATGTAACATGCTGATATCCTTGATTTCGATTCGTATGACCAAACGAAGCTTTCAAAAAGCCATGCAACGTGCCAAGAAGAGGAAAAATGTAGTTAGAAAGAAAGAAAAGAGAGCTGGATTGCTATGTGATATCCATCCTCCTATAAGACAGTGAATATTAGACAATGGCCACAGTTATAAGGAAAACTTTTCGGCAACAGAAATCTGGTTCCACAGAAGGATTCTGAAAATCCGTGGTCGGATTTATTAAGCAACAACAAAGCTTTAAAGAAAATATCAATGAAAATAACACTTATACACAGATTCAGGAAAAGCCAGCTGAAATACTTTGGTCGCATGGCCTTTAGTAGAGTCTGACGTTTTCAGCATTTATTCAATCATTTTTATGTCCAAATTACCAGCACTTACAAATTTAACTCTAAGAATAGCAATATTTGGTCGCAATAAGAATCATAATCAATTTGGGAGATCAAAAACATAATTGAATGTCATTATATCTACCGAAAGGCAGCAAGCCACTTGCCTGGTGAGCTTTTGTGAATGGGTATGGATCGTGGTGCTAGGTTCTTATTAAAAGGAGAAAAACTGCTTAGACAGGAAGTTGTGGAATGTCATGTTAGCATCTGTCCTGACGACGACGACGACGACGATGATGACAACGACGACGACGACGACGAAGAAGAAGAAGAAGAAGAAGAAGAAGAAGAAGAAGAAGAAGAAGAACTACTGCTACTATTACTATTACGATGACGACGGTCTAAACTAGTGACTTTCTTAATTACTGGTGTATTGCATACGAAGAGGCGATAACTTTTCTTCTTGTCCTTGTCAGTTGACTAATAGTTTAACGGAATTATGATTTGGCACAAATGACATGATAGAGAGTGACACAACATGCGAGAATTCCATAAATTAGAATTAAAATGTTAAAAGATGTATCCACACACACACGCAATAGGTCATTACGACGTTTATTATACTGAAGTTACCGAAGGGGGTGTATCATGGAGCATCCGCTATCACGGGAACCCTAAAGACGTATCATGACTAGATTATATACCCAGCGAAGAAAGGTTTAGCAAGGTCATGTAAACAAATTCATTGTTGCCAAATATTCGAATTTTATTAGCGTCCCACTCTTCATATATAGACGGATTGGTTCCAAAAGTATTGAATGTCAGAAGACAAAAGGAGCCCATCTAGAACTACAAAGCAATCATGGAATTTTGATTAAGTATTGATAAAAAATTTAAAAAAAAATATAAATATGGAAAAAAAGAGTACCAAAAAAAAATTATGGAAAATAAGTGTATTTTTAAGTGAATATATATATCTCAAAATTCAGTACATCCTAAAAGAATAGCGAAACCTATAAACTTATAATGACTCGGCTAATTGTTTCTTATATGATTAAAACTGATCGCAGAATGCAGACTTGATTCCGAAGTTCTCACTTTATTTATCGCCCTTTCCATGTACACACACACACACACACATATATATATATATATATATATATATATATATATATATATATATATATATATATATATATATATATATATAAAAGAAAGAGGTTGTAGTAGTTCCAACGAGAGAAAACTATGTATATTAAAAAGAAGAGAAGAGAGGTGCCGTAAACGTTTTTGGTTGTAATGTGTTTCTGGTCTCTTGACCGTCTTCAGGTATATATATATATATATATATATATATATATATATATATATATATATATATATATATATATATATATATATATATATATATAAGTTGTCGGATGAAATAAATTCGAGAGATAAAACAATATTTCTAAGAATAATAACAAGGATAAATTATATTTATTCTGTATCAGGAGACCAAATAGAAGCATGAGTAGAAAATATATTAATAATCGGAATTTTAAAACGTACCTGTGTCATTTCACAACTAGAAATACAATTAAGTCGACATTTTTGGGAAGAATGTTTTATATTATCGATGGAATCTTATAGTTTTGGTTAATTGGCAGCTATGGTAAGTGTTGTAGAGGGTTTGTAGATGGCCTCTTGTAGAAACTATTCACTGCGTGTGCAAGTCTTAAGGGAGGAAACCTGTCGCACAAAAAATAAATTTTCCGCTTTGTCACAGATCTTTCCTCCGAAACCGTACCTCATATATAAAGATTTATATATCGTTATCACATATATATATATATATATATATATATATATATATATATATATATATATATATATATATATATATATTTGCGTATGTGTGAGAGTAATCGAACAGATTTATATTGGAAATACATGTTGGTTGGGACACGAACCATTTTGTACACCATCGGACATATTGTCTGAAGATCGCTTGAGCTGTGAATCGTGCAGTTATGCAGTGTGGAATCCTATGTCCACACTGCTTTTTTGTACAAACTCTCTATATCTAAAATTGAACATTCTTCTCTCATAATAGTAGCAATATATATTACATAGCAAGTGTTTCAAGGAGATTCCATCACCTCGCGTAATCTTTCTGAATGTATTCCTTGGAACAAGAACATTCTTCCCTTTTGCTGACCACCACCTTAAGATGCTTACTAATTTTAAAATGATTGACGAAGACCTTCTGACATTAAGCCATTCTTTTCTTAATCCCACGATTCGAGAGTGAACAGATTAAACGTGACAACAGTAAAATGTGCTAAGATGTATCAACTAAAATATTATATACTTAAGCAATAGAGCAATACTTTATGATTATATTCGACGTGGATTATTTCCGCCGAATATCCAATTTTGACAACTTCATGTGGTCTTTCACTAAATGGAGTTCATTTAGCCCGGTTGTGTCAAGTTAAATATTGAATTATTGGTCAAAGAAGGGATTTCATGGATGGAAAGAAAGATTTTGGAATACAGAAATCGGTAAAGATGGATGTTTTCTCTTTCCTTTCCTTATCACCAGAGTGCAAGCCCTTAGGTAAAAGTAAACGTGAATGGCGAAGAAGAAAATCCTATCAATCTACTGAGTAGGAATTATGAATTTATCTACAGACGAATTCAGAGCCAGATTTTTGCCTAGAGTAGAAACTCAATATCACAAATCTTGTAATCACTGTTGAGTATTTCGCTACGACAAATTGATAACCGTTTAAACTTTGGTTATTACCAGTATATCTATCTATCTATCTAGCTAGCTAAATCTGCTCTAACTGATATCTCTTTATGTGACTGTATATCTGTCTACTTCTATTCATATGTTTATATTGGTTTAAAAGAGTCAAATGCACGTGCAACATGATTAGCCATTGAAAACCAAACAACACAAAAAATGGCAGAATTTTTTTTCTCTGATAAAGTTTTAATAAAAGTGAAACATGTTAGATTGGTAAAAGTTATTTATTCTTTATCATACAATATATATATACATATATATATATATATATATATATATATATATATATATATATATATATATATTCATGTATTTTTCGGTTGAATGATTCCTGTTTAAATCAATTATCTATTACTAGCAGCATGGCACGGCGTTGCCCGTGCTTAATTAAAAAATCGCACGATTCATACAGCAATCGCTATCACTTGACTTAAAATATTTTTGCCCTTCTTTGCCTTTAAAGGTGTGCTCTTTGCCGTGCTGATATTGCTACATGCCTTACTTCTTGACTATCTCATACTGCGAATTTTTTCTAAGCTCTATACTAAACAATAAATCTGTTACGAAAAAAAAGACAAAAAGATCAGCTTTTAAAAAGGACTCGTAACTGGAAAAACCGAATGAAAAAACAATGTTAACAACAAATACTTTTTCACACCCAACCCAGTTTCCTGAAATATTGAGACTGGTCATACTACTTGGGCGGGGTTGTTGTTGCCCTTATTTTGTTAACCCGGTACTTTGGAAACCATAAATTGATCCGATTTTAAGTTCAAATAAAAAGAGCTCAAAAGTGTTTAACAACGCGAAGTCAACTGCACAGAGTCCAAAATGAGATTAAAAGCTTAGATTTACTGGGTCGCGTAGTGCAGGCGAGACATTCAACTTAAACCCCACCAAATCCGTATCACCTGTGAGTTAATAAGTTTTTTTACATAGTTTGAGTCTCAAATGAAAAATCGGACTCCAGCATGACACAATGACGTAAATTGAAAAATCGGATCTGGGATGCGGCCTGGGAGAAAGAGCAAAGTTTAAAGAAGTGGGAAATTAACTTCTGAGGGCATGGTCAACACGGAGGTTTGTATTGATTTTTGAGCCACGACGAGGTAACACGGCATTCTATACAAGGCACCTCTAACTGGGCCTCGGAGGAATTTCTGGTTGAATTGTAAAGAACGCCCGAAATTTTAGAATGTAATCTGCCTGATTCCCTGAGTTTTGCTGGCGTTGTGATCACTGTAGACAACCCTTGGACGTTTACAAATCCATTAGTGTCCGCTGGAATAATAACTTCGCCAAGGGCTAATAATGAATTCGAAAATTCGGCGGACCCAACATCGCCAGTTAGGTGTGCACGCATGTTGGTGGTAAGGTGCAATGGTCTAACAGTGGGCCAAAGTTGTGAAGATTTCAAGCACGCTGGAATAACGTCGGCCCTTGTCCCCTTAGTTAGAACGGGGAGGCTCTGGAGAAAATCACCGGAAAGAAGAACAGTTATAACTCCCATAAGGTCATTGGAGTTTCGAATAGCCTTCAGAGAGCGGTTTACAGCCTCGAGTGCAGTTTTGAGACTGACAGTGCACTCATCCAAGACGATGATCTTTCATCGTCTGAGTACCTCCGCCAGACCTGATTTTTTGCCAATACTGCATACAGCTCTTTCTGCCTTAATGAGGTCAAGTGGAACTTTAAACGTTGAGTACACTCTTCGGCCACCCGGTAGTAATGTGGCAGCAATGTTTGAAGAGTCTACTCCTAGCGTCACTTCGCCATGGCGCCGAATATCTGCAATAAGCAGTTTTGTTACGAAGGTTTTTCCCGTTCCCCCTAGCGCGTCCAGGAAGAAAATTGATCCTGTATCCTGCCTGTTGGATGCAAGACCCGCAGCGTAAGCGGCCCTTTGGTCTATGAGAAGTTTTGCCACATTTGTTGTGCCATAGGCGTTGAGTTCCTCAACACAGTAGGATGTCTCCCGCACAATCTCAGGTGAGAGACTGGAGGAAGCCACAGGATCTGGAGTTGGAAGCCCAATAGCGGCGAGAGATTTACCCCTCCCATTTCAACACACAGGTTCTGAATGATTATAAGTGTCCCGTTGTAAATTTCATCGTTGAATGTAAGAGCCATTGTTGGACACAACAGCTGCGCTTCTCTGAGTATGTCTTCGGACAAAAATTCCTTGTATTTGTTCAAAGCGTGATTTGCACTCTGTTAGGGGTGCGCTCAGATTTGAAACTTCACATGCTGACTCCCAATGGCCTCCTCATAAATCCGGTCGGATTTCGCTAAAAACCGACATGCGGTTTAGGCGCAATCTGGGCGTATCAGTTTTGAGGTTTTATCGATATTCCGCGTTGTTTAGGGGTCCGTGGCTATGGAACTTCTGGGCAACACTTCTAATCGTAAACTCTAAGAGGGTGTCAAATTTGGTTGAAATGCGATCATCCTTCTGTAAGCAGATTTTTTCGATTATCGATTTTTTCGATTATCGATTTTTTTCAGATACAAAGTCAGACAATTATTTTAATATATTTTCTGCTTATACGTCATTTTATAGAAAATATGTGCTCTTTGTAGCTAAAGGGTATAGCAGGTCAGGCTATATAACAGTTCCGTGTAGGATACAGTTTCGATTCCTGTCCGACGACACATATTTCCTATGAAATTTCTCGGATTTTAGGGCTGGTGTATGTCTAAAAATAATGTATAAACAGAACACACACCCACATACACATCCCCACTGTTGAGTATTCTTGTTCTAGACGATGAATTATTATGCGGAAACAAATACATACATACATACATACTTACATACAGACTTTCCAGGCTGGGAAGAGTGAAGTGGAGTGGTTTAACTTGTGAGAAATAGAAACCAGAACTAAATTTAACAACAACAATTTTCAAGAACAAAGAAAGACAGCGTTAACTCACCGATCACACATAGGAAAAATAGAAAAAAAAAATAATTGCCATTTATTCTATTTAAAAATAAAAATAAAAATGTAAAATCAAACAAAACGAAATAAACACAAAATCCGCCCGTCCCACAAAAAAGAACACCGCATTTAAATTAAAAGCAAATTTAAGTTATAAATAATCCAACAAAACCAAACAATTTTGTTACTCGTTGCGCCTATTGTCTTCTGCTTTTTATAGTTCGATTTGATTTCACAGTTTTTCAATATTTCTTTCTGTCTTTTTCAACTCACAACTGTTTACAACAATTTTTTTTTCGCGTTCTTACTTCAAAGGAAAAGTCTTATTTTAATAGACAATGACCTCATATAGAAACCAGTTCGAAACCAGTTTCGAAATTTCCTTTCTATAAATTTAGTTGCACATGCATAAGAAAGTGTTACACACTGCGTAGCCTTATGGTAAAAGAAAAATTATGATGCACAAGCAATAATTAGTTTAAATTTGTCTTTCTTGATAATGCACTTAACACAGTATCTCCCAATGTTTAGCATAGCTTTATCATTGTACAGTGATTATTGTATGTCAAATTTTTAGGTAAATATCTATGTCAAGCAGTAGACTTATTGAGCCACATTTGTAGAATGGGTTTACATTTGCTCACACACAAACACACACACACACACACACACAGAACCCATAGAAAAAAAAGGCTAAACACACACACATTATCGATTATGGAATAATATGTAATTTATCTGTATTGCATATATGTAATATATGCAAGTATATATAATCAGATTTAATCAATTCTAAAAATATATATAAAATATATAAAACAATATGATTTTATATGTCTTTACATGTATAAGTGACACACAATATGGTAATCCCTAATTTCTAAGAACTATAAAAGAGAAGAAATTCTGGAGAGCAATGATCGCCCAAATTCAGAAGAGACATGGCAGGAGACGAAGAATGTTAGTCTATAATATTATGCATTAGATAAGTAGAAAACATATCTTCTGTTATATCAACTCTTATAATTATTGCCTTTATCTTTTGCGCTTAACGACCGTTTTCCTTGAATGGATAATTATATTACTTATAATCTTCCATATTTATTTGCCATAATTTTTTTTATTGAATTTTAAAATCTATAGCAAATAAATATTCAAACATACATAGTTCATGTCACATACATTCCTACCTAATATTATAACTAAATACATACATTTAATCATTTAAAATGGAATATACATATCTCTTTGGGTATTCATATACATACATACATACATACATAATTACACACACACACACACATATATATGTGTGTGTGTGCGTGTGTTTGTATACTGACATAAACGTAAATTATAAGCCAAGTTTATAAAAAAAACACCAACATAAAAACTAAAGTATATGTTACTGAATCAAGTAAGAATTGAAGCTCTTACTATCAAAATATAACACAAATAAAATATAAAATATCAACTAAAAAGGAAGGAAATTTGTCTGATTTGGATAACGTCACAAATATGATTCTCATATTTTAAATATAAATATTACGTTTAAGAAAAGCAAAAGAAAAATATAATATTTGATCCCCAAATAAATAAGAATGCAACTCGATCCTTAATATATAAAAAAGTTAAAATCTATTTTCATCAAGAAATATATCTTGATACATTTTGAAAGAAACAACTGAAAATTGAGAAAATCAAATAAAATATTAATAACGTAAATTTAGTAAAAATAAGTTTAGCTGAAAAAATATTATGAATAGAAAAGGTGACTTATGTCTCATACATTGAAATTTACTTACATGATGTCACCACACAAAATTTACAGTTAAACATCAAATAGTTGCCGGTTTCTAACGTTTTTTTTTGTTTTATTAAAGGTGTTTCCATTACGAAGCCTAGAGATAGAATTATATTTACATATATATTTGTGTGTTCTGTAGGAAATTGGTCATACGCTATGTTTCCCCCACCTTTTTTTAACGATATATTATATTATTAATGAGATATTTTTGTGAGTAGTTCATCCATCGGTTTTGCTATCTAAGTATTCACATGATTGTCAGAACATAGGCAAACATGTCTCTCTAGAATTTCCTGTATTTTGTTGTTATAAGTAATGACTAACATTTTAACATCTTTTTTTTATCCACGTGCTAAACAGGCATTAAGACTAGATCTTGAAAGCTACCAGTTCCCATATACTGATCCAAATCAATTATTTGAGAAACGTATGAAAAATCAATGGTATAAAAATGGAGCAGAAAAAATGTAAATAAACTAAACACAATCTTACCAACCATCGGAAAAAAACAAAAAAAAAACAAAAAAAAAAAACAAGCCATAATTGAAAATCCCGAAACGGAAGAGCTTACTCCACAATACAAAATTTACCGTTAACCATCAAATAGTTGGAGGTTTCTAACGTTATTTTATGACAGTTGTTTCCGTTTCGACACCTTGATATAGAAATACATTTAAATATATGTTTGTGTATCCTGTGAGAAATTGGTCATATGCTGTTGTTTTTTTCCATGATTTTCATGATATAGGCAATCATGTCTCTCTAGAATTTTCTGTCTTTTGTTGTTATAAGTTATGGCTAACATTTTACCATCTTTTTTTTAAATTGACACTTTCATTTATTCTCGTGATAAACAGGCATTATGACTAGTTTTTGGAAGCTACCAAAACCCATATAATGATCTAAAACAATTACTTAAGAAACACATGGAAAATCAATGGTAGAAAGTATGGATCAGAAAAAAGTGCAAAATAAACTAAACACAATCTTACCAACCATTAAAATTTAAACTCTACCATAATTAAAAATTCCGAACGGAAGATGTTGCTATACTATGACTACGAATAGATCACGCTAAAATTACTCATTCAATTTTGCTGAAGCAAGAAGAACCACCATGGTGTCCGACAGGCGAAACTCATCGATCAGGAAATGGATCGTTTACAACAATGTTCAGCACAAACTATCTTGGGGTGAGCGACATGAGCTAAAGCCACCTCAAAGCAGGTGTTCATCCTAAGAAAGTCATGCTGAGCACCTGGTGGGATTGGAGTGGAATCCTGTAACTATGAGCTTCTGCTAAGTAACCGGTCAATTGATTCTGAAAAGTACTGCTCGCAACTGGATCAATTAAAGACAGCAATCCAAGAAAAAAACACCTAGAATTGGAGAACAGGAAAGGTGTCGTTTTCGTTCAGCATAATGCCAGACCTCACGTTTCTTTCGCAACCCAACAAAAATTTGTTGCGGCTTGGCTGGGATGTGTTACCCTATCCGCCATATTCACCGGATTTTCATTTATTGAGGTCCTTGCAAATAATCTCGTTGTTAAAACATTTAATTCTTTGGATGGCATAAAAACACCTTCATGAAACCATCAAAATTCTGAAAGGTTGTGCAACAAAATGGTTCCTGTTTAGTTGAATATATATGAAATGGCCTAATTTTATTTTGTGTTTTAATTTCCCTTAAACATCAGCATTTACTTTTCGGACAAGGCAATAACTAGGGGCCTATATTAATTTATATAAAATCGATTTTCTTTTTCTATGCGCCATGTCTCTTCAGTATATGGGCGATCATGACTCTCTACAATTTCCTTTCCTTAATAAATCTTGTCTTTTTGTGAGATCTCCTAAACCATGTACTGCATCTATTTACTTGAAGCATGCTTGATAGTTAAATGCGCTGCTTTCATCAGTCACACTTGCCTTCAATCTGTTCTCTAAGTATCAAGTTTTCCAATCTATTTTCCTCATTATTTGTCGTCCAAATAACAACTTTTGTATTTAAATAATCAGGTCCTTTTGTTTCCATTTTCTCTAAAACTTCGACTCTGTGCATGTTATTCTTAGCATCCTACTGTAGAGTCAGATTTCTGTTGTTTCAAGTCGATGAATAACTAAAACAAATTCCGGCCATTTCGTGCGACACATTTACTTGAAATAAATGGTTGATTAATGACAATTACTGATCTCAGAATGATGTATTAATATAACATGAAAATAAAATTGTGAAACTGTTAAACTGCGAACTTTTAGCTTTGCATTTCATAATTGCACAAGTAATAAATACGATCCTGGGTCGGATTTTAGAGGCTTTCTCAAAAGCCGCTCTGCCATTGAAAAAAACGAAAGTATGTATTTAATTATTATAGATGTAAAGCAACGGAATAAAATATCAACGTATTTATTTATTCAAAATATAGCATAAATATTAGCATGATCATAATGTTGCCAATTTATAGGAAAACATCCGAACACATAAAATAGTCATCATTACGAGTAGGATTGAGAAATGAATGACTGGAAATAAAAAAAGCAGCCGATTATAAAACCAGTGGAAATACACACACACACACACATATATTTATATATATATATATATATATATATATATATATATATATATATATATATATATATATATATATAAGCTGTCTGCGTGCAATCTGTGGAGTTAAGCTTCAAGATAGGACATCTAATGTAGACCTGTTTAATAGGTGCAATATCGGAGGAATCGAGACTTTTATCATACAGACGTTGGACTGGTCAGGTCTTGAGAAGGTCTGATGACAGGATACCCAAGTTAGATCAGGGCTACAGGCAGGACGCCCATGGCTAAAATAAAAAGACAAGTTGAAAAGCAAATTCTTAGCAGTTAATATACCACATAACACCCTTGAGCGTTTAGCTTTGGAGCGGGTAGAATGGACTCAGCAATTTTCAATCTGCTTTGCTGAATCATCTTCAAGAAGCGAGAGCAAGATCTAAAAGGTCAACCAATCTAACATCTCACAATCCTGACACTTGCTTCATATGTGGCCTCCTATGTAAATCACTAGTGGGTCTTAAATGCCACATAAGATTAGCGCATAAACTTTCATAACTGAAACAATGAGCTGGCCGATCCTCATACGTCGAAACCGAGGGAGAGTCCGTTATTGTATATATATATATATATATATATATATATATATATATATATATATATATATATATTTATATGTATATGTATATATATAGATATATATATATATAGTTGTATATGTATATATATATATGTATATATATGTATATATATACATATATATATATATGTATATACATGTATATATATATTTATATATATATATGTATATATATGTATATATATGTATATATATATACATATATATAAGTATATATATATGTATATATATATATGTACACATATATATATACATATATATGCATATATATATACATACGTATATATATATACATATATATGTATATATATGTATATGTATATATATAGATATCTATATGTATATATATATACATATATATGTATATATATGTATATATATATATATATATATATATATATATGTATGTATATATATATATACATATATATGTATATATATATACATGCATATATATGTCTATATATATACATACATATATATGTATATATATACATACATATATATGTATATATATATATACATATATATGTATATATATATACATACATATATATGTATATATATACATACATATATATGTATATATATATATATGTATATATATATATGTATATACACATACATATATATGTGTATATATACAAGCATATACATATATATACATACATATATATATATATATATATATATATATACATATATATATACATACATGTATATATATATACATACATATGTATATATATTCATATATATATACACATATATACATATATATAAATATATAAATATATATATATATATATATATATATATACATACATATCTATATACATACATATGTATATATATTCATATATATATACACATATATACATATATATAAATATATAAATATATATATATATATACATACATACATATCTATATATACATACATATATATATATATATATATATATATATATATATATATATATATATATATATATATATATATATATATATATATGAATGAAAGTTTGTATGTGTATGCTTTTTGTACCACGACTGAGGGCATGTCTTTTATCAAAAGAAAAAACGTAGGAGAACAATAAACACGAAAGTTCAGTTATGTCGACACATTGTTTTATCCTGGAATAGGTAAAAAAAAAAATTAACCCAAAAAATGATCAAATTAAAACAAATTAATAAAGGCTAAAATTTAAAATACAAATAAAACACAAATAAAATAAAAACATAAACAAGACGAATAATAAAAACAAACAACCCAAAATCGAACGACCAGTTAATGAAAATGAGCCCTGAATTGTAAATTAAAAAAATAATAATAAATCATTACTAAATTTGGAAAGCTTTCATTTGCTTTTATGAATAATATGTGTTAAGAATAATATTGTTTTAAGCCAAAAAATATTTCCGATAAAAAATGAATTTTTACATGACTTGTTTTCTTTTTTTTACAATTTTAATAAACAATAATTTATAAAGTTTTTAAATCTTTTGAAATTCAATTTCATTTTATTGGGATTAATTAAAGCTATTTTGTCTAATCATAAATCTAAAAAGCATATGATAATCTGCAAATGTAGTATTTAAAAAGAAGGATATTACATTGATTCTCGATGTGTATAAACATGCCTTTTATATAGGTACGGATATTCATACCTGACATTATGATTAAAAAGTCACGTGTTTTAAGAATTGTTTAAAATGTATTAGGTTGGTGCAAAAATAATGACGTAATAATGTCGTTTTTTGACGTATTTGTTAACGTCAAAAAAGGAGATTATTACGTCATTATTTGTGCACCAACCTAATACTAACTGATATATAAAATCTAATAATAAATAATGCTCCATAAAATTTCCTAACAGAAATATGTAAAAATTATAGGTTACTCTCTTATCGGAATTTTTATGTTATATTAATTTTTATATTATTATAAAATTTTAAATTTTGTTATATAGTATTTTAAATTTAATTATTATTTTTCCAGAAATCATTTTCAAGCGTAAGTTTATAAAGCTAAAGTAACTCTCAAAATATTAGATTGCCTAAAATATTTGTTAATCTGTAAAATTTAATTTTTATTTTCAAATGTCTCAAACTTTTAGACATAATCGATTTTACTGAAAACAAAAGCTTATTTCAATTAATATGAATTCTGTTTAAATACACTAAAATATCTTCTTTTACCTTTGAATTAAACCTGAAGAAAATAAACATAAAAACGATTTTTAATTTTTAAATTAATTTTACACTACAAGTACGCCATCTTTCGACAAATTAGTGGAAATCCCTATAAGAGTATAATATAATCGTTAACAAAAAAACAAAAAAAACAAAAAAAAACGGAAAATGGCCATTTATTCATAAAAATGAATAACATGTACGTTATGCTGTCTATTAAAAAGCACAATACCAGACTATCATTTAGTGGACTACAGTTAGAATAATCCTGATCCTACCATGGACAATTGTATGTAGGTTGTTTACGTGTGAGAAGTAAAATCAATTTATTTATGCTCCACAAGGACAGACAAAGAAGTATTGTAACGTAAAAACTGTTTAAAGTTAATTTTGTGTTTGAGTAAATGAATTTCTCAGCTATTCCCCATGTCAGTAATAATTTACAAACGCTAAAGAACTGCTCAGTTCCGATATATTTTTTGGCGTCGGTGCACTTTGAATAGCATTAAATT
Source organism: Acanthosepion lycidas (assembly GCA_963932145.1). Classification (NCBI taxonomy): domain Eukaryota; kingdom Metazoa; phylum Mollusca; class Cephalopoda; order Sepiida; family Sepiidae; genus Acanthosepion; species Acanthosepion lycidas. The sequence continues at coordinate 142,064,364 of OZ010574.1, forward strand.
TATTCTGGATTTAGACAATTTGTTTGGAAGCAACCCTGTGATTTTGGTAAACCACTGACAACTTTCTGAACTCACGTTTTTCACTTCTAAGGTGGGAGGCCCCCCTACATTTCAAAGTCTTTAATGTTAAACATATATTGGTTATGTTCTTACCAACTTTTGCCCGAGATTAAAATGTCGTTGACATGAGCATGAGTTATACCTTGAATTAACTGGTTTATGATGCGTCGAAAATTTCCTGGTAAAGAGGCAATTCCAAAACACAATATGATGTACCTTAAAAGAACATCATGACTATTTATGGAAGTTAATTTTTGTGACTTCCTCCAAGGAACCTGTAAATATAAATATGTGACAACCTTTTCTCCGAGTGTTAACGATTCTTGTCGAGTTTAGATGAAACGAAGAGTACTGTTAAGCTTGACATGCAGCTTCGCTATTGGGTCTTTAAAATGCCCAAGCGTGATTTAAAAAGGTCAGAAAATTCTCGCTCCACGTAATCTGGTTACAGATAGTCGATATATGAATTGGTAATCTTTGCAACCAATATCCTCCATGATTGGGTAAATCCAGCACACTTAAATAATAGGTTCTCTTCTAGTGTTTTACGATCAAGTTGGCAACTCCCCTAAGCTAAATAATAAACCCGGAATACGTACACAATTTTGGTATTAAACCAGTTTTAGATAACTTTGCGTTAAGTAGTTTCTTAAATTACTACTCTCTGAGATGATGTCCAATGCTGTCGAATTCCATTTGACAATTGATCCCATTAAGTCCAGTTTACGAGGTTCAGGTGCGTCCGAATCAACCGTATAATCTTATATCCATGTAGGAGGCCTGCTTTTTCATTGTTTGTTTTTGCACTGTCTTCAAATGTGTTGTTTGACAATTAAGTCCAATTTTACTGGGCACTGTATACCCTTTTTGACCCATTCTCCACCGCATCCAAAAGAAACATGTTTTCACTTTTACAATTCCGTAGAACTAACTCGCCATAGACATGTGTGTCGTTCATACTTCTATTCTTAATGTTTGCCACGTCAGTAGCCCCCGATTCCATGACGTGAGCCATATTAAAATATTTCTAAGGTACATCTTCAGGTAGGTCTTTTTGAACGTTTAAGCTGGACAAAGAAATTGAAAATAGACTCACCCTACTCTTGCTTGGCATTATAAAACCGGCGATCTTCCGCGATGAAGAGGTGTTTAGTCTTGAAATGTTTTAGCAAAAATGCTTAATTTTCTCAAATTTTCTATCACCTGGCTTTTGTGGGAAACATACATCTTCCAATTCTCTCTAGATCTTTTCACTTCTAGCGCAGAGTAAAATAGCTCTACACTTTATCGCTGTTTGCTGTCCGCGAACCATCTCGTTCTCTAAGAACACCTTTTCCAAATAGTCTAGGTACGACGACATACTTTCAAATTCAATGTCGAATTCTTGAAAACGTCTGATTACTTGGAATGCAACTAAAATGTATAAAATTTCTAAAATACTGGCAAAACACAGATAATGTCAAGAGTTGTTAAAAGAAAAAAAAACTATTCATTCTTTCGAGCGGGATATTTTGTTTTCCTATGTTCACGTTTAAGTTAGGGTAGAAACAGAAACAATCCTTAGAAACAAAGAAAAGATTACTGAACTGTTATGAAATATAGCAGGGAATACTGGTCAATATCCTGACAGATGAAAAAGAATCTTGAATCAACAGAAATCTGGTTCTACAGAAGTATGGTGAGAATAAAACGGACCGTATATGTCAGCGACGACGAAGTTTTAGAAAAAAATGGAAACCGCTACATAATATCACAAAGCGACAATTGAACTTTCTAGTACAGATAATAAGGAAAGAGGGCTTAGAAAATTTGGTACTCACGGGACAGATTGGAGATAAGGAAAACAGCAGAAAACAAAGCATAACTAACTTTGCGAATTTGAGCAAATGGATGGCGGAACATATTTTAGGAGAGATAACATAAAGACAAAATTGCAGAAGACAAGAAATTGCTGAGAGCCAGGATCGAAAACTTCCTGAAGTGACACAGAAGAATGAAGAAGAAAAATAAACGAATATTTTTATATATAACTAAAACAGCATTCATTATTATTCTTCGACCTCCGTATGTTTGGTCGGAACGCCATTGACAATGCCTTTCTATACTGTTCAGTTCCGTATTGCTGTCCCCAGATACCCAATGTCCAACACCTTTCGTGAGCAGACACTTCCAGAAACAAGCCATAGGAGTAAGGATGAGATGAATTCTCCGTCCGCTCGGTGGAAGTGACCAGCAACTGTAGTGATTTTACTTGAGTTTAAGAGACATTGGTCTCAGTTTTCCGTAGATTACTTAATTCTAGCTTGGATCTCAAACTGAAGTTATGGATTTTTCCTGGTGGACTTATATATGCTCAATCTAGTCGTCGTTCAAGAGGAACAGATTATTTCCAAGTTTCTGATCCGTATATTAGAACTGGTTCATTCAGTGTCCGAAAGGTATGGACTTTTACGGAGTATGGAAGATACTAACACGAAATCTTGTCAGGTTTGTTACATGCATCTCATGCAAGAGTTTGCAGATTTTGAAGTCTTTTTGAGAATCTATGATGTGAGATCCAAGATATTTGAAGTTCTCAATTTTTTTTTTTTTGCTGGATGTATTATTGAGTGATTTCAACTGGAATGGTTCAGGGGAGATTGTGATATATTCAGTCTTACACACATTGCAATATGGACTTACATGCTTACTCAAGTGCATTGCTCAAGATTCTGCATTCTCGATACATTGAGAAATTAATGCAAGATCATCGGTAAAGTCAAGGTGAGTCAGGTATTTTGGATGGTACGGACTGCATAGGCGAGGTTTCAAAAGGAATCTTTTTCCTCGATAAGGCAACATCAGATAAGACATTATGAGATGCGAATACTGATTTGCTTTATTGAAAATCAGATGATGAGAATAAACGCAGGAAATTAGAAATGTAAGAATAAATAAAAGACGGAAATATCAGAATAAATGTTGGAATGATGACAGGAAAATAAGAGAAAGGAACGAATGAAAACGATAGGCAATGTTTAAGGCGTAAAAGAATGGTATATAAAAAGAGGGTTTGTAGAAGTCAAAAAATCATTAGAAAATAAGAAAGATTGGAGAAAGACACAGGAAAAAGAAGACATTTTTTAAAGAGTATAAGGAAATGTAGAAGAGGTTAATAATACATAAAAACGAAAATCAACATAAACAGAATGTATGGTGATTTCCATATCTTTTATTACCTACCATGTCCCTTCAGGGCATTTGGCAGTCACGGTTCTTTCTATCCCATATAACCTTGCAAAAATTGACTTTTAACCTATACTATTTGTTTTATCTACTGATCTTCATACCAAGCAAGGCAGGTTACTCACCCAGCAACCACCTACATTCACCAATATTTTAATAACACACGATGCCACCCTCATGACTTTTCGACCTTGATGCAGGACCGTGATACTTGAAGTGATAGACTCATGAATGTCCGAAAAAGGCTGTCCGATTAAAAAGTTCAAACTCGTCCAACCATTCACAGAAATGCGCTAAGTAGATGGCCTCAACCTACTTCTTCCCCACGTGCTTCAGATATTTCTTTTAAGTATTAAATTCCCCAGACCCCACACTCATTAAAGTAATTCATCCTAGAAATTTCCGTCTTTCAATTTTCAATTTCTTCATATACAACTCCTTGCTCACCTATTCACTCCATGGCATTAATATCCCTTTCAATAAGCATATCTCTTTAGATGTATGTGTTTTCGTAGTCTGTAAAGAAAATGCAAGCATCCCTGAATTAGCATTGTCATTAGCGGTTCATCCCTCTTTACTTCGTATCAAATAACTTATTCCTATCCCTTAAAATTTTCTTAGTTTCTAGAAAACAACTTTCTCTTCTCCATTTCCGATATGGATTTCGGTGTCACATTTTCAGTCGTCTTGTACAAATGAAAAAAAATGCCGTATATACTCGTTTACAGTGCGAGTTTATATTATCTTCTTTCTTACGCACTATACACAGGCAATTTTGCGAAGGTGTTAAAAATCATTCATTTCCTGTGAACGCGTATACTATTTGTTAGTCCTGAACAGAGGGTTAGAAGATTAGAGAAGGAGAAGATCATTATTTTATTTCAAAACTTCATGATCTTGTCTCTGATCAATGATGAATATGTAATTTTACTTTATGATGGGATCATCTCGATTCTTCTGTTATATTTGGAGCGAAACTATGCATTCTTATTGTTCAAAGTAGAGCTCAGCAGTGTTAGAAAAATTTCAGCGAATTCCAGTAAGATATATTTAATCCTTTCGGTTCAGGGATTAATCTAACATTTGAACTATATTGCTGTTGCACGATTTGGACAAGTTTGCTTTTACACCCAGTACACACACACACACACACACACACACACACACACACACACACACACATATATATATATATATATATATATATATATATATATATATATATATATATAATAATAATAAAAAGGCTTAAACACTAATATTCCATGGTCATAATTTATATAATTGGAATCGGAAAAACGATCCAATTCATCAGACCTACAAATTCAAAAAGAAAATAGAAAAAACAACTCCGGGAGTAAAAAATAAAATTCAATGAGAGTTTATGTATGAGAGTGTATGTATGAGAGTGTTGGACGAATGTTAGAGTAAAAGAAAGCTATAGAGAGGAGTAACAAACTAGAGAAGAACAGGAGATGAACAGGAAGGTCTAATGATAAAGTGAGGAATTAAAATTTAATTTTTTAAAGAACGGTGTCAAAGACGGTTTAAGCGAGAGAAATATGAATGTTCTCGAATGTCTGATAGATTCTGATTATGTGCTTCTTGCATATCTTCTACTGCACATATGTCGCATTAACGTTTGTGGGTATATTTATTTTTTACCATTTCCGTACATCCTGAAAAATATGGTCGTCATTTTCATCATATTTTCGGTACACGTCTTGCTTTACTTTCTTCCATATAGTCACCCGGTGCACTTGAATATCGTGACAGTCTTCACTGAAGGTGAATTTTCAAATTTCAATAGTAACTTAATACTAATTTAGCCCCTGTTTGCCTTTGTTCTGACTACGATTCGAAATTTTCTTAGTATTTTTTCTTTATGAATGTGGTCATCGCTGTTGTTTTGAAAAGTTTTGATAAATTCTTTGATTGTTTTTTTGTCGTTGACTCCTTCAATATGAACGATATGATCGTTGGCAAACGGAAGAGGCGAATATGTGCCTTGGTTTACTTTCTTCCATATAGCCACGCGGTGCATTGAATATCGTGCCAGTCTCTGCTGAATGATTGAGCAATGCTGGTGAACTGAATTGTGTTTTCGAAAGGGACTTATACTAAGTTAAAACTTAATTTAAGGAAGGGTTAAATATTGTTCAAAGCTTAGTATTGCAGCCAAAAATATCACCAGTTAGCAGGGCCGTTAGCAAGCCAGTGCGAATTAAAAAGGAGACCTATCACAAGGCTTACGATTTTTAAGTCAACTACCAGCCTGGGCAACATGTAAGCTTCTTTTTTTTTCTCATCTTTGCGTGTGAGTTTGTGCGTGTGTAATGCGAGGAGGTAGGCGTTCCTAACGCCCGGTCAATACTCCTCCCACTATCCTTGAACAAGAGTAGACGCTCACCTGTTGGTTCTTGTTTAAGAAGAGGTTCTCGGAACTCTTCCTCTCCTCACCTCTGGCCTCATTACTAGTACTGCCATGATTTCCCTGTGATGTGTGCAGTCTGTTGGAATACCTCTTCATTCTAAGGGTACCGGGTTGACTGTTTCCTGATTGCTGTTCCCGACTGGTAGTTAGGAGCCCTAACGCTTGCGTAGCGACTTTGGCGGACGCTCTGATCAACAGTTGCATAATACCGATGTGCCTGTAGTGCCATGATGCGCATGAATGGCTGCCCCTGTTTTCACCAGTTACTTTCTCCCCGCGTCACAGTCGATGACCTTCTGCTACTTCTACTTCAGGCCTCCACATTTTCATTTCCTAAATCACCAACACGATAAATACCGATCATAAAAGCAAACCTAAACCAGCTCCAAAAAATCACCTAAACGCTTCAACATTTCCTTTCTAACGTTCGTGGCATTCGAACCAACTTCCGCTGTGTGGAATCGTTCCTCATTGAGAAGTCTCCCGATACCAACTTTGACTCGTTTATCCCCTTCTCTGACCTCTCGATCACTGGTTACCTTCCTCTGCGTAGAACACACTCTGAAACCTACATGCACGGCCAAAGAATTTACGTCAACGACCATCTCCACTAGCCAGAGAGCTCTCATTTGAATCTCCAGACCACTCATACTTGTGTTTCCACCTGTCTCTCTTAGATGATGTAAGCTATCTTTTCTTCCACTATCGCTCTCCATCCTCACAAGACAGTCGTGTACTCGAAAGCATTTCCACAAATATATACAAGGCTATCTCTCTCCATCCGTTTGCTCATATATTCGTGTATGGGGACTTTAACATCCACCATACAAAGTCGCTTAAAAACTCTATAACTGCGCTTATTTGCATACAAACCCTTAAATTAATAGTTGACTTTTTCACACGTTTCCCCAACAACCTAGGCGGTAAGGCTTCCCTTCTCGATCTCTGTTTCACCTCCATCTCCGACTTCTTGTCGCGCCTCGCAGCTCTGACCTCTTGGCAACTCTGATCATGCTGTAGTGCTTGTCAACATCTCCTTCTTCTCCACCTGCAGCAAAGAAGCTCCTACCAACAGAACATATTTCTGTTATCAACGAGGAGACTGGGACTCATTCCGGTATTTCCTTCGCGATATCCCGTGGGATGTGGTCTTTATGCTCCCCATTCAAGAATACGTCTCCGAGGTCTCCTCCTGGTTAAAAGCTGGAATCTATGCCTTCATCCCCGCTATGAAATATAAGGTTAAATAGTGCTCTTCCCTTTGGTTCTCTACTACTTAGCTTCATTGCCGATAGGAATTACTTCTTCCTCCTATACCTAATGACATGTCTGACCGTAACAGACATCTTTGTCTCAGCCCGTAACGAGTGCAAGCGTATCCTCAATGAAGCAAAGTCACTATTTGCTGATAGAATAAAACAACGTATTACATCTCGCAAATTCGGTTCCGATGATTACTTGTGTCTCCGCAAGTGTGTACTTAACAACAGCAAACCTTTGTTCAACCAATTTGAGGTCCTGACCTCCTCAGCTGATAAGGCTGAGTACTTTGCTAGGAAATTCTCTTCCAACTCAACGCTTGACTTATCCGGTGTACCCATGCTCGAGTTCCCCCCCATAACCTAGGCTCTACTGAACGAGTTACACATAACCCCATCGTTGGTATTGAACGTCATCTCAAAATTAGACTCCCATAAAGCTAGCGGTGGCGATGGGATACCGGCCATTGTCCTGAAGAAATGTGATCCTGAAATGGTAGCCTTCTCTCTCCTAATTATATAACTCTGCCTCAATGAATCTTGCTTTTTCTTGTTAGAAGTCATCATCTGTTGTACTTGTCTTTAAGAAATCTGGAGACCGTTTTGACCCATCTAACTAGAGTCCTATCAGTCTCCTACCCCTCTCCAGTAAAGTCTCTGAAGCTTTAATCATCACCGAAGTGGTTAATCACTTTATATCCCATGATCTGTTCTCTGATAAGAAATATTTTTTTCACTTTGAACGTTCTAGAGTTGATGTGTACACGGCCATAACTGAAATTGTTTCCCAAGCACTGCACAATAACGGAGAAGCTTGTGCCGTGGCTCTAGATATTTCTAAAGTGTTTGGTAGGGTTTGGCATTTCCGGTAGATTATTTGAATTAATACGATCATTTCTGTCAAACCGTGTAATGAAAGTTGTCCTTAACAGATTTTCATCCAGTTCCTTTCCCACGAACCCAGGTGTTCCCCAATCCTAGACCCTACTCTGATCCTTATCTTCATTAACGTTCTCTCCGACGTCATCAGGTCTCAAGTAGGCATCTATGCTGCAGACACTACTATTTAATCCTGCCTCAATAGCAAATCTGGTATCGCTGACAAAACTAACCTGGTCGTTACTCTCGAAAAGGACCTCCGGTCGGTTTTAGTCTGGAACAAGAATTGGGTGGTTAACTTTGATGCCTCTAAAACAAAACTTCTCTCTATTACTCAACACAGGGAACCATCCCCGTCACCCATTAGAATGTCTGATGCTCAACTCCATGAGAGCACCTCTTTGCGACTGCTTGGTCTCACACTCTCCGCTGACCTGAGATGGAACAATTACATTAAATCAATAGCTTTATCCACTGCAAGGAAAATTGGTTCCTTGTGTCGCGCCGAAATTTTTTTCTCGCCCGAGTACATCCTTCAATTCTACAAATCAACCATTCACCATTGCATGGAATAATGCTGCCATATATAGTCTGGTGCTCCGCTGTTTGTCTTAAGGTCCTCGACAAGATCCAGAGACGGATAAGCAATGTGGTTAGTCTTGATCTGGCATTTCTTCTTCTATCGCCCTCTCACAGACGTGCCGTCACATCACACTGTCTTTTCTACAAATATTTTCGCGGTAACTGCTCCGACGAGATAATTTCGCTAGTTCCCATACTGCATGAATTTAAGCGTGCTACTAGGCTGGCATCATGGTCTCACCCTTTCGCTGTCGAAATGATTAATTGTGACCGTCTCTTCGACTCCAATATCTTCATGTATCGCACCTCTCCTCTGTGGAATTCCCTTTCTATTACTTGTTTCCCTGATAGCTATAATCTCCAACTATACAAATGTAATGTCAATCGATATCTCAAGATGCCATTCTCTTCATCCTTTACTCCATCATGCCTCTTTACTCTCGCTCACACTTTGTAACCCCTTGCATAGTAGTGGCATTACATGCTTAAACAAATCCTGCATTTCGAGTTAGTCCCACCCCCCCTTGATAATATATCAGTAATTGGGTTTGGTTGCGTGACTTTGGTCCTGAGGTGCAATAATTACGCCTCCTGCCATTGCTTTCAGCCCGGTGATTCTCAGCCAATAATGGTTTTTCTGTTGCTCCACATCCGCTTCTTTCGTTCTTTTTGGGCCAAGTTGTTTTGCTTTCTGATTTACTTGTTTGGCGTAGATGGCGTTCGCTTCGTTTTTTGTTGGTAGGATTTCAGGTATATTCAGTTATTTCTTGAACAGTGCAGGTTCATTGTTAATGGAGTGTATTCGATTTTTTAATTATTTGTAGGGAGGGTCATATATTTTTTATTAGGTATGATTGATGTTGGTTTTTAGAGTTTTATTTTTTATCATTATTATTATTATTACAATTCTTTTTTCTTCTCCTTATTGTTATCATTGTATGTCTTTATATATATATATATATATATATATATATATATATATATATATATATATATATATATATATATATATATATATATATATATATATGAATGAAACATTTTCCATATAGAGTAATTTTTTAAAAGGAGTATATAAATAAAGACAGAAGCCAAAATTATCTCATACAAGGCGTGTTGGTCATGTATATAAATACTTGTTCCAAAATTCGCAAATATATGTTTTCCTTTTATCTTTATCAATATATATATATATATATATATATATATATATATATATATATATGTGTGTGTGTGTGTGTGTGTGTGTGTGTGTATATATATATATATATATATATATATATATATATATATATATATATATATGGCTCTAAGCGAAAACGAACATTTTCAAATGAATAAAGAAAAGAAGTTGAGAACTGATTAAAAGAAGGAAAGAAAAAGAGAAAAAGTAAAAAGTTAAAAAGTCTGACAGATTGAAAATACAAAAAGCAAATTGAGAAGGGAGGTTAATTGGGTTGGGTCGATTGGGCAACTGACGAACTGCATTTTTGCGGGTAGCTGAATCACAAATCAAGTGAATTCTCGCCTCAAAACACAGACACGGAAAAAAGCCATTAGTGCAAATTTCTTTCATGTTTTTTAGCAAAGAACGTTATTGTTGTTTGGTCCCGAGGCAGTTTTCAAAATCTATTGTGTATTTTTCTTTGTATATTGACTGTAAACATTTGAAAATGTCAGCGGATAAAAAAAAAGACGGAGGTAAAAACCAAAAACGGTAATCTGAATGACAGACCGATTTTGGTGCCTAGAACGACCAAAGGGAAAAGGAATGGAATGACTAAATGTGGAACTCTAATTGTACCTTAAATTTAAACCAAGTCCACAAGCATTATCAGGCGACCAGTGAGGATCGAAATTGCAACTTATTATCTAAAATTAGCATTAGCCTACGATCATAGCTAGTTTGCTTAACTGTCTTACCTTTGTAATCAAACTGAGACTCATCCAAATTTCCAAGCCTTGCGCCTCAGACCCGATCAGAAGATGAATGGAGATATAACGTCGCCATCTAGTGATCACTCCAAACAGCGTTACACTCATCCAACTCTTTCCAAATCCTCTGCACAGTCCTCAGATTGACACCCAAACACTCTAAAATAAACTGTTAACAACTTACCCATCGCTCAATGTACTCTGGTGGCATATATATTTTGTATCTGTGGGTAAAACACACTCTATGTGTCGCTTCCCTTCTATTCAAGGCTCAAAAGAATTTCCTGCCATTTGTAGCTGTTAATAAACATTGTCTTTTCACTATATCCCATAATCCATGTTCGGCTAAACACTCGCTATGTAGTTTAGAAGCTGCTTTCGTCTGTCCCTTCCATATAGCCTGTGAGTGTCAAATTTTCTGAAACCACCTTTCCTGATTATCTGTCCTAGAATCTGTCTCTTTCTTGCGTTAATTATAAATAGCTTTCTGTTTCTATTTTCTCATTGCTTACATGTTCAGTCCATTGTATTCTTAGCATATCTGTTTTTTCAAGTCTTTTCATCTCTGAGCAGATTTTCCTGCATTCATTGTCTATATTAGAGGAGTGATATTACATAGTAGTTAAGTATTTTCTTTGATTTTAATGACATTTTCCGGTTTCTTAATATTTTGCTTGGCATCTTTCGCTATCATAATGAACCTTCGGATTTCGATGTCTCACTTTCAAACCTCTGTTAAAACTCATTAGATATTTAAATTTTTGTACAAGTTTGCATCGTCAATGTTCACTTACCATACTGGGCTATTCATTTTGCTGGTTGAAATATCTTTAATAAATAAACCAAACTAATCCAATTAAATTCAGGCATGATTGACACAAGTTTAATTCTGAGTTCTGCCTAAACGGTGACATAGACTAGTGAGCCTATCTGCTTTTCCCGTTCAGATTGGAAGATCAGTACGAACACCACATTCCATAAAGTTTTATCTTTTTCTCCTATTTATTGTGGGAATCGTAATCATAGTGTAATTGGTAGTGTCATAATTAGTATAAAGAAGTAATTGACCAACTTCATTTGTAATAGTCATCAGCTGGAATTTAAGAACACTGAAACAACTTGGATTTCATTTACGCGGCAGTGGAAAAAGCCTTTTCCATGCATAAAATTGGGAACATTTAATCTGAAATTAATGCAAAATAAACTTTAATAGTCAAGAATCGAATAAGAAAGAAGTAGATAAATATTGCGTGAGATAATTCATAAGGGTATATGAAATGTAATTTCGTTTTTAATTAAGCAGAAACTATTGGAATTTCTTTATTCTTAAAATTGAAATGGATGTCTTAATGATCTTAGCTTTCGGAAAGTATTTCTAATGTTTATGCTCAGAGCCATTTTTACATTAGATTTTAAACATCATTAATGGAAAGCTAAGCAAAGTGCCGAGAATCAAATATAAAATCGTTATAAATAAGAAAAAGGTATGCTATAATTCCTGTGTGAAGTCCATGCATTTATTTGGTAGTGAATGGTTGGAAATAAGTATGTAACCGGTATGCTACTCCCAATGACTGAATAAATAGTTGGAAATTCTAAGACGGTTACCGTATACGATAACAAAGACCTGAAAAAGGCCCGATGGTAAACTGAGTAAGTACCAAGCTGAATATACTGGTTTGAATAGAAGAGAATATAATAATTCTAGTTCTTAATGACAATAAATATCTCAGAATCACAAAGAGAGAGTTAAAATTCCTTGGAAACATAATGAGGAAGGGGGACGTGAAAAAAGAGGGGAAAGCAGCGTGTCACCTAAATGACGGATTCATGTGAATAGATATCAGATCAGGGATTGAGAATCTTAACATAAGGAATAAAACTGCCAAGAAGTAACATGAGAGAGGGAGGTACTTTGGAGAATCATCATCGCATCTGTCTTGAAGGGACGCAGCACACTGAAAATTGCTGGTTGTATTTTAAGGCATAGCCAATAAGTTATCATGCATTAAATCGTTTCATAAAGTATGGACACATATACTTCCCAATAACTTGACGAATTCTTCAAGCAGAGGCACGGTTTAAAATTGAAGGAATCTCGCAATATATGAACAGAGATCAAATTTAAAATTGAACACTATATACATAAAAAAGAGGATGTCTCTGTGATACCTTTTCACTCGAGATCCATCCAACTGACTTCCACCAAACTTGGCACATGCATTGTACAATGTAAGATGTATGTTCTTAGTGTAAGACATCAAAAATTAAAAAAGAAATCAATAATCGATAAATCCGATCAAAAATCCATAATTCAACTTTTTTCCTCCGATTTCGTTAAAACTCAGTGTGTAGGTTACTTACATCATAACGAGCTTAATTATACCTAATTTTTATTTTTACACCACTGAGTTAAGCGACAAAACATGTAAAACGAAAAATCGATTTCAACATAAGTCGATTTTAGCACAAATTTTAAAATAAAAACGCCCTCAATTGTCAAGCAATCTAATATAAACTTCAAATGATTCTAGTCAACAATAAGTTGATTGTTTAACAGTCATTTAACTTAATAATTGTATCAACCCATATAGTGAAAATTCGCTTAAATAAAGAATAATGGCTGCTATGTATAAGACAATGAAACAGTAATAATCACTTCAATGTTTTCTACTCATGAAACCAAAAAGTTACATTAAAAGATAGTCTCAGCTTTATTACCTTACAAACACCTATTTCTTTACCATTAAACCGTGAGTGTTAATCTCACTCAAACCTGCCCTATAAATATTGTCTCACAATGTTCAACACATTGTAACCCGCCCTATGTATACTCTGCTGTAATATATGACAACGCCATCGTAAATAACATAGGAAGACATGTAAACAGTAACATTTGACCCCGACAATAAAATTTCGAGCTTCAATATTTGAGCAGGAGGAAAACTAATGGGATAAATATACATACATCTATCAATCTACCGTTTGGCTGTACATTGAATACTGCTGCCACATCTGGTCTAGTTCACATGCAGTATATCTTGAGTTTATTGACAAAATTCAGAGATGTGTCTGTAATGTTATCGGTCCCGATCTGTCATCTCGAATGTAGTCACGTTCTCATCCTTCAAACTTGTGGAACTCCCTTTACATTTCTTTCTGCCTACAATCTTCAGAAACTTTAATTCAACATCAAAAAATCATCTTCTGTCTTCGGGAACCATATTACTTTGTTGTTTCCTCACTAAAATCTTCTCATTTTCTGTAACCCAATGCATGTTGGTTGCATTATCATTTTGCTTGAGAGGAAATGGAAAAAATAAATAGATGAAAAAAACGCAGATTAAAAAAAATATTTTATAAATTAGATAAATTAGAGATTTAAAAAATAATTAAAAAAATGACGATATGTGCATCACATAGATAGGATCCATAACCTTTTAAATGCACAGGTATTTAAATGAAATATATCTGACAATAAATTTGAATTTATAAATGCCAGTCTGGTTAGGATAGAAAGGGATTCACATAGAAAGAAATGCATATATAAACACTCTGGATATTGGATCTGTTTATAAGTAAGTTTAATTTATTTCCCATTTTATACTCAGAAATCCCAACCCATTTTTTTTACACTCAGTTTTGCCTTTAATCTCAAGTTGAAAAAGCCAAACTTAACACACGTCATGTTACCAAAAGCTTTTTTAATCGGTCTCATTATCTCCAAATAAGATAATTTAAACACATTTATTTTTAGTCATTTCAGCCAAAGCAAGACAATAAAGCGACTAAGATTCAGGAGGGGTTGCAAGTGAAGAAAACTGCGAAAATGACATTAATTTTTACTATTATAATTATATATTATATCAAATGGTACCTCAACTTCTCAAATGAAAGTGAAGTACTAGATTGGCAGCTAGGTCTCATCAGTTTACTGATGTAATCGGTAGATATAAACGAATTGTATTAAAAAGTCTTCTCTCTCACTTAGCATCTGTGGAACTCTTCCAGATTCTTGCTTTCCTGTCAACTAAAATCTAGTTAGCTTTCAACCTGATTTCCATATGTGGTGGTTGGGAGAACATAGAAACAGCTAAATACTAACCCATAAACACACATATATACATGCACACATAAATATATATAAATACATACATATACATATATGAAAGGGAGAAGAAAAAATAATAAATGAACAGATAAAAAATAATTTAAATAAAATAATTCAAATAAAATGAATAAATATATAATAAAACACACACACACACACACACACATATATATATATATATATATATATATATATATATATATATATATATATACGTATACACATGTAAGAGGGAAGTGAAAATATTATACTGCAAAAACATCTTAAATTCAATATCTAATTCTTCTTCATATTTATAGAATACTACACATACATGCACATACACCCATGCACCCATATACACATATACATGAAAACAAAAATCATGGGGTTTTCCATGAAGTGTTAAGTTTTTTTCTTGATGTATATCATATTGCTCTTTATACTTTACATTGAACTATGGATCTATCATTTTACTATTTTTCATAAAAAAGTCCTACTTAGATTGTCTTTCCGCTTACGGATTTGATATCAATATATTATATAATGTAGAAAGCCGATTTTATTTTGCCCAGCGTACAGTGCATAAATTATCGAAGGATAGACACATATATAAATGAATTCATAAATAAAACGTGAATAAAATAAATCTTATTTTTATTTATTTATTGAATTTTTATTGACACCAGAAAATAATTAAATGTGTAAATTTATTTCCGAGCTTCCAGAACAAACAATTAACTTCATAGCTAACAACACTTTTACTTCCCCTTGATTATCTTATCTGACAAGGAGAAAGAAACTATATCCAGGTGAAGTAGATTTCTAATGATTCTGTAAGTAATTCCAGTCTGAAAGGCGTATACAAACGAGCAATTCTAACATATAGGTTATATAAAGTAGCCTGTAATAGTAGCATTTATTTTATAAACTAGCATACTAGTGCCGTCCAAAACAATGGCAATTGTTATAAAGTTATAATACATGGCGATTGAAAAGTAACTCTCTATTTTGTATGGTGGACTCTCCTTTCTAACAAGCATTTTACAAGTAGGGAGAATCCATCATTTATAAAATAGGGAGTTACTTTTCAGTCACCCTGTAGTGAGATGCAATGAAAAAAGTTTTGAAACAATGTATTGAGATTCAATAAAACGGATATTAAGAATAAGTAAAATAGAGGTCAATGAACCGTTTAATTATTTCGTTCCCTTTATATTTTAAGACATTCAGGGGTATATATGATTCATTGATTACAGGTGGTAATATATGCACCGATTTTTGCTCATTATCTTTCCATGTTAAACATTGTATGTATTTATTACAACAGTGAAATGGAAATTATTCTCATAAGAAAACTATTAGCAACAGAATGAAGAAGCTGGCGATGACAGTTTGACGCAGGACAATCACTTAATAGATAAAGGTATCTGAGTGTCTCACTTGCCAGACTTGAACAAATAAGACTGCAATTGGACGAGTAAATGAAATGATTTCAAAATGATTAATTTTCATAGGAAGTAATTTAGCGTAAATGCAGATAAATATTTATTGTATAGATTATTAGAAAGACCAATCGAAATATTCAATCATATATTTACAAAAATCAATTGATTTATGTCCTTTCCTATTGCATATTGAACAGAATATGTATAAATAACTACACGCTGATAATTAGACTGTGTGACACAAGACACAATTTATGTTCTTGGGTAGTAACTGCTATTTTCTATTTGCTTAGGCCTAGAAAGTAAAAATGGCTAATATTTCAATCAAACTTTGCTTTTATGAGTAGGATAGTGATATTTCTCAAATTTATCTATTCTCATTGTGAAAACTGGCGAAAATGAACATTCTCGTTCAAGAAAATTCGGAATAAATTAGCCATAGCTTTATATGATCAACCTAACCAACTATTAAACTCCAAAACTGAAATCCTTAAAGTATGTAGACATAAATATCTTGGCTACTAAATTAGACGCTTTCCCGTTTATTTGTAATTCCATCTTAATGTTTTTTTTTGTTTTTGTTTTTTCCCTCCCTCCCTCCCCCATTTTTGTTGAATAAATATTTACCCCCACCCACCCACTTAGGTGTTTGTGTTTGTGGTTCTTTGGTTACGTGGTATAATTTTAGTAATCGCCTATAAATATGCGTTTCTCTTTGCATCGTTAGCCGAACTTTCCCTGACGATCCGTTTAGGTGAAACCTAGGTAGGTTTGTCTGGCTCACTAGGTGTATCGAGATCTGCTCTACGGTTGTATTGAGCACTTGTTAGTTAGTTGTTTACTCGTATCGGGGTTTTTTCTTTGGGCTTCAGACCTGCATCTGTGCGATTCTTTTCGGCAGTAGTTCATGTTTGTAGCTCTTTCTATTTTAAAACATTTTTTTCCCTCGAGATTGATTTGATTATTGGCAAATCAAAAATTCGAGGGTTTGTCGAAAGGAGTCTAGTTATCTATATTTGTATATATATATATATATATATATATATATATATATATATATATATATATATATATATATATATATATATATGATTGTACTCTGAGATTAATACCGTGTAGGAAAATCTTTCATAATTGAACGCCTCTGTCGAAAAAATGGATTTTGAAAATATACTATCGACTGATGGTTTACAGTATGTGACGTCAACTTCAAAGTACAAAACAAGGAACCAAGACAAATAGTTTTGGATCTTGCTCCCTCTGTATCACTGCTCTTTCCAACAGATGCACAGCGCATTCATCCTCAGGGTTTTTTATGCAACCTCCGAATCCTATCGATTATATCGATTGGTGGATCTACTATCATACCCTCCTCTGGGTCACTGGCACTCATAGGTGTCACTAGAGTAACCTTTGGCATCGGACTATTTGCCCATTTTGGAATGTTTCAGTCATCTATCTTTGCACTGCGAAGATCGACAGCGTTTTGCCTTTGTAGTTACACCAGAAAGATGTTATTTTAATCTATATTAGACCACTAAAATTTAAAATTATGCCATTATATCAAACAGATGATCGCTCTTACCTATAAATACAAGAAAAAGACAAATTTAAACCATCAAAAAAAAAAATAATAACCCCCATACACATCATATACATACAGTAGTAAAACACACTGGTCAAGCCGCACATACAGACACGCATTAACTTATACAAGATATATGTAGTTATTGTATAGATTTTTTTATACTAATTTAATACATAATATATATGTAGAAAGAAGGAATATATATACACGCAAAAAACAAACACGTTAGACAGACCACACACACAACTCACACAATCATACAATATATATATATATATATATATATATATATATATATATATATATATATATATATATATATATATAGCATCTCCTTGTAATATAACAGTATATAAGTATGGAGAAGGAATATATATATATATATATATATATATATATATATATATATATATATATATATATATATTTCTCATGTCTGTGTGTCTGTGGTGGGCGTTGTTACCTCACCCAGGTCGCATTTCTCACCCGATTTCGATGCGGTTTTCACCACAAGTTTGCAAATGGCTGCCGTATTTTTGAGTTCGGACTAAGGTTCTGTAAAAATCGAAAAAATCGATAATCGAAAAAATCTCCTTACAGAAGGAATGATCCCATTTCAACCAAATTTGACACCCTCTCAGAGTCTACCATTAGAAGTGTTGTACAGGAGTTTCATGGCTACGGACCCCTAAACAGCACAGAAAATCGATAAAACCCAAAAACCGATACGCCCAGATTGCGCCTGAAACTCATGTCGGGTTTTATCGAAAACCGTTCGGATTTATGAGGAGGCCATTGAGAGTCAGCATGTGAAGTTTCAAATCTGAGCACACCCCAAACAGAGTGCAAATCGACAATCGGTCAACCCTTAAACATGTTTTTTTTTTTTTTTCCGGTTGGGTATTTCCTAAATGCAGATTAATTTAAGGTCACGCTATGCGCGGGAAGAAATAGGTGAGTGCGGGCAGTGGAGTGGAAGAAAACATTTGACCTCAAATTCTGGAATGGGCGCAAGGGCATTGAAATACGGCATTTTTATCTCTTCTACCAGGTCTGACTTTGAGCTACAAATGACATATTCGACTTTGTCAACACTTTTGCTTTAAACGTCGCATTTTACCAAAAGAATAACTTTTATTCACGCCTTTATTGAAAAAAAAAAAAAAACCGCATACGTGCTGAGTGAAAATTGTTCCGCCCTCAGTAGTTCATTTTCCAATTCTTTAAAATTTTTCTCCCAGCCCAGACCCCATCCCAGGACTAACGAGGAGTTTTTGCGCTAAAACAGCAAGGCTTTCTCCCAATCAATTTCAAAGCTAATGCCGACAAACGGTTAGGGTCTTTTCGTCGTCGCACAAACCAAACGAGCAAAGAATTCATTCCAGATCCTTGCATTCTCACCGCCGGCATCACGTGCGTAACAGCCAAGCTGCATATGCAGGAGGCAGCTTGACCCCGTTTACGGCCAAGCCTTGCACTTGCAAAATCATGACATTAACGCATTTGTCTGTGGATTAATTGACAGCTTCCTGCTACCGCAAGTTACCTATTTGATTAAAAGTTTGCATTACCCATTTTATCTCCGCGTGCTGCATCTACTACGCAGCCCAGTCCATCTTAGCATTCCATACATATTTCTACCTTTTCGTAGTTCAGTTTTGCTATTATGCTGTCGCAAGTTATTTCACCTTCTGCCTTTAATACGCGGCCCAGTACACCTCAGTGTTTCACTACTTTTCAAAATTCAACACTTCAACATTTTGGTTGCGTAACCTCTTCCTACAGCGACGTTTTCGTGCTGCCAGAAAGCACGGCCCATAGCTAAGAGAAGCTTTTTCCATACAGCTCCACTGCATTTTTAGTTTTCGTGTACAACGAGGTTGCACCGTTTCAGCTTCGGCACCAACTTCTATTCGCATTCTTACACAGCATTTCTACAACCCTTCAAATGGCTCCTACACGACGAACATCCGCACGTTAGCAACAGTAGACCGCTAATACCGTTAACGTTACACATGCTGAAAAGGCGACTGCAGAGGGGCACATAATAACTCCGGTTACACATGTGCATATAGCGTCTATTCAACTTCTGCTTGTCACTCTTTGGCGTGCCGTGGCGCTGACAAACCCGGAAGCTCTGCAAAGGCTGCAAAAACACCCAGGTGAGGCAAACGTAGCAGGCGTTCTAAAAAAGACTCACAGTCTAAGGGGACGGGAGCAAGATTCCATTGAGTTCACCTCCTTGGGGGACAAGTAGCTGGCGTCTACTTCAACCTCTGCTTTGCACACTTCTGAGGGCCGTGGCGATTACCGACCTGGCAGCTTTGCTAAGCGTGCCAAAATACCATGACGTGGCAACTTAGCAGGCGTTCTAAAAGAGCCTCTCCGTCAAAGAGTAAGCGGGAGGATGAGAGATGTAGAGGCCTCTTTGAGGCTTTCCAGTCAATCGCAACGGAGGTAGTATGTTTTGTCAAATGAAACGCTTGTTGAACGTAGCTACCGTTTGTACTGCAAATCAGTTTACACATATTCGTTGAAAAGTAAGAGGAAACTACCTAAACGCTTGCAAGACAACAAAAAAGCGGCTTCATCACAAGCGCTTTTGCGGTCACGACAGTGTCCGCATCGAAAATCTTCTGGCAATGCAGCCGACGCCGTTGCAACTTCCATTCGACGGTCCCAGGAGACCACGGCTGAGAAAACCGCGCGTAACGCAGCGAAAGCTGCAGCAACGTCCATTTGACGGTCCAAGGATTCCATGGCTAAGAAAGCCGTACGCCATACAGTCGACGCTGATGCAACTTCTGCTGCAAGGGCGTCTGAATGTTCAACTTCCACAGCTAGATCTGTAGAAGGGCCTAATGAAATGCTTGAAAGGTTGCAAACTGTTAACCAACTCCGCCATGTCCAGCGAGGGCTCTGTCTTTCACCAAAGCAGTTTTGGTTTAAGCTGGCGATCAACTATGAGACAGTTTTGAGGCTTTCCGGTCCCAAAGACCTCCAAATATGATCCATGCCAGTTGTCTGTGTGCATTGCAAAGTCAAATAAATGTCGTGGAGACACTGTAGGTTTGTGTTATTCAGAAGGTAAGGTACAGTTGCCACCTTTTCAAGAGCTACCTGCTCCGTTGAAAGCTCTGTTGGAGGGTTCCAGTGCAGACTCCAAACATTTCCTCGCAAAAATCAGACAGTACAATTGTGCCTTCCAGATGACCTCTTTTGGTGGTACTTCCTTCCGACGAAGTCGGTTGGAATCCCACTTTCAAACTTCAAGGTTAGGTTTACCACCTGATTGCGTTTCTTTTGCCGGAAACTGCCAGGGATTCGGCCTTTCTACCAATATACTTTTTGTTGTTGAACCAGCTACATTTAGCTTTAAGTTGTATTTTAATAGTTTCTCCTCTCGTAATTCTCCCATGTTGAACTGTCTTCCAGTCTCTTGATTCTGTTCCACCTAACAACTTAAAATATTTAAATGTCAACATCATTCGACAACTTCTGTCTAGTATTGTCCTTTCTTCTCACTAGCGTTTTCATATTTTCTTTCACTCTCTGTAAGTCCTTGCCTCTTAGGTCATTATCGCCGTACTTGGGTTGAAAATTAAAACAAAGACAGGTCAAACAAGGCGATAGTGGTCACCGGAGCTTCGACAAGTGACTGTTCATTAATTCTTGTGTACCTGTTAATTACCTGCTAATCTGGGAATACAGCAAGATCCTCGCATTATTGGTGAGAACACTGAGAAATCAGTATCCTTCTTATTATAATGATAATGTAGAGAAAAATAAACATCTTGGTGGTTTTACTTTACAAAAAAATCACTTCTGTAAAAGTTAAAGTGAATATTCTTGTATTGTGATGGTGGTGATTTTTAAATCTAGCTTACAAAATGTTTCCGCTAACGGCATTTGAAATATAAAGTCAACTTGCTACATTAGTACAATAAATAAAAATAGATTATTCAAATGGAAAGTGTAACAGTTCCCGATGAAAACTTACAAATATAAAATCGTAAGCTAATATTGTATTTTGAATTTACTAACATGTCTTTAGATCAAGCTAACACGGAATGTCATTCTAACGGTCGTTCTATTTCTTAATCTACGAAGGATTCAGTTTCACTTAAATCTATTATATTAAGAAGTACGCTCAGAGAGACGTGACAGAGACGACGTCGATATGATGCAAATGTATGTACTGCTTGTCTACGAATTTAAATGGTTACAGTGGCCCTAATATATAATTGGATTGTCCAAAGTTTGGCTTGTTATCTCTTTTCTTGTCAGGTGAAACATCCTGGTTGTTGAGGTTATTCATGCCTTTCCCCTCAGGCTGCCGGCTTGTACGCACTGGGATAATGATCGCTTAATGGTTCATTGCAGCAGCACTATCTCTGAAAACCAACTCTCTAGAATGAATAGGGAATTTACAGCTTTGACGAGAAACAATTCCTTGAGGGTAGTGCATAGTTTTACAATTAATATTGAATAGTATACGCTCTTAAATGGCAGAGACACTTAAATGTTAGCGACAGCGGACTGAGGAACGGAGAAAGAAGACTTTAGCTTGAGAGTTAATTTGAAGATAACAAACGTGTATGGGTTGGGTCGATAGTTGGTTGTCGTCTAGAGTAGTCTCTCCTTTTATTGCCGTAATTTTAATTGGAGTTGTAAAGTGGCCTAAATTTTTATCTTTACTGTTCCAATTCTTGTACCGTGGTGAGCATCGAATAAGTGACGTTTGTGAAGGTTGACATGAGTCATTGAATCAAAAATGCTAATAAATGCACCTTACTGCAAGAAGTATTTATTAGTTTAGCCGACATTTTAACCTCACCATTTCTGGTTACAGGCTAATCTGACGCGTATAAACTCGACAGTATTTTGTTATTACTACTTTATCATTAGCATGGGAAGAATACAGATTTCACAGTGTTTTTCAACAAGGTGGCGAAGATCTTCCTGTATTCCGAGATTAGTAGGTGATTAACAGGACGACAAGAATTATAAAATTCACTATGTTCATTAAAAAGCTTATTTTATTCATTTGTTCTTCTTTGTAAATCATTAAAAAAACAAAAAACTTCAAATGACGATTTTTACTAACGCACTCACTGAAATGTCAAAATTATCACTGGAATTTTGCCCTTAAAAATAGAGGTCCCAAAAGAATATAGGAATACGTTTAAGGATTGTTGGAGTGTAAACACATACTTTTAAATGGAAATTATTTAACAGAGCCAGTGCTTGTAATTCTCTATATCCGCACTTGTTAACTATGCCTTAATGAAAAATTGAAAATCATTAGTTAATTGAATGTACTTGCTAAGCACAACTCAGAAATTACCTTACAAAATGCGTCGTAATATTTTAAATGACAATTCAAGGATATTATAGCTTTATATTAGTATATATATATATATATATATATATATATATATATATATATATATATATATATATATATATATATATATATAAATATATATATATATATATATTCTAGCAACATGGCCCGGCGATGCCCGTGCTTGATTCAAAAATCGTACGACTCATTCAGCAATCGCCTTCCTTGACTTTAAAGGAGTGTCCTTTGCCGTGCTGATGTTGCTACATGCCTTACTCCTTGCCTATCTCACACTGCGTATTTTTTCAAAGCTCTGTACAAAATATTAAACTGTTACGAAAAAAGAACACAAAAAGATCAGCTTTTAAAAAGGGCTCGTAACTGAAAAAAACGAAGGAAATAACAATGTGAACTACAAATACTTTTTCACACCCAACCCAGTTTCCTGAAATATTGAGACTGGTCATACTACTTGGGCGCGGTTTTTATTGCCCTTGTTTTGTTAACCCTGTACTTTGGAAACCATACATTGATCCGATTTTAAGTTCAAATAAAGAGACCTCAAAAGAGTCCAAAATGAGATGAAAAGCTTTAATGTACTGGGCCGCTTAGTGCAGGCAGGACATTCAAATTAAAACCCCCAAAATCCGTATCACCTGTGAGTTAATCATTTTTTTTACAAAGTTTGAGTCCCAAATGAAAAATCGGGCTCCGGCATAACACAATGGCGTAAATTGAAAAAAAAAAGTCATTTAGGTTTATCTGTACGTATGTTTATTAGTATATATATATATATATATATATATATATATATATATATATATATATATATATATATATATATATATATATATATATATATATTACTACTACTACTGTTTATCTACTCGGGTAATTATATGTGTGCATGTGTGCCTGGATGTCGGTTTATTTGTATGTAAAATATTGGCTTGATAGGTCGTCTGTATGTGTATCGATTTATATGTCTGTATAGGCATATGCATATATATATATATATATATATATATATATATATATATATATATATATATATATATATATATATATATGGAAAATAAAATTAAAACCTACAGTTTATTTTTTATTATAAAAAATAAAGGCATGAGTAATAAAATTCGATTAGATTTAGTCAACCTATCTATATCAATTTCCTGCCAGGCTAGCCATTAAAAGTTCTTAGTCAATTTATCTATCATAGAGTTCTTTAAAAATGCGTTTATTTGCTGGTGTCTGTAATACATTTTTATTTGTGTGTCGAATCTTTAAAATGACAGTTTTTTTTTCAACGTTTTGATATAGAACCGAAGAAAACATGGGACGGTTGTGAGATAAGTGGTCTGATGCTCGATGGAACCTTCATCCCTTGATCCATTTCCGTTTCGGTGTCTTCATTAGGATGAGAAGCCACTCAAGTGGAGAGGAAATGAAGCTGGCCGACCTGTTGACATCCATTCTTTCTGTCTTAAAATCCCTCTCGCTTCTTGTAGGACCTATCAGCTCAATATAGACGATTTGTTTCCGGTGTACACGTTGCCCGTAATTCGTTCCGGACTGCAACTGGGTCCTCCAATCTGCACATATCCTTGTCTCGGGTCCAGGTGTCCAAAAACAACGCCCATTCTCCTTCCGTTATATCCAACCCTATCGAGAGTGTCCACGAATCATTTCTTTTCTCAGCTCGATATTTTCCTTCTATAGCTCTACAAGTTGATTCATTAATTTCAAATATTCCTGTCCCATGGTGCTTGCCAGTGGGTAAGCCCATTGTCTATTGTGGTTTGGTAAAAATCCACGTTGTGCAAAACAATCCTTTTCGCAGCGCCATGTAAAGTATGACGAGTACGTCCGATACTGTTAGTAAAACGCCCCGGTATACTATGCCAAGGGCAGGTAACTCTGTCACAGCTTGTTTCGCAGGGGCAGATATCTCTGTTCTCATCTACACAATATATATATATATATATATATATATATATATATATATATATATATATATATATATATATATATATAGTGTCCTCCGTTAGGTCACGTAAAAGAGCAGCATATCACGATGAAAAAAACACTCATAAATCAACGAAAACAAAGTTTTGTCTAAATATGTTGTTATTAATTGAAAGCTTACAGTAAGTAACATATTCTGGTGTCTTTCAGATAGAAATTATATAGATTGGAATGTCAAATATATGCTCGATTTTTGTTTAATTTTCTTAAAGGCGGCCATTTTCTTAAATTTTAAGAAATTTGTAAAAAACACAATTTTGATTTTAAATTTCTTCCTAAAATAAATTTATATATTTTTGACACATTATTTTAGTAAAATTAGAAAATGTAAAGTTAAGTTAATGTGATATGAAACAAACAGTACTTACTTATAGCTTCAAAAATTTGTATCCAAACATTTCTTAACGATGTGTTAGAATTTTTTCACGTCTTTCTTCACGTTCGCAAATGACGAGGTGACGACAGACTACTATGGATGATAAAAATTGACAAATTTTTAAAAGTAGGCGAACCCCGGTTTTTCGTTATTAACAAGTACTTTTTAAACATTAACATTTTATTCAGCAATTATGTAATATTTATTTTTTTATTTCATACTTTCTTAATTAGATAATTGTTTAAACTTTCTTTATTAATTAGATAATTGTATAAACTTTTCTTAGTAATTAGATAATTGTATACACTTTTTTATTAGGTAATAATTTTTTAAACTTTTTTTATATAGATAATTGCTTAAAGATTTTATTAGATAATAATTGTTTAATTATTTTTAATTATATAATTGTTTAAATTTTTTTAATTAGATAATTCTTTAAACTTTTTTATTAATTAGATAATTCTTTAAACTTTTTTATTAATCAGATAATTCTTTAAACATTTTTTTATTAATTTGATAATTCTTTAAACCTTTTTTTATTAACTAGATAATTCTTTAAACTTTTTTATTAATCAGATAATTCTTTAAACATGTTTTTATTAATTTGATAATTATTCAAGTTTTATTTTATTAATTAGATAAATGTTCAATCTTTTAATATTTTAATCCAATACCCTAAACAATATTAGAAATTTCTGTTATCTATAATGGTGAAAAGACTTTCAGAAATATTTTATGGCCCTAAAAAGGGCCGTTTTTATCTCTCATTGCCTCTTGATTCGTCACCATTGCAGATCTAATTTTCGAAATGCAAGTCCTTCAAAACTAGTCAGCGCCAACTTCGTATTTGGTCAAATGATAGTAATCAGTTACATCATCAACATATGAAATCATATAAAAGTGATTTTCATATTTTTTAATGTAACCGATGTATTCACAGTTGATACCAAATATGTCTAATTGAGCGTCCAAGTTTGTTTCCACTTAGTATTTCTTTCAGGACTTGACCATGTTCAGGATAGTTAGCTTCCAAGGAATGAATTGCCATTTGTTTTAATTTTTCTGTACGTCTTTCTTTTTTTATGGTGGTCTTCCTTAATCGTCAACCTTTTTACAACTTTTTGTTTACTTCCTGTTGCTGCTTTTTCTTCATACTTGTCTTGTGTCTGCCGTACATCAGTGTATGAGGTAAATATTTATGGAACTGCTCAGCATCCAGCTCATCGATGAATTTCCTTACTCGATTCCGCTTGGCCTTTAGAACATCACTTATGCTTGATACATGAGCATTAGGCGCAAGTTTCTGTCTTTCACAAAATTCATCGATGATGCTTTCAGCTAGCATGGTGTACTGTCTAGCCGATGTTAATACTGTTCTTGGAGAAGCCTTAATTGTTTGGAATGGTTTTTCACACTGCCTGCTTAAAACCTCCACAATTCCTTTTAGTCAGGCAGTTATCATCCTGCAAAATAAGTGTTCATTTGCTGGGGCAATCAGTAGGGGCGCTATAAATACTTTGTGAAGGCGAAAATGGACATAGGATTCTTGGTGAGTACCTTCACATTTTCAATGACTCCCTTGACGATGTTCATAGTGTCAACGGGGTCTTTGTGGTTATCGACAATAGTATAGAAGGTACTCATCCCTATGACTCCCAGCACTTGCGTCTCTACGATAGCAGATTCTTCCATTGTAATTTTCTGTAGATTTCGAACACTTTTATTTGTTGAGAAAAGTCCCAAGACAAATTGCCTACATTGAGCGAAAATGGGGAAGTAAGTTGCACCTAGATGGAAAATTACATGCAACCGATTCCCTTGAAATCTAATGATATTGGACCATGGAATGCCTTGTTGTTCAATGAAGGTCTTCATTTTTAGAATGAGGCCCAATTTATCACTATATCTCAAGGAATTGAATGCTGCAAGAATTCGCCATGCTAGGCACTCACTCACATTCGTATTTACCTCTCAATCACTCAGGACCTTCCTCGTCTTTGATGCAACTGTCTCCAATAGGTGTAGATTGCAATGGAGTTCTATCAGGTTAATCTGCCACACCTTTTCCAATAATGACACTGTTAATGGTTAACAGGAGCCCGGTCTATCAAGAGGCATTTAATTTTCGAAAGTATGATTTGCAAACTGGCATCAACACTTATGCCAGTAGACGATGAGCCTACTTTAGCAAAGTTCTTGATGCAGTCAAAATGTGCTGCTTGTAGTCCATTGCAATCCCCTCAGGAAGACGTTCCAGTGACAAAAGATGGGAGAATGAGGGAGTTGTTAATAAAACACAGTTCACATGTTTGCCATCTTGTGATGTGAAGTCGAAAACTAAAGTGCAGTTTTCTGCACTTTGCACAGCAAGGAACGTCTTTACATCTAAAAGGAAGCCAAGCCCCTCCACCATTTTATAATCTGTTGTGGAACTTTTATCAAAAGAGCAGTGTTCCATGGATAATATTCTTGAAACTGCTGAAACAACACTAAAAACATGAGAAGCAGGAACTCCATTCAAAAGACAGTAATAATGGAGTTTCCTGCCAACAAAGTTCACGAATTTTTTTTGAAAGTGATGAGTATTTATTATTTTTTTTAACAATGACTTCCGATAAGTAATAATTTTGCTATATTAGGATAAAAAATGGCAGATGTTTCACAACACTGATCAGAACTTTTAGATGATGGGTTTTCAGTTTCAGCAGACAGGTTTTCAGTTGGAGCATACAGGGTTGAATTTGCAGCAGGCAGGTTTTCAGTTGCAGCAGACAGGGTTGAAGCTACAGCAGACAGGATTGAGGTTGCAGCAGAAAGATTAGAGCTTGCAGCAGACAGGGTTGAAGCTGCAGCAGACAGGGTTGTACTGGAAGAAGTCATGGTTGAATTTACAACTGGGATGGCGGTGGACGAGGCAATAGAAGATGTGGCAGTAGAAGGATGAATAGCAGATTTGACCACCACTTCACATTTTTTTCGAAATCAGAGAAATTATTTCCCACATTTCTTTTTTTGTAACATTCAGAAATTCTCCTAATTGAATGCATCGAAATAGGAGGGAAACCATTTTGTGAATTCTGCTGGGTGGCTCATTCTGTAATCTTCGCGAAAGATCCATATGTATCCAATAATTTTTTAAATATATGACAACACTTGATCGGCTCTCGTGTATTAATACTGTCATCAATTTGCAAAATTTCTTCTGTTTTTTTCACCATCTAAAAAGTAAAAAATTAAATGTAGTTAAGCAAAGAAAACAAATTCTTTTGGAAATTTGTTATAATAATTAAAATATTCAGTAATCTTACTATTAATGAATTACTAAACAATTGCTAAAACGTTTAATTAACAATTTCTTAGATAATTAACGCTCAGTGAATTTTGCCACATTAAGCATAAACTTTATTTTTTTCAATACGGTGTTGAAAAGTTTTCGAAATAACATTTTTTGTTGTTTTCAACGAAAACTCATTTCAAATTTGAATGGAATATATCATGTATTAAAATAAGAATTACAAATATAAATTTAAAAAGAAAGAATTAATTTAAAAACGAAATCTTGGTTGCGTTTCTTACGTTATCAATCTTATGTTAATTTAATTAATAATTAATCATTATTTAAATGAAATATTATACAAAATAAAAGAAATACTTGAAAGAAAAATGTTTAATAAAAATAATTAAAAATAATTACAAATTTCTTTTAAAATTTGAAAGGAATTTCTGCAAACACGTTAACAATGTAAATCTGAACTGGACAGAGAAGAGAAATAACTGCGGTGCGCCAGACGGAACAAATCACGTGACCTTTTTAAGGATTATGTCACGTATACATTTCCATACATAGAAATTATGAACGTTTTTTTTCAATAAAATTTCTTTTTAAAATTATTTTAAAAATATTCGGGGTTAAACGACTGCTTTTCAAATTTCGATCCGTAAATTTACTTTTTCATTGCATAACGTGCCTAAAAGCAATAAAGGAATTTAAAAGATTTTTGAAGTATTTAAGAAGTTAATGAAAACAATTCTAAAAATGTAAAAAAAAAATAATTAAAAATACATTACTTATTGAAAAAATGTTTCTTCACAAAAATGTCCTTAATATAACGTATTTACAAAAAAAGCAAGTCAAAGATTGTCTAATTAATTAATGTCATAGTTTTTAACATTTTTTTTTTATAATTCAGAGCAGATTTTCTATGAAACGAGGAATTGTTTTACAAAAAACAAAAAAACAAAATAAAAAACTATTGATTTACTTTCTATAAAGAGTCCTGTTTATAACTAATGAAGCAAATCCCGCGCATAAATATTTCATTTCTCGGAATTTCATGAAAATACGTAAATGGGTGGAAATATGTTAAAAAAAATAACTTTTTAACAAGATTTTCTAAAAAAACAATTCAAAAATAATTTCCTTCATTTCTAAATAAGTTCTGAAAGTTTCATTAAAATCTGACAATTATTTGATTTTTGCAAGAATTTCTTACTTAAAGTGTGTTTTCTTCGGGAAAAGTGCAAAATAAAACAAACTTTTTTATACTCTTCTCGCGCTGTCCTAAAAAAAAAAAAAAAAAATTAACCAAAATTTTCTACGTGCGAGAAAGGAGCAAAAAAATAATTTGGTCTTTCCTCTTCATAACAACATAAACATATTAAGACAAAATTTTGTTTTCGTTGATTTATGGACCTTTTTTCATCGTGATATTCTGCTTTTTTTACGTGACCTAATAGAGGATCACACACACACACACACACACATATATATATATATATATATATATATATATATATATATTTAGTTTATGGAAAACTAGGTAATCCGTATGGGTAGACTCAAGGAGGATAAAATCCATGAAAGCTCAATGTAAATCCAAGGTTCCATGTAATAAATTATTTCACCACAGCCCTTTTAAAAAACGTTTCAATCTTTGGAAGTAAAGTCTGATGATCCGCAGTCCTTTAAAAGGGCTGAGGTGAAATAATTTATTACATGGACCCTTAAAGTGGTCTGTTTTTATTTATATATATAATTATTAATAAATATGGATACATATAATTATAAATACATATACATATTGTTCCTCACTGGTATCACCTCTCGTTGTCATGTATAACTGAATCTATTATTAACACCAGAACTCAATCACCTTGTGGGTGTAGCCGAGTACTATGAAACGTACGCAAGCAGATGAAGTTATCCAATTAATGTTGGATCAACCATGAGTGTGAAAACATCGAGAAAGGAATTAGAAAAGAAACAGCAGACAAGCATATGATACACTGAAGAAGCTTTCGAATTTTCGGCGGGGTAGATACAAGGTTACCGAAGATAGCTCCGGTGAACTTCTAACGAAATCACCGCAGTTCTAAACAGATGGACACAATAATGTCGGGACCTCTACAACAATCCCATACAGTCCGACATCCCTTTGGTTGATGGTGACTCAACATCAACGAAGACACCTTCACCACTTCCAATGTTAAGGGGAGAGGGGAAAAAGCCATATGCAGCTTACCAACAGGGAAGTCGCCAGGAGGAAACAATATTCCAGCGGAAATGCTTAAGCATAGATGGAATAATTGGTCACTGTAGAAACATCGATAGACTGGTAGAAAAACAATGGCCCATAGAATGGAGTCAATCATTCATCATCCTCATACCCACAAAAGAAAACATCGACCAGTGCCAGAACTACAGGACCATCTTTCTCATTAACCGCTCTAAAATCTTGCCATGAGTCATTTTAACCAAACAAGAGTATAAGGATTCCCTCACCTCAGGAATTGCGTCGTGATGCTTTGAGTTCGATAAGTCTAATGATTATTACGAAGGTACGGCATATAGGAAAACTTTCTTTGATAGTTCAGATAAGGAAATATTAGGTTGGTGCAAAAATAATGTGATGTTTTTAACGTCAAAACCGACATTATTTTTGCACCAACCTAATATATTAAGGGGTTTATTTAAGACTCAGACATAACATTGAGGTCTTCATCAAGTGCCTTGTGGAGGTAGTTTTACCCTGTGTCAAGAGGGTGCCTATGTAAGACACAAAACTCTGCAGCATGCCACGCAAGGAGGGGAACCCAGTCATGAATGTCATATATTTTCTGCGACCGCATCACCCCTTATATCTGGCCACCGAACTCCCCAGTTTGCAACTCCCTCTATCATTGTGCATGATAATTAGAAGTATAATTAAATTTACAAAAATGTTTTATTTATGAACCTCCAGAATGGAGGTACAAAAAAAAAAAAAAGATTCAATCAAATCAACGACAAATTATATTTTTCATCAATATATATATATATATATATATATATATATATATATATATATAGAGAGAGAGAGAGAGAGTGAGAGAGAGAGGTAGAGAGAGTGAGAGAGCGAAACAGAGAAACAGTCAGACAACCAAATTAACAGATATATATATATATATATATATATTTATATATATAATAAAAATGTTTTCTTTCCCAACGTGCTAGTTACAAGCATACAGCCACATGTCTGTTGTTTTTTTTTTTAAATCCAGTAATCCTCAGTTAAGTAAAGAGGCAGCTACGTGCTCGCAAATGTATGCATAAAAATGCCTAATATGCAGCAGATCTGGCATACTGCGTTGCATTAATGCACGCACTTGAATGGACATGTTTTTATATAGTATACCTTTCATAGTAAATGCTCTTGTACACACGCGCACACAAACACACACAGACACACATGTATATATATGTGTATATGTATGCATATGTGTGTGTGCTTGCGTGTTTGTGTGTGTATTGTTTACTTGAAATAGTTGATTAGTTAGCGTAGATTTTCTAAACAGATACGATAATTCGCTTCCCAGCTGTCCATCATCTATAAATATAAAATAAATGGAAAATGTCACTAGGAGAGAAATCTGGGAATCTATTGCTATTTTTGTCATCTTTTTGAATTGAAGAAATCTGTAAAGTATGTTAACGGAGCTGAAGTACCTAGAGTGAAGCCGATCGGCTCTGATTAATTTTGAACTCTGTTTGATTAAATTATTACTACCATGCTCATTTCAGCATTTCTTGATAGGAAAGTATAAAGCGTGTGGTAGTCTTACCCCATCGCAGTAAAGCAATTTTTGGGTGAGCACGCCATTCCCTAGTTCTGACAACCACAATAATGCTCTGATATCACCGCCTGAAAATTTCTTTGAATATTAAATCTCACGTGAAAGGAACAATATTTTTAGAGGTAATCTAAGAGAATGTGACGAGGGAGCTGTTCGCTATCCCCAAAAGAACTTTCATGAATGCACCCGTCAGTGGAAACGACACTGGATCACGTGTGTGCCTTCAAATGGTGTCTATTTCGAAGGGCATTAAATGCTGAATTAAATGTGTTGTAATTTTCTTTTTCTAGTACCAGTCCGGATACTTTTGGATATCGTACAAATTAAAAATTTCAAAATATCACGAGGCTTGGATATTTTTAATAAGTTTCTACGTAATTCTTATTTTTACTTTTGGCTCAATCATTCTTTTCGATTGTGAATCGGAACAGATTACATATATCGATACTGTACTTAAATACAATTGAACCCGATAAAATTCCACCTGTAATTTTCATCTGCTAATTCCTGATCGAGTGCGTTTGTTATAAGCGTATGATCTGTTCAAGATGTCTTTTTATAAGAAGAAGATCAGATAATTAGGAATTGATAATTTTGCCAAGCGTATCAATATGAAATGAAATTTGAGAAACATGGTAGGAATTCAAACTCAACTATACCACTTGTTTTTACAAACATTTGAAATATTCTTCTCATTTTGATTTTAAATAATATTTATTATATTGCGTTATTTTATCAGTGCTTATTACGTCTATTGTTCTTTGCATCTGAAAATGTGTTCTCAGACACCGGTATCTCCCCATTTAGGAGATTGTATTTCCTGTTTAAAGACATATAGGAAATACTTCTCAACAAATATAGAAACTACAGTCCTCAACTTCCCATTCCAGATATGAATGAATGCATTTTCATGGCGCTTTCAGTAAGATCTACCCCCTCGGTCACAGGATAATCGTACTGATTTCGTTTATGCTAACTTTAATAATCACAAACTCAATAATCCTCATTTGTTCTAATGACGACAAAACCAATCTTATTTTAAACGTGTGTTTCACTTACCGCCCCCCCCAAAAAAAAATAAACAAATAAAAATGTTGGAAATGAAAGAAATGAGAATGAAAAAGAAAAAGAAAATAAAGGGAATTAAACGAAAGAAGATAGTGAACCAGAAGTCAAAAAAACTTCCAAATAATGTGGAGAAATGTGCAGTACATTGATTATTGAAGCTATTCTCATAATAAGTGAATAAACCCTACTTCATGATTAATGAATCTCAAGGGATTTTTGCAATATTCCAAGTGCTGTACTCACGTAGCCTTCCCCGAAATAAAGTAGGTTTGTTATTGTTCTGTTGGAAATGGCGACCACTGACCAATGTATATCGTTGTGGTAAACAGATTAGTTAAATATGATTGTAAAGGATAAATAACGAGTTTCGGACTGAATATAATTCAGGAAAAGAAAGACATTTTAAATGTGGGGCATATTAATGACCAGCCATAAATATATATATATATAGCACTGACAAAGAAGGATCCACAAAGATGTATTTCAGTTAGAGTATCTGTGTCAGAGATTCATTGTCGACGAAGCATTTAGGTAAGGTTTTGCAGCTCATTTAGAGTCATGCACTTTTAGAAATTCTGGTTTTTCCAACCTGCATATATGTGCAATGATAGATCGAAAATACTTCGGCTTTCTTCCCAATTGCTGATAACGTGTCCTCAACTGTAGATTTGTTCACCTTTCCAAATCATATCTGTGAAAGGCGTCCTCTGTGTGACTGACGGTCAAGTGTAAAGTTTAATGTTTGAATATCCCAGCCGAAGAAAATATGTTAATTAAGAAAAACGTAGGGCTACAGCTTCTTCCTAACAGTGGGATATAAATAACACTTAAAATATTTTGGCCGTTCCGGAAAAGTGTTTCAATAAATGGCAGGTGGTATGCGAAATCTCTAGGAAGAAGTAGACAAATAATCGTCCTTCCTTATTGAGGCCCAAATACAATGTCATTGCCAATTGCAGAGAAAAGTCTCCGGGAAGACAGTGAAAACTATAGTAGTTGCGTTAAAATGGGACTTAAAAAAAGGATGTTTTATTTACTTTCAAGAAAATAATCGAAGAACAGGCCGGTAGGTGCCTGTCTCCTCTACCAGTTGCACTTGAGAGTCAACTATTAGGTTGGTGCAAAAATAATGACGTAATAATGTCGTTTTTTGACGTTAAAAATACGTCAAAAAACGACATTATTAGGTCATTATTTTTGCACCAACCTAATATATGCACTTATTTAATCGATTTCCAAACTGAACTGCAAGATAATCAAATCATATTATTTGATTATAGAAGTGAAGCTTGTACAGAACAGTTTCTTAACCTGGAACGTGCTGAATATTATGCCTCAAATTCTCCAAACTTATTTTTAAGATATTAATTCACAGTTTGTCCGGACTACCTGCCGCTTTCATGAATCAAATAGAATTTGAAGTAGGCGCTATGAAATCATTTGAGCTATCAGAGCCAAAAAGGAAAGCAACAACAGCAAACGCAACAACATCTAAAGCCAAAAAGAGTTCAGAAGAAGAGAAATTACATAATGAAAGCTGAAAAATTTTCTTCATCTTCACCCCTTTGATTTTACATCCACCTCTCACTTTAAACGTTTCCTGCATAATCCCACTTTCCTCTGTCTGCACCACTTTATGTTATGCTACTTCCCAATCTACCCCTACACCATACCTCTCCAAGATGAAAAAGACACTGGAGATCGTTTGTTGGAAGATTTAGAGGATGCACGTGCTTGAGTTGCTATCCCAGTTTTTATTTTATTAAACAGTGAAATTAATAACAATGCTAAGGAAATCATGGACCGAGCGTGTGAGCAACCATGAGGTTTTGAGGGGGTAAAAAAAAGAAGGATGTTTGTAATTAACATCAGGAAGATGCAGTGGAGGTTTCTGGGAAATATAATGAGACAGGTGGGCCTGGAGAGTCTGATACTCACAGGTCGAATAGAGGGAAATAGAAACAACGCATGGCATACCTAGCGGGCATAAGCAAGTGAATGACAGACCCTGGTCTGTGGGAGGAAGCAGAGGGAAGTAACTTGTTAAGAGCCTCAAGGGATAGAGTAAAGGTGGAGAGCCATGATCACCCTACGTCCTGAAAGGAAATGACACATAAAAAGAAAGAAAAAAAATAAGAAATAAACTCGGATAAAAAATCATTTGAAAATAAATTTCTGTTGTTTATTATTCGGGTGCGAATTTGAAGCCAGCAGATATAGATTCATAGAAGACCGACCGAGAAAAAAAAAATCTTTTCCTGAGAAGCAATTTTAACTGCCCGTATAGCTCATGGCTGAACTGGTACGGGCGCACTTAAGAGATTTAAGTTAGGTTCTTATCGGAGGCACAGTCTTTATTTTTAGTAGAACTTCTCAATTTAAACAGGTTGTTATTAATTTCACTGTTTAATAAACTAAAATAACTGGGACAACTACTCGATCGTCCAGGAAAATAATTCATTTCACCTTCTGGGACTAACATTTTCAGTTGACATTAAATAGAAATACTATATTGAATCATTTGTCAAGTCTGCAGCTAAGAAAATTGGTTCACTATATCGTGCTAGACAATGTTTCTCACCTGAAGCTGTCTTACATATTTATAAGTTTCCCATTCTTCCTTGCTATGATTAATTCTACGACATCTAGTTTGATCTTCCTTCTATATATTTAGAGAATCTTGTTAAAATCCAAAGAAGTATCTGAAATATTTATGAACTTGACCTGGTATCCTGGCTTCAGTCTTTTTCCCATCACCGTAACGTGGCTTCCCTGGGTCTTTTATATTAATGCTTTCGTGGTAATTGTTCTGATAAACATTACGCTATGATACGTAGAATTTATGAATATAAGCGCTGTACTAGATTGCCGGCAAGATCTCATTATTTTGCAGTTGAAATGGCTAGATATATGCTAATAGATTCTTCTTCTCTCCTGTGGATCTCCCTTCCTGCTTCTTGCTTTCCAGTCAAATTTGTCAATGTTTATCTTCCGCCATCTGTTTTTTTTTTATTCTCATGATTCTTTAATAGTTTGTTTCTCATATTCTCTAACACCCAGTAACTCCTTGTGTCGTAGTGGTTTCATTGCCTTCCTTGAAGTGAAATGACAAAAAAAAAAGAAAAAAAAAGTGTAGTCACTAAAAATAACGGTTATAATAATAATAATAAATAATAATTCTTCACATACACACATGCGCGGGTGGGCACATGCATGAGCCCACGTACACATATATACATACACAGGCATACAAACAGAGAAGAAAAATCAACCTTACATAAATGACAAGGGAATAGATTATTTCTCAAGGCAAGGTAAAAGAAAAACAAAAAAACATAAACAGTTAATTGCTGATATTCCCTGACTGGAGCGATTGCTGGTGGGTCCAACTACGAAACTCTGGAGTCGTGATCCTGAAGACATCAATCAGCTACGTGACAAATTTCATATCTGTATTAATGCTTTATATATATATATATATATATATATATATATATATATATATATATATATATCACTAATATGTATAATAGGCGCATAGTCAAAAAATATTTTTGGTAACACTTGTTTGGTAGCCGGATTAAATGCACGAGGATACGTCGACGAATTTCCTGAATGGGTTGCTGAAGGTAACACCAATCAAGTATGTGTCAAATATCTTTCTATTAATTCTCTCTCTCTCTCTCTGTCTGTGTCTGTCTCTCTCTCTATGTTTATTATATATATTCTCCAATATTTACACAAACTTCTGCAGTATAGAATTAGAACATCCCCGAATAACTTATCTCTCTAGGAAACTAATCTTAATTATTTCTTTCTTCCTCTATTTAAGAAGAACTCTAGTGTCCACATGGATGGCCTGGAAGTTTATGTTGGTGAATTCTCCCGCCGACGAGGAAACTCTTGTGTCTCCAGACCATTCTTATATGTGTTTCTGTCTTTCTCTACTAAATTCATGTCAGGTATCGCCTCTTTCTCAAACAACTATTGCGTTCTAGATATTATTATAATATAGATACGTCCATCTCTCCACACACGTTTACATATATATTTGTGTTCTATGAATTTAATTCCAACCATTCCAGGTGGCTTAATCACTCTATAACTGACATCGATGCCATCCAAAGCCTGAACTTTTCATCACACAACCTCATATGCAAGTAGTGTACTTCCTTACTCTTTTCCCCTAATCCATCAGTAATCCTGATGGATGCATTTCTTTTCTTGATCTATTATTTAACTCTATCCTTGATTCATGCCGTACTCTGCAGCTCTGCACCGTTGGAAACTCCGATTATGCGGTAGTGACTTCAGACATCACTTTCCGCTCTCCCGTCAGTTAAGAATCAGAATATTTATCTGCTATCAAAGCGCTGATTGGGACTCGTTCCGGAACTACCTTCGCGACGTCCTTTGGAATTAAGTTTTTAACCATCCTGTTAAAATGTACGTGAGAAGTCTCTTCCTGGATGAAAACCGTCATCGTAGCTTTTCATCCCAGCACGGAAGTACCAAGTGAAATGATGATCAGGTACTTGGTTTCCAATATCGTCCGTGAATGCAGTTGAAAACACACCGGAATCACGACTTCTGGCTGTACAAAATGACAACACTGATTGTAAGACATCTCTTTGTACTTAGTCGTAAAGAGAGCAATCGCGTTCTTAAAGAAGCGAATTTAATATTTGCTGATAGAACGAAATATCGTTTCGTCTCTCACAGGTTCGGTTCTCGATATTATTGGTCGCTCTGCAAGTGTGTGCTGAACAACAGCAAATCCATAGTCCTTCCTCCCTTCTTTTGAAGTTCTGATATCTTCAGCAGAAAAGGATGACACATATGAAGTACGTATACTTGATTTACAGAACGTAGTCACTGCTGAGTGATATGTTCATAACTCCGTCACGGGTTTCAGATATCATTTCTAAACAAGACATCCATAAGTATGTGACGGAATCCCTGCTGTCGTCCTAAAAATTATGATCCCGAGCTGACTCTAGTTCTCTACAAATTCTACATTTGTCTTGCCAGTTGCTGCTTTCCAGGTTGTTGGAAATCCTCTGTAGTTCCTGTTTTACGAGATCTGGAGAAATCTTTGACCTCTCAAATTATCGCTCTATTAGTCTCTTACCTCCTTATCGCAAAGTATTCGAAGCTCTAATCAATGCTGAAGTGGTAAGGCATCTTAATTCTCATAAAATCCTCTCGAACAAACACTATGTCTCCCATTTAGCCAGATCTACTGCTGATGTGTTAACAGCCAACACTGAATTTGCATTTCAAGGGCGAGATAATAATGGGAATACTCAATAAGTGGCTCTAGATATTTTGAAGGCGCTCAACAGGCTTTGCCATGCTGACTTTCATGGCAAGCTCTATTGTTACGGTTTTACAGGACGAATAATGTATTTAATCCAATCGTTCCTCTTAAATCGGGAAATGAAGGTCGTTTTGAACGGGCTCGTTTCCTGATCATTTCAAACGAACACGGGTGTCCCCCAGAATTCTATAGAGGGCTCTACACTGTTTCTGACCTTCGTCAATTAACTTCTTGAGATCATCATTTCTCAAGTCGATATATATGCTGAAGACACTATCATTTACTCTTGACTTAAAAGGAGATACGTCAGATCTGATAAATTAAACATGGAAACTGCTCTTGAAAGAGACCACCGATCAGTGGACAAGTAATGGATTTTAATGCAGCCAAGAAAAGATACTTTCATTTAACGTTTTCTGCGTCCCAAAATCATGGCTGACGCTATACTACAGGAGAGAGACATACTGTGACTCCTTGGTCTCACGTTTTACACTGACATGAAGTGAATCGACTGTATCGAATCAATGGCAGGTTCTAATGCAAGGAAAGTTGTGACATAAGATTTTTCTAATCTACCATTTTTCCGTACATTGAATATCTACTCTGGCCCTCATGAGTTACATCTAGAGATTCTTGAGAAAATCCAAAAAAATGTGTCATATAATCGATCTTGAGCAGTCTTTTCGACTTCAGTCCCATTTTTACCGACGTGACCCAGCTCTTGTTTTTCTATAAATATTATCACGGCAACTGATCTGACAAGCTTTTTCTCCTGGTGCCCCGAATAAATCAATTTATGCGTGTTAATAAGATTTGCCACTAGATCCCAACGTTTTAATGTTAACATAGCTAAAGGCAACCGCCACTTCTACTCTGGCAGTTTCTTTTCTGGCATCTATAAATCCCCTGTAATTGCTTGCCTCATAACTCTAATCTTCAAAAATGAAAATGTAACTTTAATCGCCATCTTTGTCTATTTGAATGCAGTTCATCTTTTGTCCTTTTTCAATCCTCCTTATTCTCTGTCTTACCTTTCACTTTAATACCCTGTAACACCCTGCATACTGGTGAAACTCCCGCCTTGCTTAGGGTGCAATCATTAAAAATATCGAGATTTATTTACAAGTGAATAACGACATTTACAATAAGTATTTCATTATTCCTGTATGTATTTACAAAATCAGCATGTTTCATACAATATTCACATAAAAAGTAATTTCAAATACTTATGCACACACACACACAAACACACACACACACACACACACATACACATATATATATATATATATATATATATATATGTGTGTGTGTATGTATATGCAAATATTAAAAAAAAATAAGATAGAAATTGAAATAAAGATGCTTAGGATTATAGTCCGCCTTAAATCAATGTGAAATTTCGCATGACCTTTCTTTTATTCATTATCTCTCTTCCCGAATAATTACCAAAAATCTATGGAAATATTCTATTTTATATCACGTAAACTGGTATACGTCTGTGATATATATTATTAATATATGAAAATTACTTGAATTATATATTTTTTTTACATTAATATTACAATGAAATAAGTGGCATGTTGTGTTTATTTCCTTTTCAACTGGTCGTTTTTTTGCACATTGATCCTGTATGTTATAGCAAGATACCTGAACTATATTTCTTTCTTTCTTTCTATCTCTGCGTATGTGGGGTGTTATATTTGCTTCACTTCTTCAGAAGCTATAATAGCTGGTATATAACTACGTCACAATAAGAAAATAGCCTTCACTCTGATGTTTACTTTTCGTTGCACCGTAATTTTTTACTCTACGAAAAATGTAAATTTTGCGCTATGAATATAAATAAAACGTCAATGTACAGATTCGTGTAATAATAATAATAATAATAATAATAATAATAATAATAATAATAATGACAGCAGCTAAACAACAAAATAAATAGAAAGAAGGAATAATGAGAGACAGAGTAGAAAAGTAAAGCAACAGAATAAGTAACGTGAAGGAGATATCTGAAAAAGTAGATAGTCTGAGGTAGAATGAGAATAAAATAAGGGTTAAAAGAAACAATGACAAAATATGGAAGCAGGTTTTGTCACACCATCGGATCTGTTATCAGCAATAACGATTTGAAGTAGTAAATTAGTCGGATTTTCTAATTTCTATTGTAATAATAATAATAATAATAATAATAATAATAATAATAATAATAATAATAATAATAATAGTAAGCAACTTCTACGGGAAGGAAACTGAAAGAAAATAGTAAGAACACCACCCAGACTCGGTTACGGAGATAGGACCTGTAACAATTTCATAGAATTACACACTGACAGAACAATCAAATCTAATCGCCTTGACGTCGTTATTACAAACCAGAAACAAAAAATGTGGGTCCTTATTGATATGGCAGTCTCTGCAGACTGCAATGTATCTTTGAAGATATTCAAAATGCTGTCAAATTACAAGGACCTTGAAATAGAATTCCCAAAAATGTGGCACATGGGAACATCAACATTCCCTTTTGTAGTTGGAGCCCTCTAATTGTTTGGAAAACAATGTAGACTAATCGAAGGAATTCATCGAAGCGCATGCCCCAATGAAACACAAAAATATGTTTGCAAAAGTACAGCCCACAACTTACGAAGGGTTTTATCTATTTGATATATATATATATATATATATATATATATATATATATATATATATATATATATATATATATATATGCAAAATATCTGTTTCTCTTTTTTTTTTTTTTTTACTTTTTATTTTTTTTGTCAGTAGAAAGTGTCATGATGCCATTTCTAACCTTAGGTCTCTGGGTGGGACCCGGAAAGAAATGTGTAAACGCCAGAAAGCAAAGAAAATAAAAATAATAATAATATTAATAACAACAACAACAAGTATGATCTCTCACGCAGGAAAAATACATTTTACATACAGCAGCAGATCAGAGCTTGATAAGAAAAATAAACAATATTAAAATATAACATAGCTGACGGAATGAACAAATGCCCAGTGATGCGTGCAAAGATACAAAGGAAAATAAAACAGTCGTCATATCGTTTGTCGCCACTGCCAATTCTACACATAACCATCAGGGAGGAACTTGCAGCGGAACAAGGAGGAAAACGTAAAGCCTTTGATCTAGAATTTCGCATTGTATGGAATATGCAATCGACTGTCTCCTCAACAATTGAGAAACATTGAACAGAAACTCAAAATCCCTTGTGATAAAACATACAAGGCAAGACAAAATATTTCTTCATACGCCGTAGATATTTAGATTTTTACTGTCATTATCATCATTATTATTTATTGATTGATTTATTGACTGAGAGAGAGAAGCATACAAAACAAATTGATGCTAGGGTACAAATACACGAAACCAAATATACTCCATCAGGACACACCCAGTCTGATAACGGTGAGTAGAGTTGCAGGTGGGGCACAAGTGATGTAACAGAATTTAATGAAACGGTCTCTGATTGAATATCTTCACAAGTATTCAGATGGGTAATCCAAGTCGCCTTGGTTGGCTTATCCGTTAAACTTAATAACAACTCTATAGACACACGGCCATGATAACCTCATCGGAGATATGCATAATCTGACAACTGATCAACAATCATGTACTGAACTACAAACTTATTTTATCAAGACAAAATATGAATGTTTAATTTGCCTGCAATCAATTAATATCAGAATCCATGAGTGTAATGACTGGTATTCATTATTTTATGTTTTATAACAGTATAAACTTTTAGATACACCGAATACATTAAGTTATCTCTCAAGGACAGATAATAGTTTCCTCAAAATCTATGCAATACTGACAAAAGCTGATTTTTAGATGACTCCAAGTTCTTATGATCTTCCCAGTTGACCAAGAGATTCACACATTTTTAATGGGATTGATTCCAATGTGCCAATCATTGATGGAATCACTATCTGCATTCTAATCTGAACTTTCAAATAAGACTTGTTTCTAGTTTTCTTATCATCTTATTTATTATATTTACCTCAGTGGTGGTGGCGGCATTATACAATGTTACTAATATACACCACTTTGTGGAATTTATTTTGTTGTAAACAATCTTAGCGATCATGTAGGTTGCAGAAAAATTAAAGAAAAACACACAATATTCTGGGATTATGATTTGCATACACCATAGTCGTCCTGTATTGCTCATTATTATTATTATTATTAGTAGTAGTAGTATTAGTAGTAGTAATATTAGTAGTAGTAGTATATTTCTATTTCTGCAATGGTTACACTCCCTACCCAATCTGCAGGTAGTGGTGTGTTATTATAACTATATTTTATGACTTGTTTTTTCACTCCCATAACATTGTAGCGATAGGTTATCATTATTGTTTATTCCCGACGGAATCACCAAATATGTAGCGGTTGAATTACCATTGTTGCTGTGAACGTCGAACGACACACGTCACGGTCATTATTGTAGTGATTGAGTTACCAATATTTAGCTTTGGCTAAGAAAGGTGAGATTCAGGACAATGCGTGAACGCAATGCAATTTATACTTGACATAAATAGCACATAGGATAAAATACAAAACTGAACGGAATGATTTCAAAATATAACAATTAGATTTATTAATGTTTGATGTACATCCATGCGAACTGAAAAGGTACGACAGAGTCGTGTCCCTTTGATTAGGTATTAGTTGTACCGGAGTTCACAATAAGAAAGCTTGGAATTGTGAGTTGTAAAGTTGGTAAAAGTTCCGGAGTGATTTCAGAGTTCGTGAATATTGGTAATTGTCGTTAAAATCTGGCCAGCAATGACTAAGACGGGAGTTCCTGAAGGTTACATCTTGGCACTTGGTAGCAAGGAATGAGACGTGCGAGAGAGATGAATGGAAAAAAAACTCGAGGAAGTTTACGTGTTGGGTTTATTTAATGGTCGTGTACCACGTGGGAGGCTCAAACGGAGAACGCGGAAAAAATAGAGTGGTCGCGTGCAGGCGGTTTGATTGGTCGGAACTGACCAATCAGCAAGCAAGATTGGAGGTGATTGACCATGGAATACTTGTTAAAATTTTATGAAAGTAGGATGTTACTTACCAGATAGGAAGAGTGTATTTCTTAAAAAGAGGTAAGGCTGGTTTGTTGTGGAAGATCTCACAACATCACTTAAAAGGACAAAGTTTTCTTAAACTACACTTATCAAGAAAATTGTTCGTGTTTCTCTGAAGTTGATAATTACTGGAACTTTTTTTCAATGTGCTGTTGTGTTCCTTTTTTATCATTCCAAGCGCACCTACTATGAATTATTCTATTCTTGTTTTCAATTACCACATTTTTTATTTCTATTTCCAGTTCTTTATACTTCGATATTTTATTCAAATTCCTTGGTTGCTATGTTACAGTTCGATGAGCAGGCCATCTCATTTAGTAGGCAAATTTTTTTTCGATTTTGGGCACTTATGTCCGGACTATTTGCTTCAATCTCCCTATCTGTAAAGATGGTGTAATTCCACAGAATT
Source organism: Acanthosepion lycidas (assembly GCA_963932145.1). Classification (NCBI taxonomy): domain Eukaryota; kingdom Metazoa; phylum Mollusca; class Cephalopoda; order Sepiida; family Sepiidae; genus Acanthosepion; species Acanthosepion lycidas. Next base: position 142,108,631 of record OZ010574.1, read on the forward strand.
TTGATGTTTTCTGTTTCTGTAACCGTTCATACCAGTGTTTAACAAAATATTTTCCAAAGTGCCTTTACATTGTCCAGTGCAAGTATTGCCCCGCTCTGTAGTAAGTATTTTTATATTCATTTGGCTCAATTACAGAAAAGCCTGATGGTCTGTGGTTTCCTGATATTTTTCACAGAATCTTTTCGATTCACACTATTATGAAAAGTGAAAAGACTCTCGTCATACTCTGTAATAATAAAGCCTTCTGTTTCAGCCTTTAATCAAGATGTTCGCAACTCATCCATTAGTGTTAACTTTATGAACACTGATTTTTTAGAAAGTTCTGGATATTGGTTATGCTGAGGTGTGTCTTGCCAAAGTTGTTTCATCTGTTCAAGAGCTTCATACTTGTTTTTTTTTGTTCAGAATTTTTAATGCAACAGTTGGTTCTTGGGGTCGGTTTTTATTATTTTTTTAATGAATGAATGTCTTATTTCTGTATTCGTGCTGTTTGACTAATTGCATTATCCAGCGCTGTTTTCATGTATTTTAGTAAGGCAATAGTTGTTGTCATGCATGACAATTCTAGGTGAATAAGACCTCTTGCATCTTCTTTATAGTGTATGTATAGACGGTCTGCATCATCCCTTGGATGATGCATGTTTTACTTAGGAAGAAGCTTTCTTGTCTTAGAATCTATTCGTTTAATATCATTTAGTTTTCATTCAAGATCTTAAAAAAATATATTTATCCACAAAGATGGCTAAAATATAATTCGCTTCTGAGAATTCTTTTTTTTCTGACATCGGTCTTTACATTCTTAAGAGCTACGTTTGTTCAAGAGGTAGTATGCCATGTTTTCTTAAGAGGGAACATATCCGCATAAGGAACAGATGCCAACACTTAGTAATCGTGGGAAGACGTAATTGGTCTCCATTTTTTTTTAGATTTATATCACTATTCTTGAGTAGAAAAAAGTGTGGTTACCCTTGCCGCAATTTTATTTCATTAACCATTTATTAAAGATCTTTGGCTTTTTTTTATTGTGTACTGTATTTAGATAATAATATCATAAGTTAGGAAATTTCTTTATTCCTGAAAGTTTCCAGTTATGTGCTTTTTTTCGGTGCAGATAGAAGAACATCTTTTGCTGTGATTTCCATCCGTGTTTGTTCTGCTTTATTTTTCATCCGTTTTCCCCTCTTGCGTAATCCAATCTGTTTGCTTTTTAGGTTCTTTATGGCAAACCGATATTTTACCAGAACCATATAACCAATTCTATTGATAGGGGGTTGTCGCCGCAATACATTTTGAAAGATTTTCTTCTGTCTGTAGAACCTATATATTTTCACGTAGCTTCTGATTATTTGACATTTCATTTGAATTGTTTGCTTTATTTATTTAACTGATAGGACTTTATTTGAATTCATAATTTTGTATATTCTTTTTAGTTTTCTATCTTTTCTAGTACTTACATTTGTTTCTCTTGCCGGTTAATCGAATACTGATAATTGCCATAATGATATATATATAACTAGCAGCATGGCACGGCGTTGCCCGTGCTTAATTCAAAAATCGCACGATTCATACAGCAATCGCTATCACTTGACTTAAAATATTTTTGCCCTTCTTTTCCTTTAAAGGAGTGCTCTTTGCCGTGCTGATGTTGCTACATGCCTTACTTCTTGACTATCTCATACTGCGAATTTTTTCTAAGCTCTATACTAAACATTAAATCGCTTACAAAAAAGAACTAAACAAAATGAACACAAAAAAAAAAAACGATCAGCTTTTAAAGAGGACTCGTAACTGGAAAAACCGAATAAAAAAACAATGTTAACAACAAATATTTTTTCACACACAAACCAGTTTCCTGAAATATTAAGACTGGTCATAATATTTGGGCGAGGTTGTTGTTGCTCTTGTTTTGTTAACCCGAACCGTGGGTTGTCATTTACAATTGCTCAAACGCTTCAAGCAGCACTCAATTCTTATTATCCTCAGTGTATGCGATTTCGTTGTTGAACATCAGTGTTGACAAGATGTCAGTAAAAAGCATATAGGCTATGCGCCACAAGATGTGCCTATTCTGAGTGAGTCATACCTGTTCAAAAATGAAAAAAAAATCTTTGTTTAGAAATCTAAACAGATAATCTACACAGAGAAGGCACAAATTATTGTTTTAAGAGAATTTAGCCCCTTTTGGATTCAAATATCAGCAGTTGATATACAAAAATGACAACAGCAATGTATTAAGAGATACAAAGCACAAGGAAATTTGGAGAGTCATGATCGCCTATCTCTTGAAAGGATTCAATATATAGAAGAATAAGTGCCAGAGAAAGGAAACACGGCGCTCAAACTTGGAATCCAACAAGATGTCATCAACTTACATCTGAAATATTCTACTGCCGCTGTTGTGGCAAGACATAATAGTTTCAGATTAGCATCAGTTATCAGCCGACACGCGCCAGGATTTCTTATTTTCACTGTTCACAATGGATAAGGCTATGAAATAAAAAAAAATAAAATAACTCCGAAAACTTGCTTATAGGAAATCCATATTTGATTTAAAGATATATAAAATAATATTAACTCTTTCATGTAATTTTGCATTGTCGGCATGAAGATTAAATCCATGTAATTCCCTATTTTACTCGTTTTCTTTTGTGATACGGTCTTCGATATTCATCACCTTGGAAACTAACATTTTGAGGGGTCTGTATCATTTGCACGGATATAGAATTCCAGCTTGCATATAATTTTGGGAAATTAATTACTGCACAAAGTGATGTTCCATTTCGACTACCTTGTCGTTAGTCGACTCTGACGTAAATCGATTGCGTTTTGTATTGCGCTATACCAATGGCGTCATTTAATATCAGTGTCTGTTTCTTTTCTTTGGTTTTGATAAACATGAGGAACAATGTTTCATTGACACACATTTATTTAAAGGTGTTCAAAATGAGGCAACTGATTCCTTTCATGCTTTAAATGCTGTCAGACGTACATACATAAAAGCTGATTAGAGGATTATTAAGATATTGCCATCTGCTGTAGATACCAAGTGACTGCACTTAAGTTATCATCCTTAGTGCCTATATACTTGATTACTTTACGCCAGTCAAGTGTGTTATGTGTAGACATGTAGAACTAGCATACAGTTTACTTGTTAACTCGGGGATTATGTATATATATATATATATATATATATATATATATATATATATATATATGTGCAGGTAATATATCTCTTGCTATATAATCCAAGTGGATCCTAGTAATATAAAATATTATAATATAAAAAGTAATATATTATATTATAAAATAGTAATATAAAAAGAGCACATTTATTTATTATAACAGAACATATAAATTACACAACAAGATTCAAAATTACATCATATGGAAGTATAAATATATTTCCACCAACAAAAGTAAGTCAGTCTTATTTAACCCCGGTGTATAAACTGTGTTCTTGTCGAAATTAGAAATTTTACTTTGAAAATCGTTGAAAAATGGATACAGAATTTATACATTTCGATGATTTATGCAGACGAAATGCCCGGGACTGTGGATAGGAGATTGTGGAAGGTATTAGCCTTAAAGGGAAAAGGTTTTATAAAATTAAAACCGGATATGAACTATATGAGATTAAATTCGGTTTATATGAAAATGAGGTATTAATTTGAAACTAAAAGAGGGTCTACAAGGGACTTTTAAAATATATATATATATATTCTCAAAGTTAGCCTGCAGAAAAAAGACAATATTTATAAATGTAAAAGACAATAGAAAAACTGTAATATTAGCCGACGGGTTCCGTCCAGTGTGGACATTTTCAAGGCAAAAACGAAATGAATTCATTGAAACAAAGTAACTAATATTAACAAAACAAAATGTTCTTAGCAGAATTTAGAAAACGCTATTATATAATAATAATATAAACCACAATAATAAATTACATGAAAACATCTTTATAATACTACCGACCAGCTCTGTCACGTCTACTATCCAGAACAACCTATCCCATCTTAAAATAGACACAAACACTTACAAAACCATTATGGATATACTCAAATCTTCAAACGCTAATAGCAATAATATTTCTGGAGCAGGCATTTATAAAATAAATTGCCAAACCTCTTCGTCCCCATATATTAGTTAAACAAGAAGAAGAAATAAAAAAGCGCATTCATGAGAACAGAAGAGACCTCACAAAAAACAACACTGCTTCCTAATATTTATATATAGTTGCTTATTAACTAATTACTAGACATTACTAACAAGTTCCTTGCTACAGATGTTCTCAGTAATTGTTAGTAATTAGTAGTAATTTAAGACTCTTTATGTTCACCCTCAGTCGTGGATCTCAGTAGCATTGTTGCCAGACCTCGTATAAGTATCGCCTTGGTTTCACCGTATTCGTCTTGTTTAACTCTTGATCATGACACATCCAGCACTCCACGAAATTAAAACTCTGGCTTGCTCAGTATAAAACAAATGTTTGTTTTGTGGATAGAGAAGAAAGAAAAAATAATTCTGAGCTGGGGCCTGTAACAAAAGAAATTATATATATATATATATATATATATATATATATATATATATATATATATATATATATATATATATATATATATATATATATATATATATATATATATATATATATATATATATATATATATATATATATATATATATATATATATATATATATATATATATATATATATATATATATATATATATATATATATATATATATATATATTATAGCTTATGTATAGCGAGACTCTTCTATTAGTCACTGGGCGTGTTTCTAAAAATAAATACGCTAAAAATCCACGAGCTTCATTGCCGTGCGCCGACAGCGTAGTGGTAGAATCTCTGGCTGATACCAATTCAGTCGGGTTTCGATCCGAGCTAGAGGCCAGCGGATGTCTAGCCACACTGATGAGCAGCGAAACAGTCTGTCTGTGGATGACGTTATATTATATATATATATATATATATATATATATGTGTGTGTGACAGAATGTGCGTGTATAAACGTAGAATTAAGAATCTTCAATCACGGATCTACAAATTTAATAAGTTTTATTTATTTCAATTTGAAAGAAATGAATTACAAAGATTCTTTGTCATCAACTTCACACAAAAACGAAAAATTTTGAAAGTTTTTCAGGTAGCGAAATTATTTTGTTTTAAGTCTGGAAATTTCTTTTTCCATCTGAAGGAGGCTCAGAAGTCAAAAAAAAAATTCTCTCAGTGAAACGGAAAGTTTTTAGAAACTTATTTCATTGCTGTGTCCTTGAGTTTTTGTAAAATACACGAAATTTAGTAGTTTAACTTTCTGAATAGGTAACTGATAAAAAATACGTCAGCAATAATGTTCTCCTGGCGATGTAATTATAATATTGTGAAACATATAAATCTTGTATTTTTCAATTTTTGTATTAAAGGAAAATGTTAGATGTTTAAATCGGTGAATGCCATGAAGTCATTATCTTCTAGATGTGGAAAGCGTCTGTTATGAAGACAGACTAAGAAAAGTTCACCATCGAAAATACTATATTTATTTTTGTGAATCTTTCATATTTTCTGGGAAAATTGAATGATTTTACTTTTTGTCGGCATCTGTTGAATAAATTAGTTGTGCGTATGCTTCTTTTTCTATGTAGCTAGGTTTGGATAGTTCTCAGTTGCCCAAAATTTGTATTTTTTGTCACAGGAAGCTTTTTTAGATTGCTTTTATATTGTTGAAGAAATTTCTTCGAAAGTTGACCACGTTTGTGCACGAAAATTGAAGAGGAATTGTTCAGTTGTTGGATTGGAAAGTGTTCAAAAATTAACCAGAGCTTTGTTTGGATGCAAAAAAGACTGGTCTCTACTATAAGAAAAGTTTTTAAATGTAATTACTAAAATAAAATACGAAAAGTTTGTAAGTAATCCCGAAAGTTGTGCGTGCGAATTCTAAAATAAAAATGTATATCAAATAATACATTTTTAGGGACCGTCATGTCAACTATCACGACATTAGCTCCAGTTAGATCGTTGGAAATAAAAGAAGTCTTATTGGTTGCCCCAAATCGAAAAGTAGAAAGATCAACACACTAACAAGTAAAATTCAATATTTAGTAGTCTGGAACATCAATAACATACAATTTGTCTTCTGACTTAAAATTCGACTTGGTAAGCAAAAATTTCTTAGGTCATACATTCGGAATGTAGCCAGTTTTTCAACAATTATTTGAATTTGTTATTGAAATGTCAGCCAGTTTATATTATTGGGTGATGTCACCAATCATTTGTAAATGTAATCGATAAGTCACCAATCCTTTGATTGTAGATGATTGAGATAGAAGAAGTCCATTGGAATCAATCCAAAGATCATTAAAGCACAGACCAATCTAGTTATGCTTCGTACCCAACGTATTTTTTACTTGGCTCCACACCAGCCACAAGCCAAGTTTAATTTTAGTTTAATCTGTTCGTTTTATATTCTTTTTGTGTTAGTCTGACATTTTGTTTAATTAGTAAATATTTTTACACGTGACTCTGTTTTTAGTTTTTCTTTTGTAGTATTTATTTCGTATTTTGTTTATTTTTCTAGTTTTAATATTTAAATAAATGGACAAATTTTTAATTGTGTTTTTCAGTAAATTTATTACTTTTATTTTTCAGAATAAATGTTTTCTTTTTTCGTTTGTCTTTTTTCAATTATTCTCATTGATAAACTTGATTTCCTTTTCGAGGAGTTTGTTGTAATTTTTTGTAATTTTTTTACCATCAAACACCTTTTGTTAAACCTGCTTCGGGCAGCCATTTTTCTTTAATTGTCTTTTGAAATTTACTTTTCAGTTTTCTGTATCTATTTAAGATTTTATGTTAGTTATTCACTTAAATATTTTTAAGAAACTTCCCGGATTTTCATTAGAAAAGCAATAAAAATAATTTCCAGTAAGCAACGTTATCCGATAAACATCAGACAATTAAAAAAGGCATGTTTAGAGCGAAAAATAAATACCCATCCGATAAAAATACATTCAATCAACAGTGACTACTCAGAACATAGCAATTGCCATACATTAACCTGCCAATACATTCAAGTAATAACAACCACAAAAGGAGAGACGAAAATATAGTGGCCGGAAACCGCCTTCATACTGAAAGTCGCCACCGAAGTGCATAATCTACAATATGGAGTTCCTGGAGAGGGCCAAGAGCTACGTGCATCTTACCAAAGAATATCGGCTCTCGGTAGACCTTCAGGAATTACAGAAAATTGAAAAATGAATTGTGTCGCTCTAAATTTGTCTCTCCAGAAAAGACACCACGATAAAAACATTGACGCTCATGGAAGTTAAATCCTAAATAGTAATAATAGGCAAGGTATATTCCATGTGGGACGTACTGTTTTCACGCATTTCAGTCTGAATATTATCCTCATGATAAGAACTGAATATGAGGGCAGACAAAATGCCAGTGTCAGTATTTGAGATCCCTCCTCCAGGGTTAGGAGAGCACTTGGTCTATTATATTGCACAATTTGTTCAGGTACTCAGCGCTTTCTCTGACGACTTGAACGGGGCATAGAGTTTTGAAATAATGCTAGATCGAAAATCCTTAATCACCGTCCCCAACCGTCTGGATTTAGAGGGCCAGAAAAGTCTGACCAGCCTTAAATCAGCCTGATAGAAATAGTGAGAAAAAGCTCACTTCGCCTTGTCATGTCGAGATAAGAAGGCCTCTGGAGTTTTGACACAAATCTCACTCTTGTTCAGTATATTATTTCCGTGTCGCCTGTTATGGATATCCCAAGAAAATCAACGTAGGGCTCAGGTTGTCCGAATTTCTATTTTGTAGGCTCGTATCATAGGCTCTACTTGTTTCGTGTAGACTGAGATAAGCCTGAGTTTAGGCTGGCTGTCTACTGGAAATTGAATTCATCATTATTTGATGAGCGAGGTTTCCAAGAACCAGCTGCTACTAATTCTATAGGGGAAATTGATAGGGACAGTGGTTGGAAGTGGTGTGATTTATTAAAATCTAATGTTAGGACGTTTGTTGCAGATTATAGTCATCAACTCAGTCTAATTAGTTTAACAGCAAAAATCTGTGTGAGAAAAATTTGTTCCGGTGATTAAATTCCGTGATACTGGGACGTAATCTTAGCTAGGGTGGATCTTTCTTCTTGTTTATCAAAAGTATCTAGTAGCTAGCGGTTGGTTAAGAAGAATGTCTCCTGAGGCAACGGATATAGCTGTTGAACTGCATTCAAAGGAAGTTAGGAATGCATCTCATCGACATATCGCGTAGGTCACACTGTCCGATAAGCAGACCGTAACTACAGACATAGGAAGATGCGTGGCTTTTCGTAACTACTTTCGGGATCTGTTCACCCAGGAGCCGAGTCTGATCCCTACTCAGTTCGATTTCTATTTGGCCGATTTTCCCCGCTTTGCGGCAGCTGGGTGCGAGAGTCTCCTTACAGAATCGGATATCTGAGAAGCGCTGAAGCAGGTTGTCAGGAATAAAACTCAGGGATTAGATGGTCTTTCTTACTATATCTACTTGAGGCTGAGGCCTGTTCTCGTGCACTTAAGAAAATAATTTAAAACTACTGGTTGAAGTGTTATAAAGTTAAAACGAAAAGCAAGAACGGTGGGTATAGAAGAGGTAGCTTTCGGCTTTTGAGGATGTTAAATACAGATTTTAGCCAGCTGTTTGTCCTATCTAGTCTTAGTGGCTCTGTGTTGATTTATAGTGTGAAGGGTAAGGTTATTCAAAACAACTTTCATTTGGGAAGCTTGATCATTGATCAAATCGACAGTGAAACCGCGCTGATCAATATATATATATCAGTCTAAGTCATTCGTTTTGTTTGGGACCGTACCTTGGTACTTGGATCCGATTTCTGTATGCGTCCCCGGTACGCCGGTGGAAGTGAATGGTATACGGTCAGAGCCTTTCGGGTTGTCAAGGTTGCCCACTTACGCCCTTGATTTATTTTCATTCGTTGTAGCTTTTCCTACGCAAGTTAAATGCGAATCCAGTAATACCTGGTGCTACCACATATTGTACTCCGTCAACTGTGTCGATCAGGTCTAAGATTGACGAAGTTGGGAGCGAGATCAGCTGGTACGAGACGGATGTATAGGTCCAAGATCAACCGTAATAAGTATGTTGGTTTACGTTTGATTTCGTGAATGGGAGTTTCTCTTCCCGGGCCTTTCCTCTGGAGGGGACAGATCTATCAACATATTCGGCGTCTTGTTCGGTCCCGATGTCTTGTTGGGAATGAATTGGCCGGAGGTGTGGGAAAGGGTCGAGTACACAGTTCGTCTGTGGTACCGGAGGAAGCTTTCCTTAAATGGGAAGTATGTGTTTCGCACATCTACCCAATTTTCCTTTAACGGCACCCCGTGTTCCACTCCTGTATGCCATGCCAATACAAATAGCGTATTGTGCTCTTTCTTGCGGGACGGCAAGATTCCAAGGTATGTCGGAAGAACTGTTACCTCCACTCTTCTGTAGGCGGTTTGGTTATGCCTAGCGTTGGGATTCGTCAATACACATTTCGCATCGCGTTCCTGAACTGTATGTGATCGCAAGCAGATGAAAATGGCGAATTCTGGAAGGAAGACGCCAGTAAGAACTTCCAACACTTAAGAACTGTGCACCGAAGCGAGCATTCCTCCTATGCTGTCATGCTATGTGTAGTTCTCAAGTTCCATTTACGGGCGAAGAATCCCCTCTCCGACGTCGAGGCGTTGTCGCGTAAGCCATAATATCAGGTGTTAGTGAAGGGTTAGGGTTAGGGTTATTTCTGCCATAATTAGGGATTGTTTTCTTTTTATTACTAGCACCATGTGTGTTCTTTTTGTATATATAGTATTATGCACATTGTAAATATTCTTTAGAGTTTTCATTTTTAAATGTTGTTATACTATTCCCCACCCCCATAAACATATTGTGCATATGGGGATTAGAGTCATAATATTACATCACTAGGAGTGAATTATAATTTTTGATAGTTGTACATTGGTCGTTCATTTGGTCGATATGCGTACGGATTGCAGTAAGATTCGACAGGTGACAGGTGACAGAACAATCTGCCAGAGTTGTGCGCATATGTGTCAAATTTAAGTATTTTATATTGGTTTTGTTTTAGGGTTGGAGATGCGATATTCCAGATCAAATGATAATTCATAGACAATATTATTTTTATATAGGATGGCGGGTATAAAGCCTGGTGTCGTTGGTAATAATTAGTTTAGATCGTTTAAACATCTACGACAATAAATAAAAATGTAACTTGATTATTACCAACAACGGTCTATTTCAACAAACTTGTTTGAATTAATACTTACTGATTATCTCTCTCTCTCTTTCATTATATATATATATATATATATATATATATATATATATATATATATAGTTAAACCTAGAGAGCCAGACAAAACTACAAATGTTTCACCTAACCGGATTGTCAGGAAAGGCTGTCCTTCCCTGACGATACACTTAGGTGAAACCTTGGTAGGTTTGTCTGGCTCTCTAGGTTTAACTAAGTCTGCTCTACTTATTGTATTGAGCATTTATTTAGTTGTTTTGCGTAATCGGATTCTTTTTTCTTTCTTTGGGGCTTGGACTTGCATGCTGGACGATTGTTTTCGGCTAACGTCCATGTTCTTGGTTCTTTCTTTTTGTATATATTTTTTCCCTTTGGTATTGGCTTGTTTATTTGCAAACCAAGATCGCGAAGTTTTTCCGAGCGATATTGTTTCTTATACTTATAAGATTTCTAATAGTAATAATAATTATATATATATATATATATATATATATATATATATATATATATATATATATATATATATGCATATATATATGCGTACGTGTGTGTACATATATGAATTCCTACTTTTTAGTTATGTTGACTATGTCTGTCGTTAATAGATATTAGTAACTGTGAGGAAATCAGTGATTTTTATCTTCGAGGCAGCGACACGATGCCAGGCTCCACCATTTTAGTTCTTGGCTTCTACGTGTTTTTGATCATTGACCAACTGAACTAGTTGTAATCACGTAATATTTCAACTCCAAATAAGACAAATATCATTACAATATGCATACGTACAGTTATCCCCAAATATGATACACCAAACTAAAAAATTCACAGTCGAGTACAGATTTAAATGTATTTTATAGATATGGTAACTTAATGTCCAGTTATTGTATATTTTCACTATGTAATTGAATTAATTTACTTAATTAATATTTAAATAATAGTGAAAACATCTTACTCTTTTCTATCAGATGATACACGCACTACAACAGAGTCATGAAGATCTTTTACAACAGAATTGTCAAAAGTTGTGACAAACTGTGACAGAAATCTCTTCAGTCATATAAAAGTTGTATAACATTTTGATATAAAAATTATTTCTCATTTAGATACAAAATGATTTCTATGTGTAAGTTGTGCTTACATTTCTACAAAAATCGCCGAGACAACCAACAGAATAGTTCACTTTAAAAATAAACACGAATTTTATACTTCTGCTTGTTTTCCACTAATTGATAAAATTTAAGAAAACTTTTGATATTTTATACATTGATCTAGGAATGCAAATTAGAATTCTAATGAAATTTCCTCTAAGGACCATTCACATCGCACTGATGATTCTTGTAAATTACAGCAGGATATACTTTAAGTTTCAGGTATGTTCTTTAATGTTTAAACCATCACAGAGATACGAAATTTTGTACAAAAGCTTGCAGAGAATCTGGATTATTAGCGGCCCGCGATTGTCTCAACCGACGAAGCAGAACGTCTATCTAAAATTTTGGGAACGCGTTTATTTTGGCTAAAACTCACGGCACCATTTCCTCTGTGTAAATAGTCTTCTATGGCCAAGAGAAGGCACAACAAACGATGCTAACTGTAATTTGATGCAATTTTCTCTTTCAGTAAAAGCCTTATTTGTCTTTCGTAGTCTTTCGTAGTTTCGTTTGTAAATCACCTGTAGTTCCCCACATTTTCGCATGCCATTGATGTATGTCCGAGATTGTCTTTCTATTTTTACGCGAGAAAGTTTTAGAGCAGATGCTAAAAAAGTACCCATTATTTCTTGGTCAGAGTAAAATCTATCCACGTCCCATTGTTGCAAAAATACACCAACAGACTAAGACTGTATCTACAGACGAGATAACACAAAACTCATTGTCTTTATTGAGCTCTCCCCAACCCTGTATCCATCTCTTTGTCTTGCTGAATCTTCTTCTCAGTAGTGAATGTTGACGGACGTCTAGCTTCTTTTTCGTGCGTCATAGTTGTCCGATTACTTTTAAACTACGCGTTAGTACACTGTCGTCATATCTTGTTCAAATCCTCAGATTAATTTCAGTCCTTAACACGTGCCCAACTAGAGAAATCCAATCACTGCTCTTTGTTCCTTCTTGCTGCACACTGTTACCGGAGCGGCCAAGTTTACACTATAACAACAACAAGAAAATTGGCGTGATCAGGCTCCAATTTCGATTGTATGACCACAATTGTACTAACTATACGCATATATGAGCAGAAGGCAATGTGACAAACCTAAAGATACGTTATCGTGAAGGTACGGATAATCTTTGATTTACCTTCGTATATATACGCTGACTGTGATATTAATACATATACGTTATTGGGTGAAATTTATACAATATTACAGTTAAAACGGTTTTCAAGTAAATAATTTTCAAGCCTAGTGTTACCTTTCTTTCAAATATTGAAGTGAATTTCCTTCCAAGTCTTTTGTAGAAGGACAACAATTTGAACACAAAAAAAAATTTTGCTTCTATTAGGTTGGTGCAAAAATAATGTCGTTTTCTCACGTAGTAACATATGTGAGAAAAAAGCCATTATTTTTGCAACAACCTAATAGTTACATATGATAAAAATTGGAATTGTTTAAGCAATGTAATATTTTGTTATTTCATAAAAATCTTTCTGATTTTGCAATACCATTCTATAGAATTTGACGAAATAATATCTTGTTTCGGCCTTAAGGATAATATATATATATATATATATATATATATATATATATATATATATATATATATATATATATATATATATATATGTGTGTGTGTGTGTGTGTAGGTGTGTGTGCGTACGCGCGTGTGTATCTATTTAATATGGGAATGTGCGATTGCACACATACGCGCAGATATATATATATATATATATATATATATATATATATATATATATATATATATATATATATATATATATATATATATATATGTGTGTGTATATATATATATATATATATATATATATATGTGTGTGTGTGTGTATGTGTGTGTATGTGTGTGTATGTGTGTGTGTGTGTGTTTGTGCTTGAGCCACTGTAAGCGTGGTTATGTACATATCCTTCAACCTCCATTCGGTTTTTATTAAATAGAGTCAATTTATCTAGACGAAAGGAAAATCGAGAGGAAAAAAGAAAAAAAGAGAAAAGGAAAAATTTAATGTTAAAAGTGGAAGGAAAATTAAAAATAAGCTTAAAAAATTTAAGGGCGAAAAAGAGGTGCAAACGGGGAGATGAAGGAATAGTGAGAGAGGGAGGGAAAAAGAAAAGAAAGAAGCAAGAATTAAACATGAGCCCATAGGTTGACATAGAAATGATATTTTCTTTTAGGAATGAACAAGTTAAAATACAGCGCAAGTGGGGTAGCGATCAGATTCAAAATAGATACATTGAATTGTCTGATATTCCTGTCATTTACGATAGCAAAACAATCATCCTTATCGTATTATAATCGTCATAATTTCAAATAAATAATAATAATAATAATAATAATAATAATAATAATGATAATAATAATAATAACAATATTTGAGATTAATAAGAAGTAATTTCAAGTAAAATAAAGTAAAGTAAGTTGAATAAAAAGTAAAAAAATAAAAATATAAAAAGCATAAAATATGCATAATATATATATATATATATATATATATATATATTAATTAAAATAATTAAAAAAATTAAGCGATAAATAAAGAACAGTTTTAAGGAATCTGTGTACACACACACACACACACACATATATATATATATTTAAAAATATGATTCCAACACGCTACATAAGAGTTCTCATGTTTCAAAACAAGAGCCGAAAACTTCAATATAATTATTTCAATTAAATTGAATTAAAGTAAGCTCTGTTCCATCTTGAAGCGAAATTTTTTTTGGACTAACTCATTTCTGAAATTTACGTGTTTTAATACCATATTCATTATTGATATCAAAATTACCATGGCAATGGCTAGAGCGATTGTTTAAATAGAAAGGGGTGTAGGGTGTTAATAATTTGTTTCAGTATAGAGTTACATTCATAGATGTCAAGTCAGGGTAAGGTTGGGGTGTCTAAAATTAAGACGGAAGATTATTTCGTTTAGTCTGGTTTACGTGTATATGGAGATTTGTATATTTTTTTTATTTTATTTTTTTCTGAAAAAGTTTTGTGTATATAAAAAACTGCCGTAACATTTGTTTTTGACGACTTCATAAAGGGTTATCTTTTTTGTAGGGTATTTAAACTATTTATTAGGACTATGGATTTTTAAAATTATTTTATTGTTTGTTTGTTTTTATGCTAATTATTCAATACAAAAATTTGATGATGTCGGCAAAAAACCGTTAACTCATGTCTATTGTTTAATAGATTTTTATTATTTAGCAACTTAATAATGTGTAGTTTTTCATGTAGGCATAAAGGGCATGGGTCATCCCAAGTTTTACAAGTTCTAGTTTTGTTTATAATTTTCCATTTTACTTTTGGTCTTTTATTCATTTCTTTCAAATGCCAAAAATATTTAGACAGATACGTCTGATTTCTTTTATTTATATTGTTGAAAGAGAACTTATGCTGTCTACATCTGGCTTTAAATTCATTCTTCGTAGACTCAATGTGTATCATATTAGTATTAGGACTCTCAATGAGATAGTACATTGGTATACCACAGATTTGACGCAGCATTTTTTTTCCAATGGACAGTCTTCAGGGTTTCTACAATCAAATAATTTTTCACTGTTTTTGTCTAATTTAAGTGTAGGGTTTTTATTAATACTTTTCAGGCATGGAGGTTTGTTCAGGTTTTTATTATTGTGTTTTTTATTATACTTTCTAGATTTTCAGTGCACCTGTAACTCAATTTTAGTGTGTTCTTATTAAATTACTAAGTCTACTATTGGTAGGGAAGTGTTTTTCAATTAAAGCTAGGAATTTCTATCTTAGTTTAATACTAACCATTTGGTTGAACGGAGGAGTATGCCAAATGATTTTTCTTTTCCTGCTTTTTTCTTCTGGTTAGTACAATTGTTTCTATAATTAATGTTTGCATTCTTGTATCCACTATTTTTTAGGGCAGCGTTATAAAAGCTACTCTGTTGTTGGAATATTTCCTTGTTAGCGGAGTCAATGCTGATTCTATTTTCAATTGATGAGGCTATATATTTAATTATGGATGGAGGGTGGTTGGATGGAGGGTGGTTTGCTTAAATTAAAAATATATAAATATATATATAGGCACCATAGTGAAGAACATTATTTATTCTGTAAAAATGTACAAAAGTGTGGTACAAGACCAAAACATGGAATGTGGAAAGGATGGTCTTATAATTAAACTTAGCTACTCACAATTACTGACCTAAAAATACCACAATATTCCTAACTCTCGAGCTTTGTATCGATGTGTTTATTTGATTTTGATTTTGTCTAGTGGCATCTATGGATTGTTTAATGTCGAGATCTACATATTTTGAACACAATTTTATCTTCTACTATAAATATGTATTGTTGGTAATTTTATTATAAATACGTATTGTTGGTAATCTAATATAAATAGGTGTTGGTAATTTTACAATAAATATGTATGGTGAAGATTTTTAAAAATAAATATATGTTGGTTGAATTTTTTCTATAAAAATGTATTTTTACACTACCATAGCCTTCTTTTTTTTGTGAGTTCAGTATTTGCACATAGCTGGAACCCTAACAGGTGCTACTACCACGGATAAGAGAGGCCCAGGAAGAACAGCAATTAAGAGGTGGTTACCCGCACTTCAAAACATCCAATCTCAAGATTAGAGGCCTTGCTGCCGGATGTAGATTATCTTCAAACCCAAGACTATCTTGACCTGTGAATCCTCTAGTATGCAAAACTGATAGTTTGATGGTTAACTTGGTGACTTTTTTCAAGACGCTCCTTGGATTGATATTCTTAAACTTTCTATAGAGAATTGTGACAGTGAGGTTTGTTCTTGTGTCAAAGGCGGCATCAATGCTTTTCTACCTTCTCGGAAAATACCGGATAAAAGCTCGAACTTTGCCATGGTTCACAGCGGTCTGTTCAACCGCTATAACCCTTAGAAATCACATTTTCTGTGTATGCCAGCTTGATAGTTCCGATCCCAACAGATATCTATTCGTGGCTACACGTACTAAATGTAAACATGTCTTCGACGGAGCTAAGTAATTGTTGGTGATAGAATGAGCCACAGTAAAGAAAAGAACAGTAGTAGAACAGTAAATCTCCAGAGCGCAACCACGTACGTGAATTCTCATTCTTCTACCCACATACACAGACACAAAATTACAATTGCACTACGCTGTGAACTCACTGTCCAAAAAGCCAAGTAACAAACTCAGAATTCTATCATTCTTTTGTACAACTTTCTCATACTTAAACTCAATTATCACATATTGCTGAACTCTGAACATTTTAAAGAAGAAAGTTCTTTTAACACATATTTACAATCTCACATCAGTACAAGGGGAACTACTTCCTCTTTCTTAACTTTGTTTCAACAAACACAATAGTTGTACTCACTTGTTTTTCAATACATGTTATTGTTGATTACTGAATAATCTCTTGTTATTCCTTCTTTGTGCTTCTTTGTAAAATTTAAATGTGATGTTCTAATCAAAAACGCAACCTTCACCTAAGCCTTTATTTTTTATACCGAATCTCATTAGTACGCTACATCTTTGGCTTCCGTGACTACTGGCGGTTCTGTAATAATGTATTAAATAAGAGTATGTTTTATATTCCTCCTCTATTCATTACAATTTGCGGTGTTAACATCTTCTTGACTCATCTGGAGTATACTTGCTTGACTTTCCACTTTGAATTGAGTCACTGTTGAATGATATCCATATAACTATTTCTATAAATTATGCTATCATCTCTAATCTGAAACACCACAAAACATACATACTAGAGCATATTCTTGTATTAGTCTCTATGTGCTTCTGAACTGGCTCCTGTTCTGGCCAAACTAAACAATAAATACCTTGCTACCTCTTAATTTCCTGCTTGTTGCAAATCTTACAATGTTGTTCCAGTCTTTAAGAACTGAGGTAAACCTTCTAGGCCCTCTAACTATCGGCTTTCTACGCTTTTTGGCAAACTTCTAGAGGACTTAATCAACTCTGAATTCATGAAGCAATTTATACCACAGGGCCTTTAAGACATCTAATATGGATTTTGCTTCTTTAGGTCAAGTGTTGATGTATAATCGAAGGTTGAAAGTGTCTGTCAAGAATGGTGAAGATCAGCCTGTTGCTTTGATCATCCCGGAAGCATATGATAAGTTTTGGAATAGTGGTCTTCTACACAAATTGAAAGTTTATGGTATTTCTGGACGATTTTTTTAAATGATTCAGTCTCTTTTCTCAAATCTTACTAAATTTTACTAAATTTCTTCCTGTACGGCCATTCTTCTAAATCTTTTTGTACTAATGTAGATGTCGCCACGTCTCTATCGTTGAAACTACTTCCTTCTTAATTTTTATCAACGCCGTATCTGATGACATCAATTTTCAACTTAATGTCTATGCTGATGACCCAAGTACTTATATCCAGATACAAAGTGTTTGATCAGTTCGAAAAGTTCAAATTGGCAGCTGCTCCCCGCAAAAAAAATGACTACGATCTGCTGCTAACTAAAGCTAATGTTAACTTCCAGAATATTGACTTCTCACCAGACATGAAGTCGAAAGAATATATTTGATCTTTTACTGCGTCTGCTGCTAAGAAAGTTGGTTCACTCTGCCGTGTTAGACAATCTTACTCTCTAGATTCTCTTTTACATATTTATAACTCTAGTATTCATCCATACTTTGAATATTGCTACCACTTATTGTCCGTTGCTTCTGCTAATTATTTAGAAATTCGTGATAAAATCTAAAGAAGTATCAGCAATATTATTGGCCATGACCTGACGTCTCGGCTACAGAAATTTCTCCATCGATCTAATATAGCTTCCATGTGTCTCTTCTATATATACATTCGTAGTAATTGTTCGGATGAACTATCCACTATAGTACTTAGACTTATTGAATTTAAGCACTGTACTGGATTGGTGAGAAGGTCTACTAGTTTTAGAGTTGAAATAGTGAGGTGTAACTATAATTACTAAGCTAATAGTAACTATCTACTATCTTTTTGA
The DNA here is from genome assembly GCA_963932145.1 of Acanthosepion lycidas. Taxonomy (NCBI): domain Eukaryota; kingdom Metazoa; phylum Mollusca; class Cephalopoda; order Sepiida; family Sepiidae; genus Acanthosepion; species Acanthosepion lycidas. The sequence goes on from OZ010574.1 coordinate 142,127,131, forward strand.
TTAATCTTCTATTATTCTCACTCCTTAATAATGTTTCTCTTTTTCTTATTCTTCCACACATAGTAACCTCTTGCATCTTAGTAGCTTTACTCCCCTGCTTGGGGTGAAATTATTTAAAAATGTCCTGATCAAATACAATTTTTCCGTAGACTGATTTACAAGAAATCACATTTTAAGATGTTTTTGGTCTTTTTAAAAACTTCTATTCCCAAGATTTTATATAAAAATGAAGATAGGATTAATTTAAGAAAAGAAATTTTGGCATTTGATTATTATTTTGGTTTATTGTTATTTTACGACACCTTCCATCAAAACATAGAACCTCTAATATCTGACCTTAATGTGACCTTAATATTTAACCTTTCCGACAATAACTAGGAAAATATCCAGTCTGTCGATAATTAGTATAATGATGTGTCCGATGGCAATTAGATAAAGCTATCAAAATTTTAGATTATAAATTAAAAAAGAAAACAGAGTCGAGTGTTGTCAGACTGTAATTAGGTAAAACCTTCTTCTTCCACGTGGGCTAACATTGCTTTCCACAATTTCCTGTCCTCTGTATCTCTTGCTATCCATCCTATTCCTTCTCTTTACAGCTGGTATTTTCAAGCTCTTGGGATAGATTATTTCAGTGCTTTACTCTATCTTGCTTTCAATATGTCCCGTAAGTGTCAACTTTTCTAAGCTCTCTTTCCTCATTATGTACCTGAGAATGTTCAACTTCCCCTTTCCGATTTTGATAAATTGTCATTATTTTCCCGTTTTCCCTAAAAGCCAGCAGTGCTGATATTTCAATCCATGGTATTCTAAGTATCTTTCTGAAGAACAACATTTCAGTTACCTTTTCTTCATTTGTCTAAAGACTGTCCAGCATTCCCTAAATTATTAAAGATTTGTAAAAATATACAGTTGTCGGCTAAATAGGTTAAAAGAAAAATGTAACCACTCGGCTTATTCTCATTATATGTGCCTTAATCTTAAACAACTTGGTCCCCTCCCAAATATTTCCCTGGGAAGGACTTCGCCATTTACTGCGTTTCCCCTAAGCGTATTGTTCGTGGCATTGCCATAAATCACACATCTAGATACGAGGCAGGCTCAGCCTTGCTTATTATTATTATCATTTGTTCAGATTAAAATAACAAACCAGGAAATAATTGACAAATTTTAACTAACTAGGGCGGCCAACAGAACATGAGTAATATAAACGATGTTGAGAAATAAAATTGTGAAATTTCTATATAGCGGATCTCTTTGATATATATTGATTCATGCTTCTCCCTAACTTCCTAAACTTTGTGTCGCTTAGTAAGTTTTGTCTTCAACTTATTTCCTTCGCCTTGATCTAGCATCCATCTGAACAAGCTTTTTGAGTGGGTTACTCGCTGTTTCACTCTGGCTTTCAGTATCTTTCTGTAGAAACACATTTCTGTTGTTTCAAGTCACTTCTGCCATTTGCTGCCATATTGGAGGGCCGATATTGCATAACATTTTAGCATTATTTTTTTGTTTCCAACGAAATGTTTCTGTTTTTGGGTAGTTTTTTGGAAAGATGTCCGATTATCTATCCTCTGCTCCATCAATTGCGAGATATTTAAAAAATTATGTATTTTCGTGATTTTGATATATCTATTTCGTAGCTTGCTTTTGGGGGCGTTCCTCTTACTAACATTTATGCAAGAATTTCTGCATTTTCCTTTTGGTGTCTACTATCAACTTTGTGTCATTTGGATGTCTTATATTAAAATTGTGTTCGCGAATAAAATATCTGTTAGGAAGTCTGCTGGGAATACTTGTTTTAGACCCCTTTCTATGTTTTGTATTTACGGAATTCATACTCTATATGTATACAGTACAATGTTGGATTATTCTAATATATTTCCCAAATAAAAGAAGCTTTTCGTAGTTGTTTAAATATGTTCTTTCTCTCTAAACGTATCAAAATATTTCGCTTAATAGGAACATACATTTTTGCCTTTTCATTGTGAATTCTGATATCATTCTGTGCAAAATATCGCATTCCTTGTTCCACTGTCTTTAACTAAAACGGAATCCTTGTCTTCTTCCCGGTTTCTATATAAAGATATATATCAGGTTTTCAGGCTAATAAAAGCATAAATTAAAATAACATTACGCCGACAAATCTAATTTCATGTAATCTCTTCAGAACGTGGACGATCATGGCTCTCCACAACTTCATATCCTTTGAGTTCTCAGTAATGTTTTTCTATTCCTTTCACTCTCTGCTATTAAATTTACATTTCTTCTATATAACATGTCTCTTCAGAATGTGGCTGATCATGGTTCTACACAGCATCATGTTCTTTGGAGCTCTTAATACTTTGTTTTTGATAATTCTTCTGCTCCCTGTTCTGTTAATAGTTTCGTTAGGTATGTTACTCACTGCTTTCCTCTGTCTCTTTTTCCTTCAGTATGCACTTTGGGTGTCAAATTCTGCAAACGCTTATTCTTCATTTTGTTTGCAAGAAATTTCAACTGTTTCTTTTTAATTTTATGTCTAAATGACACTTTGTTTACATTTTTCCTTAAACTTCATCGTTGCTCCTTCCATGTTCACTACACAGTATTCTTAGCATCTTTCTGTAGAAAAATATTTCTATTGTATCGTGTCTTTTTTTCAACTCTGACGAGATATACAGCATTCACTGCTATATAGGAGGATAGATATTACATAACAGTTCAATTCAGTTTTCTTTGTTTCTACCGATATTTTCTGTTGCTTAAGAATTTTTCTAGATTTTGAAGTGCATCTTTCGTTATCGCAATGCAGAATTTGTTTTCCATATTCTCTCCATTTTTTATAATAGTTACTAGATATTTACATTTTTATACATTCTTCATTTTGGTATACCATTGTCTATACTTGATCTGTTCAATTTGCTAACAACCAGATATTTTCTCTTCTTACAACTGATGTTTAATCATTTCTTCTCGATTTCCTTTATAATATTCTAGGTTTTTCGTATAATTTCCTTTCTGTATTTTAATTTTGCTAGGATTTTGACTTTTAAGACTTCTAATTTTCTCACGATTGCTTCACTATAAAGTTGGCTAAGGCTTGCGAGAAGACTCACCATTAACATGCGCCTTTTTCCATTTAACTATTTATTGAATTGATATTCTATCCAGTATACAGGTGGCTTGATATCAGTATATATTCTGGGTCCCCAAAATAAATCAACTTTAATTTGTAGTTCAAACATTTCACTGTAACGTCCTTTGTCAAACGCTTTTGCCTAATCTATAAATCATTATTGTACAACGTTTGCATTTATATTGCATTTTTAAATATAATTCTAAGCGTAAATATTGTATTCATTGTTCCAGTTTCTGCTCTATCTATCGGAATTTGCATCATTAGCTTTTTATGTGGCTCATTAAGCCGATTGTCTGATGAAGTTCACATTAGTTTTCATCTGGTTTCTTAGGCAATATTATGACAGTGGATCTACTTAGGTCATCTGGCATATCTGCACACTCATATATTTTACATATTATCATTAAAAGCTACCGACATCTTTTTAGAATTCCATTTAATCAGTGCTGATTGCACTTATAACTTTAATATTTTTTGTTCTTCCATATTTTCGTATATTGCGTATTTTCCTTTTTCGTGGTGAAAAATATCTCTTTTGTATCAATTAAAACTCTGAAGTAATTTTTTATTCTCTATTATCAACATCACCCCGTTTGATCTTGTGTATTCTGCCGATGAGCATGTCTTTTATCTTGATATTCCCCATCTTTTATGCATATCCATATCTACCTTAACTGTGATGCCCGGATATATATATATATATTCCTGCACACTTTTCGTTGAGTTCTTATTTTGTCACTTTTTATTTGACATTTTTTTCTTTATCATACGTCCTATATTCCGCAATATACGTTCACATTATTTGCTGATTCCTTTTCATCCTGTCAATAATTTAATCATTCCTTTTCCATCCTTTGTTTTATTTGGTATGCTCGTGTTTGCTCTTGTCACTAAAACTTCTCTTAATGATCTTAGGTTGCTGGCTACGACCTGGTCGTTCGGAATGCAAAATTGGCCCTATTTTATTCGACGTCATTTACAGCTCAATTATTTAACCATCTCGCATCTTCCCTAACCCGGCATTCAAGTCTCCTATGACGATTGTAATTAACTGTTATTTGCACTGAAACTTCGTGTTTTTTAGTGTACACACAAGCTTATTAAGTAGGCTATTTGCTGTTACCATCTGTGTTGATTAACTTCAAAATGTCATGGGAGTATAAACTTTTCCAATCTTTTTTGTTCATTATGTATCATATGAATTTCAAATATCATTTACTGATTCTAAATATATATATATATATATATATATATATATATATATATATATATATATATATATATATATATATATATATATATATATCTTTTTTTTCTTTCAAAATTCCCTATAAGTTTCTTATTGTTCGATTACTCCGTCGATTGATTTCTCAGCAACTTTCTCTATAACCATATCGTTGTCACCCTAAGTCTACTATTCTTTCTCTGGAAATTTTTCAAGCATTTGCTCATTTTGTTCAGAATTTGAGATAATGTGGCAGTTCAGCACTCTAATTTGTTTCTAGAATTTTTTTTTCTTTTTTCTTAATACTTTGTTTTGCATTTGGAAAGTATCTCTTGCAATTCAAACACGACTTCCGATTTCGGTGTCATATTTTCTGGCACCTGTAGAAACGCCTGTACCTGATCATACGCTGGGTTATTCTTCTGGCTAACATTCAGATATGTTATTTTTTTACAATGTAAGGCGAGTCCTCTCATCTCGCTTTCATTTACTACATTGTTTAGGATTTTCCGCACTTGACTTATTGTCTGCAATGAACATTGTGTTATCACCGATAATACAAGAGAACGCGATGGTCAGGTCCAGGATTGACACTGATTGGTCAATATATCTTTTGTGGTAATCTGATATTGATCAATTGCCTTTGTTAGGGTTTGGGATATAATTCGAAAACGGCAGGAATCCAACAGAGGGTCAAAGGAATTGGCGAATGAATTGGCAACTAGTGCGAGACCTCAACACCTCTGAATGAATGTCTGTCTTGTGTACGTGAAAACTTGATGTATAGGTTTATATATCAATTCTATTTATGTTGTTAAATTTCTGGTTAAACCCGTCTGCAAGAAGTGTTTTGATGTGCAAAATAAATTTGATTCATGTTCCTCTAGAATTTATCTAAGGTTATCTTTTCTGCCTATTTATATATATTTTTTCAATTATAGTGAATTTGGCATGGCTTTTAAAATCATATTTTGCTAGGCGGAAATGTTCTACAGGCAATAATCTTTCGTAAAGAGTTGACTTGATCCGATTACGATAATTATTAATTCTGTAGTGAAAAGGCCATTCAAATTTTCCAATATATTGTTTCTAGTATAGCGTACTTTCTAATAGATAAATTATGCCATGACTTCTATAATTAGACTTGTGGTAGATTTTGAAAGTAGAATTACTGACTGAGCTAGTGAACGAATTGGTTGATACAACAAATATACCTTTTGTAGTTAGATGGTTGGAAAAAATCCTATTGTTTTTACTTTTGGTATATTACGGATTACCTTATTATATGAAATTTAATTAGTACCTATAATTTCTTTAAGGATCTTAGATCAACGCTATGTTTGAAGGCCGGGTTTCTCAAAAAAAATTGTTAGGTCTTATTTGAGATGTAATATTTTCCAGAACTATTGATTATCTGAGATAGTGGCGGAAGAGTGTTGAAAGTGTTTATTAGAGGGATGTGATGGAATTATTTTAAATTTTATACATAAGGTGTTTCTACATCACTCTCTCTTTCTCCCTCTCTCTATATATAGAGTTTGAGTTGTGTGTATACATATATATATATATATATATATATATATATATATATATATATATATATATATATATATATATATATATATATATATATATATATATAAGCATTATTCTTCAAGGAAAATTGAGTTATATGAGCCGCTGGCGTATTTCCTATAGAGATAAACGTTAAAATTCCCTTTTATTCATTGCCGTACTAAAATGGTCTAGAGGTAAGCGATCTGACAGATATCAAATCAGTTGGCTTTGGTATCACAGCTTGAAGCCATCGAACGTCTAGCTACACCGAGGAGATGTGGAACTGTCTCTCTGTAGACAACTGTATATATTAGATAATTAATTATCTGTTATCTAATTTCATTTATGCTTTTATTATTAATGTTTTAAATCACTCAACCTGCAATTTAAAATTAAATCTACAATTTGAGTATCACAAACTTTCCTCATAGGTATTTTAAAACATTGTTGCTATACTCAGAAATAATTTTATTTCGTGTTTTTTTTTTATATTTTTGTTGAAAAGTTTTAATTTTTATTTACATATACTTTAATTGTCAATTAATATTAGTGAATGTGGGTAGGAATGCTCTTTTAAATAGTGTGCAATAAAACCTGAAACCGATATGTGCAAAAATAATTGATAATAATGTCGTCGTTAAACTAATTTATGTTTACATTTTAGAGAGGGAGGAAATCTTCCCAATGACATTTGAACATTGACGAAGAAGAGTTATTGCGTATAATTAAGTAAATAAATTCATTTTTTTAATAGCAGGTTGAGTATTTTATAACATTAATAAGTAAAAAATATAAATTAAGTTACTCAGCCTTTTACATGTTCTTAAGAGTTAATTTTAAAATAGACTATAGCGGGGCACTTTTCATGGGCAGTGCCATCGAAATTCACAACTACCAATTGCATTAATCTTATGTTAAACAATACACGACTGAAGATGACATTAAAATTACTTAAGAAAATAAAAGAATTAACCAAAACTAGGGAGTCTGCCTTAATCCATTTAATAACCACACTAAGAATCTGAACCGTGAATTTGAGAGGATTAAAATAAAAACAAATATATATCTAGATTATCGCACCACGCATGCTTGAATGAAGATATGATGCATAAATATATATATATATATATATATATATATATATATATATATATATATATATATATATGATCGAATATTCCGTCGAGATTCGACGTATGAGGGTCAAGCAGATCAGTTTCCAGGAAACCGACAGCCCGACACCGGCACATAAGATTTGATTATAGCGACGAAGGCTTCGTGCAGGACCATCCACACTTGGAGGGACGAATACAGAGACCTGGTGCACCGAATGCCACAAGATTCCCAAACGACCCTCCGCAGGCTTTGAATTCAGAGTTGTCTTTCTCCTAGACAAGTTGCCATCCAAGGCTATAGAACCCAGTCTGTCCTGCTATTTTACCCATAGCTGGAGGGAGAAGAAGAGGATTCATACCTGTCCCAAGGGTATTATCACGTAAGTGAATGTAATGGATTCGACTGGAATTCGAACTCGGCTCTCTCTCTCTCTCTGTATATATATATATATATATATATATATATATATATATATATATATATATATATATATATATATGCCTTGTGGCATTCGGTGCACCAGGTCTCTGTATTCGTCCCTCCAAAAAAAAGTGTGGATGGTCCTGCACGAGGCCTTCACCACTATAATCATCATTTAATAATCAACATATAATCAACTCCTTTGTTTGTCTGACGATGGCAAGGAGCGTGAAACTCAGCGTCACACACTTACATCAATCCAACTAAATATGTTAGCTCTATCTTTGATATTGAGCGTTTTCCAATAAGTACCGCGCATATATAATATATAAATTATATATTTATATATACATATATATATATATATATATATATATATATATATATATATGTGTGTGTGTGTGTATGATACATACGCAAATATTGTATATATTATATACATGCACACTTATTAAATTAGACCAATACTAACTTTTCAGTCTCCAGCCTTCCGCTTTTGGCAGAATGGTCGGTAAAATTGCAGGTGGGTACGACAAGGCAAATTTACACGCAAACAACATTTTAGTGGATGAGCTGATGTCATTTGCATATATAAAACATATGTCATATTACGATGCTTTTATAGAATACTGATAATTTTCTGCAATATTTGTGTAAAAATTGGGTTTTTCGTGCTACTAAAAATAAAAACTGGATTAATTTCCTCCTATATTTATCCGATTTTCTTCAGACATGTCGCATAAAATTTTCCATCATTCTCTGTGTATAACGAAAAACTAAGAAAGACTTTTAAACAGGTCAGTTTCTTGGCCATAACTTACTGGTTTTTCATCCGAATTTGCCATATAATTTACATATAACAGTTAAATCTTCTTGCGTGAACGTTTGGTTTAGATTATTTCAGTAAAGTAGGCGAAATCTGCACCAAAATATGTCCAAAATCGGCTTTTGCCATTTAGCCAATAGTTTCTTTATACGATCCCTTTTCTAATAACCACCATGTTGCAAAGATTGTTTGATAAGGATTATTGAAGCGTTAACAGGGAACATTCCTGAATAACTTCTTATTACACGAAGAAGGAGGAAGCATTCATGCACTTGCAGTTGAATCAGGCTTTGACGCTTCATCCCTGTTTTTGTTTGAATGTTCGATTTGTGAACAATGCCATCCTATTCGAATATAATTATGGCCATAGACAATTTACTGAATACCTAAAACATTGAAACAATTTAACATGTTCGCAAAAGGAACAGCTAAACAAACAAATTACAATCTGGGGATACCAAAATTAATTAAATACAACAATTTATATATGTGTGATGTTTGAATATTCTTAAGAGAGGACGGATATTGAGACAATACGAAGGTTTATTGGGATAGCAAAATATTAAAGAAGAGCAAAAAATCGATAGAAACAAAGACAAGCGTATTGAAACTTTACGGAATATAATTTCTTCTATATGGCAGTTGAGATGAATAATAAGAAGGAGTGGATACAAAATAAGTGCAAAGCAATTAAGAAGGATATGCATAATGGCAATAACAAACACGCTTAAAATACAATGAAATGCCTTACTAAACCAACCAACCAAGACCAACTGTCTTAGAGAAAGACAATGCTAAATTTTCTCTATAGATAAACTCAGTACTGTGATCGTTTATACAATTAAGATGTTTCCAAATTGCAAACTGACCAGCACTCTACGGAAGAAGACAATGATACCAACCCGTCAATACTGAAAGAGGATGTTTAGTTGGCAGTAAGGAACTTGAAAACTGGCAATTCACCCGGTGTGGATAATATTCCCTCTGAACTAATAAAACATGGAAATAAATAAACCATCAAAGCCATAACAACACTATGACATGATACTGTAGTACAAAAAAGGGCTTATCGAGTGGACTCAGTCATTGGTAATAACCCTGTCTAAGAAAGGCAGCGTCATACAGTGTCGAAATTATAAAACAATATTCCTGATCATTTATTCTATTAATGTCCTGATCCGTACCACTTTTAATCGTTAGAAATCCAAGACTGAATAATTGCTGTCAGAAGAATAAGTAGGTTTTAGAACCGAACAAATTACAATGGAACATATCTTTAATTGTAGGATCCTCGTAGAGAAACACCTGCAACATCAGAAGGACGTGTTCCACACCTTCCAATTTCCAGAAAGCTTTTGATCGTTTATGGCATGGCGGTGTGTGGCAAATTCTTATAGAATTCAGTGTAGATAAGGCAATTATCCAAGTCATCCATGTCCAAGGCAGTTCTTCTGGGAAAAATAAATAGAAGGTTTCTTCCGGACAACTGTTGGTGTGAGAAAGTGTTACGTACTTTCACACACATTTTTCGACCTATGTCTAGAAGGAATCATGCAAGAAACTTTGAATGAAAATGATATTACAATTTCTGTCGGTAGACCTCTTTGTAACCTACATATTATAGACGACATTAACCTTATAGCATCTAGTAACCGTGAGCTCCAGTAATCCAAACTTGTTGAAAGAGCAGGAACATATGACATGGAGCTCAGCTACGAGAAATCCAAAGTTATGGTGAATAATAGAAACAGTAACATGTGTGTCAACATTACCATGGACAGGAATTACCTAGTGTCCAGTTTTAAGTAATTGGGTTCAATCTTGTCTAAAAATGGTACCTGCAGCTCGAAAATCCGCACACGGACTACCGCAGCTATGGAAGAGATGGTCAAACTGGCAAGAATATGGAGGAACATAATCAGGTTTCAAATAAAGTACATACTGTACAAATCGGTAATAGTCTTCATTCCACTATATGCATGCGAAACGTTTACACTGTTGGCAGAAACAGAGATAAGGATACAAACTTTTGAGAAAAAATGCATTCTTTGGAATCTACCGGGGACATAAAACAAATGAGAGTGTTCGGAAAATAGTTGAAAGTTGTGTGGGCCACCAAGAAACATTTCTGGCCACTGTCAAACAGAGACACATTACAAGTCTTGTTAGCATGTGCAAGACCATTATGCAAGTTACCATTGAAGGTAGACATAGGCGATAATGCAAACGCATCATCTGGTTGTACAATGTCAAACAATTCACAAGTATGATTTTACTAGACTTACTGACCTGCTGTTGATAGACCTTTGTGGAGGAGATTCACTATAGATTCTGAATTCGAACCTTCCACCCTCTACAATTACAAAAGTCAAGCGGAATGATGATGATGATGATGATGATGATGATGATGATGATGATGATGATGATTACATGACAGTTAATGCTAGAAAATCTCCTCACACATGACGAACAGCTTGGAAGCAACAGAAATTTGGTTCTACAGAAGGATGCTGAGAATACCATGGACCGAACATGTGGCTAGCGTAGTTATAGAGAAAATGGAAACACATTGAACAACGAAACTTAACATTAGCAAGAGACACTAGAAATTTCTATGGCACCGTGTGAGGAAAGACGAATCGGAAAATTTAACATTACCAGGGCATTGCAATCAAAAGAAGCAGAGGAAAACAATGCATAGACTACGTGTTGAGCTTGAGTAAATGACGGGACAACGTTTAGAAAAGTTTAGAACGTTTAGAAAAAGACAACCTTTATTAAGAGCTACAAATAATAATAATAATAATAATAATAATAATAAGAAGAAGAAGAAGAAGAAGAAGAAGAAGAAGAAGAAGAAAAAAAAAGAAGAAAAAGAAGAAGATTTCTGCCTAGACGATTAATTTCACCTTAGACTATGTCTTGGGAAAGAACAAATTCATTTATTATTACACGAGTAAATATTATGGACACTCTAGGTATGGAAGACAAAAAGTCTAGCGGAAGGAACGGGACACTATACTAGTATATTTCCCAAGTAGACATGGTAATTCCAATGTAAAAACAAAACAAAGGAATCTGTGGAAAGTCATGATAGGCTATGTTCTAAACTGATATGACTTTACAAAATATCATCAAATATGAATCATATATTTGAATCGTTTTAGCACTAATGATCTCGGAATTTATAAATTATTACAAAATGACAAACATACTTTGCCAAAATTTCCTGACAATCTTATATTGGTACTTAAATATAATCAAATGATTCTCATTACAAACTTAATCATCACTATCTTTCCGGATTTACGAATATTTATGATTCAATGTCATATCTTGAAAAGTTCAGTAAAATCTGACTGGCAGATATAATTTCACTGGCCCTTTCAAGATCTGACAGGAACTCATAGAATTAGTAAATCTGGGAAGATAGGGATGATTAAATTTGCAATGATACCTACGTGCAGCAACGTTGGAATTTACAGGAAAACCATATCACATGTTTTCTCAAGACTTGTGAATGAAATTGCACAGACGGATTTGCTCTAACACGAAGTTACTAGACTGACGGTGTGAGCGTATTACTCTTGTTCAAACTATTGATCACGCCAAATTATAGTTTCTCCCCCAGAAATTATAACTAATGTCCGCCAAGTAGAAACTATGCAGTCCATTTTAAAAGTCATTTTTTGTGAAATTAGCTGAATCTAATATTAACTTATTTCGTAGCTCAAAAACTGAGTGTATATATATATATATATATATATATATATATATATATATATATATATATATATATATATATACAAATAAGTAGGTTAAAATATTTAAATGCATATATGTGTTCCCGTCCCGTCTAATTAATCGACATGAACTTTTCTTTTCGCATTTTATTTAGTTTTATTTATGCCGTGTCTGACACTTAATATCCGTGTAACAAGAGACACTTAGATCACATTACTAGGTAAATAGCTTCGGCTTATGGAAATACATTCGCTTATTGATTGTTAGGTAATGAAAGATGTAGAACAGATGCACGGAAAATCTCGCACTTTTTTCACGATCTCGTTGCGCGTTCGCAAAATTTGACTTTTCTCTATCTTTCCAAATATTCCTCCTATAAATCATATGCCGTTCATATTAGCGATAACAGGCCTTTAAGATTATGATTTTAATACATTCTGCATAATAGTTGCTATAATATATTCATAATAATGAATGTTTAAACATTTATAAATAATATTCAGAAAATTTCATGCCCTTATGCCATAAAGTTCACTCAAAGATACCACTATATAAAGAAATGCATAAACATAATAATGCATATATAAACACATACACAGAGTGATATTGCTTGAAAACCAAGAATTAACCTAATAACTCGAGACATGTACCTAATATAGCTTCAAATCGAGGTTTTCATATGGTTGTCATGCATAGCGCCAAATTCGTTCTGAAATGTCTAATCACTCAGCTTCTCAGATCAATGGTTAATAATGCATTCGATCGGTAAAAGATTGTATATCTTAGCAAGTATAATATTTCGTCGAATCATGTTGGCAAGCCCAACATAATCACAAAGAACACTACTAAATATTAGAAACCATTTCACTTAAGGACTTTCAAGAACAGTAACAAATGAAGATGCATATCACCTGTGACTCGAAGAAAAATAATGACATAATGAAAATGTTGAGCTTCCACACAATTGTTATAAGATAAATATTTCATGAATTTTAACCGAAATAGCTCTTGCTGTTCAGGCAATAAATGCTGAATGCCATATATTAGTAATTTATTTAAAAAAAAAACAAAAAGTAGATAAAATTTAGTAGGCCATTTGTGGAAGAAAAAAATTCTTTTTTGCTTTGCGATGCGCCGGCTTCATAAGAAAAAAGTATAATGGTGTTTCCGGAAAAAAGATTCGTATATTGATTGAAATAAGCGGCAGAATACGAGATGAAATTATAGTGGCCATCTGAGATATATAGGAAGTGACATGTGTCGCATGCAATGGAATTTAACTTTGCTTAAACTCTCATTGTCCTGATTCAACGGTGTTTTCATTTTGGTTTGCATGGCGTATTTTCGTCAAACATTCAAGAGATCAAAAGATGGAAATTATATTTAGACACTGAGATAAAGCAGTTAGACAAGACGCTTAGATTGTGTATATTGTTATTATATCAAACAAATATAGGCAAATGCTCGTGAAATGAGAAATATTTATTATTTTCCTTTTTAATGATGTTTCGAATGTTGTTTGTCATTTTGCATCAAACTCTATCGTGATATGCATATGCATATGCTTATTTTTAACTGCGGATCATACGAATTTGGTAAATTGTATAACAAATGTATTTTTATTGGATGAAAAATTATAATCCTTGTAGATAATTTTTCACGGATGAGCAGAAACCTTGAAATAAGAGAAATGAAACTACCTTACATGTATGATAAGAACACAAAGACAGCAATAAGGAAGTTATAAGGGAAATGAGAATCACAAGTTTAGTTATACTTAGGGTCAGAATAATGCAGACGAAATATAGACGATATATACTGAAATAACATGTCTCGGAGAAATTTACTCTTATATCTTAGTAGTAAAATCTAGAATTACTCAGTTTTCTCTGAACTGATTCTGATAAAAGGTTTCCCAGTCGGTTTGCACAACATGGCAACCCCATTATTAGGTTTTCATTATTCTGTGTACCGTAGTTATTTTTAGAATTTCAGATACGACAATTTGGGAGTGAACCACGCTAATAGTATCTCTCCTTTCTAGGAAAAATGACACGTGAAAAACGTCTCAATGATGAAGAAAAATGTCATTATCAAGGAAAGTACTAAATGCACTTCTCTTCATATCATTGCTGATATGCTAGGTCTTCATGTGGGAAGTTTTAGACGATTACTGTGGAACACTTCATCAAGGAAGAAACCATATGATTGTGCGTTATCCAAGATTGTGACAGCTTCGTTTTCAGGAATATTAATTTGAGGGGGAAACTGGAACAAACAAGAAAAGCTATTTTTACCGAAGCTGGACTTCATATATCGAAAATCGCCAGATGTCATCCTCAGGACCATGGCTTCCGGGAAAGCCTCGCTAAAACTACCTCCTTTAATACGCCGTCACAAGAATTAGAGGTTTCAATGGGCTCGGAATTGCATGTCGTTGGACATGAGTTGGACAAGACCAGGGCGAAACTCGACGGATCTGACGGTTGGTTCTCTTTCGGGGATGAGCATCATCAACGTTTAAGACGACAAGAACAGAGTGGAAGTATCATGTTCTGGTCTAGTATCATTGGGGACTGACTTGCTTGTGGTCTCTTTCAGGCACTCTGACTGAGCAAACAAGTCAGTCCTCAATGATACTAGACCAGAACATGATATCCTTAATGAGGTCAAGGATGCCTGGCTAGACGACATATCATTGTCATTTCTAATGACTCCAGTTTTCATGTAGGACAACGCAACCTACCACTCCGCAGATGTCACCAAAGCATTCCTAGGCTGTTACCGCATGAAAGTTGAAAGGTTGATGGTGTGGCTTCCTGTCTCTGCTGATCGCAAACCTATCGAATATCTTTGGTCAATAATTAAACAAGTTATTTATGCCGATGTTCGTTAATTTAGGTCGAAAGATATATTAGGGGCAAACATCAAAGCTGCATCTGAAGCAGTCCAACATTCTACTCTAAATAAAAATTGATTGACCCAATGATTATTTTATAATATGCGTCGATATGGCTCTCACTTGGCCAAATAATTCATTATATAAATCAATAATATTATTACAGTTTTCTGTTAAATATATAGAAAAGTGGCGCTTACTACGTATCCGTATTCTTCTTTGTCGCAAAAAATGTCTAGATGAGCTATTTTCATTCAAAAGCTATTCGTATAGTTCATCCAAAAATGGTCGAATCTGAAATAAGAAAAAAAAAGGACTTTGCACTGAATGATGAAAACCTAACAATAGTGTTGGCATATTGTGCAAACCACCTGCAAAACCTTCTATCAAAATCAATACACACAAAACAGAGAAATCTTGAATTTCACTACGAAGCTATTAGAAAGATTGCCAGACACTTTCATCGAGCGCACAGGGAAATCGTTTCATCCTTACTCCTATGGCATCCTTCTGGAAGGATATTTTCACGGAAATTGATTTTCCCAGACACCACAGTTCGGAACTCAGGGTTGGACATTGGAGATCTGGAGATAGCAATGCAGGACCGAATAAGATCAGAAATATTTGTCACTGCAATCATCATAATGAGAATAACATGTATGTTCGTTTTGTAGAATTTGTTGTAGTACACAAAGTGTAATAAATGAAATAAAAATATTTCGTAAATACCGTGAAAAATATATTTTTCTTATCATCTCCTTAACATATAATTAACATTAACACCGGTATTCTTTAGGATAGGTAGATCATGTAAATTCGTTTCTGAAATCAGATACTTGGACAAGGGAAGCAAAAGGTCGAAAACCCTGTACCAAACCGAAGAACAATCCCACAGCAACTTGTCACGCTCATTGCTTACCAACCTCAATATAAACCCTCCCTCGACATTAATCTTCTTTACCCATTCGTCAGAAAGTGCGACAAGGTAACCTTTTTGGCTGGTTCACTTCATTCTAACAGCAAAAGAACTAAGAAAGATCGTCCTTTCCCATTTTTTCTCTGTCTGCTATAAACATGGAACGATTTTTTGCTCTCTCTCTCTCTTTCTATGTTTCAGTGTATAGCGAACTATGAAGTCTGTCTTACCAGCAACAAGGATACACATTTTATATTTGTATCTTCCAAAAAATGTTCACTCAGTGTTCCTTGATTTTGAATTAAAAACTCCGAACACATTCACTCTGGTGACCACGGCGCGATACGGAAATCCCGATGGGATAAGCGATTATCAGTGAAGCAAAAATAATTCCTTTCAAGAGCACAACATGATTTCAAATTTTGGCGAAGTTTTTTCTCATTTAGAGCCCAGCAAAGTGAAAAATACAACCGACTGCTACAAATCAGTGTCGATATATTGCAATGTGATCTTTGTTCAAAATAGCTGAGAATTAGAAAGGCCGTAGTTAGAGAGAAAAACAAGACTACTTAGAGAAAACAAATAAGAGGTTTATTAAATACTCATACATGAAACGAAAAAATACCCTTGAGTACTCCTCAAATCTCACTATAATATGACAATTTGCGATATTATAGTGATACTCTTCGTTATCAGAGTAGTAAGTAAGAGCAGGGTATACGCCATGTTATATTCTATAATATACTGCACATTCAAATTCTTCTTCATGTTCACTGTCCTCTCAGGACGAAGGGGATCATGACTCTGCAAAATTTTCTGTCTTTTGTAGCTCTTAATAAATTTCGTCTTTTAGTTATTGCTTCTAAACCTTGTTCCGCCATCGATTTACTCAAGCTCACTAAGAAGGTTATGAATTGTTTTCTGTTGTCCCTCTTGCCGTCAATCTACGCTGTGAATATGAAATTGTGCAAGCTTTAGTTCCTCACTATATGCCCTAGCATTTTCAACTATCTTTGTCTGATGTTAAGTGTAAATTTCCTTTCTGTTTAAATTTTCTCTAGAACATCATCGTTGCTCACATGTTCGATCTATGTTATTCTTAGCATTGTTCTGAAGAACAACATTTCTGTTACTTCCTGCCTCTTTTACCTCTTTGAGGAGATTTCCCAGCATGAATTGAACTTTATAATATTTTCGCCCTTATTTACTAGAACAATTTAGCCTATCACAAGTCTCGCGAGGGGAATTAAAGTCACTACATAATATAATTTGCCAACGCTACATATTCTATCTCATCTAAACATCATATTGAGGTCATATCATTTCATCACGCGAGCAATCATGTTTCTCCAAAATTGTTTTTGTTTTTCTAATTAACACTTTGCCTTTTTACCACTCATCTTGTCTTTGTTCTAAAATCCACTTCTATTAATGAAGTAGAATATATTTCTTGTGTTTCTATTATCATAAGTATGTGTTAAATTCTATAAGCCTTATTTCTTCCTGATCGTTTTGATTATCATTTCATGTTTACTTTTAATTTCCCTTACATTGAAACCTCCTGTTTTACGTCAGGTTTCATCTTCATATATGGATAAATTGTCCAACATTTACCGCATAGGAGATTTGATTTACATAGCCCACTAATTTCCTTGTTTCTAATTGTATTTTCGAATATTTTAATACTTAGTTTAGTTTATGAAAAGGCATCTTTTGCTGCTCTTCTGCGTCTTTTTTATGTTTCTGTCGCAAAATGTCCGTTATCTCTTCCAACATTTTACCCTATTAGTTTAATTGCCGTACTCCACACACCAGAAATCGTACGTGTGGTCTTTTGGCATGAAACTATAGCGATATTTTCTTTATGTATGATGAATTCTTTCAAGATTTATAAAGATGAATTACGTTATTAGTTGGAAATTGCGAACCTTTTACATCATATCAGCAGACAAAACTCCAATTACTTTTCAGAGATATTAATTTTTTTTTTTATTAGAGATGAGTCAGGTTCATCTTTTCTTCAAGTAATGATTAATGGATTCTTGAATGACAAACCCCACTCATCCCTGCGAGTGTTCCACAGACTTCTGTCGATATATCAAATTGTAAAACATCTTCTAAGATATATTATTTGACAGAGGAGCTGCTTTTGATATCAACGGACCTGATCTTTTGAATCGATGAAGTCAATTATCGAAGTTGACCCTCAGTAACGTAAAAAGAATAAAGTAAAACTGCTTGCATCCTCAACGAGAATGATTCAGACAACTGTGAAAGCAATGATCTAAGATCCCCCTTTCACGATTTTTGAAAATTTTGGTCATTGGTATAGTCATTTTTAGGGGGGGGAATCTCTTAATCTGAATATATAAAATTTTGAATTTAGCAAGCAATATCAATCCTTTATAAGTAAAAAGAATTATTATTTTAAGTATTTTTCGAATGTTATATTCTTTCATACGGAATGAAAGAATAACAAATCCTTTTATCCATTGATTTTACAACGTTTCAGTAGCTGTGAATTTCTTCTGTTATTTTTCCTATCCAACAAATTTCTGAAATATTTGAAGAAAACGCTTTATCCAATTCACAGTGGGGAACACTGTTAGGCGCTGTCTTCTGTTTCAGTTGTTTGTTAATTTCCTTCTCACACAGAATAAACTTCTAAAAATTTCCCTGTCAGATCCACGAATTAGACTCACGACTACCAAGGAACAAGATAGATTTAACTAATAGTTTATCTATTAGGCCAGTGTAACAAAACTCATATTAATTGAGTTATTAATTTGAATTCATTAATTATTTTAAATTTTCACTTTTATGGATAAAGCCCAATTTAAAAACACACACACACAGATTTTGGTGGTTACCGTTACTGCAATCTTTCTAAGAATAAAAGGTTAATTTTAAGCTTATTTTAATGGCTTCACTTTATGACCATAATAATCTAAGATGAACAACAATATATAAATTAGAGTAACTGGATTAAAGCAACAGACTTCGTAAATAGCTTGCAATGTTAAAACTGCGCATCGTATTGCTTAAGTATCACTTATAACCTGGCATATGTTCACAATTGCGAGGAGACGGTAAAATCATGGTTCCTTTAACGGCAATCAAATTGAAAGAACACTTTGATAATTCGATGAAGGAGTTTGACAAGAAAGGTCTATTAACTATAAGAATATAAAATTGTTAGTTAAGACTTGAAACAACAAAAATGTGTTTCTACAGATGATGAATGAGGATACCTTGGACTAAACATATAAACAATGAATAAATTTTAGTGAAAATGGTAACGAAAAGAAACTTATAATCTCCTTGAAATATCCAGATTATTTAATGAGGAAAGCAGGCTTGGAAAATGTGATACTCTCAGGATAAATTGAACACAAACGAGTCAGAGGTAAACAAAGCATAACCGAATTAGTGAGCTTGAGTAAATGCATGGCAGAACAAGGTTTATGATAGATAATAACAAGACAACATTTATTAAGAGCTACAGAGAACAGGAAATTGTGCGGAGCCGTGATGGTCAACGGCATGGAGAGCAGGGCACATGGAAACATAATAAATTATTAGTGAAAGGAAGATCTAAAGATATGAACTGCATATCAGGAATGTTAAAATCAAGCAAGTTCAGAAATATAATTATTTAATAATTAATTGTGGAATAAACAATGGAAAATGTGACAAGAATCTGAATTCAAATAAGAAGAACGAAATCTCCCCACTAGAAATTAAGTAATAAGACACATAAAAAATATCATTAGAAACAAAGAAAATAATATTCACCTGCTATGATATATCTAATTTCCGATATGACAGTGAAGGTGAAATGAGGTAAAGTAAGAGAAATATATCTCTATTGAGAATCGGAGGTTTTAAAGAACAGTACACAAAAAACACGTATTTTCTTATAATCCAAAAGATACATTTAAGACATTTAGGTCAACTAATCAGAAAAGTGGGCCAGGGGAATTAATCCCTCACAGGACATAGTGAGTACAAATGAAACAGGATTTAACCACAAGACATGTTAGGGTTTGCGTGAAAGAATGGCAGAAGAGCAAAAAACAGTGGTAAACAGTCAAAAGTGACTTAAAGCAACAAAAGAACTTTTGGTACGTCATCATCGCTCACATCCTGAAAGGTCGCATCAGATGAAATCGAAGATGGCTAAATATATTTTTAAGACTAGTAGCTGTTTAGGTTATAAATCTAGGTGGTGCTACCAAAACAGAGACTATTTTTTTAAAAAACTCGTTTCCATTTCGATGTTGACTTGCAGACTCTGCGTTTATATCTATTAAACCTTTTTGTGGATAAAATCAATGGTCTTTCAGTTAATATTTTCGTTAGCACTATTCCCTTTCATTAACAATTCACAAATAGTAAAGTCGAGTTGCGATTCCCTATGTCCTGAATAGATCTAGTATTAAAAATAAACTTAGCAGCTTTGGCTACAATTTGAACCCAAAAAGTGGACTTTGTTTCACAAGCTGTTGACAGCCGGTAAATTGTGTCCCTCATCGGGGAAGGAACATACGCAAAACACATACATCAGTATCTGTGTACATGCCTGGATGTGTGATTGCATTGACTCAAAGTGTATGGTTTCTTATTAACACTTAGACGATGCTGTTTCTCTCGGTAAGTTAGAAGAACAAAGAAGTTTATGCCGTGAGGAAAAATCTTGATGGATGATTTGAAAGTGGTTCATTCATCATGTGACGGAATCTAAAGTCAATTGGCGCCTCAACAGTAGCACAGATGAAATATAATATTCAATTAGATTGAACGAATCAAAGTCTCGCTGCTCAGCGCAAGTAAGAATGATTTATACGTCTTCTTAAATGGTGTATATGACAAATATGGTTCGCTGCCTGTCAAAGGATCTATCAATATCTTTTAAAAGGTATTTTCAGGTTATTAGCTACGTCATTTCATCTGGTTGTGCTTTTATGTTTTTTTTTATTCGACAGCACCCTTTGTGAGGAAAAAGCCCGTAACAATTTAAAAAAAAAAATCTATTTCTGATATTATTGCATTTTTTTCATTAATTCATATATTTTTATTTTTATATTTTTATGCTTATGCTTTAAACTTGGGAATTCCATGGAGTTTTGTAAAAGCGAGTACCCCAACATCTATCCCATAATTCTAAAGAAGTAATGGATATTACATATTTAATAATCCGACAGATTTTTATCAATTTAAGCGTTAATATAAATAACAAAAGTAAATAAATATACTCTTTAAAAATAAACGGTGCTTCTACTTAAAAATGGCTACCCATTAAAATAACGTTTACAATGATAAAATTTGTCGAATTAATAAGTAAAACATTACTTATATACAAATTGCTCTGTCTAAGTCCGGATAAGAAACTAAGGAGATATGAGGAATTCAAATAGTGACACTTTTGCTTTGTTGATTCTTATTATTGGATTCTGTTAGCTCTACAAATTTGAACTTATGAACTATGCAATCTGATATTATGAAATCTATCACGGTTATATTATAATTAAATTTCACTGCGAGGTGGTATGAACTCTAAATAAAGCAAAGATTAGGTAGAAAACAACAAATTAAAACTATTATATCTTGGATGTGCAGATATATTTAAGCTATTGTCCAAAGTATGATGTAGAATGTATTTTATTCTTAATGGAATATTTTCATTTTGTATTTGAATTATTAATAGACCTGTGGGTAACGAGGCGACTTATGCTTGCTGAGTTGTTAACCTTTCGGCATAAAAAAGAAAGTCCCTCAGACGGTGAGCATACAGATGTAAGAAATTTTGTCACTGAAAAGTAGGCAAAAATATCGGAGATCAGATATGGCTTGGAATGCTAATAGTTATATTAATCATTTACCTACAAAGAAACAATTTGCTATTCATTTTGAGAGCAGCCAGTAATTGTTTTCGGTTGAGTTTTAAAATTAATTCTCTTAAAACAATTTCTTTATTGGTTTAATATATTAGAACAGCAATTTCTTGTTGTTGTTCTAATATTCATATATATGTATGATTTTTGTCAATTTCATTACGTTTTAGTTCTATTTCAGTCCCAGAAAATGAAATATCAAGTAAAGAAAACTGTTCATTATCGACACCTTTTGCTTTTAGAATATAATCGCGGAGTTAACGCCGCAAAAGCAGCTCGTGAGGTTTGTAACGTGTATGGAGATGACACAATGCCTCAAAGTATCGCCCAACTTTGTTTTTCGCGCTTCAAAAAAGAACATTTTGAGCTGTTGGATGGCGTTAAACAAGTTTCTTTACGAAAGTTCCTGTCAGATGACCATAGTACTGGCGAAACATACCAATTGCGATCACAAAACTGTGATAAATCACCTAATATTTAATGGTGAAGTTTCAGGAACTTGGTTCACGTTTGCCACACGCTTTGAATGACCACAAGAACCAGCGCGCAACAATTGTATCCAATTTGCTGGCTCGGCATCGCTCACTATGCGGTCATAAACAGCGTTCCCTTTATCACATTGCCACTGGTGATGAAAAATGGTGTCTCTACGTAAATATGAAGCAGCGTAAGGAATAGCTCAGTCCCAATAAGCAAGCGAAACCTCGAGCAAGAGAAGACCTTCGTCCTCGAAAGACCAGATTGTGTGCATGGTAGAACTAGGAAGGCATACTTCATTATGCATTTCTTGAGTGGAACCAAACGGTAAATACCGAGCTCTAAGTTTAACAACTTTACCGTCTCCGGGAAGCAATTCAGCAATAAGGTCCAATACGGCGACAGAGAGTTCTTCTTCAACACGACAACGCCCGTACACATATACGACCAAAACCGTTATTAAGGGATTTGGAGGGAAAATGTTGCTTCATCCTCCGTACCCGCTAGACTGGCACCATCAGATTCTCATCTCTTTTCAGTGCCTTACGTGGTTTAACGTTCAATAATAATGTTGAATTGAGGGTTTGCCTGGACGAATTTTTCATCGCAAAACTAGGAGATATTTGTCGTCAAGAAATAGGAAAACTGTGACCTTTGGAAAAATGTTATAAACTGCAACGAGGATTATATTTAGGACTAATTGTATGGAATTTAATATTTTAAGACTAGGAAAATAAACATTTAGAAAAGCGCTCATGACTTTTCCTCGAACCCAATAGAAAAACGTGTTTTGTCAATTCCAGGATATGTTACCTCTCTCTTTTCAATATTGATGGCGGTTTCCTACCAAACCTTCTATTTTGAATTTATGTGGAATATTAATATCTGCATTATGTCATTATTTCATTTCGAGTTAAATGTGTTATCCAATTTCGTTGATTCTGCAGTTGGTAGACATCATGCAAAATATTTTTCCTATTATTTCGTACAGATATTTGTTTGTCATTCTGTATCAGGGAAAAATGGTGTCAGACTACGTTTCTTGAGCCATCTGATGACTGACCTCATCGTCACTGCCATGTCGCATTATCAATTAACATCCTACAAACGATCTTCTGACATTCTGAGACACTGAAACCTTATTATCCGTGATAGACTGAGGATTAGAAATATCTCATTAGTTTTGTAACTGATAACAAGCGACATTAGCTAGGTGTTCAAATTTATACAAGAAACCAGTCAAAGATGGCTGTTGTTGACAAAGCAGAATAGAATACGGCACAAATGTAGACGATATCGGTATATTATGGGAAGAATGTTAGAATACTAAACACCATTCGGATTGCAGTTCTAGAGTTAGTGAATAAATCTGAAAAAATATTTGCTCAACTAAAATTACGTAACATATACACAAAACACGAGAGAAACTTTAAACTCTAAATTTCTTACAATTTAGATTCAATTATTCTGTAGTAAAACTATTTGTGAATATATACAAATTATAGAATAAAAATGAGAGTGTGTAGGTAGCGTAAATATTATCGGCAATGAAATTGGTATCAACGAGCCGGGTTCAAATTCTAGCTGAGTCTTTTGCCTTTCCTGCACACTTATGCACATAAATCCGTTTCTTCTCCCAAAAAGTGTCATACTTTTATTATTATACGGTGAGAGTTCTTGGAAGAATTTTAACAATGTCCAATGCTGCGTTTCAACACTTTTCACCTTCTTACCTTTGCTTGAAAGGGCTTTGTCGTGTCATATAATTTTGAACAGTGGAAACGAAGCGGGTATCAACATGGGTGACTGTTGTTTATTACTGCGCAGAACTGCTTGATATTGCACACTAATGCGCATGGCAATGATATGAAATTTTATTAAAACTTCGTGGCCATACATATAGTCAACCAGAGAAGCATGTAAGAAATAGGGTTTGTATGTTGGAAAGCAATGTACATACAATATTGCAGCAAAATATAATCAAAACTTCACGTACATCGAAGGAAGCTATAAAAGAGAGCAAAAGCGGTAATAGTGAGATTTCAAAGAGAGATAGAAAGAATCAAAGATAAACAATTATTAATATGATCCGACAAATAGCATACAAAACTGCATTTACATACTGGAAAAAGACATTATATTAAATCTTAAATAAACCAATCGTACTAACAGAAGCAGCGCTATTATGGAAACAAACGGAAACATTAAAATATGTCTGATGTAAATATGGCAAATTGGGTAAAAAAAAATCCAACCGCAAATTTGATAGACTAGGAACAGGGAAATAGTGTGAATCTGCAAATAAATTGTGTCTGAAGATATAAACAAATGATAAGAGTTTAAAAAATTAAATTTACCATCTAAATAAAAATGACAATATTCTTTTTGACATTTAATGAGATAAAGACTGTTAAGCCTATGTAAGATAGACCTAATGGCCATACAGGAAAAAAAGGAGAGCAGCTAAACAATGGACTTTTTATGTGTGGCAGAGTATCGCAGGGTGAAAACGAAAAGAGGCTGAATCCCAGAACCTCATCTTGCAATATATATATATATATATATATATATATATATATATATATATATATATATATATATATATATATATATATATTAAGTCGAACATTAACGTTAAGAGTATGACAGTAATAATTGGTGTCAATATATATATATATATATATATATATATATATATATATATGTATATATGTATATATATATATATATATATAATATATATATATATATATATATATATATATATATATATATATATATATATATATAGAGAGAGAGAGAGAGAGAGAGAGAGAGAGAGAGAGAGAGAAGGTGTATCAAAAATAGTTTTACAAATTTTGGGGGCAGTTTCCTCACACCAAAAGCCCATATAAGAATGTATCCGTAAATCTTTCATTTGTGAATTGTTACATTTACAGAAAAGGTGCCGTCTTACAAGTAGACTAGGTTACATTCGTCATTCTCGCACATTCCTGGCTAGTCTGTCTTCAACGTTTAACGTGTGTAGTAATGAGTTAACTTTGGTACCTCCATGAGATCACTAAAAAAGGAGCATGGCATGAAGAAAAAGACGCCAAACTTGACGAAAACAAAATTATATCGTCGAAACGATTATGTTATTATTAAAGGAAAGATCAAATTTTATTTTAAATATTTAAAAAAAAAAATCTTCTTTTTAGAACATTCTAAATTTTGATTTAAAAAAAACAAACTTTGTATTACCGGAACTAGTAAAATAACATAAAATTTTCAGCACCTTTTTCTTGTATGACGCACATTAATTTGGAAAATCTTGCAAAAATAAAAAATAATTTTCAGATGTTAATGAAACTTTCAGAAATTATTCAAGAATGATCAAAATTATTATAAATATTTTTTTTATTAAAGTGATAGCAGAAATAATTTTACATATTTATTACCCCTTAACAAATTTTATGAAACGCTAGAAATTCGATCCCGTCAGGTTTAGTGATTACAATAGTTAAACGCACAAGGCTTTAAAGAATGCAAATCATATTTTATTTTGTTTTTAATTGGACCCCCGCTATCCGAAAATCAGCTCTGAATTGTAACATACAAAACTCAATAAAACAAAAATATTACTTAATTTCAAATGTTTTTATTTGCTTTTAGTTGTTTTTATGAATATGGACAATATTTTCTGAAAAAAAAAAAATTCACTAAAAAATGAATTTTTAATACAATTAATTGTTATTTTTTTTAATGATAATAGATTTTTACATTAAGTTGTTAAAATATGATGAAATTATTTAAATTCCGTATCGGGTTTCCGAAGTGTCCTGATAAGATACATCTTTTTTTAGCGCATTGTAAATTGTACCATTTTGACTAATCAGAAGATCCGCAATAATTAAGAAATGTAATTTTGTGCTTATAATCGGACTGTAAATATAAAATACGGAAGACCAACCAGAATACAATTAACTTGCGTTATTTGAGTTAAGCATTGTTCTCCGCTGTTAAGGCGTTTACTTTTGCGAAACACGTGTGAAGCAGTTAATTTGATTTTTCAATTTCAACTGAGAAGGGTACATACAAGTATCAGGATCATATGAAATTTATATAATCTTATTTTTATATTAATCTCAATTATGACATTTTTCCATGAATGAAATATCAAAATCTACTATCTATATTTCTCATGTCTGTGTCTGTCGTGGGCGTTGTTACCTCGCCCATGCCGTATTTCTCACCCGATTTTGATGCGGTTTTCACCACAAGTTTGCAAATGGCTGCCGTAAAGACATGACGGAGTCCGATTTTTGAGTTCGGACTCAGGTTCCGAAAAAATTGATAAACGAAAAAACCGATAATCGAAAAAATGATCGCGTTTCAACCAAATTTGACACCCTCTCAAAGTCTAACATTAGAAGTGTTGTCTGGATTTATGAGGAGGTCATTGGGAGTCACCATGTGAAGTTTCAACTCTGAGAGCCCCCAAAACAGAGTGCAAATCGACAATCAGTCAACGCTTAAATTTTTTTTTTTTTCCGGTTGGGTATTTCCTAAATGTAGATTAATTTAAAGTCACGCTATGCGCGGGATGAAACAGGTCAGTGCGTGCAGTGGAGTGGAAGAAAACATTTAACCTCAAATTCTGGAATGGGTGCAGGGCCATTGAAATTCGGCTTTTTTTATCCCTGCTACCAGGGCTGACTTTGAGCCACAAATGACATATTCGACTTTTGTTTTAAGCGTCGCATCTACCAAAATAATCACTTCCTTTATTCGCTTCTTTACTGAAAAAAAAACCTGCATACGTGCTGAGTGAAAATAGTTCCGCCCTCAGCAGTCCATTTTCCAATTCTTTAAACCTTTTTCCCCTAGCCCAGGTGGCATACCGGACCAGACGAGGAATTTTTGCGCTAAAACAGCAGGGCTTCCTCTTAATCCATTTCAAAGCTAATGCTGGCAAACGGTTAGCGGCTTTTCGTTGTCGCACAAACCAAACGAGCAAACGCTTCTTTGCAGCTCCTTGCATTCTCATCGACGGCATCACGTGCGTTAGAGCCAAGCTGCATATGAAGCAGGCAGCTTGACCCCGTTTACGGGCAAGCATTGCGCTTGCCAAATCCTTGCGCGCGAGTGTGAATTCGCGCTAGCGTCATCCATTTTGCGTGAGCTCATTCATTGGTCTAAGTCATGGCCATTGTCCAGGCTACACCAATCAATGACAAGTCACGCTCCCTTTAAATACCTTCAGCGCAGCGGCATCCGCATTCACGTCTTGATTTGATCGCCATTAACGCATCTCTCCTTGGATTAATTGACAGCTTCCTGCTACCGCAAGTTACCTATTTGCTTAAACGTTTGCATTACCCGTTTTATCTCCGCTTGCTGACTTTACTGCGCAGCCCATTCCATCTTAGCGTTCCTTACCTATTTCTACTTTTTCGTAGTTCAGTTTTTCTATTAGACAGTTAACTACTGTCGCAAATTACTTCTCTTCTGCCTTTACTACATGGCTCAGTACACATCAGGGTTTCACAACAATTTACCGTTCAACGCTTCAACGTTTTGGTTGCATAACCTCTTCCTACAGCGACGTTTTCGTGCTGCTAGAAAGCACGGCCCATAGCGAGGTGAAGCTTTTTCCATACCGCTCCACTGCATGTTTAGTTTTCGTTTACAACGAGCTTGCACCGCTTAAGCTTCGGCATCAAATTCTATTTACATTCTTACACAGCATTTCTGCAACCCTTCAAATGGATCCTACACGACGAACATCCACACATCAGCAACTGAAGACCCCTAATACCGTTAACGTTACACATGCAGAAGAGGCGACTGCGAAGGAGCACATAATAACTCCGGTTACAGATGATCATATAGCGTCTACTTTGCACTCTTCTGCGTGCCGAGGCCCTGACCAACCCGGCAGCTCTGCAAAGGTTGCAAAAACACCCAGGTGAGGCAACCTTAGCAGGCATTCTAAAAGAGCCTCTGCGCCAAAGTGAAAGCGGGAGGAGGAAACCAAGGTAGAGGCCTCTTTGACGCTTTCCAGTCAATCTCAACGGAGGAAGTATGTTTTGTCACATGAAACGCTTGGTGAGCGTAACTACCGTTTGTACTGCAAATCAGTTTACACATATTCGTTGAAAAGTAAGAGGAAACTACTTAAACGCTTGCAAGACAACAAATAAGCAGCTTCTTCAGAAGCGCATTTGCGGTTTCGACAGAACCCGCATCGAAAAGCTACTCGCAATGCAGCCGACATCGCTGCAACTTCCATTCAACGGTCCGAGGAGACCACGGCTGAGAAAACCGGACGTAACCCTGCGAAAGCTGAGGCAACGTCCATTCGACGGTCCCAGGAATCCATGGCTGAGAAACCGCACGCCATGCAGCCGACGCCGCAGCAACTTCTGCTGCAAGGGCGTAGGAAAGTTCCGCGCAAAAGCGCACAAGGCGGCAACGCGATGCAATTTCAACTTCCGCTGCTAGAGATGTAGAAAGACCTACTGAAAGGCTTGAAAGGTTGCAGACTGTTAACCAGCGCCGCCATGCACAGCGAGGGCTCTTAGCCCACCAAAGCAGTTTTGGCTTGAGCTGGCGTTCAACTATGAGCCAGTTTTGAGGCTTTCCGGTCGCAAAGACCTCCAAATACGATCCATGTCAGTTGTCTGTGGGCATTGCAATGCCTAAACATGGCCTGGAGAGTCTGCAGGTTTGTGTTGTTCAGACGGTAGGGTACAGTTGCCACCTTTTCAAGAGGTATCTGCTCCGTTGAAAGCTCTGTTGGAGTGTTCCAGTCAAGACCCAAACATTTCCTCGCAAAAATCTGACAGTACAATTGTGCCATCCAGATAACCTCTTTTGGTAGGTAATACGTTCCGCGAAGTCGGTGGGAATCCCACCTTCAAGGATCAAGATCAGGTTTACCACTGGACTGGGTCTCTTTTGCCGGAAACTGTCACTGATTCGACCTTTCTACAAATATACTTCATTGCTGACTGCAAACAACAGGCAGATGCCCGCATGGGCATTATTCCCGAGAACGATAGAGGCCAGGACAATCATCCTCGCAGGGATATCATAATGAGTCTCCAACAAATGCTCCACGAGACAAACAGCTATGTCCGCAGTTTTAAGTATCCTCTCGAAAATAACACTTATTCTGATTCCATTATTATAATTGATTTGGACAAACGGCCTCAGTGAGAGCACGAACGTCGTTACAATGCTCCCGTAAGTAACAAAGTTTCCGTCATTGTCAGCGGTGATCAGCACAACAGACGTAACATTGTTATCGAATCGCGCTGCAGTGGGCTCCGAAGAATCATTGAAACGCACCGGTCCTACGATGCACTGCAATACCCACTTCTCATCCCTTACGGAGGAGATGGATATCACTTTGGCATTCTGAAAAATGTGTCCCTCTTAAAAATAGTGCCTCACAGGGCTTTCTACGCCTACCTATTGATGGTACATGAGGGTATATTCAATCATCTTCATCGAAGCCGGCAACTTTTCCATCAATTCATAGTAGACATGGCTGCTAAGATGGAATCCGAAAGACTCTGTTACATCAGATTGAATCAGACCAAGTTCCGCTCCGACTCTTACATTTACCTTCGTGATGCTTTACGAAATGACGCTGATCCACGCAATATAGGCAAGATGTGTATACTACCTGCAACTTTCACAGGCATTCCACGATACATGCACGCGAGGGCGCAAGACGCGATGACATACGTTCGTAAGTACGGCCGACCAGAACTATTCATAACTTTCAGGTGTAAACAAAAATATCTAAAGCAATTTTCTTGCATGGAAAGAAAAAGGAATGCAGATTGCTGAGGACTTCAGTGTAGACCACATTTTCAGTTTTTTGTGCGGGTGAATAAAGGAACACATCTAAGTGTACACCAGTGACAGGAAGTGTTTGTCTTTGGGCCTTATTAATTGTCATAGCAAAACAGTGTGCGAATGGGAATGGGGATCTTCTGAAATTGAAGGGTACATCGGCATCTAATGGATAAAAATGTATACTTGGGATAAGCACTTCCTCCCCTTTACCTCATTACTGTGAAGCATTGATCTCATCACCAACTAATTTATAGTTACAAGCATCAATTGTCTCTCCATCACATCACCATACCATATGTACAGAAATGAATGACACCGACCATATTACGGGCCCTTTCAAAAATGCGTGCGAGACCCCTTCGGGCAGCAAAAAATC
Organism: Acanthosepion lycidas; assembly: GCA_963932145.1. Classification (NCBI taxonomy): domain Eukaryota; kingdom Metazoa; phylum Mollusca; class Cephalopoda; order Sepiida; family Sepiidae; genus Acanthosepion; species Acanthosepion lycidas. The sequence continues at coordinate 142,157,553 of OZ010574.1, forward strand.
GATAAAAGGCTCCAGTTCGACCCTGTCATCAGCTGTCAGTTTTTTAATTCTTTTCACGCCCAGGCTGCAATTAACGTTAAATGTCGATTCAACTTCCGATATTTACGGCGTCAATTCGTAACGGAGACAGATTTTCAATTTGGACTTAGGCTTTCAAAAATTAGTAAATCGGCTGGTACTTAGGTATTTGGGCGGATTACATTCTAAAATTTCGGGCGTTCTTTAAAATTCAAACGGAATTTCCTACGCGGCACAGTTAGAGGTGCCTTGCATAGAATACCGTGTGACCCCGTCGTGACTCAAAAATCGATACAAACCTCTGTGTTGACCATGCCTTAAGCAGACCATTTCCCAATTCTTTAAACTTTGTTCTTTCTCCCAGGCCGCATCCCAGATCCGACTTTTCAATTTACGTCATTGTTCCATGCCGGAGCCCGATTTTTTATTTGGGACTCAAACTTTGTAAAAAAAAAAAACGATTAACTCACAGATGATACGGATTTTGGGGGTTTAAGTTGATGTCTCGCCTGCACTACGCAGCCTAGTACATCTCAGCTTTTCACCTCATTTTGGACTCTGAGCAGTTGACTTCGCGTTGTTAAACACTTTTGAGCTCTTTTTATTTGAACTTAAAATCAGATCAATGTATGGTTTCCAAAGTACCGGGTTAACAAAACAAGGGCAACAACAACCCCGCCGAAGTAGTATGACCAGTCAAATATTTCAGGAAACTGGGTTGGGTGTGAAAAAGTATTTGTTGTTAACATTGTTTTTTCATTCGGTTTTTCCAGTTACAAGTTCTTTTTTAAAGCTGATGATTTTGTGTTCATTTTGTTTAGTTCTTTTTTCGTAACAGATTTAATATTTAGTAAAGAGCTTAGAAAAAATTCGCAGTGTGCGATAGGCAAGAAATAAGGCATGTTGCAAAATCAGCACACCAAAGGGCACTCCTTTAAAGGCCAGGAAGGGGAAAAATATTTTAAGTCAAGTGATAGCGATTGCTGTATGAATCAAGCACGGGCAACAATATTAAAATGAATGGAAATACAAATAACACAGTAAAATGTAATAAATGTACATGAAAATTATAGTATTTGATGTGCACTTCTGATAAAATTTCATAAGAAAGGTACTTATAAATTAATTAGATACCTTCCTAATGAAATATGAAATTTAATCTCACTCTTAACAGTCTTATTTTAATTTCTTTATAATATATTTTCCATAAAGCACCATAAACCTAAATGTGAAACCTAAGTACGAAAAAAAAAAAAAAAATCAGAGCGCTGTAAGTTTTCCTTAAAAATAGGAGGAATTTGTTCACTTATATGTAAATAATTTCACTTTTCTCCTTCCGTAGAACAAATTATCCTCACGGAATCACTCAATATGTCATTCATCACCTGTCAAGTGAGGCGAAATTTATGACATGCTTTGTTTATTTTCAAATTACATCTTTTCGTCGCAGAAGCTAAATTAATCTTTATTCCAAATATTTTAAATAAACATTATAATTACTGATTTTCTTAAAATAAATTTTGACAAAATGATAATTGATATATAAAAGAATTTCAAAGTGAGATTTTTCAGTATTTTTATAAAATGGAAAAAATGGTTGCCATCTGTCAATTTTGATGACCAAAAAAAAAAAAACAAGATTTTTAACGAAAATATCGGACTTTCTAGGAACGATTAAAAAATGTAAAAATACCCTCAAAATACTTTGATCTTTCCTCTTAATAATAACATAAACATTTAGACGATAAAATTGTTTTTATCAAGTTTGTCGTCTTTTACATCATACTATACTCTTTTTTAGCGATCTCGTAGAGGTACCTAAGTTAACTTGGAAATGTTCTGTTTAACAGTAGCAGGATATTCTTGTTGTGAGCCGGAAGATATGATTTTTACATGCGGCCGAACTAATGGCAATGAATGGCAATGACCCCAGACAATTCTTTCGTGTGGTGTCGTCTTTCATTATTACATTCGGTTGCATATCGCCTTTTCTTTATCGCTTCCCATCTTACCAGGACTACAGTATATTAGACATAATCTCAGGCAGTATAGAAACAACACTATTTCTCCATCCATCTACAAAATCTTTTTCTTCAGTGATGTTTAATGCGTACCACAATTTGTGGCATAAACATTCTAATCCAGTATTCAAATATGAAATCTTTCCATTGCACAGTCCCTTACTCAAATTGTAGATTTTCCTACTAGTTTCCCTAGGAAATCCGAGTAACAGGCTCTGTAGTATCTGTTGATACGTTCTTCCAATCATCTGTTAAAAAGAACCTCCTATTCATAATAGCTCTTTCCATTACCAGCATGCTGATGGGGACTCCGTGGTTTTCTTCGAGATGCAACTCGGACTGACATTTGTAACCTTCAAAATTAGAATTGTTCCACTGAGGTTGCCTCTTCGGTTAAAGCCGGCATGTATGACCCCATTCCTTCTTGGAAATAAAAGGTAAATCCTCATTTTTCTACATGTTTCAGGCAGCATCCTCTGCCATTATAGCCCACAGGAACCATAACTTTCGGCTGTACCAGCGACATAGCTCTATTCGCAACAAACGCCTATTCGTTGTTCTTTTGTGATAAATGTAAAGAAGTTCACGAATGAGATGGTTTGCTGAGAGAATGCGTCATCGTATTGCATATAAGAACTTTTGTTCTCGTGACTACTGGCGGCTCTCTATTAGTGTATTATATAGGTTTGATTTCTCTATTCCTTCAATTTTCAAACAATTTCAGGTGTTAGCATGTATATTCTCCTTAAACTCGACTTTTGACTCATATGGAATATACCTGCATGACTTCCTACCAAGTTTCCGATGAATGATATGCATATAACCCGTTCTATGTTTTCTTCTATCATCTCTAACATGGACCCTTACAAAGCATATAAATCTGAGAGTATCTCTGTAATAACCCTTAAGGAGTGTGATCCTGAACTGGCCCCAGTTCTCTCTAAACTCTATAGTAAATATTGCGCTTACTCTTGCCTTCCTCTCTTGTTAGAAATTCGCATCTGTTGTTTCAGTTTTTAAGAAATCTTGTTAAACAGTCTATTAGCTTTCTACCTCTTTTTGGAAAACTTCTAGATGCCTTTTTTTCAGAAAAGTAATACGGCTTTCGAAAGAATCTAAGAAGCTTTACATAAGAATGGTAGAGTCCGTGCTGTAGCTTTAGACGTCTCGACATCTTCCACAGAGTTTGACATACAGGTTTTCTTCAATAACTGAAAAGTTACCGTGTCTTCGGTCATTTTTTGAACTGACCCAGTCTTTCCTATAAAATCGTGAAATGAAATTTCTACTGAACAGCCACTCGTGTAGATCCTTTCCTACTAATGAAGGTGTCGCACAAACTCCATTCTTGGCGCAACTTTGATTTTAATTTTCATTAATCAGCTTCTCAAATGGCATCAGTTCTCAACTTCTTATCAACACTCCTGACACGGTAGTAAGGCTGTTCAGTTCGATAAGTTCAACTTGGCAGCTGATGACCAAAACAGTGTTCAGTATGTTATTAACTTAACGCTTCTAAAGCTCAAATGATCTCCATTTATTAATTAAGGGAGACATCTGCTTGCTTCCATCAGCATTGCTGATGCTAACCTTCAGGAGAGTGACTCATTGCACTTACTCTGGCTAACGTTATCGGCTGAAGTGGTAAGACTATATTGAATCATCGGTTGATGTGAAAGTTTGTTCTCTGTGTCGTGCTAGATAATTTTTCTCTCTAGAATCTTTTACATATGTGCCATTCGTCCATGCTTAGAATATTGCTGCCACATATGGTCCGTTGCTCCTGCTGTTTATCTAGAGCTTCTCGATAAAATCCAAAGAAGTTATCACCCATGTTATTGATTCTCATCTGTCCTATCATCTTCAGTCATATTTTCACCTCCTTAAAGTTGTCTCCCTCTGCCCTTTCTATAAACACTTCAATGATATTTATTCACATGTAGTTTAGTATGATGCCTAGATTTTTTTAAAACTTAAGCACAATAGTAGACTGAAGATGCGGTTTCATCAATTTACAGTTGAGTTGGCTAGATATAACCGTAATTTCTATGCTAAGAGTTTGTTTTCTCGGACCTATCCCATGTGGAAAACGCTTTCGGCTCCATGCTTCCAACCAGCTTTAATGTTCAAAAATTTAAATCTAATATTAATCGCTATCTTCTGTCCTCCTGATTACTCTCCTTTTTTTCTCCCTCCTTAGTAATGTTTCTGTTTTAATTCTTTCACATCCAGTAATTCCTAATGTCTTATTGGTTTTACTGCCTTGCTTGTCAAGGTATATCTACTCTTGGTTTTACTTAGTACTGCTTTATTATTACTCACCGGGTTTCCACTTAGTCTAAATCTGCACAATAATGTAAAATGATATAAATTGTACTTTAGGTATGACTAATCAATTCAAATACATGATAGTTATAACTGGGTGACATTTTCCTTTAATCTTGAAGAGAACTTCTTTATGCTATATTACAGCACTTATTTTTATATTGTAATATTATTTTATATATTGCACAGTATTTTATACATTGTATGTCTTGAACTATTATATAACAATATTGTATTATTTTAAGACTTTTTGACTAGTATTGTTGAATTTTGAAATAGCTATAATGCCTAACTGATTTCTCAGATGAGTTTGAAATTAGATTAGGTTTTAATATTATGGCAGCTTTTAATTTCTTCCGATAATGGCACTTTCATATATATTAGATTGCGTATTGGGGTCTCATAAACAGAGCTTAGGCAAACTACGTAATATTTGAAAATTAATATCAAGCTCAAAAGACTGAGTGCCTCGTCTAAGTGTACGAACACCTGAACACAGAGCCAAAACAAATTTAAACTGACGCTATAGGTGAAGTAGCGAACTGATTTGTTTAAGTAGGTAAATAAAAGTTCGAAGAAATTTTACTTCAACTGCCAAGGGCTTTTGTGCAGATATAAATAATTATCACACTCTCATTTTCCGCTTCCACTCATCGTTAGCGTCATGGTAAACTAAACCGAACTATTTCCAAACAAATTATTGAATGAATATCTACATTTTTAAACTAATGTATTTTTACTTGGAAAAGGTTACATCCTAAATGATATACCTTTTTCTAACATTTCTTTGAATAATCAACACATACCATTTTCTTCTTTTAGGCGCCATGATAAGGCTCTTCACGATTTTTTTTGTTGCTGTAAATAAATTTGCACCACTTACTATACGTCTTTGTTAACATTCTACCCTCCATTTACAGTTTTACACAAACTCTATAAATAGGCTACACGATGTCTTCCCCTTCTTCTCTTGACTTCTCAATGTCCTGTATGTTTTCAATTTATCAATCCCTCTTTCCTCCTTATGTATTCTATAAATTTCAAGTCACACTTTCTGATTGAATGTATAAGATTGCTTTAACTTTCTATTTTCTTTAAGACTTCTTTGTTGTTCACAAGTTCTGTTCCTTTCGTACTTAGATTTCGTCGAGAGAATATTAACTCTGTCGATTCAATATGTCATTTTACAATAATCAATATGGTAATTACATAACATATTTCCAGACGGCATGAAAATAATGAAGGCTGATTTTCATGTTAGGCTGATTTTCATGTTCTTTCTGTAACGAAAATTTACGGAACAAAATATTATATATATCTTGTGAAGAAGTTGAGGAAAATTATGATTATTTCAAGAAAGTTGGGCCTGTTTTGACGCTAAAGTATTTGATTTCTTTCTCACTTTTACCGGCATGTCAAGTTCCAACACCCATGTATAAAAAGAAGATTTTATGGATTTAATTCTGAAATATTGTAGCAACACAGTCTTAATGTTTCAATCTGACGATGTGTTGAACTGAAAAGAATTTTTAATATATAGCTCCATAAATTTTAAATATATGAATATATATATATTCGATATCTTATAAAATAAATTTATAAAGAAACTAGGACAAATATGAAGCGTCCTGGGTATGACGTTAAACTGTATCCACGTCCTGGATATGACGTGAAACTGCATCCAACAGCAAGGCCTCTGATCAGGAGGTTTTGAGGAGCGTGGAACCACCTCTTAATTGCTGGTGTTCCCAGGTCCACCTTGACCCGGGGTGGTAGCACCTATTAGGGTCCTAGCTATGGGCAAATAGTGAACTCCTAGATTTTCCAGATCTTACCCACGTCCTGGGTATGACCTTAAACTACATCCGCGTCGTCGGTATGGCGATAAACTACATCCGCGTCTTGGGTATGGCGATAAACAACATCCGCGTCCTGGGTATGGCGATAAACTACATCCAACAGCAAGGCGTCAGATGATGTTTCTGGAAAAATAATGTTGTCAGCTATGTTTTTGAAATAATAATATTGCCAGCTATACGTTTTTGAAACAATAATGTAGCCAGCTATACTTTTTTGAAACAATAATGTTGCTAGCTATACGTTTTTGAAACAATCATTTTGCCAACTATAATTTTTTGAAACGATAATGTTGCCAGCTATACGTTTGTGAAACAATAATGTTGCCAGCTATAAGTTTTTGAAACAATAATGTTGCCAGCTTTACTTTTTTGAAACAATAATGTTGCCAGCTGTGCGTTTTTGAAACCATAGAGTTGCCACATATACGTTTCTGAACGTCCTGGGTATGGCGATAAACTACATCCGCGTCCTGGGTACGGCGATAAACTACATCCAACAGAAAGGCCTCAGATAATCTTTTCGGGAAAATAATGTTGCCAGCTATACGTTTTTGAAAAATAATGTTGCCAGCTATTCGTTTTTGGAAACATAATGTTGCCAGCAATGCGTTTTTGAAACAATAATGTTGCCAGCTATACGTTTTTAAAACAATAATGTTGCCAGATATAGTTTTTTTTTAAAACAATAATGTTGCCAGCCATACGTTTTTGAAACAATAATGTTGCCAGATATAGTTTTTTTTTTTAAAAACAATAATGTTGCCAGCCATACGTTTTTGAAACAATAATGTTGCCAGCTATACGTTTTTGAAACCATAATGTTGCCAGCTATACGTTTTTTAAACCATAATGTTGCCAGCTATACAATTTTCAAACAATAATGTTGCCAGCTTTACTTTTTTGAAACAATAATGTTGCCAGCTGTGCGTTTTTGAAACCATAGAGTTGCCACATATACGTTTCTGAACGTCCTGGGTATGGCGATAAACTACATCCGCGTCCTGGGTACGGCGATAAACTACATCCAACAGAAAGGCCTCAGATAATCTTTTCGGGAAAATAATGTTGCCAGCTATCCGTTTTTGGAAACATAATGTTGCCAGCAATGCGTTTTTGAAACAATAATGTTGCCAGCTATACGTTTTTGAAACAATAATGTTGCCAGATATAGTTTTTTTTTAAAACAATAATGTTGCCAGCCATACGTTTTTGAAACAATAATGTTGCCAGATATAGGTTTTTTTTTTTAAACAATAATGTTGCCAGCCATACGTTTTTGAAACAATAATGTTGCCAGCTATACGTTTTTGAAACCATAATGTTGCCAGCTATACGTTTTTTTAAACCATAATGTTGCCAGCTATACAATTTTCAAACAATAATGTTGCCAGCTATACGTTTTTGAAACCATAATGTTGCCAGCTATACGTTTTTGACTTTTAAAGTCACTCAAAATCATTTTCGGCATAAAGTGACCACTAAGTTTGAGATGCCGGTAAACAAAACAATTAATTAATCAATCAAGAACATGAAGAAATTATTTGCAAAAACTGAACCAAAAATTATATAGGATTTTCTAAAAAGAATTGGTCTCCTATCAAAGATGTAAACTGATGTGTAAATTACCTAAGATTACTTTGCAGTGTACAAGTAAATAAGATTTAGGTTGCTAAAAATGTTCCATACAAAATTGGCATTTAAAATTCATATAAACTGGATTTGACATTAAATAACCCACAGTGGTTGATATGCCATAAAACCCAACCAAATACGAAGAAATAGGGAAAGGAAATTGTGTTCCAAGTGAAAAAGAGTTGCTTACTTATAAATCAACATTTGCGATGTTTATTTTTCCAGGGATTAAATATTAATCTCTTACAGCGCAATGAAATTAAAAAAAAAAACGACAGAAGTATCTTTTTTAATATAATTTCAATATTACTATAAATTAACACATTGACTGAAATAAGTCGTTTTTTGGCAATTTTTATTATGGCGTCAATTCTGAGTTATCTTGTATTTGGCAATCTATGATACATTTATGTCTGCGGGCCCCAACAATGAGTTTATTCGTTGTGATATTTTTAGAGAGAAAAAAAAGTCTTAAGACTTAAGTTGAAGATATAAATCAACCCATGAAAATGTTTTATTATGTTTACTTGGCGTTTGAAGTAAGATTTTTTAATTGACTGCTGGGAGTTAACGTGTTAAGCACCCCAGATTACGAATAAAAAATAATTTTTATTACTAAATTTTATAAAATTTAAAAGAGGGTTCAAGCTTACAATGTAAATTTATTTTAAACTGATCATCCACGGAAGCCAAAATAAAATATGTACATCAGTGATTATTTAAAATTAAGCAAAAAAAGAATTAGATTCTTAATTCGGAATGGTTTAAAGATAGTAATATATAAAACACGAAGTACAAATTAAGAATTTCAAAATTAATTTTTTTAATAAGAGTTCACGTTGTATAAGTGTATTTTGTTTTGGCCTCCAGAGGGGGAATAGGAGATTATAATTACTTTATATAGTAAATTGGACCACCTACTAATTTTTTTTAAAATAATAAAAAACAGATTTCTATATACGTGAAGTGGAGTGTGTGATCTGCAGTGAAAAAAAAAATCTAGTCAGAGCCTATTGTAGAACTCGATAGAAAAACGTGTTTATTTCCCCGATGTCACAGACAACAGCGAATATAAACGGACTTACCTGTATACTACTAAATGCATTTACCCATCAATTTCCCTTCATCTTATGACTTATATTGTGAACGCCATTTCGAAATAAAAAGAAAGAATTTAACATCGATGAAAATGTTAGCCGACAAGTATCTGCAGAGAATCTCGTCTGTTGTGAACTTTCAGTCGAACAATCTTCATTTAGCTTCTCCCGTTTCCGATCAGAATAAAATGGAGAGAGAAAAAATAATATGTGAAGGTCAAAGTGTGACGCCAGAAGAAAAGGCAAGTTTTGACAGCGAACGAATACATCGATGGTATCTCGTCTAGCGATTATGATTTGAAGTGGGCGTCATCATTATATTCAATCTACTTTGTTCTTCCCGAAGACCAGACACAATCAATATGGCGAACGCAGCCAATCATTGCCTTTAATTGATGGCCAGTCTTATTTTTTATAGCATCATCAACACTTGTTAATACATACATACATAGACACACGCACGCTCACACACAGACACACATAGACACAGAGACACAGACACGCGCACAAACATATATATATATATATATATATATATATATATATATATATATATATATATATATATATATATATATATATATATATATATATATCCATTTAACTAAAATATCTGATTGATCTGATTATATAATTACATTTTAGGGACAGATATTAAGCATGTTAATGACCTTATTATTATTCTGATTTGGTCTATGTGCGTATCACCCTGTAAACATTTACGATTAAAAGATGAATTATTTCCTTCCCTATTGAACTAAAATATATGACATAAAATACTTCTGTGTGTGTGGGTGTGTATGCGTGTGTGTGTGTGTTAGGGATTGGCAGCAATCCCTTTTTAATACAAGTCCCTTAAAATAAACTGACAAGGAACTGCAATTAAACTTTGTATTTAATTTTTCTTGCGTTCGTAAAAGTGTTTTCTTTTCTGATCACAAAGTGTGTAAAATCTGTCCAAAGTTTCTGCGTATCAGAGTGCTTTTGGCAAGTCCTTTAGCCATTATCAAATGCGATTTTTATTTTTATTTCTTACTGCATGTATAGATTTATTTATGTATGTGTCTGAAATTATAGGAATAATTTATTTTCCAGACACAGTCAGCATATTGTGGCCGTGTTCGTAGATAAAATGCTAGTTTTTTTTTTCCTGTTTTAGTATTAGGTCGTCCATTATTTTTTAACTTTTTTTTTACACGTGGATGTGGCTATTATACTTTTATTTTCTACTAGTATATTTCGGGTGGATTTTGGTACGTTTTCATGTTTGTAACATGAGTCTTCGAGATAGGCATGTAATTGTGTGACCAATGTAATTATTTATGATTTTGGTTTCAATAATGTTGATTCTTTGTAGTTTTGATTTTTTGGGCGTGTTGTAAATATTTTATGAAAAAGCTGTTTATTTTTTTGTAATAGATAATTAATTTTATTTTGTTGCGCATGTTAACTGGGGTTGTCTATTTCTTCACGATATTTCTAAGAAAATATACGTCTTGCTCAAGAGACGAGTGGAGGAATTCTTGTGTTCTCTCTTTAGGAATATTTCATAACTACTATTTTATATCTAAGTCGGCATTGGCTCTTAAAATTAAAGTTTCAAGAATTTCTGCTAGTGTTTTTGCATAGTGACGTAGTGAATGTGGAAGTGAATTTTACGGAGACGGCTAAGAATGGGAGTTCATTTTTTTCTCTAAGTTTCTCGGTGAAGTTAAGGACATAGTATTTTTCGAATGTGGTTTTGAGATTATCAATTTTATGTTTGTTTTTTCGCTAATGTAAAAATAATATCTTCAAAGCGGACATATATTTTGGGTTTAAATTTACTATAGTTACCGCTCATGCCAACGGGATTTTCCATATTAACACCATTACTTTGATTTTAGATATTGCCATTATGTTCGGAGAAAGGGAATTTCGCTGCGCAGGCATGGGTATGCAATAATTTTGGGGTGATATTTATTTGATATTGGGAGGTGGAATTGAATCATTTTTTTAAATTTTTTATACACAGAGGGATTATATATATATATATATATATATATATATATATATATATATATATATATATATATATATATATGTATATATATATAAGTATTCTATATTTATGGATATAAGTACTTAATATTAGGGATAGGGCATAAGTAAATATGTATTCAAGGGTGGGCTGAAAAGTTCATAGGCTTACTGTGAAGGAGTGATGCGATTTTGGCGGCAATAATTTCAAATCTTCTCAGTAATAACTCCATTGTTTCATTCTAATTTAAGTAATATCCCATTGTTCAAAGAACGCTTCAAACTATTCTATTAGCGATTTCCCTTGAAAATGGACAACATTTCAGCTTTATCAACAGTTCAAAATGGCAAGCTTAATTTAGGAGTGAAAGAGAGATACTTGACGATGAACCAACGTCTGGATATCCTGCAATTGTCACCGCCGAAGAAAACAGTAATCCTGCTCGTAGTGAGGGATGACAGGCGATTGACTATAAATTCAAGAGCCAATGCTATATTGTCAAATCACTCGTAAGAGAGTTGAGAATATTTTGGTCAATCACCTTGGTTTAACGAAGGTTTTTGCACAGCCAGTGCTATATCATCTGACACCTGATTAAAAGCGCACCAGGCTGATCACATCAAAGGGAAAGTTGATATTGTTTGATGCATATCTAGCTGGATTCCCTGAAAGTTTCCTAATCCATGATGAGAATTGGGTTTTTCACTTTGAGCTAGAGATAACGAGATTATCCATGCAGTAAAAACAGCATGCCTTCTCTGCACCAAGGTTGTTTCGTCTGCTGGGAAAGTTATGACTTTATTTTTTTTTGTTATGTAAAACGGATTGTTGTTATCGATTATCTTCGAAAGGTTCACGCCATCAACTAGCTGAGGCACTTACAAAAGACTATCAGGTATAAACCCCCAAGAAAACTGATGAATGTGGTTTTCTTTCATGATGATAATGTTCCAATACAAAGTTACTGTGCGGGACTGTAACGTTGATTAGCACCTAAATTCTCCACATTTGGCCCCATATGACTATCATCTGTTACTCAAAATAAATAAATAAAAAGAAAAACATACTTGTCTAGGTACCACTATGACAGTGAGGCTGATGTCATATATGATGTTGACGACTTTTTAATCAACAGGATGAAAGCTTCTCTACCAATAGGAACCAGGCCCTGCAACACTGATGGTAGAAATGTGTGGACGCAATAGAAACTATTTTGAAAAATAAACCACATTTGGTCACTTTCTTTGTTTATGCTATATACTTTTCAGCAAATCCTCCTACACACACACACAACCACACACGCACACACACGCACGCACACACACACACACACACACACACATATATATATATATATATATTAAACATGCATGGTTGCATAATTTAGTCATTAAATGTATTTATTTTCTAATTCTCTCATATTCATGAAACTTTTTTAATGTTGCAATTAAACTAATTGTAGGAGACGCCGTTTTTGCTCTTATCCTTTTTATTTTCCCAAGTATTTTCCGTCTCATCCAGGAGCATCTTCAGGTTTGAATTCCTATGAAAAATAATTAATGCAATTGAGAGGTATGCATTATTGTGCATGCTCATGGACGTGCTCTGTTTATTCAAAATACCACGATGTAAAGAAGATGAAAAAAATCTAAAATATCTCATAAGGACTAATATATCCCCACACGATCCGAATAAAAAAAATAAAGCTAATTAAATATTATACTATATTTAATAAACCAGCTTAAACATCCGCAATAAATATACTCTGTCATATAGAGTTTTGCGATGACCAACATTGTATATCAGTGCCCTTTGGTATATTGATTCTCCGAGAAAAGGTAAATACTGGATACACGACAATAATATTATCAAGGACAATTACACTTCATGTGCCTGCTTTTTGTTTGATTGCAAAACATTTAAAAAAACATTCTATATTCACGATTTAGAGAAATATTAATCGACAATACAAGTATACTCCACTATGGAAATAAAAAAGACTAAAACTTAAATTCTGGAAGTCCCTTATATATAAAAATTAATTAAATATATAGCAACACATTTTTCAAATCTTTATAACATTGGTTTTAGAATATCTAAATTGTAATTGTTGAAAAAATATATTTAATAATAACAGAATTTTTTAAAACGCGTAATTAGAATTTTTAATAAGGATATTTACTAAATAAATAAAGTTATCTCCCTTGCATTGCGGTACATTTTTGAATTACCAGAGCGCATCCATGTGCATACACAAAAATTCATAACTGTCAATTCACCCCTGAAGATAATCTTGAATGAGATTGAAAGTACGGCGTCATTCTCAACCAGTCCGATGAAGTCCTAACAGATAAAACGCATCAAAAATAGTCTGTCTATCTATCTATCTATCTATCTATCTATCTATCTAGTTATATCCAATAATTCGCTAACAAATGAGCCTGCCATGATTAGAAATTTCCAAAACATAATAAAAAATATATGTTTATCGTCAAAATCATTATGTTGTGATTAATAGGAAAAACGAAAAGATGTTTTGATTCGTAATTTATTTGTCTATCCTTTTCAGAACGTTTGAAATTTTGGCTAAAGATCTTAATTTTAGCATCTTTTCAGTCGGGAAAATACGTGGATTTTGAAATTATAGCAAAAAGTCAAATAATTGTTGGGTTATAGAACTTATTCGTAAATAAATTTCATATTTATTTTTTATAAAATGTTGGTAAAAAAAAAAATCTGTTTTTCCCTTCAATTATTTAATTTTATGAAATTCTGTGAAATTAACTTTTGTACCCCTTAATGTTTATATCAGTTATACGCAGAAATACCTGGAGCATTTAAACAATCAGTTTTTTTTTTTTTGCCAAGCAGAACCAGCATTCACCGAAAATGTGTATTGAATCAGAAAATATAAATGCAATAAAACTACGACATTATGTACTTAGAAAAGATTTTAATTGTTTTAAGAATAACATCAATTATTGATACTAAAGTCTTAATATATTTTTCCGAATGATGGATTTTTAAAATAAGTGTTTTCATTTTTTTTAAATTTAAATTAGAATAAGCGACCCCCAAATATTAAAAAAAGAATATGTTTTTGCCTGTGCATGAACGTGCCAGTGACTTCTATACACGATGTTGTCATAAAATAAGAGCAATAACTAAAGTAAATTTAAAGTCAAATTGCAAAAATTCAATAAGACTACGGAGAATATATTCTGAAACTTTAAAGATTAATGGGTAGCTAAAAACTACATTAATGCCGCTTGCGTTATATTCCTTATATAATTTTGACAGTTGAAAGAGAATTAGATAAATTCCAGTTGATACCGTTAGCACCTTAAATAAACACCTAGATCCTTATTAAAATGCATTTCGGCGTTATTCTAAGGTTACAATTAAGTAATACTTGTTTAAAATCATATTAATTAAACTTTTTAATTACAAAAAATCCTAAAATAAAGTTTCAGAAATCGATATTATATTTTTGAATGATTTAATAATAATTAGAATAATACTGTGCTTACATATGGTTAATAAGGGCGATAAATCAAGGATTTTTAGAGATCTAAAAAAAAAACTCATTAGCCTATTTATATTAGTTTTGAACGACAGCAATGTATTATGTTTCTTGGAAATATTACATTTAGTATATTACCTGGAAATTAAAGTAAACTAAAATCTTCAAGAACGATATTTCATTTGAAAGAAAATCACTTTAAAAGTTAGGTATTGCGTTTCATTGGAAGTATCCCTCTCTCTCTCGCTCTCTCGCTCTCTCTCTCGCTCTCTCTCTCTCTCAATATATATATATATATACATATATATATAATATATATATATATATATATATATATATATATATATATATATATATATATATATATATATATATATATATATATATATACACAAATTAGGCAATAGCCCGATTCCGTTACATTGACTTCTTATAAGCGATATTGGTTAACTGATTTACTAATGTTTTATTTAAAAATTAATGACTAAATACACGACATGACGTGTGATAGAAGCTTTTTTACTTAAAAACTGTGCATATTATTATTTTTTATTTTTTTATACGTGTATTGAGCACTTTTTAATACTAACGTCTTCTGGTCTAACATTTTTTAAGCATTTCACCCCTAGCAAGGCCGGAAGCCACTAGCACGCAAGGGGTTATAGAGGATTTGGACCGGGAGCAGGTAGGAATGATAGATGAAAGAGTGGGGGAAGGCTAGAGGATAGATCAAGGCAATGGAAATGTCGCTTGACATTACATTTGAAAAGTTGGAGATTATAGCTGTCAGGGAAACAGCGATAGGAAATGGATTTCTACAGGCGAGAGGTGCGAGATATGAAGCTATTGGAGTAGAAGAGGCAGTCACATTTAACAGTTTCAATAGTGAAAGGGTGAGAGCGGAATGCCAGCCTCGTAGGACGCTTGAATTTGCGAAGTCTGGGGACCAGCGAAAGCAGCTCATCGGAGCAATTAACATGAAAGTATTTATAGAAAATATAGAGGGAGGCAATAGTGCGTCTGTGAGAGAGCGACTGCAGACGAGATGCCAGATTATATTGGGGTTAATTATATTGCATACCCGTCTCTGAATCTTGTCAAGAACGCCGAAGCAAACAGTAGGGGGTCCAGACCATATATGACAGCAATACTCCATGCAAGGACGAATTGTTGATTTGAATATTTGAAGGATCGATTCCGGGGAGAAAAATTTACAGTCGCGGCATAAGGAGGCAATTTTCCTTGCGGTGGACGAAGCAGTTGACTCAATGTATTTGTTCCATCTCAGGTCAGTAGACAAGGTGAGACCGAGCAGCCGCAGAGAGGTACTCTCGGGAAGTTGAGCGTCAGCGTTGTTGGGGCAGGGAAGGATCTCTGTGGTGATTAATTGAGAGCAGTTTTGTTTTGGACGCGTTAAAGTTAACCAGCCAATTACTGCCCCAGTGCACAACCGATTGGAGGCCCTTTTCGAGACGAACGGCCAGGTTAGTTTTGTCAGTGACACTAGATTTGTTTTTGAGGCAGGAGTAAATTGTAGTGTCGTCCGCGTAGATGCCTACTTGGGCATCAATGGTGTCAGGAAGATCGTTGATGGAGATAAGGAACAGAGTAGGGCCTAGGATGGAGCCTTGGGAAACTCCTGCGTTCGTGAGATAGGACCTGGAGGAGAATCCGTTGAGAACAACTTTCAATTCGCGGTTAGACAGAAATGATTGTAATAAGTCAAACAATCGACCTGTGATACCATAACTCTGAATTCAAATCTAACCATTAACTTTATTACTATTATTATTAATATCATTATTATTATTATTATTACAATATATATATATATATATATATATATATATATATATATATATACATATATATATATACACACACATATATATGTATATGTATATATGTATATATAATATGAGTATGAAATATAAAATTTTGAACATTGAGTGCTAATAAAATTGTGCTCGACATGTAATAACAGAGCTATAATTTATATGAACAATAAATATAATATAAATATAATTTTTAATGAGCATCTGACGATTGCAATGTGCATGAGACTCATAGTTCTGCAACCGGGTAGAATATATATATATATATATATATATATATATATATATATATATATATTTATATATATATATATATATATATATATATATGTGTGTGTGTGTGTGTGTGTGTGTATTAGATTAAAAATTAACTACGAGAATTCTAGAAGCGGCAAGCATAATATCTATATTTCTTTGTATCTGAAGAATGGCTAACAAGAATTGCAATCATCGCCTTAATTTATCAGATACAAAAACGAGGATCTTTCCTCCTTTCATCAATCGTCTTTATGACTCTCTCACAAGACAAATGTAATCAAACACATAAACACTGACAAACATCAATCTTCTGAACAACAAAATTCCTTTCCCGTTCAAACATTCGTCGTTTTTATTATTTTCTTTATTCGTCTTCTTTTCTTTCCTTTTAAACATAGAAAGACCATTGTGATCGATTCCGGAAGTATCCAGCACTAAAATGGTGGACAATGTTCCACTATGCCCTGCCGCTGTCTTATTTATTGATTAAAGTGCCCTCAAGCGATATCTCTGATATGCTATAAATCTTACGAACCCAGAGCGAAGCTTGACAAGCCCACTATCAGCTGTAAGATCGGTTCCGCACGGCGCTAGGACGAGCTGAATGGAACCAAGGACAATATTAAAGCAACACACCTGTATCGATTCCAGTAATTTTGCTTAGGAACCTACAATGAAATTACGCGAATATTGACGCCTTCAGCTAGATAATGGCCGAGATTGTGATATGTTCATAAATGCCGCTTGCTGATCTGAATATATCTTCTTTTGCATTGATTTTTGTTCACTGGCCACATTTGATACCTCGAAATACCTAAAGGAAATGTACAGAAAATGGTTAACACAAGAATCTATTTTATTTATTTATTTATTTTTTTACATCTGAATGATGCAAGATTTATCTTTTCTATAAGGGATGTTATATTTAATATTTAGTAATGCTAATATTTGTTTTATTTGTGTCTTAATTATTCAATAATTTGCTTGCATTTCCTGTCATTTCGTCTTTTTTTACGTGACCTTCCCTTCAGAATGTGAATCATGGCTCTACGATTTCATATATTTTGCATCACTTAGACATAATTGTTCAGTTGCTATCTCCTCCAGTCACTGTTCAACCATCTATTTGAACAAGACTGTTAAGTAGTTTACTCGCTTTGTCCCTATTGTCTTTACGATGATCTGTGAGGATCAAATTAGACTTACGGCCATATCACGTTAAAACATCAGTTCTTGCATGATCACTGAAATTAAACGAGGTCGAACCTCGCAAGTATTTAGATGGGTGACCGCTTTGGAAAATCAGGTACTGTAAACTATGAGGTGCGGTCGGTATAATGGATAACTGCTCAGAATTGGAAATGGAAGACCCGAGTTCCAATTCCAGTCGGGTTCGTTATATGCGCAAATACCCTTGAAAAAGTTACGAATCCACGTCTTATCAACCCAGCTGTGGCTTAATTCGTAGGAATTCTATCAACACATCATTATTATCTTTAAAAAAATCTCACAATCTAAAAATATCTTCTGTTTTTAAATAACTTGGAAAAAGGGTGAGAAATCATAAAAATACAAATCATTCACTCAATCTTTCTCTTAATCAATGCAGGTTAATTTTCTTTCTTTTTTTCAAGAAATTTCATTTGTCTTACAATGATTCTGATTACAAGTATCTGTTTTGTTCCAATTTTCTCAAAACTTCCCCGTTACTCAAATGTTTCGTCTATCTCATTCTCAGCATCCTTCTATAGAACCATACCTATGTTATCTCAAGTTTCCTCTCTATCTGTGTGGAACTTATCTCCTCTTCACTGCTATATTGGATCATTGTTATGGCAATGAATTTCAACACACATTTCTTTGTTTCTAACGGGATTCTCTTTTTTTTAATATTTGGTTTATTATTTGAAAAATAGCTTTCATTATTCCAATGTACCTTGGATTTCTGTGTCAAATTTTCTGTCGTATGTGATAATAATTCCAGGTAGTTTGACTTCTGTACATGGTTGATCTCGACCTTCACCATTCACAGCTCGTAATTTGAGTTTTCCAACTCGTTATCGGACATGGTTGCAAAATTAAGAAACTTCTACGCATACGTCTATACGCTAGACTTGCTTCCTCTTTCTAAATCTATCTTTTCTCAATCTTTACGTTTCTTTCTTTTTAATTATATCTCTTACTCTCTCTTAATCTCTGTTTCTACCAAAATTCCTCTTTTATATCGATTACTCCCTTTCTTTCTCTTTGTTTCTTTCTATCTTTTTCTATTTATCTTACTTTCTCTCTTTTTTTTCTTATCTCTTTTTCAGTTTATCTTTATAATTCCTTCTCGGTTTCACTTTATTTCCACTCGTTTCTTTCTCTTCGACTTTTTCCTTATGTTTCTACCTCTCTTTCTCTTTGTGTTTCTCGTTCTTTCTCTCTCTCTCTCTCTCTCTCTCTCTCTCTCTCTCTCTCTACTAGCATCTTATCTATATTTATAACTGTTTTTGCCCATGAACATGTCTATATGTTGTGGGTGTTACGATTAGTTATTTTTTTATTAGAAATAATTTTTTAATAATTTTATTTAGTATTTTGTTTCTTTGCCTATCTTACAAGTAGGATTTATATAGGAAATTTAATCATAGAATTATCATATCTATGTCATAACTTAGGTGAAAACAATGTACCTATTTATGGGAAAATAACTGACACATGACATTTATAATCAGCGACAATAATTTTAATCATATTTCAATAATATTGCAATCATAACGTTCAGTGATTAATATGTTTTAGAATAGTCAAGTGTTTACGATTGTAAAATCCGATGTTTTAACATCTTTAGATTTTTGAAACGTAAGTGGATAAGTTTCAAGTTTAAATTGCTAATAATTTACTGCACACAATGCTAGCCTGAAGCATTATTCTTTAGAGCAGAATCCTGGATGTATAGTTTTCTTAGTTTAATACTGGACGTATAGATTCTTTAGTTTAATACTCCCGGGTATCAACTGTACCACTAATTATATTTTATTAAGAACTTATGATAATTTCTGCATCTTTCATGAGATCTTCCAGTTTAAATTGGCCAATAATTTTACACCATACACTGCTACATTATTCATCCTTCTTTCTGCTTTAATTTATGTATTAATAGTTGTCTATTTCCATTAATGACTCAAATAATTAATGTCCCGTGTACTTATTTATAATGCGTTTTTAAAGGCAATACATCTCGTTCATATCTTTAGGTTGTATTCTTTTTCTCTCTAGTTAATTACACAAAACTAACTGCTCCAAATATTTTCCTGCTTATTCCTCTTTTGTTTTCTTCGTAAATCTATTTGCGACCTTCTTAAAGACAATGTTTTACTTCTCTTTCTACAAATAATTTCAATTTCTTTTCTTTTTTTTTTTTTTGGTAGCAGTGATAACTCTTCACCAGTTTTCGTAGTTTCCAAATTGTCGGTGCTATCACTCAAATGTTACAATATCATTTGATCGCATTGGCCTAAAACGTAATGGCTACCAACTGAAAATGATAGAGTACTAACTTAGATTCCCATTAGCTGCTCAACGTTTAGCCTCTGCCAACAATGATCTAAATCTAGTAAAGGAGAATTTTACATTATCTTGTTTCTCTTCGGAGTTTATACACGTTTTACGTCTTACAAGAATCTGAAATAAAAAATTGTGAATATCAGTAACTGAAAAAAAAACGACTATATAGATTTATACAATAAATTATATAACGTAGTGAGTTATATTTACATATTCCTGTAATGGTACAAATTTTAATTTCTGTTTCTCTTGACAAATTTTCGACCTAGGGCCCATATATTATTCTTCGTTTTAGCCACTTATTACCGTTTTATTAACCAGAGGTAATCAATAAATTCCCTATCGATTTCCAGACCCTAAGATTAATATACCAAATATGTAAAGATGAAGAACAATGTTACACATTTCGCAATGATATCTGCGAGCGACTGAAGCGAAATTATGGAGGCACAAATTCTTTATAGCTCTCAAGTTAGTAAGAAAATTAGTCATCGGTTTGGGAGTTGATAGGGGTTAGACAAAATAATTTAACCAGCTTGCAAATATAGCAATTGTTTTCAATTTCAGCATTTCCGAAGACATCAAACTGTTATAAAAGTAACTACTCAAAGCTTTAATCCTATACTTTATTTAACACTTAATTAAGTGATTATTTATTTCCAGGTAAAAGAATTACATACTAAAAAGAGCGACCTGTCGGATTTTCAAACAAGACAAATATTTAATGCTCGATTAGCAGGAGCATCTTTGACCAAAACGCCTGAATAATTGAATGTCTTACTAGCTGTAGTGTCCGCTGTAAAGACGGTTTACACAAAACAAAGCTAAACATAATCAGCAAAGTACAACAGAGGATGGAAACTAAAGCTGACTGAATGAAACCGATGAGCTTGAAAACGAATTGTGACAAAAAAATCATAAAACTACTGCAGCAAATGAGGATATAAGAACTCAATACCCACCTATCCAATACAGATTCTACACGCACAGTACGTAGTAAGATCCAGAAAGGTGGCATCCACGAATGCGCTGCGATTCCTAAACCTCTAATCCCAAAGTTGAACGCCATGTTGCTAAAAATATGGTGTGATGATCACAAAAATTGGACACTCGAGGAATGGAACAACGTTATTTCGTCTGAGTCTTCTTTCACGTAATTTCCTACAAAAAGGCGTTCTTATGTATGGAGAACATCAGGTGTAGCGTATGATCCTGATTGCATAGTCCCGACACTCGAAAGTGGAACTGGTTTAGTAATCATTTGGCCGACAATTTCCTGGTATTTTTCCGGTTCTGTCATCATTCTTAATGGGAGAATTACTGCAGATAAATATCTCGACGTTCTCAGTGACAATATCCTTAAAATATTTAAAATATAGTTGCCAAAAGGAGTCAAATTCTAAGATAATAATGCATGCATGTACACTTAAAAAAGTGAAGTTATGGTTTGATGAACATTATAACGTAATTAAACATCTACCATGGCCAGGACATTCATCTAATCTTAACATAAATGAACAACGGCAAACATTACATTCCCAATCACACAAACACAAATCACCCTCTCTTTCTTTATCTATCTATCTATCTATCTATCTATCTATCTATCTATCTATCTATCTATCTATCTATATATATATATATATATATATATATATATATATATATATATGGGGGGGATTTCTCGATCAGAAAGTACGGAACAGGTTTCCAACCACATAGTTGTTGAAGCAACTTTTCGAAATTTTGATTGAATAAGAGGATAAAATAACACTGGAAACAATTCAAAACTTATTCGATTCGAATCCATGCAAAATCAAAGCAGTTTTAGAAACTAATGTCGTTCTAAAACCTTATAAATCAATAAATAAATATTTAAGCTAGGTGTTCGCATTATTTTGTTTTTATTTTGTTTAATATTTCAAACGTTATTATAGTGAATTATTCATTTTTTTTTAAATAATTAAATAAAAATCTCGGATAGAAAATAAAGAAATGCATATATATATATATATATATATATATATATATATATATATATATATATATATATATATATATATATATATATATATACACGCGGAGGGCATAATTTTTCTAATAAGATTTCACGTATTTCAGGCCGGCAGATGTAAATGAATATACTGCTTAATAAATAAACAGAGCGTGGATATCCCCTAAAAAAAGCGTTTAAATGATAGAATTTGACGGATTAATAAATGAGATGACCCTTCCTAAGAATACGCATGATTAAATTAAGATGGATCGATAGATGCAATTTTATTTGAATTAATTAATATTCACTGCTGAATTACGTACATCGACAAGGAAGGAAATTATTTATTAAATAAATGTATTCTTCGACTTGACGCAGCTGACTTATTGATATATTCTTCACTTGCAGTATAGATCCCCAGCATTACATATATACATGTTTATATTTATCGCAGAGGTGTTGCTACAATTGCACAAATTACACTCACAATTACACACTCATACATGCACACACACAATCAACATTCTCTCTCTCTTTATATATATATATATATATATATATATATATATATATATAATCGCGCACATACCCCCTATATATATATATATATATATATATATATATATATATATATTTATATTTATATATATATATATATATATATATATATATATATATATACATACATATATATATATATATATATATATATATATACATATATATATATATACATACATACATATATATATATATATATATATATATATATATATATATATATATATATATATATATATATATATATGTATGTATTTATTCAGTCAACTTCTCCCATACTTGACGTTCGTATTAAAAAGGCTTGAAAGCCAAAAAGCCCGTCTCCTGTAATATTATATTGCCTCTTGATTATATTTCATTTTATTTTACTTCATATTTTCTTTGGCCAACAGTCAAAGTCGCCTGCAGCTTGCCAAAATCTCGTTCCAATTTCGACCAGTTAATGGATCTCATTACAAAATTTTCGCTCTCTTGCTGCTAAATTTATCATTTCAACACCCAAAATCACCCGAGGGCAAGAGCCATTCTCTCAAGTGGCCGATTTCTCTAAAATATTGCGAACTTGACAGGAAAATTCTCGAGTGGTTGCCGATAAAAGTCTCGACAAATTGCAACAGTTGTGAAATCAGTTTGAACTGATGGCTGTCTTCTACCTTTTAATATTTTCATGTGTCATTGTGCTTTGTAACATTCAGTTTTAACCTGTTGTGAAACCATTTTATAAAGGCAAATGAAAATGTAGCTTTAAGAGATATAATATTTTCCATTCATTAACACAAATGTTACATAAAAAAGTTAAAATATTAAACTAAAAATAAATATTACAATATATAAACGCATTAGGATTTATATTTGTTGCCATATGTAATACGATAAGTGGAGATAATTCTATGATATATATATATATATATATATATATATATATATATATTATAAATTAATTGATTTTACATATGGATTTTTACGCTACACAGTTCTAACCATGTTTCAAAAATGGAAGCTAAAACCTCCGAATTTCATTTTGTAATTAAATTAAAGACATTAGTTCCATTTCATCCTCAAGCGAATTTTGGAGTAACTTTTAAAAATACTGGGTTTTAATTTCTCGGCCAGACGCAGACTTACTTATCAAAATATCTTTGTTCAACCTCTAAAAAGTATCTTGCACAGACTCACCTGGTATACACATATGAATAATAGTTGAACGTACCTGTCTGCTAGTAGTGCTAGACAGTCCATGTCTCAGACATTTACTCAGGCACATTTGTGGTTTTTCAACACCAACGGAACCCACTTGTGTTTCATATCTATCTATCTATCTATCTATCTATCTATATATATATATATATATATATATATATATATATATATATATATATATAATGACATCAAAAACAAGGTAAAATGTCCATACAAACATATATCCAAAAGCCCATCGTTGTACCACAACACAGAAACGGATTAAAAAATGTGCAAAATATCCTTCGCTTGCTTCGACACACACATGGAACCGAGGGATGATTGACTGGAGGACATTTTCTAATACTCCCATACGATTTCGAATACGTTCGCCGTTCCCCTTACATTTTGATGAAGCTTCTCTGCATTATTAATGGCTGTTTGATAAACCAATTATTTTAGATGGCCCCAAAGATACAATATCAAAAGGAATGAGGTTGGAAGAACCTGCATGACATAGAACAGCACCTCCCCAATGTATCCATCCTTCATGGTAGATTTTAACCAGTGCATTGCAGACAGATGTACGGATACCTGGGCTACTATTTAAGTACACTCCATGCGTTACGATGAGATAAAGTAACCTACTTTCCATGGAAAGACAGCACCATCAACCTCAAACATACTTTAAACTTAAAAAACGAAGGATTTGCGGACATATGTTTATATGTATTTTGTCGTTGTTTTCGTGTGAGGAACACGCCTCCAAATATTGTAAAAGTATTTTGATACACCCTATATATATATATATATATATATATATATATATATATATATATATATATATATATATATATATATATATATATATTACTAATTTTATTAGAAAATTGTGTTGGTTAATGAAATTTACAAAATAAAAAATTTACAATACTCTACATATTATAAGACAAAATGGCCTCTCTTTGATTTCTCCATAGCCATTAATTTTTTTTCAACTGAACTATTTGACTTTATCACCACCACATCGCTCAAATTGTACCACAGCGTCATAAGAGATTTTTCCGGTTTCACTCACCAAAGTGTACCCTATAGCAAAGTCTGCAGAATTAATAAGATGGAGGCCAAATTAACGGAAATCTCTTTTGCATCGGTTCTACTTCCAATTGGCTGTGTCTGCTGCATTTCTGTCTTGAGTGAAAACCTGGGGAGTTCAAAAGTTGGCTGACTACCAGGGAAACTCATCTTTGTCCAACATTTGCTGGTAATGTCTGCGATTCCCATTAAGAACTGCTTTAATTAACCCCATGTGCAAAAGCGAACCATCAGAAAAGATAGCATCCCAAACCAGAACTCCATTTGGTTTGTTGCAATTGAAATACATTCTAACAATTTTGGTAATGTTTCCTAGTGAATCATCGTAACTTTTATATATATATATATATATATATATATATATATATATATATATATATATATATATATATATATATATATATATGTGTGTGTATATATATTTATTATACACTGTTACATTAGAACATGTAAGTCATTACTACAAAATTGTACATTCTGTTTCGACGTTTAAATAAAACGTCTCTTCAGGTAATGAACATTGATGCTAATAAACGATCTTATTAAAAATTGCAATTTATGAAACATCACTTAATTTTTCGTTTTTGTAAAAAATTTTCATGCAAGGTAAAAAAGGAGTTTATAAAGAACAAGAGAAAGAAAATATGAAATCAATAAAAGGAAAAGAAAGAAAAGAAAGGCAAAAGAAAGCATAAGAAATAAGCCCTATTGCCAAGCGAATAGAAAAAAAAGAAAGGCAAGAGAAAGAGAAAGTATATTCAAAATTGCACGGATACAAATGAAAAGTAAAATTAAGAAAATAACATGCGAAGATGTAAGAAATTACTACAAACTTGTACATTTTATTTCAACATTTAAATAAAACGTCTCACCAGGTAATTAACAAAGATGGTAATAAACATTCTAATGTAAAATTGGAATTTACGAAGCATCACTTCATTTTCCATTTTGGAATATTTGCCATATAAGGTAAAAAGGATTTTTAAAAAGATAAATGAAAGAAAATAAGAAATCAACAACACACACACACACACACACACACACACACACACATATATATATATATATATATATATATGTCTTTATGTATGTATGTATATATATGTATGTATTATGTATGTCAAATTATATAATGCTTATTGTGACGCGTTTCGTACATTAATATTTCTTCAGATTAAATTTGTGATGAAAGACGAAACGCAACACAAATCAATCTTTTCCAGTTTGTTATACAATTTGCCCAATAGTGTTCTTCATATAGAAGACTATATATTGTTATCTCATTAAATTTAAAGTTAATTCATTGTGACGTCATGTGTAGAACGCATGTATGCATCAAATATTAGGTTGATTCATAAAAAAATCCGTAATTTTTCATCAAATTTATTTTTCAAAACACAATTCTCATTATATTTATCTAATTATATATTGATAGATGCTTCCAATAACTTTATGCCATATCT
This sequence comes from Acanthosepion lycidas, assembly GCA_963932145.1. Lineage (NCBI taxonomy): Eukaryota > Metazoa > Mollusca > Cephalopoda > Sepiida > Sepiidae > Acanthosepion > Acanthosepion lycidas. The sequence continues at coordinate 142,183,984 of OZ010574.1, forward strand.
GGATAAGATATGAGTTAGATTCTGCAGGTTTTGTTGTGAAAAAACTTTCGACGAACTCTTGAAAATATTTATCACAAGAGAAGATCTTCCCCATCAAAACGTTTTAAAGCAATCGGTGAAGTTAGTAATTGGTTTGTGCTAAGTCAGTTGAATATAGCGGGTGGGATAGAAGAGACTAAGCGAGTTTTAAAAAAAAAACCTACCTGTATTATTCTTGCTGAATGTGGTTTATGTGGATCATTAGCACAATTTTTCATTTAGTCATACATAAAGACGTTTATCATTAAAAAAAATCGGATATATATATACACAAACACACATTTCATGAAGTATATTTTTAAGTTATGCTATATTTATGTGTTAAAGTGCTCATTATCAGGGATAGAACTTATGTAAACTTAAATGTGAGCATTGAATTCAACACTCAGTGGATTTTGACTTCAATGTCCACTGTTTGTCTGTCCTCATCAATGCCCCCCCACCCTTTAGTTCTTTAGACTCCACTGAGAAATATGGGACCAGAGCTCCAAACCCCACTAGCCATTGCTGTGTAATTACATTTTTATGGGATTACTTTGCTAGCCCCATGCACAACCTCTTTACGATTACAGTACCTTTACAATACCTGATGTTTACAAACGTCCCGGCATCTAGATATTCACAGGGCTCGACACTACAAAAATACTTTCTTTTTTCACTGAGAACCGTTGTTTTGATGATATATATTCCCAACATTTTTAATTGCTTTGTCTGTTAACGTGTTTTATATGACATTTTATGTGACTTTTTTATTTGAAAGAGATCTTATCAAAAACAAAAACAGTCAAATTCAAATAGATTTTAGGATTGTATATGATATATACGACTCTCTCCCTTCGAGTGAACACTTCAATCACTCATTTATGTGTCATGCGTGAGGCACACTGAGACGATCATGTATCTTTCGATGTGAGACTGATGAGGGAATTTTTTCCGAAGAAGACCAGTTGCCATCAAAGTCTATAGAACCTAGTCTGTCCTGCTATTTACCCATAGCTGGTGGAGAAGAAGAAGATTCATGACTTTCCCAAGGAGAATACCATTGATAAAAACATGCAAGTAACGAGTAACATAAGTAACATAAGTGAATGTAATTGATTCAACTGGAAACCGAACTCGGATCTTGATTCTTCAATCCGAGACCCTGTCCATTACTCCACCGTGTCTCTTAGTTTAAACAATTAAATACGGATTCTTTTTTATTAATTGCATTAATACTAGCTTTAACTAAGACCTTTTCAGATATTGCCAATATCTATCAGCTTTTATTGCATGCCTCAACATATATCCCTGCCTCCTATTCTGTTCAGCCATATGGAAATGCTGGCTCGGTCACTGGTTTTCATCAACTAAAAATGTGTTGCCAAGTGTAAAGATTCTGTCTACAAATAGCTATGAACGTGCAGCTTCTATGCTAGGTAAGTAGTTGGATTGCATGTTTTTGCATCATAATTTGTTTTTATATATGCTACTGTCTGAACACGTTTATTTCAACAACCTTCCTATACGCTGTACCTTTTGATAACCATACTCTTTTCTGTTATCCATTTGCACAAGCTTGTTAGATTGGTTATTCACTGCTTTCCTCTTTCTTTCTTGCCTTCAGTATGACTTGTGAGTGTCAAATATTTCCAACTCTCTACCTTATGGGATCTATAAATTTCAACTGTCTGTTTCTGTTTGTAAGTGTAAGCTCCCGTTTTATTTTCATTATCCTTAAATCTTACTCGTTACTTGCATGTTTTTATCAATGGTATTCTCCGTATCCATCCGTAGAAGTACATATTTGCTATCTAAAGTTTATACTTCATTTATGTATAGATAATCCAGCATCCGCGGGCATATACAAGGACTAATGTTATCTAACATTTAAACCCTCTTTTCTTTGTTACCAAGGAAAATTTCACATTTCTTAATATTTCGCTTATTTTTTGGAAGACATATTCCAACGTGCCTTCGTATTTCAGTGTAACGTTATCCAATCTCTGTAAAAATGCATACCAGTTATTGAAATTTTAGTACTTGGTTGATTTTGACGTCTCCAATTAATAGTTTGCATCTTGGCTGTTCCCTTTGCTGGAAACGATGTATTTTATTTACTTACAATTGATGTTAATCCTTTTGTTGTTGCTCTGGATTATTTTTTATATGCTTAATGATTTTACAGGATCGACAGAAATATGTTAAGAGTAGAAAGAAATAAGATTTGATGTCATTTATTTATATTAGATTGGATTGCCTACGATTAAATAAAACAAAATAAAATTTTATAGCATATTACAGCTGATGTTTACTTCAATATATGGGTTTCTGTCCAGTCAACAGATAAATACCGTTCAATCGTTTTTCAGTTAAATGCCATGACAGCTAACAACAATGAACCAGTCGATTCACATTGGCCAACAATACATGGGTACTTGATCACTGATTAGATTTAGTTATTTCGTGCAGAACATTTATTTTACAGCAACCGATTTTTAAGTTCAATAACTGTGTCAAACATAATTAAAAATTGAAAATCAATAAAAATTGATTTTATTTCAATTCAGGTAAATATCCGATATGACCGAAAATGAAAGATGAAAGAACAATTTTGAAATTTTGTTTGACTGCTGAGGTAGATATTAATTACCAAGTCCTTATCTGATAAACAAAACAAAACAAAAAAAAAATAGAATTTAATAATTTTTAAGGCAAACAGATCCTTTAATGTCTGAAAATTTGAGGCAACACAAGCTTGTTAAACTGTATGTAGATATATTTGAGACGAATCTATGCTGAATAACTGCCTTTAAATAAAAAAGAAAATCTTGTATATGTGGGTATTATAGATTTTATAAATACTCTACTCATATGTTCTTTGATATAGCTTAATATTAGTAACGAAACTTAACAGGCGGAAACTTTAATAAGCTGAAACGATTTGTCTGCTTACCAAACCTAAGCAGCGTATGTTCAGAATAATATCTGCTTGTATCTGGAATAGATTTGCGTAGTAGAACCATTTTATACAAGAGGTATCTCTGAAATGATTTATTTGCTTGAACTACCTGAAGGAAAGGTAGATAAGAAAATGCTTTCCTTTCAACTGTTATAGCACTATTATTTTAACGTAATAATGTCCTTTATATTAGGCGTAATGTATATTCTTGTGAAACGCTTAGCGGCAACCTAGATAACACCTTTTCTAACGATACCGTAAGCAAATATTTCAAGTATCACTTTCAAATATGTTAAGGTCTAGCTGAATTACTAAGAAATATCAGTGTCTCCAGTGACTATATTCACGGTTTAAACTCTGGTTAGTTGAATGTTGATCTTATGATCTCTGTAACCTGGCGTTAGGCTTTAAGGATTTGCGGAGCGTTTCCTCATCTTTATATTCTATAGATAGTAAGATTCTTTATTTTATATGACCTGCTTTTCCTTATGACGTATCTGATATGTTGGTCCGGCAGATATTTATTGAGTATCTTAAACATTTTTCGGTGAAGTCTTACTGAAGAAATCTAGCAGAATCTAAGACTTTGCTCTAATATAGAAAGAATTTTAGCGTATTAATTCTGTCTCTGTGTTTTAATCCCTTAATCCTTCATAACTGATTCTTTTTCTACAAAGCACCAAATCATTCTCTCAGTCATACAGAGTCATTCTCTCGCTCATTATGCGTGTATGCACAAAGACAATCAAAATTTAACTGCACTTTCAACATAACATATTTAAGTCTGTCACACCGCATTCTGCCCATGCGGCCTAGTATTTTTTTAATGATGATCACGTGATCGAATGTTGCAATTGATCGCTCTAGTTTTCTTGTTGCTGTTACAGTACAAACATGGCCACTTCGCTAGCAGTTTTCATAGAAATTATTCGTCCTTTGACAGGATATTTTCTATGAAAATTTCTCGGACATTCAGGCCGGTAAATGTTATTAAATACTGTTTATTATAAACAGAGCATTTACTTAAATACTTGTATCTATAAAAAGAACGTTAAACATAAAAATGTCTTTAATAAATAAATTGTCGGACCTTGTCCATTTCTTAATGTATTACGTCATTTGTTTACATTTGATACGCCATGAGCAGTTATGAATGTGCAAGTTTCATGGAAGATTGAAGTTTATAAACAGTAATCTCGAGCGTGCATACCGAACGATCCTTGGTGGCCGAGAGGTTAGGCACGTCAGCGTAAATAACGGTTCCGTATAGGATGCGGGTTCGAATCCTGTCCAAGGACGAATATTTTCTATGAAAATTTCTCGGACATTCCGGCCGGTAGATGTTATTTAATACTGTTTATTATAAGCACCTATTTTATTTAAATACTTGTATCTATAAAAAGAAGGTCAAACATAAAAATGTCTTTAATAAATAAATTGTCGGACTTTGTTCATTTCTTAATATATATGTGTGTGTGTGTATATATATATATGTGTGTGTGTGTGTACATATATAGATAGATAGATAGATAAGTTATATGTTTGTTTAGATGAGTTTGTGTAGGTAAATGTATGGAGGGGTGTAAGGTTTTATCTATATATGTTTATGTGTATTTCCGTATGTATATGCGTGTAGATGTATATATATGCAGGAATGTACGTATTAATATATATGTGTGTGTGTGTGCGAACGAGCACACGCGTATATGTATGTATGTGCGCGTAAATATAAATACGTTGTTTTGTATGTATGTATATACATATGTGTTTTTGGACATAGAAATAGTAGGTCCTTGCTAGATTAAATATTCCTTAATTTTTTATAGGTTTATATTTGTTTGTTTGGGTTTTATGGGATATAAACGACTGTGGGTTATTTAATGCCAAATCCAGTTTATATATATATATATATATATATATATATATATATATATATATATATATATATATATGCATATATATATATATGCCAAATATATGCATTTTAAATGCCTATTTTGTATGGAACATTTTTAGCAAGCTAGAGCTTATTTGCTTGTACACTGCAAATAATCCTAGGTATTTTTGTTTAAGTCAAGAATTTCCATTTGATAAAAGACAATTTATTTACAAAACGGTAAAGGGTAGGATATGTTTATACATCAGTATACATCTTTGATAAGAGACCAATCCTTTTTAGAAAATCCAATATATTTTTTGGTTCAGTTTTTGCAAATAATTTCTTCATGTTCTTCGTGTTATAGAAAATTCTACGGATGTGTGTGAGGTTTGTACATTCTGTTACTATGTGTTTTACAGTATATTGTTTTCCACAGGAACATTTAGGAGGAGGTTATTGTTTTAGTACGAAAAAGTGAGTCAGTCTTGTGTGACCAATGCGTAGTCGGGCAATGGTGGTTTGTTCTTTTCTTGTTTTAAGTTTGTTTTTTTTGTTTGGGTTTTATGGCATATCAACCACTGTGGGTTATTTAATGCCAAATATCCAGTTTATATGAATTTTAAATGCCTATTTTGTATGGAATAAAAAACGTATAGCTGGCAACATTATTGTTTCAAAAACGCATAACTTGCAACATTATGGTTTCAAAAACGGATAGCTGGCAACATTGTTTCGAAAACGGACAGCTGGCAACATTATTGTTTCAAAAACGCACAGCTGGAATAATTTTTTTTTCCAAAAAACGTATAGCTGTCAACATTATGATTTAAAAAACTTACAGCTGGCAACATTATTGTTTCAAAAACGCATAGCTGGCAACATTATTGTTTCAAAAACGTATAGCTGGCAACATTATTTTTTAACAAAAAACGTTTAGCTGACATTATTTTTTCAAAAAAAACGTATAGCTGGCAACATTGCTTCAAAAAAGTATAGCTGGCAACATTATTGTTTCAAAAAAGTATAGCAGGCAACATTAAGGTTTCAAAAAAGTATAGCTGGCAACATTATGGTTTCAAAAAAGTATAGCTGGCAACAGTATGGTTTCAAAACGTATAGCTGGCAACATTAAAGTTTCAAACGCGCATAGCTGGCAACATTGTTGTTTCAAAAACGTATAGCTGGCAACATTATTGTTTCAAAAACGGATAGCTGGCAACATCATTTTCCCAAAAACACCATCTGAGGCCTTGCTATTGGATGTAGTTTATCGCCATACCCAGGAAGCGGATGTAGTTTATCGTCATACCCAGGACATTCAAAAACGTATAGCTGGCAACATTATGGTTTCAAATACGCTCTGCTGGCAACATTATGGTTCCAAAAAAGTATAGCTGGCAACACTATTGTTTCAAAAACGTATAGCTGGCAACATTATTGTTTAAAAAATGTATAGCTGACAACACTATTGTTCCAAAAACGTATAGCTGGCAACATTATCTTTCCGAAAACACTATCTGAGGCCTTGCTGTTGGATGTAGTTTATCGCCGTACCCAGGACTCGGATGTAGTTTACCGTCATACCTAGGACGTGTATAAAACTTGGAAAACTAGGAGTACACTATTTGCCGATAGCTGGGACCCTAACAGGTGCTACCACGCCGGGCCAAGGTGGACCTGGGAACACTAGCAATTAAGAGGTGGATCCACGCTCCTCAAAACCTCCTCATCAGAGGCCTTGCTGTTGGATGCAGTTTAACGTCATACCCAGGAGATCTCATTGGGGGGGGTTTACCCCTCTACAGAGGTACAGTCGGCGTATTCTAAAACCCCACCGACAGGGCCATAGGTTTCTATTAAATTTATAACCTGCAGGTAATATTACTTTTGTCAATTTTTTTTTGATTGCACACCGGGTCTTTTATAAATGTCCTCTCGGTTTTAGTTGCTCCCCATCCTATACCTGTTTTCTTTTTTTTCTCTCTCTCTTTCTCTCTCTCTCTCTTTCTGTCTCATTTTCTGAATTTTAAGTTTAGTTTATATCTTTTTTATTGTGCGTCGTGACACCAAAAATGTTTACACCAGTTTCTAGTGTCGATTTTAAAATTTAGGTCAGCGATTCAGTAATGAATTATGTATCGGAAAATAGTTCATATTTACCTGTATCTCCCTCATTTGAACCGTCATTTAACTCCTCCCTTTAAAACTTCTCTCTCTTAAATTTTAATCCCCACCTTCACTTTTAGGCCTTCCTGTTCTTCTTTCGTCTGTTACCAATCTCTAGAGCTTTCATTTACCTCTCACATTCTTCCCTCACTCTCATACATATACTCTACTTTTTCCGATTTCTTTTTGAATGTGTAGGTCTGATGAATTGAATCGCAATTACGATTCCAATGTAATAAATTATAACCCTGTAATATTAGTGTTTAAACCTTTTATCATATATATATATATATATATATATATATATATATATATATATATATATGGAAGAAGCAACCTGGACTATTAGTGTTTAAGCCTTTTATTATATATATATATATATATATATATATATATATATATATATATATATATATATATATATATATATGTCGTCAGCATCCGTACGTCTCGAGAGACGATGGATTAACATGGTGCGCTACGAGCCTAGACTAGCAGAGTCCGAAGGAGAAGATAAACCAATAAAGGTTACTGGAAGGTAGCATAAAGTTCTGTCCATCCGCCTTAGGGGCTCCACTCCGGGCTTGAATTCAGAGTTGTCCTACTCTTTGGCCAGTTCTATCCAGCGCTATAGAACCTAGTCCGTCCTGCTATTTAGGGCAGAATTCAGACCGTTCCCAATGGTATTTAGCACGTAAATCAATGTAATATATTCGACTGGAATTCGCACTCGGCTCGTCGATTCCTCAATCCAAGCCGATATCCATTACCCCACCGTGTATATATATAAACCTACTGAGCCAGACTAACCTACCCAGGTTTCAACTAAACGGAGCGTCAGGGAAAGTCGGCTAACGAGGCAAAAGAGAAACGCATATTTATAGGCGATAGTCAAAATATACCACGTGACCCAAGATAAAGAAAAATACAAGAACACCGGGGAGGGTGGCGGTAAAGATTTATTCAACAACTAAAAGGGGAGGGAATAATAAAAGGTTAGGGGATATTAAATACAACCATAAAGGTGGAATGGCAAAATAAACGGGGAAATTCGTCTCCAAGATTTTTTCATGCCTACATATGTTAAGAATTTCGATTTTGGAGTTTAATAGATAATTAGGTTGATTATATAAAGCTATGGCTAATTTCTCCTCTGTATATAGTTTACAAAATGTTTGGTCTGCTTTATATTTGGAGCATATTTTTAATATTTCCCATTTAAGGATGGGGTCTTTATCGTTTTCTTGTCTAGTTTTCCATACATAGGTGGATAGCGGGGTACTGTGTTTAGTTTTTTCGTTTTTAAAACTACTCGTGTGGTTATAGTATCTTTGTTTAAAATTATCCTCAGTAGCACCTATGTATATTTTAGTGTTAGTATCCTTCATATCCTTATAGATTTTCACTTGGTAACCACGCATTCTTGCTGACATTTTCCCTGTATTGGGTAGATATTTTTCTTCCTACAATTACAACTAGGAGGGATACTGCGTGGATTATCCCTGATTTTTTTCTTATTCAATCCACTAATCAAGGTCCCTACAATGGGCATGCAACAGTAACTAAATTTTACATTATTTTTATTGAATATTTTATGTAACTCAGTTTTTGGGGGGAAATTTTGCTCTAATAAATCAAAAAAATATTTTGCCAATTTTTGATTTTACCGCCAAATTAAAAGGAGGGCTAAACCACAAAATATTTCTCTGCCTATTTTTACGTTTATTCTGGGTTCTGTTATAACTGTTTATGTCAATATATTCCAGTTTATTTTTATATCCACTCTGAAATAAGGCTTCCTCATAAATTGTTTAATTGGCTTCGAAAATGCCTTTATTAGAGGAATTAGTTGAAAGTCTATAACTAATGTTTTTTGGAATATGCCTTATGATATGGTCTGGGTGATTGGATTTTACATTTAAATATTGGGGGTCCTGGTTCTCTTTTTTATACGGGGATATAGTACCATTTTGTAAGTTCAACGTAATGTCTAAATAATTAGTAATTTTCAGATTGGTTTCAATTTCAAGATTAAATCCGAATTTTCTAAAAAAAACAGTGTAGTTTTTTACGGATAGTTTCACATTTTTGGGGGTTATTCTTATCCACTATAATTAAGCCGTCGTCGCGGTACAACCCATGGTTATTAAAGTCTATATATTCATTAAGCCTATGGAACAGCAGGCACCTTACTAACTCGCACACCTCTGCTCCATCATATGCTCCCATAGGGTTGTCAAAACAGTTACCATTATCTTTTTTTATCCATATAGCATTATTATGGAATAGTAATGTTTTACTGCAATGTCTAATCAGGTTTATTTTACCTTCCGAAACTTGGATATATCCTTTAGCTAAACAGAGGGCTTCATTAAGGGTTTTCACTGAGATAGACACGTAATATTCCTTAATATCATACCTAATGAATGAGCACTTCTCATTTTTGTTATAATTTTCAAACCACTTAATACAATCAATTCAGACGAATTTCCCCGTTTATTTTGCCATTCCACCTTTATGGTTGTATTTAATATCCCCTCCCCTTTTAATATCCCCTCCCCTTTTAGTTGTTGAATAAATCTATAATCCCCACCTCCCAGGTGTTCTTGTGTTATTCTTTATCTTGGGCCACGTGTTATATTTTGATTATCGCCTATATATATGCGTTTCTCTTTTGCCTCGTTAGCCGACTTTCCCTGACGATCCGCTTAGGTGAAACCTGGGTAGGTTTGTCTGGCTCACTAGGTTTATCTAGGTCTACTCTACGGAGGTATCGAGCTCTTCTGTTTGTTAGTTGTTTACTCGTGTCGGGTTTTTTTTCTTTGGGCTTCAAACCTGTATCTGTGCGATTTTTTTCGACAGACTTTCATGTTTCTAGCTCTTTCTTTTCTTAAAACCGTTTTTTCCCTCGAGATTGATTTGATTATTGGCAATTCAAAAATTCGTGCGTAAATATGCATATATGTATGTTTATTTAGGTAGATATATGTATATATATCGATTCATATGCATGGGGTTGAATATATATATATATATATATATATATATATATATATATATATATATATATATATATATATATATTATATATGTATATGGATATATTTACGAAATTATATATGTGATGTATATGAATATATTTATATGATAATGTATGCATAGATATGTTTAATTAGACTTGAAAAATTAGAAATTTCACTCATCTAGAGATAATCGCAATTTAAAGATTTAGATTTAAATAAAAAAATAGTCCTTATTCACGTTATTAGAAATATTAAAATTAATAATTATTTTTTTTAAATTTAAACACTTAATTGACTATCTCACATTAACTGTAAAATTTAAGAAAAAATTAATATGTATAAAGATGGATGCGTATGGGAATATGTATATGTAAATATTTGTATACATATATGCATGTGGTCATGTATGTAATTTTACAGGTATATGAATGTATGTGTATGTATATTTATGTAAATATGTAAGTGATGCATATGTAAAAACAGTACCTTCAAATCTTACTAAAGTATCAGGTCATCCCATACGTTCTGTCCGAATTTTGAATAAAGAAAACAAGTGACCAAATGTTACATTTAATTACAAATCCAATCAACAATGTATTTTCCCTGATTATCTATGACTTCCTTCCATCTATTAACAAGCTTACTAATTCCATTATTGTAAAATTATTTTGGCTTTGATTTGAAGAACTCACAAATGTCAGTTTTAACCTCTTCCTGTGTTACAAAAGCTGTTTCTTCCAAATGATTTTGTAAGCTACGAAACAAATGGTTCAAACGCTCTAATTGCTGACAGTATATTTAAGCATTAATTGTTGCATTAGGTGGTAAGAATTCAAAGTGGATTATTCCTTGGCGATCCCACCAGATTGAAATAAGATTTTGCCCATAAAGTTCCCTTCCGGCTGTGGCTCGTGTCCTTCCCCTTTACCAAGCCACTGTCTACGACGCTTATCATTTCAATAAAAGATCCATTTTTCGTCGCCAGTCACAAGTTTATACAAAAAACTTGAAACAAGTTGGCGAGAATGGAGAGAAGAGCAGATGTCAACTCGGGATTTGAGGTTGTTTTCAGAGAATTCATGAAGCACACATTTTCCAAGTTTAGGAACTTTACCAAGATATTGAAGACGACGATGAACTATTGTATGGTGTGAACTGAGAACCACTGCCAATTCCGCAACTGACAAAGCAGGATTTTCTTCAAGGGCTGCTTCAAGAAGCTTTACATCAAACTCAACTGGACGTCCGGTCTGATCTTCATCTTCAAGGGTGAAATCTCCACCTCTGAATTTTGCAAACCGTCTTCTGCAAGTTCTTTCATTCACACATTCCTCTCCATAAAATGAGTGAAGGTTTCTAGCCGCTTCGACTGCTGAGTTTCCTTTCTTGATCCCATAAAGCATTATGTGCCTCAAATGATTCTTTGGTACTTCCATGTTAGCAGGGTTTTAATAAAACAAAATTTAATTTTATTGTTTTCTGAAATAAAATTTAATCAGTTTAAATGCATCTAAACATAAAAATAATGTTCAGTTCCATTAGACATTATAAAATACTCTTTAAATTTTGTTCATTTTTATAAAAAGTTAAAATTCGGACAGAACGTATGGGATGACCTGATAGATGAATTAGACTCTGTCTGATAAAATTTTACCTTAAGCACATCATTAAAATATTACTATTAGTAAATTATTATTTTTATTTTTATACTTGTTTACTAAAATAATATTCGGTTTACATTAAATGCCTAATTTATTTGTGGAGAAGTTAAACATTTAAATTTCTAGCACGCATTAAATTTAATTTATTTGTAGAGTTTTTAAACACTTAAATTACTATCAAAAATTAAAATCTGTGTTTATCTAAATTGCTACGACCCCACTCCTTTCTCCAAAACCCTACGTACATCTCTTTTTTTTCTTATCTCTTTACTTCTCCGCCTCTTTTTCCCTTTTCTTATTTTTTTCTTTTTCCCCATATCATTTACGGTGAGTTGACCGATTAAATAGATCAATGCCTGACCCTTACCCTCCTCATCAAAATTTTAAAATTTTAAGGATTGTAATAAAAAATAAAAATAAATTTTAACACTCTACGTTTCCTCTCTAAACTCGCCCATGTCTCTCGCACTATTCCTCACCACCCTCTATGTCATCTTGTATAAGCGTATTACTGCCCTTCAAAAGTGTAAATTTTAAATTCATTTTTCATCTTCTGAAGATCCAGAGAAAAATAAAATCTCTGGTGAAATAAATTATAACTAATGGGGCCTTAGAGTGGTCTGTTTCTTCTTTAAATTAAATTATTCGCTCTGACATATATATATATATATATATATATATATATATATATATATATATATATATATATATATATATATATGCGTCTCTGTGTGTGTACTCTGTGTGAGCATTTGGTTAAGTAATCTGGACGTATTATATCTTAGATTAAACATAATAGCATTAACAGTTAATTTTAAAATTAATTATAACAGCGCGCGTTTCATGCGCAGTTACAAGATTCACGAATATTGGCAAGTGAACCCGAAGATGATCTTGGATGAGACTGAATATACTTGGGAAAATGAAAGAATTAAAAAAAAAAAGATATGGCGACTTCCTTAACATATAATATTAATAGACAGGATGATTTCTGGTCTACGCAGTGTTTGTTGTATTTCTTAATCTAATACTCGATGCATATTTTATCCACGTACGGAATATAATTCTTTTTGTAAGTCAATTTTTATATGACACACAAAGGACCTGATTATTTTAAATAACAAAGATAAAAGAACAAAAGCAAACGACCCCAAAACAGTAAGGGTGTAATATTCCAAGTTAAAAACAAATATATAAAAGATAAGGTATTCTTTATCAGTTATTGTAAATTTCATATAATTGCTAAAAATAATTTCTGGCCTTATAGAATGTCACTTCCGGACTATGATGTTTAAAAATAACATTTAAAAAAAAATCATAAATGGTGAGAAATAAATAAAAAAAAAACTTCGGTCCATAGAAAAGATACAAAAGTGATTCTTAAGCGTACTTCTATTTGGTACATACATGTCCTGTCTTTTTTTTTTTTTTTTTTTTGTGATGCATTTTTGTTTAATGTTTGAACGGTAAACTGGACCTTACAGTAATAACTTAAAATGTGTTCTACAAGACGTTTTTGTTACGCATAATGTATGTGCTTTGATGTTTCTGAAAAATTGGATCAATAGCCTCTGTTATGATTTTTTATAAGGAATGGCGTACAATCGAGTTTTTAGATGCTTTTATAGGATAAAGATTTTAAAGATTCTGAGCATGAAAATTTTAAAAATAACGATGTATCGCTTATGTTTATGTGCTGGTAAAAATTAATATACATATACACTTAATTCCACAGACACACACACGCACATACACACACGCGCGCGAATACACACACACGCGCACGCGCAAACACACGTACGCAAACATATAGGTTTGTACAAAGAGAGAAGGAAATAATAAATGTGTATACAATTACAAGAAAAAAAGAAAAAATAAGGAAATCAGAGGAAACAACAAAGTCAATAGATTTTTTCGTTTGCGTTTCTGTTTCAAATCCGAACGAACTTGGTGTCGGACCCAATCTTCTGTAAACAAAGACACAGTTACAAAATAATGCATGTAATATATCAATTGATAAGTTGAAAAGAAAAAGGGGAAAAGGAAATATGGTGAAATGATAAACTGAAAAGGAAATATACTGAGATCTTATATATAAAGTATAGAGTATGTGTTTGTCTGTATGTGTACAAGCAACTCCTTCGGTTTCACTGGTCCTATGTCAGTGATTCATTGCTCATTCAAAAGCCCTAGAAAAGTTAGGCACAAGGAACGATTTTCGTCGAGCTAAGATTAAGGATTGCCAGATTATGCGAGGTTAAAATATATATTAATATATTATGCTAGCAATTATCGTTGCATTCATGCTCAAGGAGAATAACTCTTATTTTTTTTTGTATTCAAAACTGCAGCCAACATAAACTTTTCAGCTAGCTTAAAAGCCGCCATCTGGGACGGCATTTATCCTAGCTCCAGTGGAGAACTCTTGGTTTGGCCATCATCACAACAGCTAGGGAGAAGTAGATGCGATAAGCTACAGAAAAACTAAAAATTGATCACTGCATTTGAGTGTTGAATCAAAGTTTAAAGTTCAATGATAATTTTTCTGCTGCCACTTAATTTAACGATGATTTGATGTACGTAGGTCCTTATTTTTATGTACAAACAATTATTTTTATTTAACGTATGACAGAAGAAGAGAAAATTTATAAGATAAAATTAATATAGGGTAAAGTTTGGAAAAGAAGAATAAAAATTAGTTATACATTCAACATTTGAAGAGTTATAGAAACGATATTAAGTGAAACCTAAAGTATTAATTAACTGTCCTTCATTACTGTTCTTTAATTTTGTTTTGATTTTCATATCAAAAATACTTATGTTTAGGGATATATTCTTATATAGTGCAGAAAAGTATTTGAAATTTGCATTTTATTTGGTCTTCAACCATTTGGTATCTATTTGTAAAATTTTCCTTAAATATAACAAGCCAATTTATCAATGAAATATTCATATAATGTTTTGTTTCAAACATTTCAAGTATTGAATATAGCCTGCTAGTTTTAAATAAATACAAAACCCTATCTTAAGAAATGAAATAATTATGTAATATAAAGATAAATACGTTATATAGAAATAACCTGCTGGATATAAAATCCGATCATCTTGACCACTATAATTGAGTTCAGTGAGAAATCTAAGAAAAAGTTTAGAAATTTTAGAAGTTTTTGTGAATTGCCTTATGGTGTAATTCGAACCTGCATCCTTATGGATCGTTCATTTTAAAGATGAGCTCTAACCCCCAACCAAAATAAACAAATAAATTAAAATAAAAGCATAAAAATCTATGTGCTCATAGTGTGACTGTTATCGGCGCGAAAAGGAGAATTACTAAGCCCATTTTAAATCCATTCCTTACGCAATTGGGAATGATTGAAAACATTTTTTCTTGACATCTATAGGTTAGATATTCTTTTCTATATTTTTCTATAATTTTCAGGGTGGTGGGGATCATGGCTCTCTACAATTTCCTCTGCTTTGTAGCTCTTAATAATTGTTTTCATTTTTCATTGTTGTTTTTTACGTTTGTTTTGTCTCCCTCTGGTGAACTTTTGATTGAATTGTTTTGTGCTGACGGGGAAGTCCACTAGTATAGCGGAATCTTCTCAGAAGCATAAATGGATACCATTTGCAGTAAAGCCACCTGCATGGCCGGTGTACAGACCCAAAAAGAATATTATGAGGTCCTCAAGAAAGAGTATAAAGAATTAATTTCAGGGAATTAACTCTTAGTTGTGACCTTAGGTGTATAGGCAATCAACATAAGGACATTCTGACAACAGATGTATGGTCGAGGAAATTGATTGGCCTAAGCAGTCAGGTAAATGATAACACCGTAAAAAATTAAAAATTGGGCTCACAATATTAACCGGTAGAATCAACGCAATGTGAGAAATCCTCCTGGCGACAGAAGAACATCCTGATCACTAAATTGGTGAGGCTGCAAACTGAGTATATGAGCATCCGGAAGACCCGGATTATCTTAAACGTGTTTCAGATTTACATCACCGAGGACCATTTAGGGATTTTCTTGTCAAGTTACGGATGGGTCGAGAATGGATCGTCGCTGAGGATCAGAACAGGTATTCCCGCCAGTGATTTTGATATAATGGTCACTATGACACGGAAAATCTTTTGAATGTCTCCAACGTGCTGACCTGTGGCGGATGATTCATCTACAATGTTGTGGAAGGTTGATGTCCCCAGTGGTGCTGTGGGGTATCATTCAAAATTGTGTCGCGACACGAACCTGGCACAAACAACAGCTCCTCCAGCAGAAACAGAACCAGTAGCATCTAAACCAGCTGTGCTAGAAGATGCATTTGGGTGGGGGGTCCGGCCAGGTCTTGAGTTAGTGGACGGAGATTGTGAGGAGGAGATAAAACTTGGCTGCCCATCCTCCCAGCAGGATGGGCGACTCAAAAATGCCGCTTTGACAAAAAAAAAAAAAAAAAATCAAGAGAAATAGCAAAAGCAGCAGAAGACACAGGAGCAACTGCAGCAGAGGATGCAGCGGCAGAAGCAACCATCAGAGCGGCAGCAGCAGTGGCAGTAACCGGTGCAGCAAGGAACACCATCTCCAGTAACGACAGCAGTAGAAGTAAATCAAACAGCCGCTAGAGCCAGTGACGCTGCCGCAACTATACGTATAGGTCAAGCAACATGTATAACAAAGCCGTGAAATAGGCACATATTTCCGAAAAGAAAGAGATCTGTCGCGTTTCCGATGGATATATCCGGGAGGTCTATATCACGGAGGGGTGAACTTTAACAAAGACATGTGTAAGGTGTTACGGTGACATTTCATGAAGTCTTAACAAGCTGCCCATTTTCTGTGGCGAAGAATTTATCAGCTATTTGGCTTTTGGCGATTGAAGGGGCTAGCTGCGACGATGAAATCACAGCGAAGTTTACTTGGCATTGAAAAGGGTCACCAGTGCCAAGTCTCCGTGTCTGCCATACGAATTGTATATTTGTGCCGACTGTGTCAGTCATGTTCAACAACTGATTCCAGCAGGGATCCGTCCGCGACAGATCATTTGCAGTCAGTTGTCGAGTATTTGTAGGGACCCAAGAACATTTCTGCTGTGAAGGTCCGAACAGTTCAGAGCAACCTGCATCTGTACAATCCTAGAGGGTGTAAAAGACGACGGTCTATTCGCTCTGATCAATTTGTACCAGTCCAAAGAACATGATAGTGTTCATCATCAGTTCCTGTCTACTGTCCTTTAGGCCGCCTGATTAACACCCGACTTCTGCAAATGAATAAGCCTCCTGTATCTCTCCCCCAGTCTTTTTGTACAGGTGAACGGGAAGCGGTCGTGCTCTTTTGCTCTGTGACGGTCGGTCCGAGATGGCTATCCGTTGACGCCGATACTTTATGCATTGGCGACGGAGATTCTCTTTCGTCGGCTTGGGAACAAGGCGTGCAATCCAGCCCGGTGGAAACGGTGTCCTTGGCGATGCTCGTGTCAGTGTTTCCGCATTAGCCGACCCGTATCCATTTTTGCATCGTGCTACAGCAATATTGAGTGGATACAGAAGGCGCTTGAATTTCGCGCGTGCCATTATTAATCAGGTCTTTAGGCCTACGTTTAGGTGTCTCGGTGGGGTTCGAGCTTCCGTGGTCCTTTTGTTGGACTGACGAACTAGTTTGCATATTTGAAGTGTGGTTCGGCCGCGGGCTCAAGCTGATCGATTGTCTGTACTTTCTCTCTGCAAAAACCGTAAGATGGCACTCGAGAGCTTTCTCTCCTCCCTCTTTTGAGGTAATCGCAAGCCTAAGGTCTGCAAAGAGATCTTTGTCCATCGTCCATGTATTGGTAATGGTGCTGGGAATGCTACACTTGTTGAACCATCGGAACGTATCGAGATTGACTTTCCAATGTCGTGCGTTAACAGAGGACTCGATCTTGGAGGTGGGTGTTAGAGACGCCTTCACTAGACTTGCCATCTTTCCTCCTGTTTCTAGGGCTGACCGCCGTCGTAAGCCCCGGAATCAGTCAAGATTCCTCAGAGAATGTCGATTGGCCTTGAAAGTCATTCCTCGGTCCACTGACCTTTCACGGTCTTTATACCATTTTATCGCTAATTAGTAGAGGAGGTCGGGAAGGACCCACTGTGTTGGTGGCTCAGTTTGTCGGAGACCCAGTTACGCTTATTCTGGTTTAGGGCGCCAGCAACGGATTACGTCAGCAACCTCCCCAGTTTGTTTTTATTTCTCCAATTTTGTATCTTAAGTAAGTCAGTCATTGATTTCCACACTTTGTCATTTAATCTTCTATCCTTCCCTCCACATTAGTAAGTAAACTACTTGATTTTGTCTGAAAGCAGAATACAGAGGCCTCTCTTACTTTTTTGGAAGGTTGGCAGGTCCCCATAACATGTGTTATTTTTTGTTACCAAGTTTTTTTTTATATTTGAATTTTTTTTGCTTTTGAGTACATAGCTTTCCTCCTCATTTCAAGTTTTTTTTAAATTTTATATATGTTTTTAAGTGAAAAATAACTGTTGATAATTTTGTCATGTTTTTTTTTTACTGTGAAGATGTAGTATTCTGGTATATTTAGGAATGAACGATAATGGATGAGTTTTTTTGGTGAATGAGCAAATTGTAATGAATGAATGTGTCGTGAATCTGATTAGCTAGGTCTAGCATAGACCCATTATGAATTGAAATCAACAGGTCACCTTATGCATAGTAATGCTAAAAAAGCCCATTGAAGATAATAGGCCACAAGCGTCTTTTTTAAGTTAAAAATTAATTTTCTTTTTACAAAAAGTAATCTTTATCATTACAGGAAACACGAAACCTCAAAGTAGCGTGTTAGTAATTATTGTGAAACCGGAACTACCTACACAATAGACTCTTCCAGGTCTATATTAAGTAAGCGGCACAGCACTCTAGATAGAGAGAGCAGTGTACGACTACCAGTATTGGACACTAACATATAGTAAGCTCCGCTTCCCTATCTCTTTAACCTGTTGTTAATATATGTTTCTTACATCTAATCCGTGTTCCGTGTTTTACTTCTGTGGTCCCGACTTTGGCCCCACATCAGTGGCGACGAGGATTCGAGAAACGCACTCACGGCGAAACCTCAATACCTTACCAGTTCCACATCTGTGTCGACGAAAAATTCGAGAAACGCATTCACGCCGAAAACCTTAATACCTTGCCAGTCCCACATCAGTGGCGACAGAAAGCTTCGAGAATTTCGTTCTCACCATATCAATAGCGAAAGAGTACTCGAAAAATACACAGAAACTCCACGCGTTCCCACAGCTGTGTTGAACGAGAAATTAAGCTGGTATTAATACATTAGCGATTTAAACGCAACACCCAGCGTCTATATATATATATATATAAATATATATTCCAATACCAAACATAAGTGACGAACTAGCGATTCGACATCTACGGAATATTAAAGTCTGTCCATAACAAAACGAGAACGATTACTTACACACCCACACACAGGAAAATAACAGTTTGTTCGTAAAACAAACTGACAACATAAGAGCAGAAGTACTACCATTGTACTCAATCTAATTTTGGATAAAATTATTCTCCCCTCAAATTCACTGAGGTGAATTTTCTCTTTCTTGTACCTCCATAAAAAAGTGTGGTGAAAATTGATACAATTACGTTAAAATTAACGGAACCACGGAATTGCAAATAAGATAAACACATAGTTTCATTGAACTAATTGTCTGTCCATATTTTTTCTTTTGTAAATGAAAAAAAAAAAGAAAAACTTATTTTTTGTGTACCTCCCCTTGATACACGGGTTTCAACGCAAAAAAAAAAAAATTCTCTGTCATTTTTGTTTGTCTAAATATGGAAGATTTTCAAAAAGTAATTGCCCAAATACAAAAAGGAAATTTGGATCAGCAACACAAATCAGAATAAAGACAACAACTGTTTTTGGAATTACATAAACAACAAATGGAATTCCAAAAAGATACGGTTCAGAATGCTGAAATACAACAGAAACAACTTAAAGAATTACTCGTAAATGCATTAAAAGTCTCAAACTCTGAAAAAGATACAATATTTGCCCAGAGTACAATCTACAATTCAACGGAAACCTTTGAATACGAACCAGAGAACGACAAAAAGTTTTTTTTACAGGCGCTACGAAGATATTTTCAACGTAGACTGTGAACAATGGCCCAGTAAAAAAAAGGTACGTCTTCTATTGAGAAAACTGGGAACTACAGAACATAGTAGGTTCGTAGACTTCATACTACCCAACAAAACCACTGAATTGGAACTTTTCAGAAACTATTAAGCTCCTATCGGAATTATTCGAACCTAACACAACCTTGTTCCACAAACGTTGGAAATGATTGAACACAGTCAAAGACAACCAGCAAGATTTTCTAACGTTTGCAGCATCGCTGAACAAGCTATGTAATGATTTTAAACTAGCCGAACTGACTGCCGATGATTTTAAGTGCTTAGCTTTCGCACAAGATCTAGTATCAACAGAAGAGGCCGAAGTCAGACGACGGGTACTGACCAAGCTTGAGAACGAACAAGGATTGACTCTCCAAAAACTGGCAGAGGACTGTCAAAGAGTAATATCTGTAAATTGTGATTCAAACACTATCGAGGAATCATGTGTGACTCAGATTAATAAAATCAGAAGTAAGTCTACCTCCTATTCATCACAAAAAGACAAAAGGCAAATCTCATGTCCTAAATTACGCAGTAACCAAAACCCAAATAAGTTAAAGAAACCGCCTGGACCATGTTACCATTGTGGTAAATGGCATTGGATGAAATTCTGTCCAGTTAAGAACAAAAAATATTGCAAAAATTACAATAAAAGAGGGCATAATTTAACTTCGTGCTGGTACGCCAACAGAACGAGAAAACCCCAAAATAAAATAAGGCAAGCTCAATCTGACAATATTATCGATAGGAATTTAAGAAAATATATAATTGTGGATATTATCAATGTCCATTAAATTCCAGCATGACTCGGGTTCTGATCTTTCAACCATTAACTGGCGTACTTGGCGAAAATTAAACAAGCCGACCTTATTAAAAACGGATAAAACAGCAAAATTCGTAACTGGCGAAAAGATTAACATTTTAGGCGAGATAATACTTACAGTAACACTAAATGGAGTTACCAAAAAACTCAAAGCCTATGTATTGAAAACTTCAGATAACTTATTTGGAACAGATTGGATAGAAAAATTCAATCTTTGGGATTGCACAATGAGTACATTTTGTCGCATGATATAAAGTACAACGTCCAATTTGGTAAATCTAAAAAGGGAACTCAAACAACAATTTCCACAGGTTTTTTTTTCTGGCGGCGTTGGGAAAGGTACTAAAATGAAAGCTAAGTTCAAGGTGAAGGACGGTGCACAACCGGTATTCAAAAAGAAACGGAATGTCCCTTTCGCTGCTCTAGAGTAAATCAATAAAGAGTTAGATAGACTCGAACAAGCAGATATTCTGTCAGAAACAGATTTCAGCGAGTGGGCAGCACCTACGGTCTACGTAAAAAAAAAGTCCAATCAAATACGAGTATGCGCAGATTTTTCCACATGGTTAAAAGATGCCTTGCAAGATCACCACTATCTCCCAAGCCCTGAAGAAATTTTCAGTAAACTCAATGGTGGAAATTTTTTTTCTAAAATCAACCTCTCGGACGCATACCTTCAGATAGACGCGGAAGAAAAAAAGTTCCAAATTGCTCTGCATAAACACCCATAGAGGGTTGTACAAATACAACAGGTTGGCTATTGGAGAAAAGGTTGCGGCTGTAATTTTCAAGCACGTCATGGACGCTATGCTGGGCGATCTTGACTACGCAACAGCCTATTTGGATGATATACTAGTTACTAGTAAAAATACGGCAGAGCACCGGAACCATATAATAAACGTATCCGAAAAGATACAAGAATACGGATTTATGGTTAAGGAGGCAAAGTGTGACTTTTTCTTACCAGAGATTAAATGCTTAGGACACATTATATATAAAAACGGTCGTCGGCCGGATCCAGAAATAGCCAACGTGATCAGAAACATGCCGGCACCTGATAACGTTCAAGCGTTACAAAGCTTCATCAGCCTATCTAACTTTTATCAAGAGTTCATTAAGAACATGCAAAATTTGAGAGGGCCTCTCAACCAAATTTTTAAAAAAAGGACAAACCATGTTCATGGACCCCGGAAAGCCAAGACGCATTCCAGAAGATCAAGAAAACTCTTAATTTGGACCTCTCCCTCACCCATTACGACCCTAGTCTCGACATCATCGTCGCATTTGATGTAAGCTCGTTCGGCATAGGTGTTTGCATTTTACATAAACTGCCAGATGGTTCGCGAAAAGCTGTGGCTCACGCATCAAGATCTCTACTTCCAGCTGAGGAACAATAAATACCAAGAGGAAAAAGTATTAACAGTTTTATTTTTTCTCTCCTTTTCAAAAAGAAAACTCTTGGAAGTGGGGTATATTTCCGGTCTCAAATATACCCCACTTCCAAGAGTTTTCTACCTACACAATAGACTCTTCCAGGTCTATATTAAGTATACGACACAACATTCTAGACAGACAGACAGGGAGAGCCGCGTACGACTACCAGTATTAGAAAGTAACATATAGTAAGCTCCGCTTACACTATCTCTGTAACCTGTTGTTAATATATCTTTCTTACATCTAATCCGTGTTCCGTGTTTTACTTCTGTGGTCTTGACTTTGGCCCCACATCAGTAATTAATGGTGCTGCCGCTGTTTCATTCGATATGGCATGCAACTGAACAAAATCTATATGTTCTCATTGAGATCATTTGCCAGTGTTCTTCCTAGTAATCCCAAAGCCAATGAAGTCTGATTGATTTTTGTTGGAACAGTTCTTTCTTCAATTCCCGCCATGTTGTCCAATTATATTGCGATCAAGGCTTTGTGCGCCCAGTCTTCCAAAAGTTGAACATGTTCATCCACAAGAAAAAAAATATGCGGAGGTGATAATTGTCTGTCAATGAATACCGTTATTCTAGAAAAAAATTAACTTCGTAGTCTGGAAGCAGATTAGACCGTAGTAAATATGATCTTCCTTTCATCTCTTTCATGTATCTTTTTATGGTCTTCTGGTTTTCTTTGCACTTCAAACACTTCCAGGAATAACACAATGTCTTTTGGATGGTTTAAACATTGTTTGTGCAAATTCCCGTTGAAACATCTTTCTCTTTATATTCAAAACAGTCTTTGATCCAGCAAACATTATAAGCCATAATTAAACAATTTAATTGTAAATTAACAAGCTAATGTTCAACAACTATGATTTGTTAAGATATATTACACTCATGTAACAATTTCTACTTAGAAATGTGCATATTATGATGATTTTATCATCTCAGAGCTTTCATTGGGCCAATAGTTTGCATGGCCATTTTTAAGCTAAAACTTCTTAAAGCGGTGTATTTTCTGTTATATGGAACTCACAACTTATTTTCCAATCTTCAAGGTCCACAATCACTACAGATAAAAGCATACTATTAAAAATCTTGACTTGTTATTAAAATCGAAGAAAACTTGAGCAGTGCATTGTTTATATATATATATATATATATATATATATATATATATATATATATATATATATATATATATATATATACACATTAAGAAATGGACAAAGTCTGACAATTTATTTATTAAAGACATTTTTATGTTTAACGTTCTTTTTATAGATACAAGTATTTAAGAAAATGCTCTGTTTATAATAAACAGTATTAAATAACATTTACCGGCCTGAATGTCCGAGAAATTTTCATAGAAAATATTGGTCCTTTGACAGGATTCGAACCAGCATCCTATACGGAAACATCATTTACGCTGACGTGCCTTAACCGACTCGGCCACAAAGGAGCGTTCGGTAGGCAAAAAATATAAACTGAATTCTGCTAAAATAGTATACAGGAAAGTCTGCGCCGATCTTTCAGTTAAAGACATTTGGATTGATTTGGGAAGCAACATTCGAATCCTGCTTTAGATGGACTTAAGCATGTCACTGGGAAAAATACAGCTAACCTCAGCGACGAAACAGACGTTGGACGCTATTATCATAATTATAGGTATTATTCTTCCTGCCGGAGGAACTATAGATTAATGTATTTCGGCTCGGATGGATGAATCAGAGAACCGTGTTCGAATTACGTGTTTATTACATTCATTTACAAGCCATTATCCTTGGGAAATACAACTCTTCTCCCCCAGCTATGGGTAAATATCAGGACAGTCTAGTATCTATAACATTTGGTGGCAACCGGTCTAGGCGAAGCAAATATTATGCAGTTAAGAAAAGAATCGTTCGCATTGACTCGATGATTCCGACTATTGTCGATTTTGACCTGTCTTCATAATCTTCATAGCTAGAATTGTTTATCACAACAACGCAGTTATATCTTTTTATGCATAACTTTCTTTACGTCATTAGAAACATAATATTTTCAAAAATGTGTTCAACTAATTATACATATCGCTATTGACATATAGAGTTTAAGCTTTTACTAACTATTCTACGCATTACTCGACGTTGTTATAATCATAATCCTTAACAAATTTTATCATCAGTAGCAGTAAAATTACCTTGGATAACATTCTAATCACCCTCTGCATTATTCAATACATTCCCTGGTGAAATTACTGCCACCCGAAAATATTCATTTTCTCATTCTCAGATTAGCGTCGTAACATTTTCCGATCCATCACCGTCTAATTTAAATATCCGATCATCCGTCTTTATGAACTGGGAATATATTCTTCGAGCAGTTCTTCCCAGAGCTTTCAGGCAGTATTCTGTAATAAATTCATCAACTCTAATGTCAGGAAATAGTTTTCTATTTCCATTACATGCATTCGAAAACATTGCGACATGTCTACACATTTCATCGTTGCAACTTCAACATTTATTATATTCAGATGAAACCCAACAAATACCTGGTAAAATGGCATCACTTTTACAAATTATAAAATTATTTTCTTTTTCAAATATTTTATACGCTGAAGTCCTAATTTTTTTAACATATAGTGAGGAAAGATTACATAAATAATTTAACACGAGGAATATGTAAGATAAGAGGGTTAGTTGAATGCAGCAGTTCACCTAATTGACGAACTTGTGTCAATCAATGAGGGAAAGAAGCAGGGCTATCGGCACAAATGGCTACACGTAAAATGCATTTGTAATGAAGGAGGTTATATTGAAAAATAAATATTTTGTTTTTGTGTCAAATAAATGATTTTCATTCAACAGCCTACGGACTTGTTCATGTCCTCCACAAACTCATACATATATATTATTAAGTAGATAGAATGAGTCAAGAGAATGTATAATAATATGTGACACCAATATAAGTAAGACAAACTGTATAAAATGTTAAATAGATATACCTTGTTATTATTATCCAATAAAACTTCAATTCCTACTGCCGCTTCACTTCAGGTTTGAAGACTCTTTTTAATTATAGAACAGACTTTATATTTACATGCGTTCTATACCTGACATTAAGCACTTTAACCGATAAATATGCCTTACCTTATATATATATATATATATATATATATATATATATATATATATATATATATATATATATATATATATACTCTCTATGAACTAGCTAAAAATGAAATCAAATAATAGGTTTACTAATAACACATCTATATTACTTAGTATTTTATCTACAATTGTGAAAATAATAATCATTCCAACAGTTTCTCGAATACATGTTCAGACACCTGAGTTAGAAATCATGCAAAATATTGCATATACATTTTCGTTTGTTATGAAAAGAAAAAAAACGCACACTGCTGAACTATGTAATATATAATCTCCTGTGAGGCAATGAATGCTAGAAAATGTCCTCACTCATGACAAACACAGTTGAGACAACAGAGATATAGTTCTAAAAGGGAATTCTAAAAAAATGTCACAGAGATAACCGGAATATTTAAGGATCATTTTTATATTACAATCAGAAGGAGACTTAGAAGGAATTTTGTTTTTATGATTTCCAGTAACGTGTTTTAGTGAGTAACATGTTTGTGTGAATCGAAAGAAGATCAAAAAGGAATGATACAGATTTAAGTTCTCAGAAGAAGAAGTTGCTGAGAGTCATGATCGTCTTCGTCCAGAAGTATCAACGCACATATAGAGAAGGTTCTTAAAAAACGAGAGACACACTATGTTGAAAGACACACTACGTTGAAAGACACACTATATGGATTATCTAATTCTTTAAAGCTTTTCATTTTTCGCCAATATGGTTCATTCTTGCTTCGACCATAACCAAGACAGGGTAATGTCGTTCTCACTTCAGACATGATTCTCAATAGCAAATTTTCCTATTTCCTTTCCTCATATCACCTTTCTATATTTCCTGTATCTGACTAACAGATTGGATGGTTTTTCTTAACGTTCTTTTTTTCGACTTCATGGAACTATTTAAAATATGTCTTTCCTAAGGTCTTAGATGATTTGAATCGTTCTCGTCGGCTTATCAACCATTTGCGTGTAATTTAAAAGTAATAAATAGTTCCATATGGGAAAATGATAATGATTTAGTGCTATAAGTCTTACTAATTAGCTGGGAAGAGATGATGTGGATTCACACTTTTCCCTAAGGTATTTTCCTGTAAGATTATTGGCGTCTCTGCAAGAGTGTATTGAACAATTGCAAACCCTCTACACCTCCTTTATTCAACCAGTTCGAAGTCCTGACCACCTCTATCCACAAGGCTGAATGCTTTGTTTGGAAATTTTCATTCAACTCGACGATCGACTCTTCCGGTGTACCCATACCAGACTTCCCTCTTAGAACTGAGGCAATATTAAGTGGGTTAAACATAACCCCATCTTTGGTACTGGGCGTTATCTCCAATTTAGATCCCAACAAAGCTAGTGGTTGAGATGGTATACCAGCCATTGTCTTGGAGAAATGCGCGCCCGAACTGGCGCCCTCCCTTTCTAAACTATACAACTACTGCATCAAGGAATCCAGTTTTCCTGACTGTTGGAAGTCCTCTTCGATCGTGCCTGTCTTCAAGAACTCCGGCGACCCTGCTGACCCTTCCAACTACCGTCCTATCAGTCTCCTTCCTCTCTTCGGCAAAGTCTTCGAAGCCCTAATCAATACCGGGGTGGTTAACCACCTCACATCCCATAATATGCTCTCAGACAAGCAATATGGTTTCCGCTTTGCCCGATCTACAGCCGACGTGCTTACGGCCATCACTGAAACAGTCTACTGAGCTCTTCAAAATAACGGGGAAGCCCGAGCCGTGGCACTAGACATCTCCAAAGCATTTGATAGGGTTTGGCATGCCGGCCTTCTTCGCAAGCTCCAGGGTTATGGCATCACGGGTCGATTATATAACCTAATACGATAATTCCTGTCAAACCGTAAATTGAAGTCGTTCTCAATGGATTCTCCTCCAGTTCCTATCCCACGAACGCAGGTGTTCCTCAAGGCTCCATCCTAGGCCCCACTCTATTCCTTATCTACATAAATGACCGCCCTGACGCAATAACTTCCCATCTTGGCATATACGCGGATGACAGCACAATTTATTCCTGCCTCAAAAACAAATCTAGTCTCGCTGACAAAACTCGCCTGGCCTTGCATCTCGAAAATGACCTCCAATCGATTGTGAACTGGGGCACGAATTGGCTGGTCAACTTCAATGCTTCTAAGACAAAACTGCTCTCTATTAATCACCACAGAGATCCTTCCCTTCCCTCCATTAGAATGTCTGACGCTCAACTTCTCGAGAGAAATTCTCTGCGGCTTCTCAGTCTCACGTTGACTGCTGACCTGAGATGGAATAAATACATTGAATCAATTGCCTCGTCCACTGCAAGGAAAGTTGGCTCCCTGAGCCGCGCCAGGAAGTTTTTCTCCCCGGAGTCGATCCTCCAGATCTACAAATCAACAATTCGCCCTTGCATGTAGTATTGCTGCTATATATGGTCTGGTGCCCCTTCTGTTTGCCTCTGGGTGCTTGATAGGCGAATATGCAATGTAGTTGGCCCTACATTCAATTTTTTCACAGACGCACCGTCGCCTCCCTCTGTCTGTTCTAAAAATACTTTCATGGAAATTGCTCCGAGGAGCTGCATTCGCTGGTTCCCATACGTCATGAGTACCAGCGCCCTACGAGGCTGGCATCCTGCTCTCACCCCTGCACTGTCGAAACTCCTAAATTTTCTTCTACTCTAATAGCTTCATGTCTCGCATCTCTCGCCTGTGGAACTCCCTTCCCTATTCCTGTTTCCCTGTGAGCTATAATCTCCAGCTATTCAAGTGTAATGTCAATCGACATCTCCAGTTGCCTTGATCTATCCACTACCCTCATCCTTTCTTCTATCACGCCTATCTGATTTTGCTCTAAATTTTCTGTAACCCCTTGCGTCCTAGTGGCTTCCCGCCTTGCTTGGGGTGAAGTGCTTAAAAAAAGAAAAGAAAAGTGTATATAATTCTGAATGAACGTTCACTGTTTAACTAGACGCTCTCCGATTAATAATTCCCAGCCATTATCCATTACACCACGCTTACAGCCAAGCTTACAGCCAAGCTTACAGCCAAGCTTACAGCACTTTGTATTCCCAAGCGGTCACCAATCTCGCCTGACGCAACTTTGCATAACTTTGGTAGACGTACATTAACCAAGTGTGATGTGTGTGTAAGCCCCTCTCCTACGAGAATAAGAAAATTACGAAACGTCGTTATATAACTTTAAAGCCATACTTGTGTAATATCGTTCGCAAAAATTTCTAATTGCCGAGGTGCAACTAGTTTATCAAATTTAGACAAAATCTAAAAATCCTTAACAGAGAATAAATAATTTCAAAATTGTTAAAAAAAAACAAAAAAGAAAGCAGAAAAATATTCTGTCACGTGACCTTTAATAATACCGAATAAAATCGTGGAAATAATATTTTAATATATAAATGTACAAAAATACAGAGAGGACAGATCGTAATATCACTATTAATATCAATACGAGAACAATGTTTTCAGAGAAATCGAGATATATTTAGTTTGAATCCGTACTAAAGTAACTTTGTGCAGAAAATTTGCCTGGAGACGATCGACGATGGACGAATGTCGATGAGGTTTATACCATAAATAGAAAAAATGCTCCACCTCTGCAAGATAAATATTTTCTTGTTTCAATCGAAATCCTTCAACTTTTCCCAATTCAACAATTTTCTTCCCGTCTATTTTATGTATTTACGGAATTATTCTCATGTTTTGCTTTTGTTACATTGTGTTTTTTTTCTCAGTTTCTGTTTGGTAGTTTAGCTTTGGTTATTTTTTTTTTATTTTCTTCTTTCATAAAGCACTTTTTGAAATTTACACTTTCTTTTTTAGTTGCTGGTTTTCTTTAAAATTTGCCAAACTTCAGTGTTATTGATCACAAATTCAGTATGAACTTTCACTGTATAATGTCGTAGAGCAAACGATTCGCCAAACCTGTCATGTAAAAATCATATCTGTTTAGCGCATGAAATCAATAATTCAAAGAAGTTAAAGGCTTCTTTATTTAAAACGGAAGAAACTGAGATTCATAAAGCGTATGTATTTACATAGATTGAAGCTGGTACAAATTCTCGTACTAAATCATATATACGCGTCTATAGAAAAGTGCAGCCCGACAGTCAAACATGCACTTATAACACGTTCACACATAACAGAGACAGATTGCAAATATAAACACGCACACAATCACATACACCCAAAGACAAACACATGTATCCAATTATATGCTGGCACATGCACACACACACACACACGCACACACGCACACATGCACACATACACACACATACACATACACATACGCACACACTGACACACACTCTAACCAGGATAACACATGCGTATTTTTTCTGGGGTTGATTTCTTTTCCTTCTTGACAAACATTCCCAAAAATGGCAATACAACAAACTATATTTTAATCTCTTCTTGTTCCGGTCACATATGTTTTTCAGTATCTACACCTCTATACAAACATACTTGTATATTTTTTATTAATTGAAATGATAATTTTGGGTGGATACCTGTATTGGAGTAGACGCTCCGTTCTTTAAACAGGCCTGCGCAACGCAAAAAATGTTCGCTGCTTTCTCCAGTGTACAGGGCAGCATACTAAATAAACACCGTTTTAAAACGGTGCGCTTATTTAAATAAAGCTATCCACTAAAAATAACGTTTGAAGTAATAAAGAATCGGATTAAAATAAATCTATTAATTGTTTCGACATATATATCTAAAATTTGTATTTTTAATCCGACATTTACGAATTTCAGTAATGGAAGTTTTGTATTTGAAATATTTCCATCAATTTATTAGGGTCAGTTGGGCACCGTCTGTATGAAAAAAAAAAAAAAAAACAGGACAATGACGCAATTCACAATGCCATAAAATTTAAAATGGACTGCTGTACTTCTTGGTATTCGCGCCGGAAGCTCGAATACGAACGTATCAGAGTTTTGGGGTGTCAATCTGAGAATAGTGCATAGGATTTGGAAAGAGATGGATGAGTCTAATGGCAATTATCTAGGAGTTTGGAGTGATCACTATTGATGGCTTCGTTATTCTACTTTTCATCTACCCAAAGATTCAACACTCAAATTTATTAAGTGGCTTGAGTCAAGCGGTTGGTGATTGGAAGACTATAGGTTTGGCAACAGAACTCTGCACCATGCAACACATGAACATACACACACATACACACGTATATGTATACATATACATATGCGTTGTAGCATTATTTCATAGGCAATCATGGCTTTGAAAAGATTACTTTGTGTTTATTGTCTGTTAGTCGCTGTGATCGCTTCACGGATTTGAATTAAAATTCCCCATTCATCAAGGCTGGCTACCATTCAAGGCTCGAGAGGACGGTTTACCGTGCTGTTTGAAAACATAAGATGGAAAGGATATGGATCCATGTCTTTTTCCAAAAGTGAACGGAACCACGAAACCAAAAATTTGAACTAAGTTTGCTAATTTCACTTTAGAGCTATAATTCAAATCCCATTCCACTTCCTGTGTATATCACCCTCGCCAGTATTTGATCTTTGGTATAATATTTATTATGTTTTTATATCTAATTTTGTTATTACTCGTATTATTGATTGGGAGAGCCTCACGCCAACCAAATATACGACACCCATCACTCGGATAAGTGTATAACAGGCAGGGTTTGACAAATCTGCGTGATATGCTGATAGATTTTGATGAAAGGAATGAATAGCTTTTTAGGTGGATCCCAGTTAGATATACATTCAAAACTGGTAATCCATTCCGACCAGACGGTCTTCCATTGATTTCCTTCCAATGTATCCAAGTGGATCCTCTAAATCGCCTTATCTTTCTCGTGTATCAAAAATAAAAGGACATTAAACATGATGCTCCACAGCTATTCTCTTCTATTATTATTATTATTATTATTTTATTTTCTTTGATTTCTATTGTCTACTCATTCTTTCCGAGTCCTGACCAGAGACTTAAGGTCAGAAATGACACCATGACCTTTTCCACTGAGCAGTTTTGAAAAAGAATTCTCACAGATGTTACATAGATAATGATATTTGTAAGGTGTGGGCTGCACTTTTGAGTGCAATTTTTTGCATTTATTTAAGGCATGTGATACCAGGGATTGCTTCAATGCGTCTATTGGAATCTTTTCCAAATAATCCGAGAGCTCTAACTACAACAAGAATTAATAATGTACTAATACACCACCTTTTTTTAGATTTAATTTCAAGGACCTTGTATTTTCATAGTTTTTAGAAAATCTTAAAAAATACATGGAAGTCTGCAGGGAATGCCATTTCATTAATGAGGCATATTTTGACTTTGTGCTCTCTATTCGGGATGTAAGGGCGATTAGCTTTGATTGTCCCACAAGTGTGTATTATAATTATGTCTGTGTATTATTATTATTATTATTATTATTATTATTATTTCTTTTCTTTTTTTCTGGTATATACTCATTTCATTCCGGGTTACAAAAGAACTAAGGTCAGAAAAAGCATCATGGCATATTTCACTGAGAAAACCACACAAAAACAGTAAGATCACACACATTGTACATAGATAAAACCCTTCTTAAAGTATGGACTGCACTTGTGAGTACAATATTTTGTATTTCTTTAAAGCATGGGCTCCCAGAAATTACTGCAATAAGTCGATTAGAATCTTTTCCAAGGGCTACTGTTGCAACTGGAATTGTTGATGTCATCCAGTCCCGAAATTTTTGAGATTTCAATTCAAAGTCGTTGTATTTTAATAATTTTGAAGATCTTCAAAGATAAATTACATCCTGTAGGGTACTGTCAAGGAGACACATTTTCTTTATTCGGTCTCTGATCACAATGTTTGAACGATTAGCTTTGGCTGTTCTGTCAGTGTGTATTGTAAAATCCCATAAAATTGTTACAGGAACTATCTCCATAACCGGGTTTGGCTGGTGTTCATACCAATTTCTTTTTCGTAAGAGTTGCAAATTTTCCAATGCAGATATATGTCCACTAAGTTATGCTTAGTTTTATATTCAGTGGATGTCAATACTGTGAACCTGGTACAAGATGGTCAATTGTTTATTGAGATTTATCACAGAATCTGCATTTTAGTTTAACACATTTTTCTCTATGTGTTCTTGGTAATAATTTATTTAGAAAGTATTGATCTTGTGTACCAAGAATAAAACCTTCGGTTTCAGCTTTTAACCATGAACTACGTAGCCACTGATGGGTACGGGGTATGTTTACACCAGCTTGTTGGGTTCGGGCAGAATATTGAGCATAGAGATGTTTTTTTTACCATGATTTCTGTATCTGGTCCATAGCATTTGCGTTTTGCATTCCTTTTAAAGCTTTCTAGCTTTAGTTGATACGTGTGAAGACCAATCCGGTACGAATATTTGTTTTTAACGATTGGAATTCTTGCTTTCAGCCTTTTATAATTGTCCACCAAAATATTGGCTCTAGGACGACAGACGAACAAAACTAAAGAGCTCGTTCTCCTCATGAAACAGGTAAGTCATATTCAGATGTCTACGACTCGAGAGTTTTTCAACTAGTACCTGCTTTCAGGAAGGTAACATAGGTATATGGAAATAGTAGTCACTGTAATAAGTTTTAAATTAGTAAAATAACCTTGCAGTAGCCATTGTTAGAGGTGGATTTACACTGGAATTATCACCTTTAAAATAAATTAAAATTATATTATTATTATTATTATTATTATTATTATTGTTGTTGTTGTTGTTGTTGTTGTTGTGTTTGTTGTTAGTTTTACTGAATTTTTATTTTGATCATCATTAACTTCCATGGTCAAACTGTTTAAGGCATTGTACATGAACGACTGAATTTCAAAGATTCAAATAAATACCCTAGCGATTCTTGCTCTTTGCTGTGATGCTTGATAGATTTTTCCCTTAACAGTTAATGACTTTTATTATACCAGTAATTGTATAATTATGCGAAACTAATAACAAGATATAATTAGCAAGAAGCAAATCGATACAATCTTTGGCAAAATTTGGCTTGTCGAGGAGGAGGACATTTTTTCAACTGAATTTTCATAAAGCGCACCTTTGTTTTCAACTCATAAGTGACTGGCCAATCAGAATTTAATAATGGAACTTTTGGAGCAATATGTGAAAGCCCGTTTATCCATTATGAAAACGTGTTGGTGTGCAGTGCATGCAGATGTAACGGAGTGTTAAGATTGCTTTCTTGCGTGAAGCTGACACGCCAAACACCATTTTGGAAATGAACAGACTAACCAATCGGCAGTCAGTAACGCCCACCTTGCTCGATTGCTAACCTGATTTCAAAATGTTCCTGAAGTTTCAATCATCGCCACCTAGCGTTAAGAGTGTCACCAGGGAATTGGCGAGCCACTTATTACGGCCGATCGACCCCTTTATCTTCTTTGTCATTACGGCAAATGATGCCAACGAAGCCACTCGTTCAGCCTTGTAACACAACGACTCTAGTCACCATTTCTTTTCTCCCTGTTAAGCAGCTGAATTTCTTGTTAACGCTAGCCACACGTTATTAAGGGGACAAGTTATTTCCATTTTCTAAACAACTATCAATCATTTTATTAGAGATGTTTCGGCTAATCGAATGTCCGTCTCCGTGAGTAGGAATTTAGATGCCCCAGTAACAATGTGGCTCTGCCTGTAGTATGGTCCTTGTAAATGTTAATGGAACGGCTCTTTGTGCTAGAGATGCCATCGTTTTCTCACTGTTAGCTTGACACCAAAGATGTTTGCAGACACGTACATTTATCTATCTCATCAGAGATCGAGCTATATCTCTGTCTGTCAGAATATTTTAATCCTTACTCTTCTTGCATTTTCATCTATTACTTTCACATACCACATTTCGGGGTCTATCTATCTATCTATCTATCTATCTATCTATCTATCTATCTATCTATCTATCTATCTATCTATCTATCTTCGTTTATCCAGAAACAGTATTTTACTTATTGGAAATATTATATTTAATCTATTAGCTTGAAATTAAAAGCTTCAATAAACATTTTTCATTTTTAAACTTAGATAACGCGTTTTCTTCTTTGCTGTAGGTCTGTATTTATAAAATTGGGTCAGTTTATTAACACACAAACACGCACAAAATTTAAAATTCTGTTTAAAATATTGCAGGTTGAGGAATAGTAGTAGGAATACCAGCTAATCGGTACATATCAATACAGAATTAAAAAAAAATGAACTTTATAAATTATTAAAATTAAAGTTTAAAAAAATGCAAATACTAATTGGGGATTAACAGATGTAAATAAATATTTTGTCAAGAATTACAAAACTAATGTGTTTTTCACCATCACAAAGATGCTAGCATTTGATAAACTAATATCTGATATTTAGCAAAAAAAGGATAAAAAAAATGTAATTTAATAATAAAAAAAATCCTTTGATCTTACCTCCTAATAATAACATACAGATCGTGAGGATAAAACTATGTTTTTATTAAGTTACTGGCGTTTTTTCTTCATGGTATGTTAACTGTTTCGCGAAACAAGGAAGATACCTAATAAAACTAACGAAATATTTAATTAGAACATCTTTTAATTGGTTATATGAATACGATAAATTATGGACACTATTTTGTTGAGAAAAATGTTTTCGATGAATAATGAATTTTTACAATAAGTTTTTCAAAATTTTAATTAGAATAATTTATAAAATTTTAAATGTTTTAAAATTCTGTATTAGCTATACTTACTAAACTTAAATGGAAAGGCTTCTACATTTTAACATCCCCCGTTATTTTACAAATATATGTGTATATACGTGCCGATTATTGTACGTAATTTATATGAATACTACCTTATAAAAATTGAGATGTAGCAGAGAGTAAGGGGTCTGTTTTCTGTGAGAAGGGGTCTACTTCAAATTTGATTATAAACTCATTTTTTCACATTTCCCCTTCGTATTTGTATATATATCTTCTCATGTCTCAGCATAAAGGTATATTACCCAGGTACACGGACGTTTCTTTAAGTTTTCGTGAATTTGAACATTACTATGTCAACTCCTAAAGATTGGGCCTATGTACAACAATTTGGCAAATAATATTTCCCAGAAAAGGAAGAAGCACCTCTTGTATCATTTGATATGAATTCCCTGGCTCACCAGGGGATTTTTTCCCGTAATATATTCAAATTACAGCTCAATTGTGAATCGCGTACAAACTATCCAATTAACGTGATATATTATTCTTTTCAAAAATATATTTTTAGACCCCTATATCTATTGGTCTACAAAAGAAACGATCTTTATATTTTTCTGAATGACGTTTATATACATTAAATATCTTTAATCGATTTTTCGTCTTCCCCTTGAGATTTAAATTCTGTTATCAGTTGAGAAATTCTTGAAGTTTCTTGACAAAAACTTATCACAATATCAGTAAAGGCAAATATATTGAAATTTGAAGATTTCTTATGTGTTTCTTCTTTGCGTAGGTATTGGAGGCTGAAAATTCTGAATGCTGTTAAGTAGAAACCTATGACAATACCAAACTTACGTGATGGCAATAAACAAAAAACATACAGTATGCTTGTCACTTCATCTACAACGCATACAAAATGCACAACCGCAACAAAGGTAACAACATTATCCCCAACAGTAAACTAGACAAAAACAGGTATATAATACTAATTACAAACTTCCTTAACATTCAATATACAAAGTATCAAAATAGTCACAACCATATCCAAAACCATTAGGGATATGATCAGCACCAAAATCATCTATAACAATAATAATTCAGAAGCAGCCATATATAAAATAAATTGCCAAAACGTTTCCTCATATTACATTGGGGAAACATGAAGAAAAAAAAAGTCTCTACGTTTACTTATCAAAGGCACTAGTCATACACAGAGACAGAGTTAACCACAATTTTGATGTAAAATATGCTACACTTTTCAAAGAAGAAAGAAGGAGGAAAATTCTCGAGAGTACTGCTATTGAATCTTCTCAAAATATAAATCTACGCCTCAGTTTGTTTTCAATCATACCCTTTCAAAAACAGTTACTACTTTTGGAAGCCAACATGCACGATCACAAAAAATGTTAAAAAACTCAGGAGAATATTACCACATATTTCTGTAGATGTACAGCGTATACGTCTATCCCAAATCATAACAATTTGATCACAATTTAAATCTTTATAAACTCCGTCATAGGACGAAACTCATCTGCTAAGAATAATTTACCCTCTTGTTTTTTTTTCACATATTTCGCAAAAAAAAAAAAAATTACACTACTAACACTATTAACATGCACTTATTAACACATACGCATGTGTTTATATCACATCTGTGTTGTTGAAAGCCTTACGCAAATCTACGTTCATCTGCATGCAAGCTTTGTACAGTAAAACACTCCGTCTTTGAATTTCTTTCTCTGTGATGTAAATATACCAAAACACTGTAACAATTCTTAAAAATTTATATATATATATATATATATATATATATATATATATATATATATATATATATATATATATATATATATATATAACTTCAAATTAAGCAGACAATAAAACCACTAAGACACGACGGTCTCCCGAGTGTGAAAGAATATAAAAAAAAAAAGAAAAACATTATTGTGGAGAGGGGACAGTAAAAGAACAGGTATTAAGAGACATATGATAGCGACTGACATTGCATTTAAATTTTGCAAAATCAAACTTGATTGGAAAGCACGAACGTAGGAGAGTGTTGCACAAACGACAAGTGCGCGTGATGAAATTGCTAGCGTAGAACCTACGGTTACATCTTGATATCTCAGTTTTCTATTACGTTTTAACTCATTATTTTTATATTCTAGGTGTATTTTTTATTTGTTCTTTAATCTTTGTCGCGCCAAAACACATGGCCTGAAGATTATAGTCAAACACGCATATAGAAAGAAAGAAAGAAGGCAGGCAGGCAGGCATCTAGGGAGGCAGGCATCCAGGCAGGCAGGCAAGCAAGGAAGGAGGTAGGTACCAAAGTTCGGTATCCAGATGAATCCGTTACATTCACTTATGTACTATTACCCTTGGGAAAGTTATAATCCTCTTCTTCTCTCTCCAGCTATGGGTAACTAGCAGGACAGACTGGATTCTATAGCTTTGGATGGTAACTCGTCTAGGGGATGGACAAATCTGAATTCTATACCTGCAGAAGTTTTTTAGGTGACCTTGTACATAATTCCCCCTCATTATTTTTTTCTGAATGCATATCACACCACACACGCACACTCTCTCTAACACACACACACACACGCGCGCACACACACACACACACATATATATATATATATATATATATATATATATATATATATATATTGATCTAATTTGGCTGTATCTTTTTTAATCCTAATCTCCAAACTATTATTAAATGTATGTAAATGTCAGAACGTTTTCAACGGAGGCAAAAGAAGACGTCTCGAGT
The DNA here is from genome assembly GCA_963932145.1 of Acanthosepion lycidas. Classification (NCBI taxonomy): domain Eukaryota; kingdom Metazoa; phylum Mollusca; class Cephalopoda; order Sepiida; family Sepiidae; genus Acanthosepion; species Acanthosepion lycidas. The sequence goes on from OZ010574.1 coordinate 142,221,719, forward strand.
GTTACTTAATATGATTATAAGTCACATACTTGCGTTATATCTGAAGCAGCTGTGAATTTGTATTATGTGGAAATGATTACTTACCACTTTTAAACGATCTTTTTAATGCTTGAAATCACTTCCAAAAGGTGAGCTGAGTTTTGCTGTCATAGGCGAAAGAAGACAAATATAGAGAGAGTGAACGAGAGAGATTGCGAGAAAATAATAAATAATAGTAATTTTCTTTCTTGACAACACACTACAGGTGTGTGCTCCCGCCTCAACCACATCCACAAACAATATATATATATATATGTGTGTGTGTGTGATTTTGTAGGAATTTCTACGAAACGGAATAAACAGTTTTCTGCCGGCTTCTTTATTGAAAAGATAAAAAGCTTATTCTTTCTCTTCTACTTTATTGATTTTACTTAAACTTCCGGCAGAAGAGGAAATGCATATTTAAACATGGCGGAATACACTAAAAATGCTTCAACAAGAAATGCTCTGATAATATTATGAAAAAGAATTTGAAAAAGATAACAAAACTTGGAAATGCAATAAAAATTATATTACTCGGACAATACATTCCTATTATATATTTACTATCTCTTCATGTAAAAAGTGCTATCATGTGCATGTATAGAGAATACTTCCGGTAAAACAATATTATATCTAAATTAGTATATACAGATTATTCTATGTCTAGTGGAAGATAAAAGAGTAAAACAGTGATTCTGTTTTATTTTCGGAAAATTGTATTCAGAACTGGTGCATATAGTCATGTATAAGCAGAATAAGGACTATTGACAAGGAAAGTGGATTTTGTGAGCTTATTTCCAATTACATATCAATCAGTTATATTCACTTTCGTACCCAGTTTATGGAAAGGAGAATTCTTAATTCAAAACCGTGAAGAATTCAATGAGGAATCCCTATATAATCTTTCCCAAGAAATAATAACAGTTCCAAGACGATAATAAAATAAATATCTATCTATAACCTTGATCGGTTAAACGGACATGGCAGTTAAAATATAGCCAATTTGGCTTTTCATTTATTGTTATTATGATCTGGGGTCTTTTATTTAATAATTTATTTTGGTCTGGGAAGGTAATTCCTACAACCAAAGTTTGCGAGGTTTTGATTGGTTGTTGTAGGACCCTGGAAACAAAGAAATTATGCACACAAAATATCTTTCCCAAATAGTAAATATGCGAACAGCACAATGCTTTCTAAGTATATCTGGAAAATTAAAAATAAAACGCACATTATACCAAAAATATCTTGAAAAATAAGGAAAAGATCATCAGCCTACAACAACCAATGAAAAACTTGGAAACTTTGGTTGGAAGAAAAAATAGAACTAAATAAATTAATAAATAAAGGATCCGAGCTCATTTCAAAATGCAGACGCGAAAACAAATTTTTACTACGTTACTTAAAAATCGAAAACTGAAGAAAAAATAAACAAAATGTCAATAAAATAAGCAAAATATATTAACCCAAACAAATTAACAAACCACAACCGTCAGAATAGGCGAAATAGAATAAATAAATAAAAAACAAAACAAAATCAATGAACCCAAATAAATAATAGACAAATTAACAAACCATTATGACCAAAATATTAGTAAGACTATAAAAATCAAACCAAAAATCGGACGAACAAAAATAGCTATAACTTTTAATATAACGATAAAAGAGAAATAAATACTACGTTACTTAAAAATCGAGAACAGAAAAGTGTAAATAATAAATAAATAATAAAAAATAAGTAAAATAAATTAATCTAAATTCATCCACATAAATAAATAAACCAACGAACCGATACCGATAAAGTAACTGTTAGAAAAAACAAGGATAATTAATCCAAATAAATACATGAAGTAATAAAGAAATTAAAAACTTGTCCCGCCCAAATAATAGCTAGAATAAACTACACAATCAATGCCAAAATTGTATAAATAGCTTTATCTTCCCAGATCAGAACAAAACCATTAAATAGGCGATATAAACAAATTTTTACTACGTTAATAAAAACAACGACTAATAAAAATAAAAATAAATAAATAAATATATCAGATAAGATATAAAAGTAAAAAATAAAAATAAATAAAAACAAGTAAAATAATTTAACCCAAATAAATAAATAAAAAAAAACGACTTCCGATAAAATGACCGCCAAAATAGAATACCCACAATTCATCACTGACACGTATATATAAATAACCGAAAAAATAACAGCTCTTGTGGCCTGACGATAGCATCTAGCATTAATCAGACTGTCGCCTCTAAGTGTTGAGTTCTATGTTCATTATATATATATATATATATATATATATATATATATATATATATATATATATATATATATATATGTGTGTGTGTGTGTGTGTGTGCGTGTGCGCGCGCGCGCGCGTGCATGTGTGTGTCGGTGATAAAATATAATCATATGGGATTCTATATTGATTGGTATAATGCTCGATATAAGGGATAGAGTGTATGTAAATGTATATAGAAATAGTCATTCAGATCAATATCGAGCGGATGCTGTCCTTTTAGACTTGAACCCAGAGTTCAGGGTGTATGTATTGTGTTTTTGCTCCGACTATGTGCACCATTGACCAACATATATAAATATTCGAGTAGACGCACAATCGACATCACCTCAAAGATGAAACACTGTCGCTGATCGCTGTTGACTTCCCTGTTAACACGCACACATAAGACAGACGCACACACGCGTATATATACACATATATATATATATATATATATATATGATGTCGATTGTGCGTCTACTCGAATATTTATATATGTTGGTCAATGGTGCACATAGTCGGAGCAAAAATATATATATATATGTGTGTGTGTGTGTATGTGTGTGTGTGTGTGTGTAAAACATGCAGTGAAATAAATACGCATTGACATGTAAGTCATTACAAGTATTTAGTTTTCATCAAAAAAGCTGTGTTGATTTTATTACTGGAAGTAACAGAAGTGGCCTTTTTGACCTACATATACTTTTTTTCTCATACCTTCGCCCATACGTCTTTCTCTATTTTTCCACATTAGCTTTTATTTTTGGCAACTTCAGAAATAAATGTACTTGAATCAAATGTTTTTTCTTACTGCGAGATCAATCATTTTTATATGTATCTTTCTGTCTGAACGTGTACTCATATTATGCTTGCATACATGCAGCATATATTATATGGATACATATGTCTGTATATAAACATATATATATATATATATATATATGTATATATATATATATATATATATATATATATATATATATATATATATATATAGATATATATATATATAGATATAGATAGATAGATAGATAGATAGATAGATAGATAGATAGATAGATAGATATAGGTGCAATTGTAAAATACAGAGATAGAGAGAAAGAAATAGTGAGAGAAAGATGTATAGTTAGATATTTAGAGACATTTTTGTATCTCTGCTCTTTCCACCTTCTAGCCATCAACTCTAGACATTTCTATTCCGACGCGAGTTTTTTGTTCATTGTTTGATTCCGCTTCTTACAATGCATCTATTGAAAATGTACTAATTTACATAACGTACATATTGAAATAATGTTCAAAATAGTCATGGATACAACTCGAAAAGTTTTTCTTTTTTTTATCATTTATACACACACTATAAAATCCTAAGGGCAGCCATTCTACTTATATGATTGCATGATTTGTTTTTTTAAAACTTAATAAGATATATTATTTCAGCCAGGTCTCTGAACTGAAAGGTGATATGGAATCTTTCGGCAAATCGTAAACAATCTGTAATCACAACACCGATATATTATAAATAGTTATAAAATATGATATTTTGCTTTTAACAATATCTTTATAGCTATGAATTAAAAAAATATATATTATACATGGGAAAAAAAATTATCTGACTCAAAATAACCTTTCAGAGAAACTGTCAATTTCTTCAACACGCATACACAGACGCAGAAATACACGCACGCACGCACACACACACACACACACACACACATATATATATATATATATATATATATATATATATATATATATATATATATATATATATATATATATATATACCAGTAAAGATTAAGAAGAATTCTACGTTGAAATTTCTTGCAACTTTAAAAATTTTTGATCATGACATTTTTATTAAACGTCCAATGATTCATTGGTCTTCATGTCACACGTTTAGTGTATATACTGCTTGTTTATTATATAACTATCCTAAATCATTTGCCTATTTGTATTCGTATAAATGTTAGATAATATTATGAGGCAAAATTAGGGCTTGTTATATTAATCAGGAAAGATCTAATTTCTCTTCCAAAGGGTTGACATAATATTACGCCACATATTTCTACAAATGATTCTGTTTCATCCTTTTTCAAGATATGGAGCTTTTCTCAAATTTTCCTTATGCTTAAAATCAAAAAGAAACGAAAATTCAACTTTTTCCAATAGCGTTTGATAGATCGGTTTATCTCTTTTCACATAGAGAATTTTCTCTTTAAAATTTCAACATAACATTTTAGATAAATAAATAAAAATTGTTTTCTGGCCATGTTTTCGATGGGCGATCGTTAAAACAGGCCTGTCAACACCGCAGCTGAGGTCCACGTCTCTGGGAACACGTGTGGAGATCTAAATTACTACTAAATAACCATTTCAGAGAATATTTTTAGCAAGTAACATATTAGTAATATCTAGTAATTAGTTAATTATTAACCATACATAATACTAGAAATCGGCTTAAAATTATGGACTTATTTCAATAAATGCAAATGTACAAAGAAAAAATAGAAATAACCTCCTCTACCACAAAATGACCAAACACACAAAAATCAATTTATTCACCATAAATTGAGCATTTTAGTTGATATTGCAAATATAATGAGCTAATTTGTTTATACCAATTTACTACAGAAAATATAATTTTATATAATACAATCAGAAAGAAATTTCAACATTTTTCAAAATTGTGTATCAACAAAGTTTGAAAATACTTTACAAAAAATAAGCATTTTAGAGAAACAATTATTTTGATAATCTTTACAAAATTTATTGAGGGTTGTATTACATGTACAATGTTACACATAAGATGTAAAAATATATATTTCGCTTTGATACAATAATTGATAATATGAGTATGCATATTTTATCATTAAAATCAATTTATATTAAAAAGATCACTAAATTGGTTAAAAGTAATTTGCGGAGTTACGCAATTAAATATTATATGTAAAATGTGGTAAATTGAAAATAAAAATATATCTGGTAAATATTCCTCTGAATGACTATATATGCTCACATTTTATTGCTTGAAAAATATGTATTTTTCTATTGATTCTGTAGTCTTAAAGAGGATTGTGTAAGCATTTTTATCTTATTAGTAAAGTTTTAAGATATTTTCAAAACGTCTAGTGCCGGTTCTTGAGTTTTCTTAGGTGAATCAAACAAACAACATTTTTTTAAAAATATATATTTGACAATACAAGCCTGTGCTCTCTTTTCATATTGAAATGATGCAAATCATATATTAACAAAGATTTTCTTCAAAGAATTTCTGCAAGTCTTCAATTTAACAACACTAAACATTATAAAATAGGAAAAAAAAGCAACCACTGAACTGTGAGATCCATTGGAATTTTTAAATTGCCACGATGTATTCCTTTAAAATATGTCCATATTCTTGAAAATAAAAAATAGTATTACTAAATATTTCCTCTTATGTAGGACAATATTTGTTATAACACAGCGTGCTGTGTAGAAAAGTGATATTTTAATATCTTTAGGGTTCCTGATTTCAAGGTCTAAATGTTGAGGAATTATGGCCTCGAACAAAGTTGTATTCTTTGACATCAACGTTTAATTTAAGAGGCAGTTTTCTTTTTTCACTATGGAATTAAACCATTGCATGTACGTTAAATGGCGAAAATAGCATCTCTTTTCAATAAGTTAATAATTTTTCCTCGTTTTCCTTTCCGTTCTTTTTGTGATTTCCACAAATTTGGAAAGAAATAACACATCTAAATCTATTATCACGTTTTTAAGTGGATCATTTTTCTTAGTATCAGCATATATTTTTTTCCCGAATTTTAACTCTTACAATGAAGATTGTTTTTTTTTTTCTGCAGTATCCTCCCCATTTAACAATGGTTGTATTTTAATGGCAGAACTTGTTTGATCGCAAAAATCTCTGAAACAATGGAAAACATTTTTTTATTCCACAGGTTCTCGGTAAACTGCTACACCAGTTAATTTCGGAAGTTTAATGAATTGAGTGTTTTTTTTCATACTCAAAACTGCCTTTTACATTTTCCCATTTTGCTGTCATTTTTTTTGTATTCAGAGTAATACAGTAATTCAGAAGTATTATTATTACGAATGTTTTTAAAAAGGTGGAAATAATCAAAAAGAATGCACAGGCTATTTTTAGTTAAGCAAAGCTTATAAATATAGTGGCATTTTTTTGAAAAAAGATGGATGGGTCTTGTTGCTGTCACATAAAATTTCAATTACATGACCATATTTTATTGTTTGATTGCATCAAAAATAAATAAAACATTTTCATATGAGAAAAGTTGTAGTTATTTAAGTAAAAATTTTGATCCACCATTTAAACTTTTTATCAAGATGCCCAATTCTGTTTTTGCTAATCCTTCAGAATTTTCAGGCAAACCAAATAAATTTCCCCCATGATATTGTAGAGCAACTTTGACATACACTTCATCAACTAAAATAATAAACTTTGTTTGATTTGTCTGCTAAAAAATACCACCGAAAAGGATAAAGTCATCTAATTGTGAGATTTTTGCTGTGAAAGCTTATAATGTTTTCAAACTGGGTAAATTAAAACCATCCTGAAGTCTGTTATATAATGATCATGACGTAGCAAAATATTCAAATGCCCTGATAAAAATATCAGAATCATGTTTTGTCCCAGTACTTTGTGGTGACATAACTTTAATATTTTCCTTTAAAATCTTTTTGTAAGTATCAATTTATAGGTTGCTAAATAATAAATTGTTTATTGATTTGTGAGCAGTGTTGAAACATTGATATTCGACTGTTTGAAAGAGAAAAAAAGTTCTTGTATATGCATGGTACCATGCGAATCTCAAGAAAAAAAAATGTATTAAAAACTATGGAATACTGCCAGTGAAAAAAAAACAGTAGATTGGGTGAACAATTGAATGTTTGATACATAGCATGTTACTGCTGACACAAAATCCTGTTGATTAATATTCTGATACAAATTTTCAAAAGTGAAGATTGTGACCTTTTCTAGAAATGTGCCAACTCATTATTTTGCACATTTCACATATAAGCAGAATCTTTATTTGTTATTCTTCGTTTTTGTAGTGGACTAGTTACCACTTGATAGTAAATGATCAAATACTGATGGCGGATGTCTAGGTCGTACTTTTCCTCTAATAACCACTGCTTCATAATCAATTCGAAAATGCCTGTCACAAACATCAGTATTTGGTTTGTCAGGTACGTCATTTTAACCATCGCTCTTGCTCATTCTAATCTCGAAGAAGACGTAATACACGGAACTTATATTGTTATTTATATTTACCACGGTAATCCATTTACACAAAACATTTTGATTATTTAAAAAAAAAAAACGTTTGAGGTACTGAAATTACATATTATCTAAACTATTATTTTTTCCAAAATTACATGGTGCTTCATAAAAGTATAAGGATATATATATATATGGATGGTTTGGTGCTTCATAAAAGTATAAGGACGTTATATGGATGGTTTGGACTTCGAAATTCAGGTATTCAAAATTGAAATTGAAAGTTTGTATGAATGTTAGAATATTTTAGAGACTAACATGAATTTAAAAATCTCAGAACGAAGGAATTTCGGATTCAGACATGTGGATTTTAGAGTTTGGAGAATGAAATTTTGGATAATCGTATTTTACGTGGGGTGGGATTGATCAATCACCTCCTTCCACCATAAAATATAAATATCTAAACAAAATTAACCAGTTTTATATTTTTACAGTAATTATTTAAAAATTACTTTAAAAATATCTAACCGGTTAATTTTGTCTTACATTTTTAACAGGTACTCTAGTAAAATTCAACATGCATTTTTAAATAACCCTAAATAATTTTTTTTTTCAATTTTTAAGTCAATATATCTGTTGCTATGAATAATAATAATAATAATATGTACGATATATTATATGAATTAAATTCTTTTTCGATGGACAAATTCCAGCATAGTAAAATAGGATATTAGCAGTGCAAAAAGTTACATTCATTTTCTTGTTTTCTTACAAGATCCTATCAACATATTCCAAGTGTTATAACACACATTATTCATTAAAAATACATTTTATTATGAAAATATTCCTTATAATGAAGAATATTAACATAGAGAAAAAATAAATTAACGTTTTGTGACAAAGTTCTTAATAATGACATATTTTTCTGAATTTCACTGTTTAATTTATTACAATAATCGCAATTAAGTAAAAATGAGAAAGAAATTTCTTAAAAGACAATGTTTCCTCTTTTACATTTTTGTGGTATATTTTTAAGAATAGTTGTAAAATAATAAATTTATTATGGAATTTAATTTTTGCCATTAACTTTATGTGATAAATTCTTTAATAAGTTTTATTTCTCATTAATTTTATCGTGAAAAACAATATTAATGAAAAACAAATTATTCATAAGAAATTAATGTTATACATAATACGGTCATTGTTGATGAAAAATAGACGGTGTTATTAAATTTAAATTAACATTATGTTATAAAATTCACTTGACACTTATGAATTTCGCACCGAAAAAGCTTGCTTAAAGATAATATATATATATATATATATATATATATATATATATATATATATATATATATATATATATATATATATATATATATATATATAATAAATAAACATTATACTTACTTCCGTACCTTAAATAATATACTTAATTTTATCCAAAGTAAAAGGTAAAAATATTTTTAAAAAATAATGAATTTTTATTTTATTCAAGCAAAGTGTTAATTGTTCGCCTCCAGTCGCTCACTGATCTAAACTCGGTGTAGAGTGCTAAATTAAAGTTCACCTTGGTTAAAACATATTTCATCAAGAGAAGCTTAAAAACTCTTTTGACCAAAGGCAACATACGCCATGATCCATAAATATGTCACCTAACTGAGCGTATTTAACTCAATGAAATGGAAAAATGTCCAAGTTTTCAGGGAATTACTTTAAATTTGTTGCTGAGGTAATATTCCATTGGTTCCTTACCTGATAATAACTACTATATATTTATGTGTGGGGAAATTTGCATTTTTTCATAGAATAACCTTTCTGATTCATCGGAATAGCAGAAAATAAATATCCAAAGATTTATCATATTGTCAAGCGGAAACTGCTAATTTATCACGAGATACAATTTTCAATCTTTAATCCATTCTATATGACAGCTTCTCTCTATAACCCACCGTATTCTTTCCTGATTGGTTTTAGATATTAATTCTAATTTCCATTTTAGTTTCCAGTATATAAATAACATTTACTTCAACCAATTTATAGAAGTTTTGTGACAAGATTACTTCCTTTTTCTGACAATTTCATTTCCCTTTGTTGCGTTGTGCAGTTTTTTGCTCTTATTTTATTCATAGTTTGCCCACGCACAATATTACTATTTCCTTTAATTTTACACCACATTTGAAACGCTATTGATAAAAAAAAAAAAAAAAAAAAAACATTTTTCGTAATGGGTCATGTTTCATTTCTCTTTTCGAAGGGATTTTATCAGCATTATCATTGTTTTAATTAATAACTTTTTTGTTGGAGTCATGTTTCCTTTCAATTCACCAAGTCAACAGCTCATTAAAGACCGCAATCATTCATTTAATTACACAATAATTTCCATATTTAATGATGGCATATATTTTAGAGATGCAAATAACAAGGCGATTCCTTATTGATTAACCACTGCTGGATCTGAAATCTATATCATCAAATAATTTAATCTAATTTTCCTGAGGCAAAATTCATGAAGTCAGGGTATTCATCAATTATACAAAACTTATTTCGTGTCATATCTGTAAATTTCTTCATTTCTGGGAATAAAACCAGAATGAACCTGCTCTGTGTTTAATGATTCAACATTTTATTGCTGGTGTACACACACACAAACGTATGTGCGTATGTCTGTGTGTGCGTGCATACATATGTGTGTGTGTGTGCGTGCATACATATATGTGTGTGTGCGCGTGTGTATTTATGTGTGTGTTTATATATATATATATATATATATACATATATATATATATATATATATATATATATATATATATATATATATATATATATATATATATATATATATATATATATATATATATATATATATATATATATGCGTGTTATTTCGTATTTTTTGTCATTATTAAAAGTTTCTGGGAAATTATTAATTATCTGAGCCAAAATAAATATCAATAAATAGAAGCTTCGCCACCATTACTTTTGGTAATTGCATTTACGATACTTAATGTGATATTAATCTGATTAGGTAGTTTTTTGAAAACCATTAACTTTTAAAATTGGTACGTATTGTTGGAGATTTTACTTCATTGTTCACAAGTGGATGACAGTGAGAGTGTCGAATTGAAAATGTTGCTATTCAAGTGTTTAAGATAATGAAATGGAAACGATTGATAGCTACCAAAGTAACTGTTCCAAAAGAACAATAATCAGCTACAAAGAATCGGATCACTCCTACGAAAGCTGCTCTAGGGAATCTCGCCCCAATACAAAATTCACACACACGGCTACATATGAATATAGTGTAAAATTATCTATCTATCTATCTATCTATCTATCTATCTATCTATCTATCTATCTATCTATCTATTATGTACACACACACACACACACACATATATATATATATACATATATATATATATATGTATGTATGTATGTATGTATTAGATAAGGTAAGATATATATATATATATATATATATATATATATATATATATATATATATATATATATATATATATATATATATATATATATATATATATATCAAGTTCAATGTCAACTGAAAAAGTATGACAATTCTATCCCAACGAAAATTGAATAGAATTTATCTAAAGGCAAGATAAAATTTTGTCAGAGCTACATCAAAACAATAAAAGATTTAATCGATACAAAACAAAATAATAGGATCATGCTTCAAAGAGGAATTTACTCATCTGTAATAATTGCCACCAGTAATTCATTGGATAAAACTCAAGAAATTTAAATTAAATATATGAATACAAAAGAGTTTTTTTTTTGTTTGTTTTTTACAAAACAACATATGAAATGCATTAGTTGATCACAGTAACGATACTGGACACAATTTTGATTGACATAGGCTCAACCCTAATTAAAAGAGAAACCTATTTACTCAGACAAAAATATCCACTTCGTTAGATCATTCACAATAAGTTTGAATTCCGCTTCACATTTCACCATTTATGGCAGATGATATATTATCAATGTGGAATATTTTAATAACAAAATTGATGGAAACACAAACAAAAGGAAAAATAATCGACATGAAAAATATTTATATGCTCCAAGTTAGCGGAAAGACCAAGACCGACTTTGCATTTCCCAACTCCGATCGATGGAGGAAATAATCGATTTTTTCAGGCTTCTACGGCAATTTCCATGTAGTTTGCGGCCATTTTCTATTGGCTAGAGTGAGAACCTGTAGCTGGCTACCACGAATAGGCAGGAAAATTATACTGGCCAGCGTGAGAGCCAACAGCTGACTGACACGAACGTTAACTAGCATGCTAGCGTGCAAAAAAATTCGATAGCTGCATTCATCACAAGTGGAAAAAAATTTAAATCTGCATTGCACTTTACTCCAATTGACTCAATCACTTGCTTAAACTCAACGTTGATACAGATTCCGCAGAACTGGGTTCGGTGTGAGAAAGTATTTGTTGTTAACATTCTTTATTCATTCGGTTTTTCCAGTTAAGATCCTTTTTTTACAGCTGATCGTGTTGTTTTCATTTTGTATAGTTCTTTTTTCTTAACAGATTTCATGTTTAACTTAGAAAAAATTCGCAGTGGGAGGCAAGAAGTAAGGCATGTAGCAACATCAGCAAGGCAAAGGGCATTCCTTTAAAGGCAAGAAAGGGCAAACATATTTTAAGTCAAGTGATAGCGATTAGCTGTATGAGTCGTACGATTTTTGAATCAAGCACGGGCAACGCCAGGCTATGCTGCTAGTATATATATATATATATATATATATATATATATATATATATATATATATATATAATGATATTTTTTGAAAATATTAATTAATTTTTATGTACCAATTTTATCCCCGCCACATAATGGTATAAAAACTGATACTTAAAAGTTAAGTAATGTTTACATATAATACCATTAACATTCTATTTTTAATATTACTTTCATATTTTTTAGTATTGTGCATATATATATATATATATATATATATATATATATATATATATATATATATATATATATATATATATACTGTTTCTTAAATGTTAAATTTAAGATATAGATACACACACATATACACATATATATATATATATATATATATATATATATATATATATATATATATATATATGATGGTTTTCAGGAGAGTGGTTTGTGATGTACAATAAGTCCTTTAATGTTAGGTGAAATGTTTAAAGGAAATTACCAAAACGAAACAGATTTTTTAGGGAATTTCCTTCAAATTTGTTTATGCAATATTGGTAGAAACTAATTAAACATATACAGACACACACACACACACACACACACACACACATATATATATATATATATATATATATATATATATATATATATATATATATATATATATATATATCAGAAAAAAATAGAAAATTAAGTAAAAAATAAAAGTACGAAAAGCCCAGATAAGCACTATATGCTACGCATACGGGCTAAATGGCGCATGGGCACACACGCAAATATTCATACACTATGAAAAAAATTAAAATCTTGCACGAATGGAAAATACATATAGAAAGGAAAATCACGTTGCTGATAATGACTGACTTGTTGACGGAGTTATTTCGGAGGGTCCTTCTACGAAACTCTTGAGTCAGTTTGATTAATCTAACATAAGTGTCAAAACATTGACTTGTATTAATTCCCCCCATATATATATATATATATATATATATATATATATATATATATATATATATATATATATATATATATATCTACGGCCCTAAATCAGGATTTGTTTGTTGAGGCTGAAATAATAAATAATCTTCCTCAGAGACTTATTGTACCAAGAATTTCTGCTAAACCTTCATGCTTCGAATGGAAAAGCCCTCGGCGAAGATGGAATTCCAGCTGAAAAATACTGAAATGTTGCTCCAGTCTTTTGATACACAAAACTTGTAAATTTTTCAACCTTGTGTAAGAAAATGCAAAAGTGTCAGAACGGCAATACAAGGATGCTTCAACTGTCCATTTGGATATCTTGTATCAACTCTCCATGTAGAATATCTATTCTCTCTTTTGCTTGCAAAAATCTTGCTCGTATCATCCTGAAGAGGCTTAATGAATTTGTCTCAGAATGGACATTACCAGAAACCCAGTACGGTTTCCGATCCGGTAGAGGAACCGTTGATATGATCTTTTGTTTCTTCCAGGCTCTGGAGAAGGCAGACCAAAACAAGGATCTATTTGTTGTTTTTTCCATTTACAAAGGCTTTCGATACTGTATCTCGAACTCCTCTTTGGTAAGTTTTGTTAGAATTAGGTATTCTAGAATAATACTCCATATTTTTATCTCCTTTCACGAAGGAATTAAAAGTTTTGTAAGGTCGGGAAGTGAGCAAACGGACGTCTTTTTCGTATCCAACGGTAAAAAAGCAATGTTACGCTATTGCTCCTCTTCTCTTTGCACATTTGTTTTGCTATGCTTGAAAAAGCATTCTTTGACCTAAATGAAGGAATCAATGTTGAATTCAGAACAAAAAGAGGTCTATACAATCAGCACCGTTTTAAAGCAGAATTGAAACTAGGTCTACAGCTTGTACGGCATCTTCTCTTTGCAGATGATGCTGCTCTATTCGCAGACAGTCTGGAACACATTCAAATTATCCTTAATAATTACTCTGAAACAGCGAAAGCATTTGGACTCACTATCAACATAAAGAAAACTGAGTTAATGTACCAGCCAATAAGAGACAATCCATCTCACACAAATCATCCCGCATTCATTAATGGTACGGTATTAATAAATGTTGAGGCATTTAGACATCTTGAATAAACAGTGTCTTCTGATGGAAAAATGGACAGAGATATCCAATCCACCATTCGGTAAACTTAAACATAGTTTATGGAACACCAAAGACGTGTTCCCAGTGTAAAGATCAACATATACATATCCGTTGTTCTCTCAACCCTTCTCTATGTTGCTGAAAATTGGATCCTGTACCGCAAGCACATGAATCAACTTGACAACTTCCACGTCTGCTGTCTTCTTGCCATATGTGATATAAAATTGGATGAGAGTGTCAAGAATAGTACAATAATGAAGAAATGGAACAACATCACAGGTACCGAAAGCATTCTAGCAAAGATCCAACTTAGATGGGCTGGTAATGTTGAGAGAATGAATAAGCATACGCTTCCAAAGAAAGTGCTGTATGGAAGATTACCAAACTCCAAGCGTTCATTTGGACATGCACAGTTACGCTACAAAGAGAAATAGAAAGACAAATTGAAACGTCCCAATTTTGATCTTAAAACCTGGGAAGCCCAAGCATCAAAGTGAAAGGATATCGTAAGACATGTTTCATTAAGTTAAAAGGCTTTGAAGACAATAGACTGCAATACCGTGATCAGCTTCGTCAAGGTTTGTAGCAGAGACGCCATCAAGACGCTTTAACAAATATCATCTGTCAATGTGGTTTTGTTGCACGCAGCAAGGCTGCGCTAGTTTCAGACTTAAGAAAGAAAAATGAAATATGTTTTCCCTTAACTACATTTTTTCACCCCCACCCTGCTAGCGTGCATAAGTGTAAAACAAAAGGCACCATCCAATGCTGCCCCTCATTTATCGTTCACAATAGGAGAGTCCACCATATATATATATATATATATATATATATATATATATATATATATATATATTAGATGATGGTTATATATATATATATATATATATATATATATATATATATATATATATATATATATATGAAACAGCCCTAAAAGATAGCGGATTCCCAGAAACACTCACATACTCACCACAGAATACAAAAAAGGCCAACAGAAGAAGAAATATCATATGGTTCAACCCACCGTACAGCAAGAACGTAAAAACAAACGTAGGGAAAATATTCTTCAAACTCTTACACAAACACTTCCCAGAATCAAGCACCTTACACAAGATATTCAACAAAAACACTGTAAAAATCAGCTACAGCTGCACCGAGAGCATGGCACAAATAATAAAAAAGCACAATAGGAAAATTATCAACAAACCACACGAACAAATTAAACCCACGTGCAACTGCAGAATAAAGAACGAATGTCCCTTAAACGGAAATTGTTTACAAAACAACGTAATATACCAAGCCACGATAAAATCACCAGATAATGAAGAAAAAGTATACATAGGAGTAACTGAAGGACCCTGGAAACAAAGAAATTATACACACAAAACAGCTTTCACAAATAGTAAATATGCAAACAGTACAATGCTTTCTAAATATATCTGGGAAATTAAAAACAAAACGAACATCAAACCAAAAATATCTTGGAAGATAAGGAAAAAATCATCAGCCTACAATAACCAATCAAAAACTTGCAAACTTTGCTCGGAGGAAAAAATGGCTATCATTACTTTTCCCGACCAAAATAAATTATTAAACAAAAGATCCGAACTCATCTCAAAATGCAGACATGAAAATAAATTTTTACTACGTAACCTAAAAAATAAAAAACGGAAAAAATAAAATAAAAATAAATATACTAATAAGCAAAAATAACAAAATAACAAAAAAAAAAAAAAAATAGAAATAAAACATAAAAAAATACTATGTTACTTAAAAATCGAAAACCGAAAAGAGAAAATATACAAATAAATTAACCTAAATTCATCCAAGTAAATAAATAAACAAACCAATCCCAAATAAAGATAATCAATTAAAAACTTTTCCCGCCAAAATAATACTTAGAATGAACTACAACAATCAACCCCAAAACTGAACAAATAGTTTTAATTAAATTCGCAAACCAAAACAAAACTGTTAAATAAGTGATATAAACAAATTTTTACTACGTTAATAAATAAATAAATAAATAAAATAAGAAACAAAAATAAAAACAAGCAATATAATTTGACCTAAATAGATAAACAAACGACTTCCGGTGAAATAACCGCCATAATAGAATACCCACAATGCACCACTAACCCGTATATATATAAATAGCCGAGAAAAATAACAGCACACGTGGCTTGACGATTTCATATAGCATGAAACAGAATGTCGCCTCTAAGTGTTGACTTCTATGTTCACTTTTATATTTACACACGCTCTATCTCTGATATTGAGCACTTTATTCCATAAATATAGCACACCTTAAGACTATATTTCTTTATATATATATATATATATATATATATATATATATATATATATATATATATATTAGATGAGGCTTGAGTGTGTGCGTTATGTGTATTTTTTTTTATTAAACTTACATTATTTTTAATCTTTTTTGGAGGTTGATCCAGTTAAAATATTTGTGTTTTCTCCTAATATGTTTCTAATGGATTAATAAATAATTACATCGGTTACAGAAACACATACTTATCCAGACGTCTTACGTTACACCTATCTGATCACACCTCCATTAGAACTCATTTAAACACAAACAAATTTACCCGACTCCATTAGAAACATAGATGTAGAAAACATAAATATATTAACTGTATCCACCTGTAAAAAAATAAAGATTAAAAAAAAATAAAAATTGAAACTTTAATAATAAAAAAGAAAAGGCCAAATCCTGACAATATTAACCACGAACAATATATATATATATATATATATATATATATATATATATATATATAAAATGATATATATATATAAAATGAACATAGCCTGACGAAACAGACTGTCGCCTCTAAGTGTTGACTTCTATGTTCACTTTTATATTTACACACGCTCTATCTCTGATATTGAACACTTTATTCCATAAATATAGCACACCATAAGACTATATATATATATATATATATATATATATATATATATATATGTTTCTAAATATAAAACTATATATATATATATATATATATATATATATATTAAGGCATTAAAAACAAGAAATTTTATATTATGGACCATGATAAATTTAAAATAAAACAAACACCAGTCGACCGGTTTCGTCCCCTCTCATCAGAACTGTTAACGGGGAAATTATGAGGAAAAGAAAAAGAAGTCTGTTATGCATGACATGAATGATTGGACAGGAAGTTCTTCTTAATATAAAATTTCTTGTTTTTAATGCCTTAATACGCTTCTGTACCGTTTCAAATATATTCATATATATATATATATATATATATATATATATATATATATATATATAATTATTTATTTAAAAATATGATTCCAACACGCTACATAAGAGGTCTCATGTTTCAAAACAAGAGCCGAAAACTTCAAAATAATATTTGAATTAACTTGAGTGAAAGTAGGCTCTGTTCCATCTTCAAGCGAAATTTTTTGTGAATGACTTATTTCTGAAATTTACGAGTTTTAATAGTATGGTCAGAATTGAAATCAAAAATTTCCATGGTAACATCAATGGCGGATTGTTTAGAATCGGCAGGGGAGGGGTGTTAATAATTTGTATCAGTATAGAGTTACTTTCATAGATGCCGGGTCACGGTAAGGTGGGGGGTGGCTAAATTTACGACGGAGGAAGTTTTCGCATAGTCTGGCTTGAGCGTCTACGGAGATTTATTTATTTATTTTTATTTTATTCTTTTATTATATCTCTTCATGAAAGGGATTTGTGTGTATGAAAAGGCCGTAACGTTTGTTATTTGACGACTTCATAAAGGGTTATCAATTTTTGTAGGTTATTAAAACTATGTATGTGGGCTATGGATTTTAACATTTATTTTTTTGTATGCGTGTTTTTAGCTAGTTATTCGGAGCGTAAGTTCGGTTGTGTCGGCAGAAAACCGTTAATTCTTGCCGGTTGTTTAATAGGTTTTTATTGTTTAGAAGCTTAATAATGTGTAGTTTCTCATGGAGGCACAAAGAGCATGGGTCATCCCAAGTTTTGCAAGTTCTAGTCCTGTTAATGATTTTCCATTTTACTTTAGGGGTCCTATTTTTTTCTTTCAGGTGCCAAAAATATTTAGATAGAGAGGTCTGATGTCTAAAGTTTATGTTGTTGAAGGAGCATTTATGCTGCCTCCATCTGGTTGTAAAGGCATTTTTCGTGGACCCAATGTATATCATATTATTGTTAGGGTTTTCCGTGGATGATATAGTGCATTGGTATACCACAGATTTGATGTAGCACTTATTTTCTAATGGGCAGTCTACCGGGTTTCTACAATCGCATAATTTTTCCCTATCATTATCTGATTTAAGTGTAGAGTTATTAAAACTATTCAGGTAAGGGGGGTTGTTCAGGATATTATTATTGTGTCTTCTTATTATACCTTCTAGATTTTCAGTGCAGCAATAACTCAATTTTAGTGTGTTCTTATTGAATATATTACTAAGCCTACTTTTAGCGGGAAAGTGTTTATCGATAAGAGCTAAGAACTTCTGTCCTAGTTTAATACTAACCATTTGGTTGAACGGAGGTGTATACCAAATGATGTTTCTTTTCCTGTTTTTTTCCTTTGGTTATTGCAATTGTCCCTATATTTAATGTTAGCATTTTTATAACCACTACTTTTAGGGCAGTGTTGTAGAAGTGATTATGTTGGTGGAATATTACTTTGTTAGCGGAGTTACTGCTAATTCTATTTTCTATTGATGAGGGTATATATTTAATTGTGGATGGAGGGTGGTTAGACTTCTGGTGTATATATAAGGGGTTAGCATTTGGTTTTCTATAGGGTTGGTACGTGTTGCTCGGTAAGTCTAGGGTTACGTCGAGGAAGTTTAACTTTTTCAATTTAGAAGAGACTGTTATCTTTAAGTTAAGTTTTTTAAATTCACTAAACATAATTTTACGGATCTTCTCTATCTTAAAGCTAGTGGAACTCCTCACTACCATGAGCCCGTCATCTCTATACAGTCCGATGTCCTGGATGTCAATCTCGCGGCGTGCCGTTAGGTTGTACAATATTAAAAGACCAACCAAGTCAGAAGACTCTGCAGAGTCTAGTGATCCCATTGTGATGTCAAACAGGTCGTTATTGTTTTTTATCCATTGCTCCCCATTATGAATGAGGACGGATTTTTTTGCGCTGAGGATAATGTCGGTTTCTTCCTTTGTCAGGTTAGAATATACAGCAGCAAAGTCCAGGGCAGTCGTGAAAAGATCCTTCGAAATTGATGGGTAGTAGTCCACGATATCGAACTGTAGTAAGGTGCAATTTGTTTTATCATCAATGTTGTTGAACCAGTTGATGACATCTTTAGTATTGATCCATAATTTTAATTTGTGTTGTTTTTTTATTTGGTAAGTAATTTTTTCCAGGATCCTTTTGCTGATCTGTCCTATATCGGGTCGGGTAGGGTTAATTATCCTAGTGGTCGGGTTTTCCAGAAAGTCAGGCTTATGGTCCTTAAGGGTTACGTAACATTCCTTTTCTGCAAGTTTGCCTACTCTATCGCTAATTTTAAATTTATCAGTTATTTTTTTACTTGCTCTGTTTATGCTGTCAACCATGTTTATGTTGTTGTGGCAAGCTTTTTTATAAGTCCTTGTTAAGTTTTTTTTAATTAAGTTTTTGTAGTCATCAACAGCCAATTTGTAGAAGTTGCCGGTTTTGTCCGACTTAACTAATATTTTGTCACAATCATCAATGCTTTTAACTATTTGGTCTAGCTGTTTTTGGAAGTGGTTTTTCTTATTTTGAAAGGAGATGTTGTTGATAAGGTTGAGTAGGTCTTTTTCAAATTCGTATAGTTGTTTGTTGAATGGTGCGACTTTTTTTACTTTTAAAGCCGTAAACTTCGCGTTCTTTATCGGTTGAGTTATTCCCACGAAAGTAGAAGTATGCCTTCCATCTCATCCTTCTGATTAATTCCTCTGTTTTTTGCAAAAGTTTAACGAAATAATTCCGTTTGTTTGTATGTGGAATGTTTTTCAGAGAAATCCCGAAATTAACTTTTTCCATATTTTTGTTGTTTTTAAAAATAAATAAAGGTTTAGAGTGCTCGACCTTAATTCGGGAGCCAATATGTGTGAAAATATTGTAGAAAATAGGAAAGAAACTGGTTTGGTAAATAATCCAAAGTTCCTTAGTATTTTTGTAATTATTTTAAAAAAATAGTGCTCGATACGAAAGTAGAGCATAAATATAATTATTTATTTAAAAATATGATTCCAACACGCTACATAAGAGGTCTCATGTTTCAAAACAAGAGCCGAAAACTTCAAAATAATATTTGAATTAACTTGAGTTAAAGTAGGCTCTGTTCCATCTTCAAGCGAAATTTTTTGGGAATGACTTATTTCTGATATTTACGAGTTTTAATAGTATGGTCAGAATTGAAATGTTTTATATTTCCGAGCGTATTCAGCTATACCTTTAGCCATTATTAAGGATGATTCGATTTTTCAGCATAACTGAGTGTGTGCGTTATGTGTATGTCTTAGTGTGTCGTAGGGATGATTTTAATTTCCGAATACGGTTAGAATATTGTGGCTTTGTTTCGTAGTTAATATTGTTCAGATTTGGCCTATTCTTTTTTTATTATTAAAGCTTCTATTATTTTTATCTTTTTTTTAATCTTTATCATATATATATATATATATATATATATATATATATATATATATATATAATAGCAAATTCCAAAGTGGTGGGAATTATTACAAGTAGGTCTTTTTTATATGAAAATATTAAAAATTTAAATCCATGATGTGAACTAAATGTGTAAATTTATATAAAAAGTATTATAAATAAATAATAAGGAAAATAATAAAATATTAATTCATAATCTTGTAAAAAAATCATTACTTATCCTTTTTTGGTCAAGTTAATTTGCCTACATTATTTTTTTTTATTGTTTATTTCTTATTTTATTATGTCTTCTTTATTATCTCGTTGTCTGGCTCCATTTATATCCTGTAATAAAATTCATATATATATATATTAGTTTGGTGCAAATTAATGTCGTTTTCTCCCATAGTAACATATGTGAGAAAACGACATTATTTTGCAACAAACTAATATATATATACCCAAGTATATGATTGGTGTATATGGAATGAATTCCAACAACCAACAATTACTATTCTTAAAAGAGTGCTCAATACAAAGTAGAGCAGATATAATTATTTATTTTTAAAGAAAAAAAAAAAATTTATAACATAAATATGTTATAAAATCACTACAAAAATAGCCATTTTGTTTCAACACCTTCGGTATCTTATCAAGTGATGACGTTGAATGTAAAATAAATGGACCATTTATTTATTTTATAACATATTTATGTTATAAATTTTTTTTCTTTAAAAATAAATAATTATATATATATATATATATATATATATGCAGAGAGAGAGAGGGAGAGAGAGAGAGGTGGTATTTGCTTAGTGTCGGGTTCGGTTGACAGTATCTACACAAAAGTATATAGGAAATAATTACTAAAAAAATTCCGATTTGCACAACATAGGTATGGAAGCGTTGTTGACAATGAAATCTTGGAGGCCATTACTATTCACTCATTGTGAAAATGATACTTATCTTTGTTGTAGAAATAATTATGCATTTGCGTTGACTGATAGTAGATAGTGTCTTTGCTCCGATAAAAGAAATGAATTTGAATGAAGATATTCTTCGTATTTATCTCCTTGTCATTCGATGATAAACATTAAACAATATTCCTCAATATATTTATTTAAATTTGGTCATACGTAGGAAAGCTTGTATGATATAGGCGAAAAAAAAACAAAAAAAACAGTCCGGTGAATTCTTGTAAAAATATGCAATCATACAATTAATTTATCGTAGTTTTAAAGTAGTTGAACACCCAGTAAGAATCGATTTCGTCTTATTAAGGAATTGGTATATGAAGAAAAAAATCCTTCAGTATCTGTCTACATTTGAATTGTCCAAATAATGTAAATAGTGAGAAAAAATCATATTTCTCGAGTTGCACGCGGAATCCGTGTTTAGATTTAATTACAAATCTTAATAAAACACCTACGAGTAATAGGTAAAAATCACAAGGGTATGAAATAAAATGTCAAAAAAAGTAGTGCCAAATATTCTGGCTCAGCATTTGAAATTAATAGCTTAACGATTCCAGAAAAAATAATTTCGTGGCTACTGCACTGAACAGCATTTTACTCAATTCCCCTACTACATGAATATAAGCATACTACGACATTAACAACTAGAACCCACCGATCTAATGTTAAAATAGCTAAATGCAACCGCCACAAACACTTCAACTATTTGTTATCTCGAAGTTCCTAGGTGTGGATCTTACTTTCTTTCTTACTTTCTTCGTGCAATCTTCAAGAATTTAAATCCAACGTCAGTCTCCATCTTTTGTCTTATTCATTTTTGTCATTCCCTTAAAACACGCTAAACCCATTCTTCTCATTCTCTTTATATTTTCAATCCGATTAACCCCTACGTACTGGTGGCATTCCAGCTTTGCTTTGGGTGTAATGATTAAAACAAGATTAATTTTTTTTTATTGCTTAAAGCGGTAGCAAAGAAAAAAAAAACCATATCAATAGATAACGTAACTTTGAAAGAGTCAATCCCGAGAATCTTAGTACAAAGAAACATTCTTTAAGATTATGGACTGGCGATACACAATCACAGATTATGAGCTTTACCAAATATAAGAAATTATATCACTTGAGGATAATCAAAAATAGCAATAACTAAAATGGATATCGAATGTGAACTTGAAGAGAAAATAATGACATAGGCAAGATATGGATATCACGTATAATTTCTAATAAAAGCTTAGGAAAGAACCCACCGTGAATGTTGGAAAGAGTGATAACAGCTTCCAGATTTGAGAAAAATATATACGTAAAATTCAACCATCAACATAAGCGGCTGTTCTGTCAATGAATGACAAATATTTCCTTGTAGGAAAATGGCTACAATAATCATACACACACGCGCGCGCGCGCGCACACACACACACACACACACACATATATATATATATATATATATATATATATATATATATATATATATATATAGTCTTAAGATGTGCTATATTTATGTAATAAAGTACTCAATATCAGAGATAGAGCCTCTGTAAATGTAAAAGTGAACATAGAAGTCAACACTTAGAGGCGACAGTCTGTCTCATGCTAGATGCAATCGTCAGGCCACGGGTGCTGTTATTTTTCTCGGCTATTTATATGTACGGGTCAGTAGGTTGTCTATTTTGGCGGTTATTTTACCGGAAGTCATTTATCTGTTTATATATTTATTTGGGTTGAATTATTTTGCAAGTTTTAATTTATTTTTATTTTTTATTTTTATTTCGTATCTTATGTATTTATATATTTATTTTTTATTTTATTTTAATTGGTGTTTTGATTAGCGTAGTAAAAAATGTTTATATCGCTTATTTAAGTGTTTTTGTTTTAGTTTTGGAAGATAAAGCTATTTATTCAATTTTGTGGTTGATTGTTGTAGTTTATTCTAACTATTATTTTGGAGGGACCTGTTTTTAATTTGTTTATTACTTCATGTATTTATTTGTTTTCTACCGGTTAGTTTAGCGGGATCGGTTTGTTAGTTTATTTATTTGGATGAATTTAGGTCAATTCATTTTAGTTGTTATTATTTATTTGTTATACTGCATATTTTCTCTTTTCAGTTCTCGATTTTTAAGTAACAAAGTTTTATTTTGTTAACGTTATATAATAGTTATAGCTATTTTATCCGGTTTTTGGTTAGGTCTTTATAGTCTAAGTAATATTTGGTCATAATGGTTTGCTAATTTGTTTATTATTTACTATATTTATTTGGGTTTATTGATTGTGTTTCTTTTTTTTATTCTATTTCGTCTATTCTAACTGGTGTGATTTGGTAATTTGTTTGGGTTAATTTATTTTGCTTATTTTATTGTCATTTTGTTTATTTAATAATATATTTATTTATTTTTATTTTATTAGATTTTTACCGTTTTCGATTTTTAGGTAGCGTAGTAAACATTTGTTTTCATTATGAGATGAGCTCGGATCTTTTATTTAGTAATTTACAAATAAAATAAATCATAATTAATTCATCGAGATTTGATCATTTGTGATTAGGTTTCTCGTTTATTTTAAAGATTTCTCAATATCTTTCATTGGCAGACGGCCTTAAACCTTACTGCTTTTTTCCACCGGTAAGAACCAGGCAAAAAGTTTAGAGCATCTTTGACTGGATCGGTGTCAGGTAGCCTCAGAATTGCATGGCGAAATGTTTCCGCCATCTTGCTTCCATTATAGTAAAGTTTCTAGAACTTGTTCAACTTAGAACTTATTCATTGCTGATTCAATCTGTCAATGTTCCTTCATAACTGTGCGAAGAAGTCTTAAATGAAGCATATCTAATAACTTTTGGTTGATTTCCAAATTTCCCATGAATATAGGACAGTTGAGACGACAATAGAATTATATAATTTGAGACTCATTTGGAAACTAATCTTGTTTGAAGAATAGACAATATGGAGTCTTTTAAAGATGCCATTAACATTTCCAATACGGATTTAAATTCTTTGTTTATATCACCAGAATTAGTTGAATGTTTGCAAGTCGTTAAATATCAACTTCCTAAATATGTGGTGCTAAGCGTATAATATCACAATTATATATATATATATATATATATATATATATATATATATATATATATATATATATATGTGCGTGTGTGTGTGTGTGTTTGCGTGTGTGTAAATTATTTTATGACAAAGTGTATGTATTTTAAAAATGAGTCTCTTTTTATTCATATATACATATATATGTGTCTGTGTGTGTGTGCTTGTGCATGTGTGTATGTATATAAATTATTTATAGCCTCTATGTTTTTTGTACTTAATCCCTGCTTTACAAATATATATATCTTTCATCAGTAAATGGACAGCATCACTATCATAACAGTTGGAATTAAATATTAATATTTAAAGTTCGGTTTTAACAGCGTGCCTGATGATTAGCATATACATGAAACTCAAAATTGTACCAAACTGTGAGTAATTATTAGTACATACATAGATTCATATATACTTACATATATGATATATAATTATTAGTCTATCCATAAATATATCAGCTTATAGAAAAAAGTACTATGATTCATTATTTAAACAAACACATAGACGGATGTCATTCTTTTGTTTTCTGTTCTGAAGCTTTAAATGGTAAAACACTTTCTCAATTATATTTTAAACAAATCTATTTTTATGAAGATTTGAAATTCTCAAAATTCTCAAAATTGTTGTCATTTCTATATCCTAATATATCCTAAAATACAAATATATATTTTTTTCATAAGCATGGCGGGAGTTCCACTAGCACCCAAGGGGTTACAAAAAGTGGGAGCAAGAGTAAAAAGGCGTGATAGAGGAAAGTATGAATAGAAAACAAGGAATAGATCAAGTCATCTAGAGATGTCGATTGACATTTCATTTGAATAGTTGGAGATTATAGCTATTAGGGAAACAAGTAAGAGGAAAGGATTTCCATAGACGGGAAGTGCGAGATATGAAGGTATTGGAGTTGAAGAGACGGCTCCGTTTAACCGTTTCTTCACTGAAAGGATGGGACCAAGATGTGTATCTAGTGGTACTTTGAAATTCATATAGTTCGGCAACTAGCGATAATAGCTCGTCGGAGCAGTTACCCTGAAAATATTTGTAGAAAAGACAGAGGGAGGCATCGGCACGTCTGTGAGAGGGCAACTGTAAACGAGATGCCAGATCAGGGTCAGCCACATTGCCTATTTCTCTCTGGATATTGCGAGGATCCTAAGACGAACAGCAGGTGCCCCAGACTATATATGATAGCAATATTCCATGCAAGGGCGAATGGTTGATTTATAGATTTGAAGGTGAGACTCGGGCGAGAAAAAAAAAACTTTTAGGCGCGACACAGAGAACCAAATTTCTTTGCGGTAGATTATGCTAATGATTCAATGTGATTGTTCTATTTGAGTTCGGCGAACAGTGCGAGTCCTGGCAGTCGCAAAGAGGTGCTCTTGTGTAGTTGAACATCAGGCATTCTAATGGGAGGTAGGTAGGGTTCTCTGTAGTGGATAATAGGGAGCAGTTTTGTTTTTGAGCCATTAAACATAACAAGCCATTCCCTGCCACAGGCAACAATCGATTGAAGGTCCTTTTCGCGACTAACGTCAGGTTATGTTTTTCAGCGATACGAGACTTGCTATTTAGGCAGGAGTAAATAGTGGTAAATAGTCTGCATAGATGTCTACTTGACAACAGGATATATATATATATGTGTGTGTGTGTGTGTGTGTGTGTGTGTGTGTGCATATATATATATTTATATATTTATTAAAGACATTTTTTATGTTTAACGTTCTTTTTATAGATACAAGTATTTAAGTAAAGCCATTGTTTATAATAAACAGTATTAAATAACATGTATTCGACCTTGCCTACCGAACGCTCCTTTGTGGCCGATTCGGTTAGGCACGCCCGGATAAATGGCAGTTCTGTATAGGATGCAGGTTCGAATCATGTCAAAGGACGAATATCTTCTATGAAAATTTCTCGGACATTCAGGCCGGTAAATGTTATTTAATACTGTTTATTATAAACAGAGCATTTACTAATTACTTGTATCTATAAAAAGAACGTTAAACATAAAAAAATGCCTTTAATAAATTGTCGGACTTTGTCCATATATATATATATATATATATATATATATATATATGCATCAAGGTTAATCTTCACTGATGCATTGTCCTCATCGAGAACTCGGGATATCTCAGGCCGTCATCTTGATTGTACCGTGCTCCGCCCCTCGTCATTACAAAAAGATATATCCAGGAAGTCCGACCGTTCTTATTGGAATACGTCTGTCCATGTCAGCCAATTAAAAAAAAGCTTTTCACGCTCGCTTCCTATATAGTGGTGTCTTTTTACTTCCTCCGCTTTCGATTCCAGTTAACTCCGCTGGATTCTTAACTCGGTAAACTGGTTTCTTCTATAGTTTACTCTAAATTTTTACGACGTTTTAAATTACAATCCCATACCGTTATTACCCATTAACTAAACTTACACGCGTACCCAAAATAAGTGTATCATATAATTATACTAGCACCTATGATTCGCCAAAAATTAATCTAAATTGCCAATTAAAGAAGCGTTTCTAAAAAAAAAGGTATTCGTTCTTCTTACTGTCAGATATATATTTACATTTACCTTATATTCTTAAGCAAAAGAAATTCCACAAAAAACTTATACATATATGTGTACCCGCACATCTACATAAAAATCTACTTAAACACGTACATGCACGGGCACACATGCATATATTTATGCATCCTCCATTTACATTAACTTACTTCTATGAAACCAGCCATTGCAAAAATAATTCGTTCTATTTATTTGAAATTCCTTCCACATTTCGTGATTTACTGATATAACAATTCAAAGTTCTAACCTAAAAAAGAAGCTAACGTCTCAATTAACTAACCTACACATATATTTGCTATTT
Organism: Acanthosepion lycidas; assembly: GCA_963932145.1. Classification (NCBI taxonomy): domain Eukaryota; kingdom Metazoa; phylum Mollusca; class Cephalopoda; order Sepiida; family Sepiidae; genus Acanthosepion; species Acanthosepion lycidas. The sequence continues at coordinate 142,249,673 of OZ010574.1, forward strand.
ATTGAATATTACACGAAATAAATCTGAAAAATTAATACTAGTATTGACAAACGGAACTTACAAGACTCTATTATTCCTAAGTTTCTATTAATATATAATAATCTAAATCGTTGCCCTCTGAAATTATATTCAAAGAAATAGACAATTAGACATTGATATGGAAATAAAAAGCGCTAATAAGCTGACAGAAATAGCAATAAATAGACGAAAAACAAAAAAAAATCACATCCATGGACTCCGGCCACGACATCCGACAACAATTTTCAACCCTTTTCACCGTTCTTCGTTCTTAAACCACAGAATCTTCTACACACGACTGAATCAAAAAATCTATTATCCATAACCATTCAACAACTGTGTCTTAATATATTATTCCAATATTTCTTTGTACCTTGTACCCCTCCCCTCTGTATGTTTGAGTTCTTTCTTGGATTTTTTTTCTTTTTCCTCTCTTTCCTCTGTTCCTCTTATCGACCTCATTTCTTCATCCATGACTTCGATCTCTAAACCGAAATCCACATGGAAGCAGTTAAAACTTCATTGGTAATGTCCATCCACGCTCTAGAATATCGCTACCTCCACTATGCCTATTTTTGTCAGGGATCTGCACAACGACTGACCTGCAAAATCCTTGCAACCAATTGCAATATATTTTCCATGATCTCCGACGACATTGTTCAACAAATTCTTGGTATTTGGACCCTTTTCTTTCATTTGCCAGTGTGATAAACACCTCCCATATACAGACAGTTCCCAAATTGTGTACTGCTTCGTATAGTCTGAATGCAATACGAGATCTGATCTCAGTGATCTTATGGCAATGTATCTGAGGAAATTTAACTAGGTCTACAAGTCCATTATGAAATGCCAATCATCTACGGAAGATAACAGGCTTGACCTCTCGTTCCTCTGTTTCTGTGTGATGAAGTTAATATGATTCAACTACTTTCTTGTTGATGCTTACTTGTCCTTATAGCATTAGTCACCTCTTTTGCAATTGTTGTGGCACCAAAGGTACCAATCATCACCCAAATCTTTTAGACAAAGACTAAGGATGTGCCGTAATGATCATTTGCTTGCACATATTTGGCAGTTAGAGGTCTCACTATTTCTCCATAGATGCAGGTTATTTGAGCTTGGCAGGGCATCATAAACCGATTTGATAAGAAATCGAACCTCGCTAAAATCTGACCTCAAGCCCTGTTTTCTTTTCAACATCTTTGCATTTCGTCCATTTTGCACCATCGAGCTTCTTCCACGCCCGCACGGACTTCATCTTGGATGAGTTGGTGTTTTTCTTTGTCTTTGGCAATGTTGTCTTTGGGACTTGGAGTAAAAATCAACCCCGCTTTTCTTTTAGCTACGGAACCCATTATAGCTTTATGCCTAAGTCTCTTCTCCACCGCTAGAAGCTCTCTTTCAGCGCTTCATTTTCCTGTTACGTCTGAATTCCAACCGTTCTCCCGTTCTCATGACATTGAACTCTTCCACAAGGCTGCTATACGGGAGGTGTAATGCCTTTCTGTTAACAGAGAAGGCCACACGATTTAAGCATCTCGGCAAACCAAACCAACTTCTCAACCAATTATGTTTCTCTCTAACGTTTCCATGATAGAAAATCGGAGCATCATAGACGACTAATGGCCGCAATATCCGGTGTAATGCTCTGAAACGTATGGGTAGACCTGATTTGTCGATCTTGGTCAGCAACTCTTCAAGATTATTTATAGTCCACTGGATCGCAGCTGTGTCGTTCAGACTACAGTTGAAAGTCTTGCCGTAGCTCTTAACAAGCTTTTCCTTCAGGGCATGGTATGTTGCTTCTGCGATTGTAAACCGGACATTCTCCATCACCTTGCTATATTTTTTCAATGCTAGGGACATATATTTTGCTGGCTTGAAATGCATACTGGCCCAAGTCATATTTTCCTCAAGCCAATTCAAACAACATGTACCCCCCCGCTGCCATTACTAGCATGTTCATGGTCAATAGAAAGTGGACAGCAGACATTGTTCAACTTGTAATAATGCCCTTTTCCAGTGTCTGCTATTTTGAGTCTGTTGAAACTGAACGCTTTCTCAGACTGAAATTATCATAAGTTTGACTATGAGATCGTATACTTATGAAGGCTCGTTAGGTCTATTTAGGGCTTCTTCTATCCGTTTGTGTGTTTGGCGAGATCCAACCACAGTACAATTAGGTCCCGTTTGCTTTCTCTAGGCTCTCTTGGGATCTGTGTCAAGATTCCTGTATGCTCAAGGCACCCTTGCATACCGGCGACACCGTCTTTCTTGACGGATGCGTCAATGTAGCCATTTCTAAGAATTCAAAAGGCGTCTTGATAACAACCCGAAAAAGATCTTACTCTCGGTGTTCAGCATGGAAATGATGCGAAATTGTTCCACCGATATGACCCATCTTCCGTCGGGATCCATACTAGCTCAGTAAATTGTCTACTGCTACACAATCCTCCCTCTCCTCTAGATGATCCTTGTTATTTTCATAGCGCTGAGATGATCTTCAATTTTCTTTCCAGGATGGCAGTCCGGTGTCAAATTGAAACACTGGCGGCTCTTGAGGAACCGAACTAGTAATTATTCCTGAGTCCTTGTCCTTTTGCTGGGTCACTCATGGAATTTTGAAGGTTTTTATTAATTTCTTCCTCCAATGCTTCCAACTCCTCATTGCGTTTATCCCACAGCAAATTCTTGCGAAACCAAAATGATTGGATAGTAAATTGGCTCACTTTTATACTTTTTTTTTTACTTTTTTCCTATGCCACTCAGTTCACAAGATAATTCCTTAATCTTTTAATTCTGTTCGCCCTGCGGTTGGCAGTGTAGCGCGTCCTTGGCTGACGCAAACAAATCTCTATGATGCCATGCTAGTGAATATTGCCATCGTAAACTTCAGCCGTCTAACCACGTAGCTGACTGTACGATTTCGCAAATTTCAGTGTCGAAATCTTACCAGTCGCCCTTATTGCTCGCCGTGGGTCACTATGTCTTTTTTTCGGGACTACTTGTAGCTTGGAGAGATTGGGCTCTGTCGTATGAATCCTGGCCTCTCACCCTCTCTGTTTTATCAGAATTTGTACCTGTAAGTTTCCTGGTTCCCCTCCTCAAGGCATTTCACCCGGCTCTGCAATATATATATATATATATATATATATATATATATATATATATATATATATATATATATATGCACGCGCTGGAAAGGTTTCTGTGACGCGATTCATTCGTTAGCATTTCCTTGTACTGGACTTTGTTGACGTTGCCACGTCTATATATGCACATGTAATCATTCAGGGTCCTATTTCATTTTCAATGCGAAACAAAGGGTCCATAAAATATTCTACAATTGAAGATCTGTCCTTCCGGATAAATTTAACGAATCAAAAAATTATATTATTCTACCCACTATCGCAAATACAACTGAAAATAATTTATCAGAACTCTACATAAACTTTGTCACTACTACATCTAAAACAATTTAAGTTTCATAAAAAAAAAACAAAAAAAAAACAAAAAAAAAACATATGGTACTGTATGGTCCGAAGATCTATTTTAATTGTTCGGAAAACTAGATCTTTTTGGGAAGTCTGTTAGAATAATTCAGAATACATACTGCGTTTAAAGCGTCCCTTTGCAATACATAACTATTGTGAGACCGGAAACTACCTACACAATAGATGCTTCCAGGCCTATAATAAGTAGGCGACATAGCACTCTACAGAGAGTGATAGAGAGGGACACAGAGGGATAGTGAGAGTCTCGTACGACTACCAGTGTTCGACACTAACTTATAGTAAGCTCTGCTTACACTATCTCTGTAACCTGTTGTTAATATATCGTTCTTACATCTAATCCGTGTTCCGTGTTTTACTTCTGTGGGCCCAACTTTGGCACCCACATCAGTGGCGATGAGGATTCTAGAAACGCACTCACGGCGAAACCTAAATATTTTACCGATCCCACATCTGGATCGAGGAAGAATTCTGAAACGCATTCACATCGAAAAACAGCAATACCTTCCGAGTTCCACAACAGTGGCGACAGAGAATATTCGAGAATTTCGTTCTCACCGTATAAATAGCGACAGTACTCGAAAAATGCACAAACTCCACGCTTCCCACAGCAGTGTTGAACGTGAAATTAAGCTGGTATTACTACATTAGCGATTTAAAAGCTAAACACCCAGCGTCTACATATGTTCCAATACCAAACGCCATTGACAAACTATCGATTCGACATCTACGGAATATTAAAGTCTGTCCAATACGAGAACAATTTCTACACAGCCACACACACAGAAAGAAAAAAAAAAACAGTTGTTCGTAAAAAAACTGACAACACAAGATCGAGTAATACCATTATACTCAAGTTTTCGGAAAAAAAACTATCGAAATTTTTTTTTATGTGAGTGAGTTGAACTCGGGCATAAATTTATTCTCCCCTCAAATTCTCTGAGGTGAGATTTCTTCTTTTTTTTGCATCTTTCTAAAAAAAAAAAAAATACATAAGCGTGGTGAAAAATTATTCAATTATGTTAAAATAAACGGAACCACGGAAAAAAAAGCTAAACACACATAATTAGTTTAGTTTAACAATTGTCTGTCCATTTTTTTTCTGTAAAAGAAAAAAAAAAGGAACAAAAATCTATCAAGACTTTTTTGTGTACCTCCTCTTAGTATATGTGTTTCAAAGCAACAAAAACGCTGTCATTTTTAAATATGGAAGATTTGCAAAAAGTAGTTGCCCAAATGTTAAAACTAAATTTGGACCAGCAACAAAAATCAGAAGAAAGACAACAACTATTTTTGAAATTACATAAACAACAAATGGAATTCCAACAAATTACGCTTCAGAATGCTGATTTACAGCAGAAACAACTTAAAGAATTACTCGTAAATGCATTAAAAGGCTCAAACTCTGAAAATGATACAATATTCTCCCAGAGTACAATCTACAATTCAATGGAAACCTTTGAATACGTACCAGAGGAAGACAAAACGTTCCGACTTTTTACAGATATTTTAAGATATTTTCAACGTAGACTGTGAACAATGGCCCAGTAAAAAAAAAGTTACGTCTTCTATTAAGAAAACTGGGAACTACAGAACATAGTAGGTTCGTAGACTTCATTCTACCCAAGAAAACGACTGACTTGGATTTTTCAGAGACGATTAAGCTCCTATCAGAATTATTCGGGCCTAACACAACCTTGTTCCACAAATGTTGGAAATGCCTGAACACAGTCAAAGACAACCAGCAAGATTTTCTAACGTTTGCAGCATCGTTAAACAAGCTCTGTAATGATTTTAAACTAGCTGAACTGACTGCTGATGATTTTAAGTGCTTAATTGTTGCACATAGTCTAGTATCTGCAGAAGACGCCGAAGTCAGACGACAGGTACTGACTAAGCTTGAGAACGAACAAGGATTGACTCTCCAAAAACTGTCAAAGAGTAATATCTGTAAAGCGTAACTCAAACACTATAGCGGAATCAGGTGTGACTCAAATTAATAAAATCAGAAGTAAGTCTACCTCCTATTCATCTCAAAAAGACAAAAGGCAAATCTCATGTCCTGAATTACGCAGTAACAAAAAACACAAATAATTTAAAGAAACCGCCTGGACAATGTTACCATTGTGGTAAATGGCATTGGATGAAATTCTGTCCAGTTAAGAACAAAAAATATTGCAGAAATTGCAATAAAAGTGGGCATACTTTAACTTCGTGGTAATACGCCAACGAGGAAACCCCAAAATTAAATCAGGCAAGCTCAACCTGACAATATTGTTGATAGGAATTTTAGAAAATATGTAAGAGTGACTATTTTCAATAAGTCCATTAAATTCCAGCTTGACTCGGGTTCTGATATTTCAACCATTAACTGGCGTACTTGGCGAAAATTGAATAAGCCGGCCTTATTAAAAACGGATAAAACAGCAAAATCCGTAACTTGCTAAAATATTAACATTTTAGGCGAGGTAATACTTACAGTAACACTAAATGGAGTTACCAAAAAGCTCAAAGCCTACGTTATAAAAACTTCAGACAACTTATTTGGAACTGAATGTATAGAAAAATTCAATCTTTGGGATTGCCCAATGAGTACATTTTGTCGCAAGATACAAAGTACAACGTCCAATTTGGTAAATCCAAAAAGGGAACTCAAACAAAAATTTCCCCAGGTTTTTTCTGGCGGCCTTGGCAAATGTACTAAAATAAAAGCTAAGTTCAAGGTGAAGGACGGTGCAGAACCGGTATTCAAAAAGAAACGGAATGTCCCTTTCGCTGCTCTAGAGCGAAAAAATAAAGAGTTAGATAGACTCGAACAAGCAGGTATTCTGTCAAAGACAGATTTCAGCGAGTGGGCAGCACCTACGGTCTACGTATAAAAGAAGTCCAATCAAATACGAGTATGCGCAGATTTTTCCACAGGGTTAAACGATGACTTGCAATATCACCACTATCCTCTTCCAAGCCCTGAAGAAATTTTCAATAAACTCAATGGTGGAAATTTTTTTTTCTAAAATCGACCTTACGGACGCATACCTTCAGATAGATGTGGAAGAACAAAGTTCCAAATTGCTCTGCATAAACACCCATAGAGGGTTGTACAAATACAACAGCCTGGCTTTTGGAGTAAAGATTGCGCCTGCAATTTTCCAGCAGGTCATGGACGCCATGCTAGGTGATCTTGACTACGCAACAGCCTATTTGGATGATATACTAGTTACTAGTAAAACGAAAAGATACAAGAATACGGATTTAAGGTTAAGGAGGCAAAATGTGACTTCTCTTACCAGAGATTAAATACTTAGGTTACATTATAAATAAAGATGGTCGTCGGCCGGATCTTATTCTTTAAGTTTTTTTTTTTTTTTTTGATTTTATTCTTCTATTTCTTTTTGTTTGTTTTATTTTTGGGGCTTCGGCCCTCATAATTTTTTTATTTTAGTCCGGTTTGACAAAGTCTTACCGGACGATTTCTTTTTTATTGTTTATTTCTTTCTAGATTTTTTTCTGTAAAAAAAAAAGACCAGCACAGTAATTGAAAAAAAGAAAAAGAAAACTTAATTTTTCCCTTTTATTAGCGACTACGGTCGCATTTTTTCGTCTTTTTGGTTTAACTAGTTTGTTTTTTCTTTTGCTTTTTATTTTCTTTAGCGGCTTCAGCCGCAAACCTTTATTTTTTTTTTTCTGGTTGTAAACCAGACTTTCTTTTTCCGTTTGTACATTGTTTTGAATTTTTTTTAAAAAAAGGAGTTTCTGTTTTTGTTTTTTGTTTTCGGCTGCCTTTGGGCGCCATTTAGATTTTTTTTTTCCTGTTTAATTTTTGTTTGTCTTTTTTTTTCCCAGTTTATTTATCTTTCAAAAAGTTTTGTCTTTTTTTAATTTACTGGTACATCCAGACTTGTTTTTTATTTGTATAATTTCTCCCCTCCCCTCACCAAACTTTTAATTTTAAAAAGACCCGCAGGTGGTAGTCTCCACGTTTTTCAATATGGCCGACGGTGCCAGTCGGGCCAATATTAAAAAGGACCTTTTTGGGTCGGTGGCTAAAGCCAACCCCCTGACAATGCTGGCAAGAAGCGGGCTGATGGTAGCCCGAAATCTGACCGAGTTGCTAGCTCCAAGAAAGGAGAAGCTAATGTCGAGGTGCCAAAGGTGGCACAAAGTAAGACAGCCGAGGAATTGCCCTCATGCTGGAAGTCCCCACCAAGTTGTATTCTGAACATGGCGGATTTCCTGGATAAGGCGAAAGGTTACGCCCATCTTGTAAATAAAGATGGGTTCGTCGATGTTGTCCAGGAGCTCGATGTGTTCAAAAAGAGAATGGTGACCGTTTTTGTGGTGGACAAAAAAACCAAAAAGATTTGTCGCTCCACTAAAGACACAGTGATTAAATCACTTTTGTCCCTGGAGATAAAACCCCAAAGAGTAATTAAGGGTACAGGATTCTTCATGTGGGACATACTGCTGCCCACACCAGAAGATTGCCTGGCCATGGCAAAGAAAGAATTGATCACAAAAGATCTAATACTAAGAACAGAGTACGAAGGCCGAAGACGGACCAGGGTGGCAGTGTTCGAGGTTCCTCCTCAAATTTCGGGAGAGCTCTTGGCTGCATTTTTTATGCAGTACGGCCAAATTTTAGGGGCTTTCTCCGACAATTTGAACGGGGGATGGACTTTTGATATCATGCTGGATCAAGAGGCCTTCAAGTCCGTCCACAACTGTTTGGTGTTTGGTGACCGGAAAATGCCGGTCATAGTGACCGGTAGGAGACCAACTTGCTGGAGGTGTGGAGAGACAGATCACCTTTCCTCCTCCTGACCAGGGAAGAAGGCCCCTGGAGTTCCGGTTACAGGCGACCAAAATACCCCCTTGGCCGACAAAGTAAAATCCGCGGCGCCTGTAGCTGCGGGGCAGACCGTTGGGGAAAATCCCTCGGTTGGGTCCAGACACACATTACCCCCGAAACCGACGCCTGCCACAAGTGTGGTTAAAGAGAAGGATGAGGGGGAATGGCGCCTCGTGGTTAGGGGCAAGGGGAAGACCCAAACAGCGGTTCCTCAGTCCCAACATGACCCCGGGGACATTATCACCTACAGCCCCATTCCCTCTACCAGCTCTAAGGGCGACACCTCGGCGTCTTATGCAAAGACAGCAACTGAAGCCCAAAAATTAAACGAGCCCGGTTGGCAAAAAATACTGGACATAGAGCTTAAAGAGAAGCTGGAGAGCAAGCGGGGTAAAAGTCAAAAATCGCTGGGGGCACCGGGCTCCCTATCCTCTGCCCCGTCTTCCGCTTCTGATCGTAAAAAGACCTTCTCCAAACCACCTCCGCCCAAATCTGTTCCACACTCTCCAAATAAACCCTCTCCGGTGAGGACACCTTCCGGGTGGACTCCTTCGACTACCCCCAATATCTCACCCATGTCGACACCCATTCATTCACCACAAAAAAAAGATTCAGAAGCACGGACTCTCAGACAATCACGGAAAAAAGAAGAAAAAAATCATTAAACCACCATACCTCCCAGGGGAAGACGTTTGCCGCGTTTCCCGGGACCAGGCGGAAAGGGTCTTTGGTCAAACTAGAAATCCAAAAGATTTAAAAGTCTTATTCAATTTTCAAAAAATAAATGACCTAGAGGTGGAGAAACCTGATAATTTCCCTTCCGCAACTAGAGTTTAACCGTGATTAGAACTGGCCCGGGAACGCGGGAGATTTGGGGCATGATAGAGGAGGCCCAGTCGTCGCTCAAAATGGTGCCCCCAGCTGCCTATCTCCTCGACCCTGAAACCGATGAACAGAATCAAAAACTCAAAGGGAGGGTCCCTGTTTTTGTTCACCCATCCCTTTATAGAGCTCTTAAACTTACCTACCCTTCGGACATCGGCGACCTGTCTCAGGATGAAACCGTAGAGAATGAGATGGCGTCAGGATCTATGGGACGAGCTGTCGGTGTCCTCACCCCAGCCATGTTCTATCCTGAAGGACAACCCTAATCGGCTTCACGATGGCTCTCTGGTTAGCTAGTTTAAATGTCCGGGGCCTGAGGTCCGAGTCTCGCAGGGCGAGGCTCACTCGTGACCTTCAGCGCCTCGGGGTGAATGTATGTTGTATACAAGAGACCCGGTTTTCTTCTCATGATCGTGAGGACATACTGTCTAAGGGATTCGCCCTTTATTCAGCCTGTTTTGATGGTCGTTCGAGGGGTGTCTCTTGGCTAGTGAGCAGGTCTTTGAAGGCTGCTTGTACCCTTGTCTTCGCGGATCCGGCGGGCAGACTTTGCGTGCTGGATGTTACCATAAAGGATAAGGTTCTACGTCTCATTGGGGCTTATGCGCCCAATACCCATTCCGAGCGGCCTGCTTTGTTTCGGCAGATCGCGCCGTTCTTGACGACGTCTCGTCGGGTAGTTTTAGCGGGGGATTGGAATGCCGTCCTTGACCCCGATATAGATCGTAAAGGGCATAAACAAGGTACTAACAACCCGGATGTGAAACCATTTCGGGACTTTATCGATCGGTTTGATCTGGTCGATAAGTTCTGGAATGAACACACTCGGGAGGTAGCATGGACTTGGACAACTAGTGGCAACTGGGCTCCTGGCGCGCTTGCGAGCTACCTCGACCGAGTCTTAGTTAGGAGAGTCGATGTAGGGCTCTTAGGGTGTCCAAGTTTCCATTACATAGTTTATACGGATCATAAGCTTGTCCGGGTCCGTGTAAACTTAGATAAGCCTAAGGTTAAGTTGGCTGGTTACTGGAAATTGAACTGTTCACTTTTTGGTGATCAGGGTTTCCGGGACCAGCTGTTACTAACCATCCAAAGGGAATTGACGGGAGCGGTTTTGGGAAATGCCTGGTGGGGAAATCTTAACTCTAAAATTTGAACGTTTGCTGCCGATTTTAATCGTCGACTCTATCTAGATAGATTAGCGGCGCAACTGCTTTAGAAGATAAAGTTGATCGGGCTGTAAAATCCCGTGTTAGTGGGGACATAGCTTTAGCTGTCCTCCTTGCTTATCAAGAAGGATCAAGCTCTGGTAGTTAGGGCTAGGTTAAAAAGAATGTCTTCTGAGGCAACGAATATGGCCGCTGAACTGCGTGCAGAGGAGAATCGAAGCGCGTCTAGGCGACATATTGCATGCGTCACGTTGCCGGATAAGCGGACCGTGACTACAAACGCGGGCATGTGTGTGGTGTTTCGGGACTACTTTCAGGATCTTTTCACCAGGGAGCCCGGTCTGAGCTCTGCTCAGTTCGACGCCTATTTAGCTGACTTTCCCTGCCTCTCGGCAGCTGAAGCGAGATGTGTTTCCTTCATCCCTCTGAGGGCGGTCTGGGTATGCCTAGCATTGAGATTCGTCAATATATGCTTCGCATTACCTTTCTAGACCGAATGTGTCGCGGATTGGATGAGGTGGGCACCTTTTGGAAAGAAGATGTCCGAAAACATTTCCCATCCCTGAGAAGTGTGCACTCGTGCGAGGAGGAGGCCGGCTGTAGACCTCGTGCTGAGTGCTCCTTCTACCGTGAATGTCGTAGTGCTTTGAATCTCCTCTTACGGACGACGGATGGCCTCTCCGACGCCCAGGCGTTGTCTCGTAAGGCATTGTATCAGTTGTTAGTTAGGGGGTCCGTTCAAGATGATCTGATCGACGAGCTCGGTCTTACGAAGCAGGAGGCTCGCTCGATATGGCCTTGGGAGCTTGGGTTGAAATGTCTCAATAATGATGAGGCATCACTCACCTGGCTGATGATTTGTGGGGCCCTCTGGGTCGGCAAAAGACTTTGTTCAGCAGGCTTGGAGAAATATCCAAACTGTCGTCGCTGTACTGGGGAAGCCCTCCAGATATTAGGTTAGTTTAGTTTTTTGAATTTGATGCTTTAGTTTTCGGTCAGTGATGTCAGTTCCCTGGTGGATGCGGGACGCCTTTCGTTTCTTGTGTGTGATTTTTCGTATTTGTTGTTGTGTATGAATGTGTGTGTGCCTGCGTGAATGCTTGGAGGTATGAATGTTTTTTTCATTTCTTCATAGTCCCGCGTTTGATTTCGTCCGTTGAACTGATGTTTCTGCCACATTCATGGTTTGTGGGGGGGTTTATTACGAACACAGTTTTGTTTAGTGTAAATATTTAAAGTATATTGTATATATTCATTTGGGGATCATTTTAAAAGTTGTTAATTTTGACCCTCCCCCCACGAACAATAATTGAACATAAGGGGTCTAGTTAGGACATCATAGAGAATTTGAGGTATTATGGTGGACGTAGTAAGAAAGGTAAGGAGTGAATGTGTTGTTTTGGTGATTGGAATATTGTTGGCTTGATTGGGTCAGTGTCTGCGACTAGCTAAGTTTAGAATTAAGACAGATGAAGACCGTCCTTCCCCATTCCCCTTTTAGGCCTTGAGCCACATTTTGTATATATTCATACAAATAAATATTGAGTGATAGTGACACAGAGAGAGTCTCGTACGACTACCAGTGTTCGACACTAACTTATAGTAAGCTCTGCTTACACTATCTCTGTAACCTGTAGTTAATATTTCTTTCTTACATCTAATCCGTGTTCCGTGTTTTACTTCTGTGGGCCCAACTTTGGCACCCACATCAATAACTTTGCTCAAAACAAAGAAAACCACCAATGTTTGTCAGAAGACAGAGATGAATGATGTTAGTTTATTGATTTTATCTTTATAAATTTACCATGACTTAAAACAGCTGACGGTAGCCAAAATCAGCATTTAAATTGTAAAATTTTCGTCTTAAAAATTACTTTTCCTTGGAAATAAACATATGCGTATTTTTAAAAAAATTGCCAAAGGCATATAAGCATTGAGAAAAACAATTTCCACCATGCAAAACGTAGTTATTTTTATCGCCATTGTTTCTGAGAAGCCAATATAGAGAAAAGATGAATTAAAGAAATGCTGTTAAAAACGAAAATCGATAAAGAAATTCAAATTATCATATTTTTTGCAAAATAAATTTCGTTTAAATCTAATGCATCAAATATGTTTGCTGCATGATTCATCACCGACAATGTTTAATATACAGCTAATATACAGATTTCACAGATTACAAAGCAATATAATGTTGCATGTAAGAATAATTTGCTAGTTTTTAATCATCCGCTCTCTACTGTGAATCGCTATTGCAGTTCTGTACAATTTTGTTACGAATAATTGAGACGAAACAAAAGTTAATGTTCGTTTTCCTACTGATGACCATTACACATTTCCATAAAAGCACAATCACTTGTATTGTTAAATAACTCATAACAAAATAGGACCTGTTAAGTGTAATGTAAATGGAATTGAAAATGGCTAGTGTTTTTTTTTTTTTAAATCAGCAATAAAACCTGCAAAATAAAAACAGGTCACCGACTGCCCAAAAAGGAATGAAATATCGGACAAATAAATGGAATATTTTAGACACAAGCCCTATTTGATCGAAGTTACAAATTCCTACTTGCTAGCTTTTATAAACAATTACAGATCTGATGGTGTTTCCAGATCGCCTATTGGCGGATAGAGGTTATCAGTCAGGAAAGTAATTTAAACATGTAAATGAAACGTCAATCGTCATCTTCTGGATCCTGAATTCTGTTGTTTTATTATCCACTCTTAAATGTTTTTCCTGAGATTCTTTCGCTCTCAGTAAAAATTAGCATCTTAATTGCTTTATAGGATATATATATATATATATATATATATATATATATATATATATATATATATATATAATTTATTATAATTTTTACAGGCAAAAACATTTTACTTATTACAAAGATGTAACCTTTATTTGCACCTCGACTAATGAGAACCTATAAATATATATATATATAACATTGCAATCTTGCTAAACTTCCAAATCTATAACTCTGAACATTTAAAATTATAACTCACCTCCTTTGATATACTTTCTACCCTCTCGTATAGCTTTGTACTAAACTATTTTAGATATTGAGCCTTAAACTGTTTTTGCATACTATTAATAGTATCAGATGAATTGATTTGCATCCATACTTATTCTACAAGTTATACAGTCCAACAATAGGTCAAAATCTGCTTCTTAACATCCACTACTTTATATATACTTATATATTACTTTATATAAATATCGTTTTACTTATATCTTAAATTCTGAAATAAAAAATATTGTAAAAAAAACAAACAAACAAATAACTTATATATTCAATATACCAAGAAAATTTCTCCACATTTTAACTCATTAATTTACATAATACATTTATTGATTCTAAAACGAGTAGCAATAACTCCAGCCTAAATCTGCGTAACTCAGCTCTGGCTCTGTTTTAAGATTCCGAACGCATTTTCAATTAATACTACAGCCATCACCTAAACTTATCCCTCCTTTCGCCTTCATCGTCTTACTCTCTCATTTTTACATATTCATTCCCCCCCCACCATCATATACTTTCTGTATTGAGCCTTCTTTTGAATTAATAAGTGAAAGTTAGAAGATATATATATAAATATTAGCACACATATACATTTTTAAATTTTAATTTTTAACGAATGAATAAACATACGTTTCATATAATTAACTGCACACAGATGCATAATACCTCAATATGCATAAAAATCAGAAGAAAAAATTGATTTAACAGAAATAAATCCATTTATCCATTTTAATGGGTGTATAAATTATTCGTACAATACAAAAAAACAATGCATAATCTTCATTTAATACTTTGGAGAATAACCATTTTTCACTTCAACAGCAACCAGCCTCTTCCTGTAGTTCTAAATGAATTACTTGAAAACTTTAGTTGGAAATTCTTGTTTGCATATTGTCTGGAATGTTAGTTGGAAATCGTTTAGATTTGAATTCCCAAATAACGTCACACATTTTAGATTGAGTTTCATTCTGGGGACTGACTTGGTCATTTTTGGATATTTACATTATTTTGAGTAAACCCATTCTTCGTAGATTTCGCAGTGTCCTTAGGATTATTAATTTGTTGGAACATCCAATGAGGAAGTCGTTGAAGATTTTTTAACAGAAATCATTAAATTTGCTTCGAAAATACTTTGATATGTTACAGCATTCATTCTACCATCCATTACTTATATGTTGACAGTACCTTTGGCAGAAAAAATACAACAAACAATAATGCTGCAACCATCAAATATTCTGTTGGAACTATATTCTTTTCTTTGAAGGCATCGTTAACTTTCCACCATTCATGATCTCTAGAATGACGTCCAAATAACTGAATTTTGGTTTTGTCTATCCATAATACTTTTTTCTCAATGCGACTTGTCCTTATCCATTTGATCACGAACGGATTTCATCCTGGAATCTCTGTGGCTTTTTAAATAACAGTGGTGTTTTCAGGGGGAGCGTGACTTTAGATTGTTCCAATGAATTTCATTGCTTATTGTCAGTTTAGTGACACAGATTCCTGGTGAAATCAAATCATACTGCAACTACTGAGGAGTAGTCATTGCATTTTGTTTCCTTTGACGCATTAATATTGATGCATTATTTTCCTTGAAGATCTTGAAGAATTCTTCCGTGGTTCACATGCTCTTGAAGAATTCTTCCGTGGTTCACATGCTCTTGAAGAATTCTTCCGTGGTTCACATGCTCCTGAAGAATTCTTCCGTGGTTCACATGCTCTTGAAGAATTCTTCCGTAGTGTACCTGCTCTTTGGGTTTCAACAGTTTTGTGTTTTTTTATACCCCAATGTATGAAATAATATTAGTAAATGGAATAGTCAGGTTGTCTGAGATTTTCTTGTAACTTTTCTCTTCTTTCCAGAGCTTAACTATCAATTCTGTTTTCGACTTTGTCAATTACTTACCACTTGCCATGATGATAATCTTCTTCCACGAATAAAAATTACAGAATGTAATGTTTGTATTTTTAGGGTAAAAAAATCTATTAAAACATTAGAACATTCTAGAATATTCCACATGAATAATCTATAGTATTAGAATAATTTAAACGTTTTAAAATCTGATATATGTATATATATTATGCGATTGTAGAAACCAGGTAGACTGCTCATTAGAAAATAAGTGCTGCATCAAATCTGTGGTATACCAATGCACTATATCATCCACGGAGATCCCTAACAATAATATGATATACATTGGGTCCACGAAAAATACCTTTAAAACCAGATGGATGCAGCATAAATGCTCCTTTAACAACATAAACTTAAGACATTAGACCTCTCTTTCTAAATATGTTTGGCACCTGAAAGAAAAAAATAGGACACCTAAAGTAAAATGGAAAATCATTAACAGGACTAGAACTTGCAAAACTTGGGATGACCCATGCCCTTTGTGCCTCCATGAGAAACTACACATTATTAAGCTTCTAAACAATAAAAACCTATTAAACATCAGGCAAGAATTAACGGTTTTCTGCCGCCACAACCGAACTTACGCTCTGAATAACTAGCTAAAAACACGCATACAATAAAATAAATTTTAAAATCCATAGCCCATATACATAGTTTTAATACCCTACAAAAACTGATAACACATGATGAAGTCGTCAAATAACATACGTTACGGCTTTTTTATATACACAAATCCCTTTCATAAAGAGATATAATAAAAGAATAAAATAAAAATAAATAAATCTCCGTAGACGCTCAAGCCAGACTGCGAAAACTTCCTCCGTCGTAAATTTAGCCACCCCCACCTTACCCTGACCCGGCATCTATGAAAATAACTCTATACTGATACAAATTATTAACACCCCTCCCCTGCCGATTCTAAACAATCCGCCCTTGATGTTACCATGGAAATTTTTGATTTCAATTCTGACCATACTATTAAAACTCGTAAATTTCAGAAATAAGTCATTCCCAAAAAATTTCGCTTGAAGATGGAACAGAGCCTACTTTAACTCAAGTAAATTCAAATATTATTTGAAGTTTCCGGCTCTTGTTTTGAAACATGAGCCCTCTTATGTAGAGAGTTGGAATCATATTTTTAAATAAATAATTATATTTATGCTCTACTTTCGTATCGAGCACTATTTTTAAAAAATAATAACAAAAATACTAAAAAAATTTGGATTATTTACCAAACCAGTTTCTTTCCTATTTTCTACAATATTTTCACACACACAAATACATATATATATATATTATTTTACGGTGTGGGGCGCGTTTTGTAGTCTCCCTAGAGTGGATGTGGTATTATAGGGCACGGAGGATTGATTGGTGATGGACGAGTTCTTATGATGAATGGGTATTTGTTGTAAATCGGATTAGCTAGGTATAGGATAGTTAGTTAAGACGAGCCTCAAGGCCTCCCCCATTTCGGCCTTGTGACACAATTTTGTATTCTTACAAAATAAATATTCTAGTACCGGGATACCCAAAAATGCCAACAGTTGCAACCATCAGATTTTCTGTTGGAACTATATTCTTTTCTTTGAAGGCATCGTTAACCTTTCACCATTCATGATCTCTTGAAGGACGTCCAAATAACTGAATTTTGGTTTCGTCAGTCCATAATACTTTTTCCCAATGCGACTTGTCCCTATCCATTTGTTCACGAACGTATTTCATCCTGGCATCTCTGTGGCTTTTCAATAACAGTGGGGTTTTCAAAGGGGAGCGTGACATTAGATTGTTACTTGCTTATTGTCCGTTTAGTGACACAGATTCCTGATGAAAGCAAATTATCTAGAGGAGTAATTTCCTAAAACTCATCGTAAAATGTCAGAGAGAAAAACTTTTAGGTTGGTGCAAAAAGAATGACGTAATGATGTCGTTTATTGACGTTAAAAAATACGTCAAAAAACGACGTCATTATGTTTGCACCAACCTAATAAGATGCGTTGATATTGCGAAAGATGTCCTTCATAAACTAAATGATGAAAATATCAAGCGAAAGTAAAGAAAGGTTGATTTTTCTCAAAATAATATCTGTTTAATATGATGTATACTCGGCCATAAGGATCCAACATCCAACGTTTATAGAATGACGCTATTAAGAAAATACTGTAATTCTAACAATAATAAAAAGAGTGAATATTATCCGTCTTTGGGATAGTTTCTTGATACCATCTTGCGGCAGTGGTTTTGCTTATGTCGGATACAATGCCAATAAATATAAATTCTGATATATAAGTAGAGTAGGCTCTTCACATTTTGAAAATTGGTTTAGCATAATCTTTCAATATTATATATAATGTTTATCTATCTCCTTTTTATGTGCCGTACCCGTTTGTGATGTGGGCGATCACGTCTCCCCACAACTTCTCGTTCCTCTTAGCTATAAGCAATGTTTGCCGCTTTACAATCCTTCATTGAACCCTGTCTGCTTTACTTTCACACTTACTCTTTAGGTGTTTGCTTCCTATTCATCTGTACCTCTCTGCCTTCAGCATATCTTGCGAATTTTAAATTCTCCAAGGCCTATTTCCTCATTATATGCCCCAGAAATTATAATTATTATTGGTTTTAAGGTATAAAAAGGTTCTAATTCACAGTTTCTTTAGGATGTCTTCACTACCGCCATGATATTTTCAGGGAACCACATCTCTGTTGGTTCACGTCTCTTCTTTGTCGTTAAAGAATTTTCCAAATATTCCCTGCCTTATATTACATAAATATCATGTTCCTCATGATATTTTTCTAAGGCTTATTTTATAGAAAGCAAACTTCCTTATTACTATGCATCTTAGAATTTCACTTCTGTTAATTCATTTCACAGTACACAGTTAAGTTTCTGTTCTTGCTATATTTTGATTTCTCAAAATCGTAACATTGAATCTTTAGATGCCATTCTTGATGACCGCCATACGTACAGTCTTCTGACAGTCAATAGTCCGTTCTTCCTCCTTTCCTTTCCTACCATGTTCATACTAGTTACAGCCACTAAAACATCCTGATAATTCGTCTAATTTAATTTGGACAATATCGCTTCAAATATCATTCTCCTATTTATATATCTATGTACTAGCTCAATTCGCTTTCTATTTACACGCATCTGGCTTGTTCCCAGGAAATGTGACCGATTGTTCTGATGACATTTTAATACAATTCTAAATTTTTTCGTACATTTGAGATTAATGATTTTAATATTATTAAATCAAACAGATTCACATCAACGCAGATAAATATGCGGATTATTCAATGTGTATAAAAAATATGTGTAACATATCTAATGCGAAATGTTAAAAGACACAGACGCATGCACACAGACGCTCACACGTTCACACACAAACATACATACATACATACAAACACACACACACACACATACATATATATATATATATATATATATATATATATCGAGAGAGAGACGCGAAAACGTCAAAAAAATTTAGTCTGAAGTAGTCCGAAAGGAGGAAACATGTCACACGAATTTTATTTACATTTTGTCATGCTTCCCCCCCCCCGAATTGTTATGTGTATGTGTGTGTGTGTTTGTGAATTGTCCTTCACTTCCTTCTGGTCCCATAAATTCTAGGTGATTTGGGAAGAAGTGCTTTTTGCGAGTAACAGCTGTCGTTAGATTCTTTTCTGACTTTAGGAAAAACATTTTCAAAATAAGAATAAAACTGAAGCAAAAATAAGGAATTGTGGCTGGGAGAAAATCACGAATATTCACAGAATTATGAAAGGAGCTTTTGAATCAAAATTCAAATGAACTGAAAAATATCCAACGCTAGAAGCAAGAGGGAGTTTTATATAAATTAGAAAAAAAAACACCTACTTTGCTTTTAAATTCTTTGGTAATAAATAAATCGAAAATAACGAAAGAAAAAGTCTCTTCTTCACACATTTTTGTGCATATAAAAAATCAAATATTCAAAAAGTGAATGTTTGCATATGAGAAGATGGCAGTTAATGGAACGTTAAGACGTTTTCCTATATAGTGTGTCTGAAAAACAAATATATATATATATATATATATATATATATATATATATATATATTCACATATATATGTATGTGTGGACCTTGTAAATGTGCTTTGTCTTTTTTCAATTAATATGCCCATATCTCTTTCTCACTGTGTCCATCTGCCTTAATCTGTCACTATCTACACACACAGACACGCGCGCGCACATACACATATAATGTATACAAACGAAAAACAACTGTATATATAGAAAATTATAATGTGTTGTAAGGTGGCCTTATATATAATTTAATATTCCCATATTTGATTATATTTTTCTTTCTTTTCTCCTTCTCTCTCTCGCTCGCTCTATCTATCTATGCTAGTATATGTGTGTATATGCATCTTTAAGTAGACACACATATATGTATATAAAATTTGAGTGTATATGTGATTTGTTTTTTTATTAATATCCTGACGTTCTTTCTATATATATATATATATATATATATATATATATATATATATATATATATATATATATATATATATATATACCTGTATGTGTATACACACGCACATATATGTATGTGCCTCTGTGTGTGTTTGTATAAATTTTTAAATATTGCTTTAAGAGTAATTTTGCGCTGTAATATATTCAAGATATGCAAGAAGTTCTTTGAATTAATCTTTTTTGCTTTTTCTATTGATCGCTCGTATATAAAATGTCTAATAGAATCAAATCTTCAAAAAAATCAAAATATACAAGATATAAATTTTAAAATAATAAACTATTCATTTTTTCCCTGTCAAGTGTTAATCGAAATAATTTTTATTTATCAAAACATTTATATCACACACTTTCAGTGATATCTATTTTGGATGCATTAAAAAAAAAATTTTCAACACCTACTTTAGAAAAAAAAAATGTCATGGGGAAATTTACATGCACATATTTAAATAACATCCAAGGTCTTGTGACAGACAAAATCACTGTCAACTCCAAAATGTCTCTTTTCTATTGAAATTGCAGGAGCAAAGATAGCGCAATGCTACTGTGGCAATATATTTCACTTAGCCTATTGTCAGTTTACTAGTTTCTTGATAGGGTAGGTGAAATGATGAAATCGCCGCTGTCCAATAATTTTATTCCTTTAATTAGGTAGAAAAAAGAAGTTTCTCATATTGCTTGGTATGATGATTAGTACTCTTTTATTCACTCAACAGGGGTTACGATTTCTTCAATTCTAAGTGTTATTGAACACTCTTCATTTACACAAAACACACAAACATATATATACACTCCTGCGAATATATACATCTACTCACATATACATACGTAAATACACATACGTGCACTTAAAAAAAAATCTAAACGAATTTTTCATTTGCCAATAATCAAATCAATCTCGAGAGTAAAAGAAGGTTTCAAAAAAAGAAAGAGCTACAAACATGAACTACTGCAGAAAAAATCGCACAGATGCAGGTCTGAAGCCCAAAGAAAAAACCCCGATACGAGTAAACAACTACCTAACAAAAGAGCTCAGTACAACCGTAGAGCAGACCTAGATACACCTAGTGAGCCAGACAAACCTACCTAGGTTTCACCTAAACGGGTCGTCAGGGAAATTTCTGCAATATTTATTATTGTAAAAGAAATAACAAATGTGGCACAAGGCCAAAAAGGGGGTTGCGGTAAAGAACGGTCATCACTTGTCTTAATATAAAACTTAGCTAGCCACAACCAGTGACCCTAACATACAAAACAATTTTCCTTTCACCAAAAAAAAAACATTTATCCATACCTTTCTTACTACATCCACCAAAATACCTCTTTGATTCAATGCAAATTCTAAATACTCCCCTTATGTACAAATATTGTTTGTTGGGGGAGGGGCATAAAAGCAAAAAATTTTATAAAGATCCCCAATGTGTATATACAAAATGACAAAAATTTTTACAAGAAACCAAACAAAATTTAGTGTTAGCAATAAAAAAAACCCACAAACATTAAATGTGGCAGAAATATCAGTTAACCGGACGAAATCGATGCGGGACAATGAAAATAAAGGACCCATTCATTCCACTCAAGCATTCACACGGGCACACACTCATTCATACACAACAACAAATACGAAAAACACACTAGCGAAACGAAAGGCACCCCGCATCTACCAGAGAATTGACATCACTGACCACCTAAACGAGGGAGGGGACAGGAAGTTAAACTAAAAGAAAAAAAGGGGGACAGAAATAAAAAGGGACCATTGAGAAAGCACACCCTAGCTAAGTTTACTGAAAAGAGGAAAAACTAAAAATCAAAAAACAAGACCTACACTAACCTAATTTCGAGAAGGGTTGCCTATGTTCAACCCAGGAATACAATATCCTAATGCCTAACCGGCATCAAAATGCCACTCAAGGTCAGCCCCTTTTACATACGCGCAAGATTCACCCACCTTTTGCAAAATTCTGATTAGGTGAGCCGCCGCCTTTCCGCCCTGATCTTGACTTTATGCTGATGCTTAAAGAACAAGATCAGTTGGGAAGAAGTGAACTTCTCCCCCTCATAGAATTCCTTCTGACGCGTTGTCCAAATCACGACTCTCATAACCCCTAGTAAGCAACAGAACACATAGTGTTCGGCCTTCGCCATCTGCGGCACCACATTGCTACAAACAGATCTGGCTTCAAGGACAAAAACTTTCCCTGCAGCATATGAACCATGAGGCCTTCAACAAACCTGCACGATGGCACTACCGCCTTGCACTGAAAGAAAGCGTGACCAATAGTCTCGACTTCCCCCGTACAGCGACGACAGTTTGGATATTTCTCCAAGCCTGCTGAACAAAGTCACTTGCCGACCCAGAGAGCTTCACGAATCACCAGCCAGGTGAGTGATGCCTCATTGTAATTGAGTAATTGAGGCATTTCAACCCAGGCGCTCAAGGCCATATCGAGCGGGCCTCCTGCTTCGTAAGACCGAGCTTGACAATCAGACCATCTTGAACGGACCCCCTAACTAACACTTGATAAAATGCCTTGCGAGACAACGCCTGGGCGTTGAAGAGGCCATACAAAACCCAAAAGAGGAGCTTCAGAGCACGACAACATTCGCTGTAGAAGGGTGCACTGGGCTCGGGTCTACGGCCGGCCTCCTCCTCGCACGAGCGCACACTTCTCAGCGATAGGAAATGTTTACGGACGTCTTCTTTCCAGAAGGCGCCCACCTCATCCGATCCGCAACACATTCGGTCTAGAAAGGTGATGCGCAGCATATGTTGACGAATCTCAATGCTAGGCATACCCAGACCGCCTTCAGAGGGATGAAGGCGACAGATCTCGCGAGATACCTAGGGGCCCTGTCTCTCCACAAGAAAGAGAACAAGACCCGTACTAATAACATTAGTCTGGCATACGGGAGTGGATGTAAAGAGAGTCGGTACAGGAGAATCGGATAGATGTGTGAAACACATACTTCCGCCCTTCCCTTCAGGGAAATTCTCCTCCGAGACCACAGATTAACCGCGATCTCGGCCTTCCCTTGCACCTCCGACCAATTCATTTCCAAATGGAGATCAGGACCGAACCAGACGCCGAGTATCTTGATCGGCCCATCCGTCCAGAGGAAAGGTCCGGGAAGAGAAACTCCCTTCCACGCACCCAACCGTCACAGACTTATCGCGGTTGATCTTGGCCCCTGTCACCATATCATACTCACTGATCTCTTTGCTGACTACGTCAATCTCGGCTCTGCTCGACACAAGAACCGAAACGTCGTCAGCATAGGCAGCATACCTGGCTGATTGGAAGCCCCAGGCAGGGAAATTCCGCGCAGAAACGGATTCGCCTTTAACTTGCGAAGGAAAGGTTCCAACGCAAGAACGTACAGCAAAGGCGAGAGCGGACAACCTTGACGAATGGAGCGAGACACTACGAAAGGCTTCGATCTTACCCATTCACTTCCACCAGCGCACAGTGGGTCGCATAAAAATGTCGGATCCAGGAGCGAAAGTCGGCTCCGAAAACGGCCGCCGAAAAGACAGCCTCCAGAAAGCGATGGTCAACCCTATCGAAGGCCTTGGACTGATCTAAATTGATCAGCGCGGCTTCACTGTCGACTTGTTCTAAGATCAAGCGTACCATATGAAGGTTATCCTGAATAGTCCTGCCCCTCACAGCACAAGTCTGTTCAGGGCCAATCAGACTAGACCGGACAAGCTGCAAACGGTTGGCTAAGATCTTCGCCAAAATATTTAACTCAGTGTTTAACATGGTTAAAGGGCGAAAGTTCCCTAACCCATCCCCACCGTTCTTGTCCTTACGCAGCAACTTGATCACACCCGTGGTGAACTGCTTCATCCAACGGTTGAAAATCAGTTCCAGCAAAGGAACAAAAACGGGCGACAACCTCAAGTTAACTTCGTAGGTCAGACCATCTAGTCCCGGAGACTTGTCCAGGCTAACCTGCTTCAGTGCTTCCCAGATTTCCGACTCTGTAATGGGACCCTCGCACCTAGCCGCTTCAGCTGCCTCGAGGCAGGGAAAGTCAGCTAAATAGGCGTCGAACTGAGCAGATCTCAGACCGGGCTCCCTGGTGAAAAGATCCTGGAAGTAATCTCGAAAAGGCTCGCATTGAGCCGATGACTAAAATCGGCAGCAAACGTTCTAATTTTGGATTTTAATTTATCCCACCAGGCGTTTCCCACAACCGCTCCCGTCAATTCCCTCTGAATCATTAGTAGCAGCTGGTTCCGGAAACCCTGCTCACCAAATAATGAACAGTTCAATTTACAGTAACCAGCCATTTTAACCTTAGGCTTATCTAAGTTTACACGGACCCGGAAAAGCCTATGATCCGTATAAACTATATAGTGGAAGCTTGGACACCCTAAGAGCCCTACGTCGACTCTCCTAACTAGGACTCGGTCGAGGTAGCTCGCAAGCGTCCCAGGAGCCGAGTTGCCACTATGAGTCCAAGTCCCTGCTACCTCCCGAGGGTGTTCATTCCGGATCTTTTCGAAAAGATCAAACTGATCGATAAAGTCCCGAAATGGTTACACGTCCGGGTTGTTAGTACCCTGTTTTTGCCCTATGCGATCTATATCGGGATCAAGGACGGCATTCTAACCCCCCGCTAAAACTACCCGACGAGATGTCGTCAAATACGGCGCAATCTGCTGAAACAAAGCAGGCCGCTCGGCATGGATATTGGGCGCATAACCCCAATGAGACGTAGAACCTTATCCTTTATGGTAACATCCAGCATGCAAAGTCTACCCGACGGATCCGCGAAGACAAGGGTACATGCAGCCTTCAAAGACCTTCTCACTAGCCAAGAGACACCCCTCGAATAACCATCAAAATATGCTGAATGAACGGCGAAACCCTTAGACAGAATGTCCTCACGGTCATGAGAAGAAAACCGGGTCTCTTGCACACAACACAGATTCACCCCGAGGCGCTGAAGGTCACAAAAGATCCTCGCCCTGCGAGACTCAGACTTCAGGCCCTGGACATTTACACTAGCTAACCAGAGCGCCATCATGAAAACAGATTAGGGTTGTACTACTGGTGTAAACATAGTCGCTGTCAGGATACCAACAGCCTCTCCTTTTTCAGCTCTTTTATTTTTTCAGTCATTTCGAAGCCAGTATCAAATTTCCTTTGTTTTTCTTGGAGAGTCAGTTGAGAGGCCGGGGCATCGCCCTTAACGTTGCCAGAGGGAGTGCGGCTGTAAGTGTCTTTCTTCCATGGGACTTCAGGGGACTGAGGACCCGCTGTCCGGCGCTTCCCTCTGTCCTTACCAGCAACCAGTCATTCCCACTCCCTCTTCTCCACCACTGCACTAGCAGCGGGGCGAAGGCTCTTTGGTGAATGTGTCCTTTGATGTCTCACCAACCGGAGGTTTAACCGACCCGGTCCCGGAAGCTGGTACGCCCATTACAGGCGAGGCGGAAGATACAGACGCGGTCAGAGGGGTATCTTGTTATACTGGAGCTTTACTACCAGAGGCCTTCTTCTCTAGGCAGGAGGCGGAGAGATGACCAGTAACCCCACACCTCCAGCATACCGGTCTTCGGCCCGTTACAATGATCGGTAACTTCAAGCTACCAACATCCAGATAGTTTGGGAATGAGCGGAAGGCTTTTTCGGCCAGCATAATATCAAAGCTCCACCCCACCGCTCAAGCTTTCACAGGAAGCTCCCAGAATTTCGCCATACTGGGATAAAAACGCAGCGAGAGGTTCCCCGATAACTTAGGTATACTGCTACTCTGGTCCTTCTTCGGCCTTCGTACTCCGTCCGTAGTATTAATTCTTTTGTTATTAGCTCGCGGCTAGCCGCGGCGACGCAGTCTTCCGGCGTGGGCAACTCTACGTCCCACATGAAAAATTTAGCTCCCTTAACTATTCTGAGGGGCTTAAACCCCAAGGACTCTAGTGTTTTCAACACTATGTTTTTCGTCGAGCGACAAATTTTGCGCGTACGCTTGTCGACGACGAAAACTGACACTATTCTTTTCTCAATTTTCTTCAATTATTGGGGGTCTTCTACAACAAAGTGAGCATAACTCTTAGCACGCTCCAAGAACTCCGCTAAATTGATTATGCATTTTGGTGGGGACGACCAACAAGAGGGCGAGTCACTGGCCTCAGGCTTATCTTGAGGGTCATTTCTGGCTTCCTTGTCATTTTGAAAATGTTGGCCATTATTGGCCTCCGTAGAATTTTTTTTGTTGTTATTGCCATTATTGGCCTCCATAACAGTGTTTCCTGAATTATCTTTTTTCCCAGCGATGTCATCCTTGCTAGGGGAAGTAAGCTCAAGTTCCGCATATTCGTTCATATTGTCTTTATCCAGGGGTTCTTTTTTGGTTGTGTTAAATAAATGCTTTCGTATTGCTTTTCTATAGTCGGACAAATTTGGCTTTTTTTATGGCTAAAAAAGAAGGTGCTTTTTACCCTTCCTTTCCATTTTTTAAATATTAAGAAGGAAGGGGAGGTGTAAATACGGGTGGAGAACCGCCTTATAGGCGAAAAAAAAAACAAAAATAAAGCGAGACAAGCAAGCAAATAAAAGCACAGAAAGAACCAAAAAAATAAAACGTAAAATAGAAAGATTTAAATGTTCGCCTAAAGGCGAAAAACTATAAATTTAAAAAGGAGAGGTTGAAAAGAAAAAACGAAAACGCTAGACAAAAAAGAAAAACAAAGAAAATACGAAAACATGAAAGACAGACAAAGCTAGTCACAAATACAGGATGGCTGACGCCAAAACAAATAAGCAATAGAAAATAAACAATACAAACGTTAGAACCAAATAAATGGACAAATAGACAGAAAAAAAGTTTAGAAAATTTACATACACAAATATACAATATAAATATGAAAACAAAAGACTCGAAAACTCGTTTAATCATAGTGGACAATAGTAACCCTAAAAAATATGACACTATCCGTAAAAAACTGCACTGTTTTTTTTAAAAATTCGGGTTCACTCTCGATATAGAAACTAATTTGAAAATCACCAACTATGTAGATATTACGTTGAATTTACAAAATGGCACAATATCCCTGTATAAAAAAGAAAACCAAGAACCGCAATATTTAAACATAAAATCTAACCACCCAGCCCATATCATAAGGCATATTCCAAAAAATATTGGGTATAGACTTTCTACTAATTCCTCCAATAGGAACATTTTTGAGGCCAATAAAACACATTATGAGGAAGCCCTATTTAAGAGTGGACATAAAAATAAATTAGAATATATTAATATAAAAAACCACAACAGTACTCAGAATAAACGTAATAATAGGCAAAGAAAGATCTGTGGTTCAATCCTTTTAATTTAGCGGTAAAAGCAAAAATTGGCAAGATATTTTTTGATTTATTAGAGCAACATTCCCCCCCCCCCAAAAAAAAAAACTGAGTTACATAAAATATTTAACAAAAACAATGTAAAACTTTGTTATTGTTGTATGCCGAACGTAGGGGCTATAATAAATGGATTGAATAAGAAAAAAAAAACTAGGAATAATCCACGGAGTAATCCTCCTACTTGTAATTGTAGAAACAAAAACATCTGTCCATTACAGGGAAAATGTCAGCAAGAATGCGTGGTTTATCAAGTGAAAATTTACAAAAATAGCGAGGATACTAACCCTAAAACATACATAGATGCTACTCAGGATAAATTTAAAAAAATATATTATAACCACATGAGTAGTTTTAAAAACGAAAAAATTAAGCATAGTACCACGCTATCTACCTATGTATGGAAAACCAAACAAGAAGATAATATAGACCCCATCCTTAAATGGGAAATATTAAAAAAATGCCCCAAATATAAAGCAGGTCATAAATTTTGTAAATTATGTGCAGAGGAGAAATTAGCCATAGCTTTATATGATCAACCTAACCAGCTATTAAACTCCAAAACTGAAATCCTTAACGTATGTAGACATAAAAAATCTTGGCTACTAAGACGTTTTCCCATTTATTGTCATTCCACCTTAATGTTAGCGTTCTTTTTTGTTTTTTTTCCTCCCTCCCCACTTTTGTTTAATAAATATTTACCTCCACCCACCCACTTAAGTGTTGTGTTTATGGTTATTTGATCACGTGGTATAATTTTAGCTATCGCCTATAAATATCCGTATCTCTTTGCCTCGTTAGCCAAACTTTCCCTGACGATCGGTTTAGGTGAAACCTAGGTAGGTTTGTCTGGCTCACTAGTTATATATATATATATATATATATATATATATATATATATATATATATATATATATGTATATATGCAAGTTTTATTAAAGAAAACGAGCAATTCGACCCCTATGCATTAAACCCAATATTCTCAAAAGATTATTGCATGCCTGCACAACTAAAATCCCCTTCTACGACCATAATGAAAAAATTACACCCACATTAATGAAGCAAGTATGGAAAATCCTCCCGGTTTGTGCTTCTCCATTACATGTCCTACGTAGTAATTTTTTTTTAAGTTACTAAACTGAAAATATATGTCGGCTGCTTAGACGGTAGGTTTTTATTTTAGCTGAGAGCAAAATCAAAATTTATAATCTCAAACTACATGCGACAGAAATTTCGTCCTCAAATTTAACTATGAACTTAGTCAAAAGATAGACTCCGATTCCTGGATGTTTTTGTGGGGACAAGTAATACATTTGTTATATATAAAAAAAAGTAAAAACACTTGCCAACCTTGATTTTACTAGTCAAACCTGCTCAGATATAAAATAGGTGTTATAAATTTTTCCTTATGCGACCGTTTCGATAATTCATCCTTTCGTCGTCTTTTCTTAAAAAAATAATGACTGGAATGAAACGTTTACGAATAATGGTTTTCTAAACCATTTTAGTAAGTGATCTTCTTGATTCTGTCTATCGGCAGAATAAAGTGGCTACTCTTATTCTTTTGAGGAATGGACTGTCCCTCCAATATATTTTTCCTTCTCTTACACTTTCAGTTTGTATTCTGGGATCCTTCTCTCCATCATTTCATGATTCATGGAATTTTTACGGGTATTTTCAATTTGATCAATTTTTTTAATCGAAATTTATGATTGATGTTGTGCAGGTCCCCCTGCGAACTTTTGGTATTGTGTTATATGCGGAATTGAGAGGTGATTGACGACTTCTTGTGGTGAATGAGTAAATTGTAATCATGAATTGGTCGTGATTCGGATTAATTAGGATTAGGATGGAGAATGAAGACCAGCCTTTCCGCACTTCCCTTTCGGCCTTGTGACAAAATTTGAATTTTTACAAGATAAATAAACAGAATATACAGAAAATGTAAAAATATTAACATTATCTACAAAAATCCACGCACACATTTTTTCTTGTATTATTGTGTTTGCCGAGGCGGGGAAAATGGTTGAAAATTCTCTCCAGCAGCTAGAGGAACGGTTGAGAGAAATCCCTCTCCGTTCACAAAACATACAAAACACAGCTTGGGCTACGAATAGGACCAAAAAATATGTGGATTATTATGGCCCAAAATGTACGAGATAGAAACAATATGTGAACCGGAATAAATTTTTAACCATTCTTTGAGACTTTAAATGTCGTAACAACCAGGACAATTTCCCTGCTGGCGTGAAAACGAGAAAATTGATTGAGTCAGCAGTGATAAAATTGTGGAGGGCCAAAATTCTGGCCAATCAGTCTTATACTATGTGTGGGACATTCTGCTGGTAACAGAAGATGGACCCATGCAGCTGACTGACAGTCTACTAATTTATAAATCCATTCGACTTCTAAGGGATTTCATGTCCACCCGAGCGACTATTGTGAATGAACACAAGATGCCGACCGCCATTACTGAGGACCGGATAGTCTAATATTTTTTTCTAAATTTGGACGTCGAAACTGTTTCCTGGACAATGAGCAACGTAGGTATTGAGACCAGAGATTTTGTCTTGCAGGTGGCAATGAACCGAAAGTCATTCTCGGAATCCAAGGCACACTGGCATATCAAAAGCAAGAGATGTTGGTGATTGTAGAGGGCCGGCGACACAGCTGCCGAGCCTATGGCGCTGAGGGGCACCTGTCTAAAGCGTGTCCTGGGAAGAAACCTGCGTCACAACCTCAGTCGAGATCACCAACAGTGAAGAACAAGAGATCTGAAAGACCACCCGAAGGCCTCGGTGATTGGCAGGGGAGGTTGTAAGAAATGAGCCTAAGTCTGCAGCCCATCCTGCCTAGCAGGATGTCTCACAGGCCGGGATGTAGCTGCAACACCAGCAGAAGCAGCGACAGCAGGAGCAGCGGCCAAAGGAGAAGCAGCGACGACAACGAGAGGAGTACTGACCTCAGCAAATGCAACAACAAAGGCAGCAACCTCTGCAGATGCAATATCAGGGGCGGTGGCCTCAGTATCAGAAACCAATAGTGTCAAACGCAGCAGAAGCAACAACTGTCGAAAAATCAGGTGTAGTTAAAATCTGATATAAGTCAGAGGAAATCCTTCCACCACGGTACTCTTCATTGAAAAGCAGCATGGAAGAGAAATCAGAAAAAGAAGGAATAAATTTTTAAAAAGGAAGCAGGGCCAACCTTTGTCGTATTAACATTTCACTCGAAGCATTGGTTCTTACTTTGGATTTGCCCGTCAACGTGATTGTCAACCAGTGCTAAACACATCCCGAGTCTGTATATATGTGTAATTCAATTTGCCACTGTAGTGCTTGTTAACGCCATTTAGTATGGCATCGAGTCCCGCCAGATTGATATGCTGAGCATCGTTTGTTGTATGAAGTCAACGTGTATCCTCCAGAATAACAACATATCTTTCCAACACCACACCCGTTTTACGGGAGCTTGCGTCAATCCATGTGGTAACTTGTTCGGTCGCCTTGAGCGGGATCTTATTGATACACTTTGGTGATTACTTCGACTATCATCCGCTTGAGAGGGATGTCATTCACTGCGTCATCTCATGACTCTGTTTCTGAAGTTGCTCGTATCTTTTGTACTCTAGTTGCTGCATGAAACCACCCACAGACAGGCAAATATAATACCAACTTCCTTCAAGTGGAAAAAAAAGTGAAGCCACGCAGTTATGGCAGGGAGTAGCGGAATCCCACGTCCTCGATTCCCACCGTCGTGTTCCGCATGTAGAGTGTCGTGCTTCCCCCAGACATCAAAAATACTTGTTAAATACTACGTAGTCTGGAACTGCATTCTGTAATGGTCTGGCACATTATTCATGGCCTACTTCCAACTTGTTGTCCAAGCTTTCTCTTTATGGTCAAAAGTAGAACAGACGTCATGTTCGTCAATGGAGATTGCTGCAAACGATTCTTTGTTTCTGCTGAGTTGGACATTTCCAGTTAGTGTAATCGTAATGTCGCCTAATGCTTGTATGACGTCAATCCATATCAGCAGATCACAGCCAAGATGTTTTTTCTTGGACAAGCAGAACACCAGCGTCAGCAATGTTACATTGCACTATGTGAATTGTAACAACTTCAGCTCCACAATTTGCTTAAGACACCACCAATTGTTACACCGTTTACGCGTTGCCCCCCCCACGACACGATAGTCAGCGATGCGCGCTAATTGTTGACCGGGAAGATCCGGTGTCAACGTGTGCTGAACATTGGGGGCCGACTACTGGTAATGCTCCGTTTACTGTCTTACAGAGGATAATTTTGGTAACGATGACTTGTCCCCGGATCCATCTCCCCGAACAATTCCGCTCCACATGACCCAGGTTACTATAGCGATAACACCTCAGCTGTCTCTGTGCTTCCCGAGTCGTGATCCAATAGTTGATCAGCAGATAGTTCATCCGTTCTGTATGTTCCTCGCAAAAACTGACTGACATCATTCGGCGATCGTGCTAAAAAAGCACACTCCGGCATCCTGCCTACCCCCAAACGGCATAGAAACGTTGCGTAAATTGGCTAAGTAGTCGTTATCCGTTTCATCCGAGAGTAATCGGCACCCAGTAAAGCGTTGATATGCAATGAGTCCGTTTTACAGGCCGTATAAAGAACCCGTTTTTTCTCGATAAATTCTTTTTTTTGGGGGTTCCTTTTTAAACTACCGGTACAGGGCGTAGGTACCCCAGCGACCTCCTTCAAGGAATTCTTGTTGCTGACACTTTCAATTTTCATAGGGAGGAAAATCTGGTATCAACTTCACGTACCGAAATAGCTTGGAGTAAGTTTATTCGTGCTTGGAATAACGTTCCCTAATCCGTTTCATTCACCAAACAGCGTAAAGTAATCAACCAATCTTGCACATGTATCGTCTGTTCGCTACGACAGTGGAATTGCTCTGTTGCCTCGTTAAGCTTTTTCTTTTTTTTGTAGCTTGAGGGGAGGGTCGAATATACATGTGTGCAACAAAGAGTTTCGATAAAGTATCCACCTCCGAGATCTCTGGTTTCTCGTAAGTCGCCATTTTTTTTTGGATACCTTACACGCGAGACACGCCTGAGACACGCCTGAGACACGCCTGAGACAGCTTTCTATCAGGGCAAAGACATTTTATTTTGTGTTACATTATATTGTCATTGCACGTGCACAAAAGTTTTTTTTATTTTTATCCGAGCGATTTCGGCTAATCTATTAGATATTTTATCAAAGAGCTTTGTTTTTTCTCAACATCTAGATTGAGTTGACCGATTTCTTTTAGTAATAGAAATATGGTAATTACCGACCACAGAATAAGTGTGTGTGTGTGCTTGTGTGTTCGTGTGTATATGTATATGTGTATGAGGTAGGATAAGGAACAAATAGGAAAAGTTGATAAATTTAGCATGTTAAGCTGTTATTTAAACTTCATCCGAAATGAAATATGGAGGAGAAAAAATCTGGATTTATTTTTATTTTTCTGTTTGTTTTTTCATTGTTTATGTAAATCTCGCGTATTTTTGTTTTGTCGTTACTGTGCATAATTCCTGTGGATTTGCGTATCATAGCACCATTTGGTTATTGTACGGATAGGGTTGATATTGTGTGATGTGTTCCTTGTGTGATTCTTCCCGATTCCAATCCATATTTGATCAGTATATATATATATATATATATATATATATATATATATATATATATATATATATATATATATTAGAGAGAGAGAGAGAGAGAGAGAGAGAGTAAGGTTTATGAAAAAACTAGGTAATCCGTATGGGTAAACCTAAGGAGGATAAAATCCAGAGAGCTCAATGTAAATCCAGAGCAAATAATATAAATAAAAACAGAGCTCTTTAACGTTCCATGTAATAAATTATTTCACCACAGCCCTTTTAAAGGACTGTGGATCATCAGACTTTACTTCCAAACAAAAAATGAAAAGAAAATTTACAAATTTTTGACGGGCCATATTAAACATATGTAAATTGTGGAAGTGAGCGGGGAGGGAGAAGACATGAGTGAGTTAGCAGATATTGACACATTTAAACAGTTAATTTAACGGAAGTTATATATTGATATCGAAGGGCTACAGAAGAAAAATCTCATAGAGAGTAAAAGAGAGAAGGTAGTTATGAGAGAAGGTGTCACTAATTTTCTTTGTAAAAAAAGGCTAGAAACAACGCTGTTATTTTGTTTTACTTTGAAAGTGTTTTCTGGGGGTTCATAAAGATTATAATGTTTAATATAAATTCAATGTCTCTAAACTGTCTACAAATAATTTAATTTGGTGTTTGTTAGTGATTTCAGTTTTTTTTAGATTTTGGGGATTTTCTATGAAATAGTCGATCAGAAAAATATTCATAGAAAGTACATTAAAAGAATACAATTTTATTTTAAAATATAAGTTTACTTCTAGTAATCTTTTTTGTAATCTCCTTAAAATTTTTTATTTATTATTAAGTTGGCATCTCTATCCGTTTGAATTTTGTTCATGAATTTAACTCGTGACTGTTTCTAGATAGGTAATCTCTTTTACTTAAATTTTACTTAAGTTAATATGGGGTAATATTTGAAGATAATGTTAAAGATCTTGCTCTATCATGTACTGTATACATACCCATGCAAATATCACATATACACATGTTCCTTTACATGTGTACCTCATACAGGTACCCATGTACCGATAAACACATGTAACTTCATGTATTAACACCTACCTAAATATCAAAAATGTTTCCAATTTAAATATTTTATCATCAGTAATGATTATTAAAGGGTAATATATTTCAATTTTAATTGAATTATCAATTTAAAAAAAATTCATCCATATTATAAAGAATTTTAAACTCACACTTCCAATTGGAGAATATTAAATGAGAAAATGAGATAAAACACTAATAACAGGACTGTAAGTCCTACTTTTATAATATTCTATGTATCCATAAATATACACATACACACATATCCGGACACTTCCTTACTTCGTTAATTTACATATGTTTAATATGGCCCGTCAAAAATGTGTAATTTTTTTTTTCATTTTTTGTTTGGAAGTAAAATCTGATGATCCGCAGTCTTTTAAAAGGGATGTGGTGAAATAATTTATTACATGGAACCTTAAAGTGCTCTGTATTTATACATATATATATATATATATATATATATATATATATATATATATATATATATATATATATATATTTAAAAATATTTTTTGTGGTACAAAACTTTATTACGGCGTTAAAAACAAGAATATTTTTACATTGGACCATGATGTTATTAAAATAAAATACCAGCCGACCGGTTTCGCCCCCTCTCTTCAGAGCTGTAAACGGGGGAAAATTATGAACAAGGAGAAAAAAAAATATATGGGTGACGTGAATGAACGGAAGGGACAGTTGTAACACCTAAAGATGCTAGAGACCCAGAAGAGCAAGCCCAAGCAAACAATCTCTCTGTTTACAAAGAGAAGGTCGCCCAGACTTGATAAACAGCGTCTCCAACACCTTCAGATGAAACAACGAGTGTGAAGTGGACAACACAGAAAACCAATTCACACTGAAGTCCACCGCACAACCAGGACTATTTATGAAATGATCCGCTATAGATGACCCGTATGTATTTCGAACGGTATCACCAATCAAAAAATTTTTATTATAAATTTTAGCAGGCACGCGTTGCTTGATTCTAACATCCAAGCGTTGTGTAGTTCTACCTATGTAGTCGGCACCGCAACTACATTTAAATTGATAAATTACAGAATTAATATGATGAGGAGGTAAAACATCCTTACTCATGGATGGAAGAACAGATCTTGTTTTAAACACAACACGTACATTCGCTGCAAAATAGCATTGATTAGAACTCGATGAAATTTGCTTAGCCATCATTTCTCTATCCCTACCAAAATATGGCACTCGTAAATAAACGGGACATTTTTTAACAAGCACACACACACACACACACACACACACACACACACACATATATATATATATATATATATATATATATATATATGATTGTTTCTTTGTATTTGCGGCATATGCTATGGTAAAATCCATGAGCAGTTATTTTCAACTATTGGGGACAAAAAAAAAAAAAAAATTGAAATATCTTCTTATGTCATGTGGTTAGACTATTTCATGTAGACTGTATTTAATGCATAAAAATGCGATGGGAGTATTCAGCATAAAACTTATTTGTGAGTAACCCACTCCCACTTTCACTCTATACACATGATTTTTTTAAGTTTCAGTTTAATTTATTAACAATCATGAAAGTAGTCTCACTTCTAATCACCGATTTAGATTTCATTTTGCTTCATCCTCACATACACACGCGCACACACGCAAATGTATATTTACTAAGGTAGCTATTATTACAATAGTCGACTGTGTAAATTGATTTTCAATCATAAGGATTCTTCAGATTTGTTTTGACAGGTTCGTCCACGAGAGAAGAAGTTCGTGAAAACCCTAGAGAAATGTCCAAAATTTGGGAACATCTTATACTGTAGCTTTTCGCCTTGTGGTCGGGTGTCAACCAACATAACTTGTCGATACTTGTCTCAACTTTGAATTATGAGCCTCAAATTAACATCGGCATCATATCTTATTGTTATGGTCCAAGATCCTCGCACCACAGTTATGGTCCAAGGTTAGAACCAAGGAAGAACAACACGAACACAAGAGTAGAATAACAAAGATATATTACAACAGAAATATTGTAAAAGAAGTTGAAGGTGTTAGTAATGACTGTCCGTCTGGTTTAGAGTGAACTAATATTGTCTCGACTCGTTGCACCATTCATAATATTTATTTCTGTAAAATTGCAATAGATCCGCGGTTAGCGTCTTAATTACTTTGTCAAACGTTATCTGACATTCATCTGTCCACTACAAAACTTTTTCCTTCTACAATTCGTTTAGGGGTGCGTGTAATTTATGCATATTTGGAATGAATTCACTAAGCCTAAGAAGCTTTGTAATTCGGCTACGTTTTTTGGAGCTCTTAATTTTTTTTATTGCCGTAGCCCTTTCTGGGTCTCGTCGTATTCCTTCTTCATCGATGATATGTCCCAGATATTTTATTTCCTTCATAAAGGAATCTCAATTGTTTTCTTTTACCATGAAACCCTAGTTTTGTATTCTCCTAAAAACCTCTTGAACGTGTTCCCAGTGTTGCTCAAAGTTTTTGCTATTTACCAGTATATCATCTAGGTATGCAATCGTGAAATCAAGTCCGCATAGCATTGTACCCATTATCTGTTATCTTAATCCCGAATGGCAATCTTTGGAACTTGTATAATCCTTTGTGTGTATTTATGCACAATAATCTCGAGCTTTCCTCATCTACTGGTACTTGTAGGTACGCTTCGCTCAAGTCTATTCTTGAGAAAAATTTTCCTCCGTTTAGTTTTGTGAAAACATCTTCTGGACTGGGTAGAGGATAGGGGTAATCCATAATCGCTGCGTTTAATCCCGTTGAGAAATCAGCGCATGCTCGTATCTCATCCGATTTCTTTTTGACGTAAACTGTAGGTGTGGCCCATTGACTATATTCCACTTTTGTCAATATACCGATTTTTACGAGTTGATCTATTTTTTCTATTGAAGCAAAATATACATTCCTTTTCTTCTTGAAGATAGGTTGTACATTTTCTTTTATTTCTATATTTGCTGCCATTTTTTTACACCTCTCGAGGCCGGATGAAAATACTTCGGGGAGACCCTCTTTTAGTTTCACCTTGAATTTATCTGCCTCGGTCGATAAACTTTTCACTTTTTGGCAGAATGTACTTATTGGTAAATCCCAGATGTCGAATTTCTGCATCCAGTCCGTTCCAAATAAATTTTCCGTGTTTCTTAGCACATACATGTTTTTTTGGGTCATTCTATTGAATGTCACATTGGTAATAACTTCTCCTTCAAATTTTATTTTTCTCGCAGTTCCCGACCTAGCAATTTTATCGGTTCTCAACATGGTCGGTTTGTTCAATTTAATCAGTACAGACATTTTAACACAAACCATAGCACGCAAGAAAGCATCGCATTTCAAATACAACAAAAAACATAGCACGCAAAGTATCGGGTATACGTTATGATTACATCTGGGTGGCCATAAGTCTAGCATAAATCACTGCACCTTGTGTCCTTTCATGCATGTATCGTGAACTGGATGGCTAGATACAAAGTTTGACTAATTTTGTTCCAGTCAGCATTCTTATATATTGCATCGTTCAGATGAGTATACTCTTCAGTTCTTAGTTATTTTTTATTCCTCTTAAGCTATCATAAACTCTCTGATGGAATTTGCATGTAAGTGTAATTATTGACTTTGTAGATGATTGAATGGATTCGGATGTATTATGAAATGGTAGGCATAGGATTCCATTGTAGAGACAGCCTTGTTTTTACCAGCATCTGTCCCACGATGACTACTAATCATGTCACATCTCATTATTATATAATTTTCCTTACACTCGAGTGCACTATATCCCCGAGAATTTTCTCCATATGGTCTCTTTTTTGAATCTATATTGACTATCAACTATAAAACGTTTATGATCTCTATTTACAAGAAGTTTCTTCAACAAATCTGGTAGATAAGGATAATGTTCCAAACTAACTTTGCCACTGGAAGATTACAGTCCATTGAGTTCCCTACTTTATTTGTTTTTCAACACAATTAGAACAAAGTTTGTGCATGGAACCAATTTCAATTGAGGCTTCAGAAGCATTGTAATATGAAGTATTATTATCAAATATAGATGAATTCCATTTCATCCTTCTTCTTGCTTGAAGTTAAGCATGTGGTATTCTGTTTTAGTCTTGTCTTTGCAAACGTTGATTAATTTTGCCTTTGTTGGTCAGTTTATATTCTTTCATCTTGAATTCTTAACGATATTTCCTATTCAGATTCTTGTTCTCTCAAATGCTCAGATCTGACGCTCAATCCTTGAAACCTCTGTGATCTTCGATCTACTGATTCTTTATGCCCGTGCTGTTCATGTCTATTCCTAACTCCTTGATGTCTCAGTAATCTTTGAATCTTTTGAATTTTGCTGACTCAGTTGTTCAGATATAACTCTCTTCCTTTCAGTCTTTGTGAACCTTGTTCTTCAGATTGTTCCTGTCTCCGGTCTTCATCTCTGACCCACCGATATTAACCAGTTCAGACCAAAATACATAAGTTTAAAATCGTTCAAGAAATTATTGGACCATATTTCCCATAGTAATATCATTAATGTACTTTCAAGAAAGTATCCGATTTTGAATGGGTGAAAGTGGGTTCTTTCCGAATTTTGGAAAGAATTAGCTCTCATTTTTACAGTGCGCATAAAATTACAATTAAAACCACTGAATGCTAATTTCATGCCAGCATCAAGGTCACGCACATTATCTTGTGGTCACCTGATTTGTTTCGAAGCTGGGATTTTTCAGCACTTCCAAAACAGCCTGATATTTTGCGATTTCTGAATTTTTAAACAAAACTGACTTCTTTTAATGGTCTGAGATCAATGAAGTTGCATTTCGGAAGAGCAAAAACTCAATTTTAGGTTTTCAAAGCAAGTTTTGGTAGAATATAAACAAAGATCGCAACTGACACGCGGGCGCAAGCCAATATGTGGCACAGTCTCTTCCCTTAGTCTATTGAAACTCAAATGCAATATTTCTGTCCAATTTTAGGAAAAAAAAAATTAAAATTCGCATTTGAACCCCGGGTTGGTCGCGGCCCGCCGGACTAAAACATTCTCTGGGACCAAGAGAGACTAAATACCAAGTTTAAACTGATAAAATCCAAATGTTGAAGTACCTATAAAACAAATGATGCTGCCAAATGTACAACCACGATACAATCCAAAAATACTTTTTATAAGTTTTGGTGGTGAGTTCCTGACGCGAAAACAATGTAAGATGTCCATACAGAAATATGTCCAAAATTTCATTGTTGTACCTCAATAAATGAAATCAGAATCAGAATCCCCCCCACCGTTTGCTTCTACAGACGCATCAACCTGTTGGATCGTTGACTAGCGGACACTGTTAGATACTCTCCCTCGATATCGCATGGTTTTTTTTTCAGGCCCCATAACACGTTCAATAAACTTCTCTGCATTATTGATGTCTACTGCAGAAAACAAATATTTTAGGCGGTCGCAAAGACACAAATGCAAAGGACTGAGGTCGGA
Organism: Acanthosepion lycidas; assembly: GCA_963932145.1. Lineage (NCBI taxonomy): Eukaryota > Metazoa > Mollusca > Cephalopoda > Sepiida > Sepiidae > Acanthosepion > Acanthosepion lycidas. The sequence goes on from OZ010574.1 coordinate 142,289,143, forward strand.
TAAACATGCAGACTATGGAAGCAGTCCTCAACTTCCTATCTATCTTTCATGGCAGATGTCCCGAACAATTTTAGTAAAATGTGCTGGAGACCCCATCACGCATGAACCACATGAATGTTTTTAATAGCAGGGATAGCAGAAGTGAAAGTGTGCTCGAAAGATACGTGCTGCATTTAATCTACGCTGAAATCTCATTTGGGACACTTTCGCGTGGTGCAAGAATTTGTAAGCTTGCCCCGCTAGATCAATTATGACTGAATAGTGAGTTCCATCCTCGCTGGTTACGCTATACTTTTGGCGACGTACGACATGTATGCGATGCTTAGAAAAACACCAAATAAGGAAATTTGTCTTGGTAAATGTTTTTGTTTTTGGTGTTATGTATCCTTTCTGAAAATTATCAAAAGGAGCGGTGTCATTCCTGCTGTAGTATTTCTTGCGTCCCACAAAGGCACGTGATTAGAAATATTCGGGTAAAGTTTCCTAAAGTCAGATTTAGACATCAAAACGATTATAAAGAGCAACATTCTGAATTTTCAAATCTGGGTAGTAGAGATAGGTTTTCTTCTATTCGCTGACAAAAGTATTTGCTTCAGAAGAAAAAATATGGAAGTCAGTTGATACTTGATAAGAGATACGTGCGATGAAAAGTATGCATGATTTTGGCGAAGATCTTGACTTATTGGCCGTACGTGGGAAGCAAGCCAAAGTCCGAAATCTTGACGAAAATATCTATGAAGAATATTAATAATGGCTGAATGCCAAAACTCTTTCCTGAAATGTATGTTCCCAAGAAAAGATGCTTTGCTGTGCTGAATAAGTTTTATAAGTTGTCAAATATGCAGAAAACACAGACAAGGAAAGAATAAATCCCACCAAAATAACAGGAGAAATTATGAAAGAAAATATAACTGGGAGAAAAGAAAAATGCCAAAAAGAAAGACTTTTATGGATTAAACAATTCATATTTTTTCATTTGCTAAATATCTTTCCTAAATATATAAAAAGGAATAATTATTTTAGAGTTTAGATTCAAACACAAAGGTGGATATAGATTTTGTATAAGCATAATGTCTTCGCACATGTCTATTTTTTTTCTTGACACGAAACTGAACACTTTATAATAAGTTTACAAATGTTTGGCCACTTCGAGATGGTTTAATGGTTAGCAAGTTAGATCAATTAAAACTTAGTAGTGAGTTCCATCCACACTTTGGGATTATGCCGGATCAAAGCTACGCTAAGAAAAGCATTTTTGCACTTGTCCCTCTGAATTGTGCGTTCGATCCTCAATGGAATCCTCATACTTTCAGAATTATGCTTAGAAAATCCCGATAGGCAGTTATTCTGCGAGAAACAAAAGAATTTATCGTCTGGAAAGAAGATGGTGTGAGAGGTTTATCCTAATAATGATTCTATCACCTTCATCTCCAAAATTTACTGTTTATACGCAGCTATACATCATTTTCAGGCAGATGTTCTCAGACTTTTTTTCTTCAGTTCAGAAACAAGATTAAAGAAAGCAGAACTACTATGTAATATTAGTCCTCTTCTATGACAGAGAATACTGGACAAAGACGAACGGAATTCTTGCAGCAACAGATGTCGTTCTACAAAAGAATCGTGAGAATACCATCGATGGAAGATGTGAGCAACGAGTAAAATAGAGAGAGATAAATTTTGTAGACACTTGATGAGGAAGGAAGAAAAAATCAAGTGGGACAGAAGGAACATCGATCAACAAGCTTGTTTGTGTTAACGGATGACATAACAGGGAGACTGATATATATTAAGGGGACAAATATTGCTCCGAAATACTTCGTTGCAGAGGGCCCTAAACGGCTGATGAAAATTACGTAAATAGAAGATTAAATAATGACACAAGATTTTGACGTTACACACCATTTCCATTAAATGTTTGGGAAGCAAACCGCACCATCAATACATGAATGAGCGATAACAGCTATTGGACATGTGAAACCTGGGAAATTGTTTTGAGAGAAAGATTTTATGAAGCTGAAATCTGGAGATAGCGATCATACAGAATATCAGGCTAAGTAGCACGAAAGGTAAGTGGAACACTACTCTAAGATTTATCCTCAAAACCTTCCTGAAAATCCAGGTATGGAAGCGGTCTTACTCACTTTCGGCGTATTTGCAGAATTGGATGATAAGCCTACATGCTATCTGAAATTGTGGATATTCCTGCCGAAATTTTAACGAAAATTAAGAATGTTTTCTCTGCAATTATAGCAACAGCATAAAAAATAATACAAAATTCAGGCGTGAAAATCGTTACCATGTAGAAAAATAAGGGTGACTGTAATAACTACAGTGTGTTACCTCTTCATTCTGTGGCAGGTGAGATCTTCACTAGGGTCATTTTAAAATGTATGCAAACGTTGAATGATTTATCGAATCCTGCTAGAGACAGCCTGGATGGAAGAGTTGTCGTTCAACGACTGATATAGTTGTTACACTGCGCCAGTTGCAGGAAAAATGCAAGGAACAAAGAAAACTATTATTCATCCCCTTTGACACCGAAAGTATTGACACGGTAGACCGGAAATATCTCTATGAGGCACTGGAAAAACGGTTGCCCACCTATTCTTTTGCAGTTGGTGATTTCTTTTCACGCGTACATGAAAAAATTGCATTCATTTACAGGGAAATACACCAGAGTCGTTCACTGTGTGATGTGGCGTTAAACAATGTTTTTTTTTTCCCGGCCGACAGTTGCTTTGCCATTTACTTTGCTGTCATTCTGCAATATGCTTTTGATGGCAGTGAGGATGGTGTTTACCTTAAAACCAGATTCGACGTATCTCTTTTCTATCTGAACAGACTGAAGTCGAAGCAACTGAAGATTGAAGACGTAATTAGAGAAATACTTTTCGCTGATGATGCCCTTATAGCGGCACGCAGAGAAATCACGCTTCAAAGACTAGTCGATCGTGTAGCGGAATCATTCAGTGTCTTCAGATTAAAGAAAACTGAGTTAAGATTACAAAGAAAAACTCATCACTAGAGATATAATTTGATAGTGAATCAAGGGAGGGGGAATTGAGAAGCAGAATAGGAAAGGATTCACCTGTATACATGAGACTTATGAAAAGAATGTGGGAATGTGAGAAACTTACAATATAAAGCAAGACATTAATTTACGAAACATACGTCCTCTCAACACACCTTTACGATAGTGAGACCTGGGTATTGTCTGCTGATCAGGAGAGAAGTTTAAATATTTTTCACATGAGTCCTTTAAGAAATATTTTAAAAATTATATAAAAAGATAAGTTCACGGATACAGAAATGCTCAAAAGAGTTGGGATTTATTTACTATAAATTTATATTTAGATTTACATCCCATGCTGCTGTCTCGGCGTTTCAGGTGGCCTGGATACGTTGCGCGCTTCAGAATTGCCAAACAGATATTGTATGGGGAACGGCCTGAAGGAAGGCGTAACGTTGGACGACTCAATTTTCGCTTCAAGGACCACTGTGCCCGGGAATAAGTTGGGTTGAGAGCTGCTGCTTTCACAGGAGCAAACCGTTATAAAGAGAAGAGTTCAGTTTGCCGTAGTATCTAGACAAAGATGCAAATGCAGCCAAGTTCGATGAATGCACAGTATCTACTACTGCGGTCATTGCCAAAGACGGCCCCAATCACCCATTGTATGTTTTAGCCATGAGATGTGCTGTGTTCTAAGATAACATATTCCGCTTCCGACAGTCGCCATCGTTGAAAAAGGCTATATATATATATTAAATATGCTGTGACACTTTTAAAGTAATGGATGGGTTTCGGTCATTTCGACAAGCATGTTAATTCAAGAAATCTTTTCAGAGATACGCACACGTATATTATTTCCAGTTGGGAATCTTAAAAAAAAACTTTTGACAATGCGCATTGCAGAAATCTTTTTGCACAAAGGAATATGGAAAGAAACGAAACGCATTCATTCAACAGAAACACTGGTATGATTTTACCATGGAACATAAATATTGGTAGCAGGGAAAATTCTAAAAGAAATTAAACTTACGACCATACCTTGTTGAATCATAGGTTCCAGTAAGACCATGGAATGTAAGCAACGTCGAACCTCTCTTAGTACATAGATGGGTGGCCGCTCGGCAATACCAGGTACTGTAAGCTTGGATATACGGCTGGTGAAATAGATAGTAGTTCGGAATTTTTCATGAGAGAGCTGAGTTCCAATTTCCGTTGGGTTCATTATATTTACTTACGTGCAAATAATCCTGACAAGTGTATGAATTCACCTATTCTCTCCTCAGCTGTAGGTTAATTAGTAGCACTTGTATAAGTAAATCAATATTTTCTCCAAAGTATTTTTTACTGGCCTTAAATAACCTTAAAAGGGTTGATAAGCCGTAGAAAATGAATGAATAAATGAATAAAAAACAACTTAATTTGGTCAATGAATCATAAGATATTACCCACAGGTATTACTTCAAAATGTTAATGGTAATTGTAAAATAAAATATTTCCATACATGAAAGGTTCAAGATTAATTGACCGCGCAATTAGTGTTACAGTTGGTTTAATCCTTCCATTAAAAAGAGATTTTTCAGGAAATTAGATTTCGCATTTTCTATAACTCTTTCAACACAATGCATGGAAGTTTGCTTCCAAGCCTTTTGTTTAAGGTACATTGGAAAGTCAATATCTTGATTACATTCTGGTTTTCCCTTTCAGTCACATGGACAACCTATTTTGTAGATCTTGTTTCTCTTTTAACTATGTAAGCAATGTGTTTTTATCTGTTAAGGCTCTACTTTTGTGATGTGGCGCCACTTAATAGGTATGAAGAATTACTTCGCTTGAAGCTGTTTTGAATTGTTGATCGAGAGAAGATGGTAGCATATTTATAACAGATCAGACATTTCTGGTCATATTTGATGCCATGTATGACATCCACAGAAGGTCTAAATTTGACGATGTTAATGAAGGACGTCACTAGTTTTCAGGCTAATATTTTGGATTTGTATCGTCTTACCCTGATGAATAAAATACTTCTTGTGCAACCTATCCTGAGCTTAATTTGCTTATCTCATATTCTAAATAGATTTTTCTAACTGATCCATACACTGAAGTGTCTAAATGGGGTTCAAAATGATCGAATTTCTTCATATCAGAAAAATAAGATGCAAAGATGGTGACATTGTGAAACGAAATACTTCGGAACAATATCACTGTTTTCATTGATGATTCTTCCTAAATCAATGTCATTATTTCATTCAACGTAGAAAGGGGTCACGAATGCGAGAGACATGATAACTTACCCACACCGATATTCTCTTGAGTACCCTTTAGGGTACGCTTACCCCGGTTTGTGAACACCCTCTTTGGGAGTGTGGATAATAAATTCAAGAGGAATCCATTTTTTCAGTCAGGGAAATGATTACTTGCAATATCCATTGTCAATTCTGAAGTTGTATAGGACGGGTAATATTTTATGGTAGTTTATATAGTTTCCATACGAATTTTAATTAGATTAATGTACTAGTAGTTGTTTTCAAAGCCAGTGCATTTTAGATGTTATTTATAAATTATTCTTTTAAGTTCGTTTTTTCAACCGGAGATGGTCTGTCATATTGACATGAGATCAGATGCAAATGTGTGGTTATCTATGTTCAGGTCGAAGAGGTCAAGCGAATAATTCGATTAAATTACAGAACTGAAGTGAATAAGATGTTAGAATAGAGAAACGAAATAAAGCGAAACAGACTAAGATAAGCACATACCTACACAGAGAAGAGGAAAGCAATACTATATTTGCGTAAATGTGATCGATTAAATGAAATGGAAAAGAGACGTTCGTTTTAGATATGAAGTTTTATCAAACTATGCTCAGAATACTGACGCGAAAAATACTTTTCTTCACCATATTATTAAAAATAAAAGAAAAACGTAACAGGAAATAAAATATTCCATCTGTTTGAAATTTAATCTGAAAAATATAAAACCGTTTGCCGTCGTTTAGTCAGAACCGTTTTAGAGCAGAGAATTCTGACTGATTGATGAAAGTAGGACAATAATCTAGACGGACAAATATCATTTGTTTTTGTTGCCGATCATTCTGGTGGGTTTTAAACAAATTTTATCTGAACATGACAAAAAGCAAATGAATCATAATCTTTAAAGCGAACATCAATTGTACAAAAAAAGAAGAAAAATCAGTAGCTATAATTTATTAAAACCTCTCAATTGAATCTACTAAACCACTACTGTGGTAAAAAAAAATCCTAAAATAATTTTATATAAAAAACAGTGTCAAAAACAAAAGTCAGAAATATTTGGGACGGTGGTCATTAATTGCCTATTGATAGAAAACTCTCATTAACGTCAGAGTTATATAAACATCTAATTAATATCAAATTAGTTTAGAAGCACAACAAATATTGTATATACTCAAGTATAGTGCAAGTTTTATCAGCTGTTTTTGAAACAAAGAATAGGAATACAAAGGAACTTTTTTTTCGGTGACTGGTTGCATTATATACAGGCAATAATTCATGACAAAATATCACCAGTTTACAGTATGCAAGAAGTCAACATGTATACGAGTATATATAGTACAATATTTTCATGAAAGAAAATAACTACAATTAACACAGGATTTTATTTCAGTTTTATAACTGACTAGCAGCATGGCCCGGCATTGCCCGTGCTTGATTCGAAAGTCGTACGACTCGTACAGCAATCGCTATTACTTTACTTAAAATATCTTCCCCCTTCCTTGCTTTTAAAGGAGTTTCCTTTGCTGTGCTGATGTTGCTATCTCACACTGCGAATGTTTTCTAAGCTCTATAGTAAAGATTAAATCTGTTACGAAAAAAGAACTAAACAAAATGAACAGAAAACGATCAGATTTAAAAACGGACTCGTAAATGGAAAAACCGAATGAAAAAATAATGTTAACAACAAATACTTTTTCACACCCAAACCAGTTTCCTGAAATATTGAGACTGGTCATAATATTTGGGTTTTAAGTTCAAATAAAAACAGCTCAAGAGTGTTTAACAACGCGAAGTCAACTGCATAGTCCAAAATGAGGTGAAAAGCTTAGATGTACTGGACTGCGTAGCGCAGGCGAGACATTCAACTTAAAACTCCCAAAATCCGTATCACCTGTGAGTTAATCGGTTTTAACAAAGTTTGAGTCCCAAATAAAAAATCGGGCTCCGGCATGATACAATGACGTAAATTGTAAAATCGGATGTGGGATGCGGCCTGGGAGAAAGAACAAAGTTTAAAGAAGTGGGAAATGGATTGCTAAGGGCATGGTCAACACGGAGGTTTGCATCGATTTTTGAGTCACCACGGGGTCACACAGCATTGTATGCCAGGCACCTCTAACTGGGACGCGTAGGAATTTCTGGTTGAATTGTAAACAACGCCCGAAATTTTAAAATGTAATCCGCCCAAATACCGGACGATCAGCCGATTTGCTAATTTTTTGAAATCCTGAGTCCAAATTGAAAATCTGTCTCCGTTACGAATTGACGACGTAAATGTCGGAAGTTGAATCGACATTTGACGTTAATTGCAGCCTGGGCGTGAAAAGAAGAAAAAAACTGATGCTATGGGCCGTGCGAAAACGTCGCTGTAGGAAGAGGTTATGCAACCAAAACGTTGAAGCTTTGAGTGTACTGGGCCGCGTAGTAAAGGTAGAAGAGAAGTAACTTGCGACAGCAGTTAACTGTCTAATAGCAAAACTGAACTACAAAAAGGTAGAAATAGGCTTGAAACGCTAAGATGGACAGGGCTGTGCAGTAGGGTCAGCACGCGGAGATAAAATGGGTAATACAAACGTTTAAGCAATAGGTAACTTGCGGTAGCATGAAGCTGTCAATTAATCCAAAGACAGATGCGTTAATAGCGATAAAATCAAGACGTGAGTGCGGATGCAGCCGCGCTGAAGGTATTTAAAGGGAGAGTGACTTGTCATTGATTCGTGTAGCCTGGACAATGGCAATGACTTAGACCAATGAATGAGCTCACGCAAAATGTAAGATGCTAGCGCGCATTCATGCACGCGCGCATGATTTGTCAAGCGCAAAGCCTTGGCCATAAACGGGGTCAAGCTGCCTGCTGCATATGCAGCTTGGCTCTAACGCACGTGATACCGACGATGAGAAAGCAAGGACCTGCAATAAATCGTTTGCTCGTTTGGTTTGTGGGACAACGAATAGCCGCTAACCGTTTTGCTGGCAGTAAAGACGCGAATAAAGGGAGTGTTTATTTTGGTAAGATGCGACGATTAAAGCAAAAGTGTTGATAAAGTCGAATATGTCATTTGTGGCTCAAAGTCAGACCTGGTAGCAGGGATAAAGAAGCCGAAATTCAATAGCCTACACACATTCCAGAATTTCAGGTCAAATGTTTTCTTCCACTCTACTGCACGCACTGACCTGTTTCTTTCCGCGCATAGCGTGACCTTAAATTAATCTGCATTTAGGAATTACCCAAACGGAAAGTATATTTTTAAGAGTTGACTGATTGTCGTTTTGCAATCTGTTTGGTGGGTGAGCTCTCAGAGTTGAAACTTCACATGCTGACTCCCAATGGCCTCCTCATAAATCCGTTCAATATTTGCTAAAAACCGACATGCAGCTCAGGCACAATTTGGGCGTATCGGTTTTGGGGTTTTGTCGATTTTCCGCGCTGTTTAGGGGTCAGTGGTCATGAAACCCCTGGAAAACACTTCTAATGCTAGACTCTATGATGGTGTCAAATTTGGTTGAAATGCGATCATTCCTTCTGTTAGCAGATTTTTTCGATTATCGATCGTTTCGATTATCGATTTTTTCGGAACCTGAGTCTGAACTCAAAAATCGGGATCCGTCATGTCTTTACGGCAGCCATTTGCAAATTTGTGGTGAAAACCGTATCGACATCGGGTGAGAAATGTGGCCTGGGCGAGGTAACAATATCCACGACAAACACACAGACAGACAACATGAGAAATTAGAATAGATAGATAGATAGATATATAGATTGATAGATAGCTAACGGCTTTTACGGCGTACATTCATAGGTTGAATTTCTGATAGTTCATGGTGTTTCGTGTTAACAATTCATTTAGCAATAATCAATGATGTATTTAAAGATGAGGAGCAATTCAAAAATGAGCAGTACATCGGATGTTTCGCTCTTGTAGAAGTGGATTCAGTTGAGCTAAGATCGTGTGATACAATAGGTAAAATGGTTGTAGATCTGTGTTAATCATTGGACGCGTGCATGATTTAGCATTAACTGAGTGAAGAATGTTTTTTGAGACAGGAAAAGGCGTTTATTTCTTAACTGTGGGAAATAGTTTTGTCAAGAACAAATATTCAAGAGCATATAATTACCTATGAACACCTATGAAGACATAAAATAAATGTTTAAACAATCAGTCAACAAACCTTTCACGTGTATTATTGCATTCCCTTGTATTTCCTTTTTATCAACCAACAAAAGCAACGTTATTCTCATTCACTCCTTCCGTCATTAAAGTTTGGAAGACGGGGTTGATATCATCTGGTTGGATAAATTTGGTTAATTTAGTGGATTTCGTTTTGCTCCATATACCCGTCTATCGGTTATTTTTATGCCGAAATTTAAGCATTTTTGCGCTTCAGATAAATAAATTTTTAACGTAATTGTATTACTTCAACTACAGATAAAATTTATTGTTGGTCATTTTTCCACAAAAAATTATTGTTGGTAATTCTACAATAAATTGTATTGCTTGATATTTTGCTTTAAAATATAATTTTTTGTCATTTTCGTATAAATATGTATTGTTGGTAATTTTTACTATAAATATGTATTGTTAGCAATTTTATTTTAAATATGTATTTCTGGTAATTTTATAATAAAATTGTCTTTATACTTTATAGTTTTTTTTGTTTCGGGGTTCACTATTTGACCATAGCTAGGACCCTAACAGGTGCTACCACCCTGCATCAGCGTTTCCAAATCAGAGACCTTGCTACCGGATGTAGTTTATCGTCATACACAGGACCAGTACTGATAAGTCTTCAGCATAACATTTTAAAGCCTACAGTCAAGATTGATCTATGCATTGTATTTGCAAAAGTATGAATCCAGCCGCTCAGCAGGATTGCGGCTGTGTAATATGTGTGTAAATTGGTTCCTTTGGAGCTCTCAAGTAACATACGTCAAATTCTGACCTGTTTTGAAAGGGTATAGTTATCTGTTTAGTTAGGGGGTTATTTTCAATTTATTTCATTCGTTCTTTTTCAAGGTATTTAATATGTTAATTAATTAAATTATCAAGGTTCATTATCTCATATTGTTTCGGCACTAATTTGATAAGAACGAGATAAACTAAAAAAAAAAAATAAATAAATAAACATACCGTATATAATACGTAAGGACTCATAGGTAGTGACAATTTCAGTGCATCTTTTTCTGACAAAATGTTATGCTTCTTCTGTCTTCTCCATGATGGGCATGGCTCCTCACAACTTCCTAGAACTTGCAACTAGATAAGAAGACATAAATAATACATTCTTAAAGAGATGAAAGTTAACCGCGAATCTCAAGAAACAAACAATATAAACTAGAAAGTATGTATATTTCAGTTATCAAATATATATTTAGTCTTAAATGATTTAAGCAAAATTATTAGGAGTAATAGCAAGATAGTTTGGGCGATTTAAGCATGTCTGAAAGATTCGGCTGTCTGAAAGAGTAACTCTGAATCAATCCCTAACTGATTTAAATTTGAGATTGCACCACGTGTAGAAACACTGAAAGTGCTGTGATAAATTTATTCAATGCTGTAATTTGGCGACTAACTTAATCAATTGAATTTAAATAATTTTATTTTGACTGGCAGCTACGTGTGGATGTTATAACATCCGTCTGCTTCACCAGTTTAATTAAAGTTAGAAATCTCTCTCTCTCTTTCTCTCTGTATTGAATAGAAAATTAAATATAGAAATAAATAAATAAAAAAAAACTACCGGGATCTAGTGACACCTGGCCTGATGCTAAGTAACTCCGGTAATGCTCTTATGTAGTCAGAAATGTATCAAATATTACTTATCTATTTCTTGACAGTGTCAGCTTCATGGAGTCATCATTATAAAACTATATCGGAACTAAGAAACCACTTGACTTTCCCACAAACGCGATATCACGTTTTGTTTCTTTGTTGAAAGTACACAAGATCTTCCCCAGTTTTGTTCACATTGATTCAAACCGGATTCAGCCATGGCGTGGAGCAGAAGCTAACCAGCTGGTGAAAAGGCGAGAGATCCGGGCGTATGGTCACGAGTAATCGTAACACTGTTTACTCGTCTTTCCAAGCAAGCCTGTGTCAATTTTGGAAACATTATGTCGCAATCAAATGTCATAACCTGTAAAGGTTTGATAACCCGTAGAAAATGAATGAATCAATCTAATCAATGCCTTTATTTGTTCGAACTCCTTTATAGGGACTTCATAATCTGTTCTCACTGCTGATTTAATTTTTTCAATTGTCACTATAAATTTTCCCAATCCAAATTTTTAGATGCTTTCAATGAAGATAAAGCGACAAGTTCCCTCAGTAATGCAGTACTAAGCTTAGAGATCAGGATATAGTATTCGGAATAGCTCCAAGTTTTTCTCTGATTTGTTAGTTCAGGAGATATTTTTCAAGGCCAGGGTATTGTTTGAAACGCACCAATTATTATTATTATTATTATTATTATTATTATTATTATTATTATTATTATTATTATTATTATTATCTCCTTTGATTTCTGGTGTGTACACATTTCTTTACGTGTCCCGCCCAGAAAAGTCATTATGTTATTTTCTACTAACCTATTAAAACACACACACACACACATACATATTTTACATAGATAAAGCCATTTGTAAAGTGTGGGCAGTACTCGTGAGAACAATGTTTTGTATTTCTATAATTTATGGGCTTCCAGAAATCACCTTTCCAACCAATTGGAGGGCTCAAACTACAACAGGGATTACCGATGTTCTCATGTGCCACATATTGGTATATCGATTTCAAGGTCCTTTTATTTTGATAAAATTTTTAAGATCTTCATAGATACACTGCAGTCAGCAGGGAATGCCATATCAATGAGGAGGCACTGATTGTTTGCGGTCTCTGGTAACATTATTATTATTATTGATATAATAATAATTATTATTATTGCTCTTATTATTATTTGAGGACGTATTATATTCATTTTTATTTATGGTAATAGTCACAATAGCTCGGAAAATTTGTTCATCAATGATGTAATTAGGAAGGTTATTATCAATGATGGTTTGTTTAATATTTTTTAATTTAATATAGCGAATCTTTCTTTTTGTAGACTTTGATTATGCATGCTTTAATAAGTTTCATATAATAGCTATTTTTTAATAGGACATTCTAATGAAGTTGACAGTCCACTTGTTTATGCTAGCAGTCTTTCATATGGGCTGTAATAAATGTATTATTATTTCTGTTTATAAATACATTAGGAAACGGGATTTTATTATTATACGCTCACAAACACAAATATATAACTCACTGATCCATATGTGCAAATGCGTTTGTGAGTGAGTGTGTGTGTGTGTGTGTTGTACGTATCAGAAATACATTGTACGCTGTATAAATTGTTCCCTATGATGATTTTAGCGGCGTGCTGCTAGAATAATTTCGATACTATTGTGTCATTTATTACACTGTGTTTTAAACTTTTATCCCCTAACTTTTATCTCGAACCGTACACACGCATGCACACATACCCCAATATATATATATATATATATATATATATATATATATATATATATATATATATATATATATATATATATATATATATATATATATATATGTCATCCACAGACAGACTGTTTTGCTGTATCACAGCTCATCAGTGCGGCTAGACATCCGGTTGCCTCCAGCTAGGATCGAAACCCGACTGAATTGGTATCAGGCGGATATTCTACCACTAAGCTGTCGGCGCACGGTCGCACGGTCGCACGGTGTGTGTGTGTGTGTGTGTGTGTGTGTGTGTGTGTGTGTGTGTGTGTGTATATATATATATATATATATATATATATATATATATATATATATATATATATATATATATATATATATATATATATATATATATATATATATATATATATATATATATATATATATATATATATATATATATATATAGTCTACTCTATGTATTAATTTTTCGCATATACATTTTATATGTTGACTGTGGTATTAAGTACTGATTTTCTATTTTGTTATCTTGTAACTCATAGGGTCATAGTGGCACCATGTGTACTGCAGAGACAGTAGAAGTTGTTTTTGTTAATTGTCTATATACATATTTAACACACATATATAGTATCATATGTACCACATTTACGGGAATTTGTAATAGAATGCATATATAAATATCTATCTATGTGTCTCTCTGTCTCTCTCTATATATCTATCTATCTTTTCCCATATATATATATATATATATATATATATATATATATATATATATATATATATATATATATATATATATATATATATATACAGGGATGTCGCTCATGGACCTGTATATATTTAATTCTTTTGATTGGGATATATATTCTTTATCTATCTTTCATTAATTCGAATGTTACTTTTCAATCAATTTTTTAAAAATTTTTTACAAACAGATTTTTCTCTTGCCTTTTGTTGAAGATAATCAGGTTCATTAGTCATGTTTTATTATAGCCCATGAAGCGACAACCCCCAGTGACAGTACGCGCCTAATTGTCAATTAGGACCCGTTGTCGCGGTCAAATGATTGATACTTAGAGTTGTCATCAGTGATATCTGGTCGTACGACGCACAACGCGACACCCATTCTTAGAAAGGGTGAAATTAGATTTTATATTGATGTCTGTGGCGCAGACAAAAGACATATAACATTGTTAACATTTATGTTTTGTTGATATTTTTAAAAAATACATAATACAATATACTGGTGCTATGTTTTTCCTTTTCCAAAAAATATTGTATTCTAGATATTGCTTTAGTTTTGGAATCAACCCTTTAGATAGGTATTAGAATTAAAGTGATAAGAATTTCCTTTCAGAATATATAGAAGTGATAAGAATTTCCTTTCAGAATATATAGATTTTCCCCTGACTAGATTAAAAAGGTTGATTTTTTTTGCTATATTATTCATGCATGTGACAAATTCACAATATCGGTTTGTCGGTATATTTTCCAATATCAAATAAGTACTCCAGCTAACAAAATAACGTTCCTGAAACGCCTTTCCAACGTTAAACGGGTGATTCGAAAACATTCTTGAAACGTTTTGTTTCTTTTAATGATACATTAACAGAAAATAGATAATAAATCTTATGAAAATATTAGAATGTGCCTTCATCATCTAAATAAGTGATTATCAATTAAAAAATGAAACCAAAATAAATGTTATATCTTCTATACATACTCTTAAGTGAAGAAAAAGTTTTCTGATTCGATCATAGAATTCAGTACCTAGGGTGACCGTTTCAGAATACCAGGCGCTGTAAGTTTGGATGTGCGGGTGGTGTAATGGATAGTGCCTTGGATTTGGAAATCGGAGAACCGATTTCAACTCCAGTCGAGATCGTTATAGTCAGTTACACGTAAAGATATGAATCCACCTCTTCTCTCTCAAGCTATTGGCTAATTAGTAAAACATTATATAATTATAATTTTATCATTTTACAGGTCATTCAAAGTCGGAAAATATTTTTAGATTGTAAGAATTTTATGGAGATATAAAATTCTTGTAATCTAAAAATATTTTCCGACTTTAAATAACCTGTAAAATGTTGATAAGCTGTAAAAAACAAACAATCAATCCGATGTTATAAATGACCAGTATGATCTATTTCAGTTACAGATTCGCATCTTTCCTATAACGTTGTGACAATGTTAGCAACGGTTTCAGAAAAAATAGCTGATTACAACGGGGGTTTAATGTTTTACAAAATCACAAGGACGGAAATAGGATAGAGGAAAAAGTGGAGTTTACTCCCCACCACATCGCTTAGTGAGAAGAAATTACATTAGTTTATAATTGAACTTTTGAAGTAGCGTAATGATTTAAACCCTGTTTCACTTTTAGGACTGGGTTTCTGGTTCCTTGCAATGTTTAGTTCAAATCTATTCTTCTAACATCTCTGCCTCAACGTTAAAATTTGATTTAATATTGATTTAATTTTTCCTGTATGGGTGCAGAAAGTTTGAATTATTGTTCGTTTCCCGATCTTTTGAACAGTAGTAGAGGTTTAGGATTGAATTTCCGGTTCCTTCTAAAGTGTTAATCATTCTATTTCACGCCCAATAGCAATGGACGAATTAGTGGCATTATTCTCTTAGTGGAATCATAAAAAAACGAACAGAGCATGAATGGTTATTAGGGAAATGACAAGCAACAATAAAGCAAGTACGTACCGAAATCACTTTGTGTACTTCCGGAACAAACGACGAAAAATGTGAAATAGAAATCAGAAGACACATCGGAATAATTAAAGATAATTCTCAAAAACTAACTTTGATATTAAGTGATATCTATCTATCTATCTATCTATCTATCTATCTATCTATCTATCTCTCCCTTACTTTTCATTTTCTATTTATCTATATCTTCCTTACTGTTCATTTTCTATCTCTCTATCTCTTCCTCACTATTCATTTTCTTTCTTTCTTTCTTTCTTTCTTTCTTTCTTTCTTTCTTTCTTTCTTTCTATCTTCATTTTCAAGCGTGCATTTATATGTTTTTTTATCGATGTTTGAATAATCGTATCTATTTGTCGGGCTATATGTTTGTCACTATCGGTCTCTGGAATCTGGTGTGCTGGGTCATCATTCTGTTGTACACATGAACTCCAACAGCTTGCGACTCCTTTCTCTCTAAAATTTAATCTTGTAATCATTTACATCTGCCTTCAACAACTAAACCAGAAAAAGTACGTGAGCACAACAGCAAGATGGATATTGGTGTCCATGCTCTCAAGATTACTAATGATATCGTATAATCATGAAAAACACTTCGCGATACGGTGCGTATTGATTCTTTGTCGGTGATCGGACCGCCGATTCGGAAACACCAGGACTGGTTTGATGAAAGCAACACTGAAGTCCAGCTACTCATACAGCCAATACACAGCGCACGTTAAGCATAGGTTAATGATAAAATACTCTTCTGCAAAGAAAGACTCACTACCTGAATTGCACAAGTGAGAGTCAGCGATCTCTCAGGAAATGAAGATAGACTGGTGGTCTGCAAAAGCTACAGAACATCAGGTAGCAGCAAATAGAAAGGATTTCGAGTTCTTCTTTGGTGGTCTTAAGTAGATCTATGGTCCAAGAGACAAGTCTGATATATTGCGCCGCTGGAAACAGCAGTTTAAACACACCATCTGTCACTGATGTAAATGTTATTGCAGCCATTTCCCTGAAATACAAGAGATATGAAGTATTGGCTCCATCAAACAAATGTGTCAGGCAAAGCACCTGGAAA
This sequence comes from Acanthosepion lycidas, assembly GCA_963932145.1. Lineage (NCBI taxonomy): Eukaryota > Metazoa > Mollusca > Cephalopoda > Sepiida > Sepiidae > Acanthosepion > Acanthosepion lycidas. The sequence goes on from OZ010574.1 coordinate 142,305,691, forward strand.
CAATGCTATTCACCCCGAGATTTACAATTATTGTGGTAAATAGTTAGTCAAAAGTTACACAAGCTCTGAAAATAATACTGAGGCTTGACCGTGTTTCTCACGGCAACAACGATGACTTAATTCAACACATTATTTAAAAATGTAATTGAAATATTTGTGACAACTATCTTGGAATATATCTGCTGGTAAAGTATTAGCTATTATGATTAGCTACTATATCTGCTGGTAAAGTATTAGCCTCTTTTATGTTTATATACGCCCTATCGCTGATATTGAGCATTTTAACAAATAAATACAGCATACCTTAAATCTGTATTATAAAACTATAGCACAAAACATACGCGTGTGCGCACACGGACACTCGGATCTGGTAGATTACATTCATTTTATTCACAGCAGCCCAGACTTTAGTTACGCAAATTTTCACATCCTTTTCAGTAGAATTTGTTTCAATTTTTAGTAACATATTCGACACATTTATTGATTCATCTGAGACAAATATTCAAAATAGCCAATAAAATCATTGGTCATGTCCGTATATGTGGACTTCAAAACCTGAAAGATAAAGTTATTAGGGGTTTTATGCGGTTTCCAGTTGTCTTCTCTAAGGTTTATCTTTCAGAGTTTTTCTTCTCTTAAACTTGTTCCCCCCCACATGTTTGGGGAGATCAGTCTATATTATTTAACCCATTATTTAGGTATAGGCATAGTATTTGGATTTATGTCTTTTCTAAGTACATCTGTGCGTAAGTTAACGCAAGGAACTATCAGTAATTTGAACTCGGCTCAGCGATTTCATTTGCCAAGCAAATATCCGCTACACTATCTACACGTCCTTTCGATACTGATCCCACATATTTCACAAGATACTATATCATTCTTGTTACTGATCATAATATTTTAATTCGTCAGTATCTATCTATCTATCTATCTATCTATCTATCTATCTATCTATCTATCTATCTATCTATCATAAATTAATAGATGTTTTAATCTGAACTTATTATTGTTAAAATGCAATATTCTAGGGGGTACATGCATTTTGTAGACATCTTTGGAATAGGCTTGTAGGACTAAAGAATTCGCTTTATGGTTTGTTTATATTAAATGAATGCTAGCGAAATGTGTGATTTGTTAATCTTTAAACAAATGAGTATATAAATCGTTAAAACATATGGTTTCAAAATAGTTCAAATCTTATTTCTGAAACGATGAAGTTGCTTTCAAAATCAAGGGTCCATATGAGCGATGTGAATCACGTAATGTTTTCTCGTTAATGTAGATTTTGGTGAAATATTTCTGAAGTTACTCATTCATCACCGTAACATTTCAAAATAGCTGTTTTCCTAAATTTCATATATATAAACATTTTAGCTATGGATAAAAATGCTTTATAATTTTCCTGGTATATAATAGCAAATACAATTATTAGATTAAGGTGTGGTCTCGTCTTAAAGCATATGAAAGGAAACTTACCTTTCTTAGTGTTACTAGATAAACTACTTTGTATTTGTTCTTAGGTCCGAAACCTGGAGTAATTTGCTCATCTAGGCAAATAGGATTATAACAGGTTTAGTTTGTAGTTTTAACCTATCCGGTGTGCTTGTTCGTGATTTAATTTTCATTTGGAGAGTGCTGTGTATTTCGTCTAGTAGCTCTCATCCGGTAACAAATTTACAGAAATCATTCGTAAATAAGTGTTACTGGATATCTTGATGTCCTGAAAACCAATATCGTCGGATGAACTTGCAGCGACTAGCGAAGAACGAAGGAAGAAAATCAAATCAAGTCGTAGTTATAATGATTGAAGAAACGATTGAGAGACTAATTTTTACCGAAAGAAAAATTATGTTTTACACGAATCTAATAAGTCTTTTGTGAAAGTAATGAATAATAAATGAAGAAATGTAAAACAAAACAGACAAAGAAGTCAAAGAATAGAAGACGGTGTTTCGATCGACATCCAACAAGATGAATAATGAGGAAGAAAAACGTTGAGCTGGAGTGATGGATGATGAAAGAGGACGTAAGGAATAAAATGGTAAAAATATCTTCTAACAAAAGGGAAATGATAAACTTTAAAGCAAAAATGATATATAAAATTTAACGAGAAGTGAAGAAAATTTTGTTTGAGAAACAAAATCATTTTTTATTGTGTTTGTAGGCTTGTTTCTTATAAACGAGGTAAACAAATCACTGACAATCAATATTTGAATTGATTTGAGTAAAAATGTTCGGTCTTTACGTTATAATGTTCTGATTATGAGAAAGGACTATTGTCATTATGTGCGATGAATAAACAGAAATCGTGGAAAATTTGACATTCACATCGGAAATACCGAGGAAATCATAGAAAACGTAATCGTTACCCAACCGAGCATTGAGATTCACAATTAGAATATGTTTTTCCTTTGGTTGGATGTGGGGAAATGACATTACAAAAGTTGTTGTAGAAGTCATCTAGACTCTTTCCCAGTGCTGTTCATTGTGGGTTCCTATAAACTGATAAGCGTATCGCTTATGTGGTCATGCAGTTCAAAGGTAAGCATCAAGATGCAGTCTGATAGCCTATTTTGAAGGGAGCCCAGCTTCCTTGCAAGATGAGATTGTATTGAACATGTGACTGGCGGGCTACATTTGCGTTCTTATAAGAACAGAAAAATACATACCCTCCCCCCACTTCCTCAATTTGAAATTAATCAGCAAGATGGCTTTCAATGACAGCAGCTATGTCAAAGCTCTACTTATTCAGCTCAAGGGACAACTAACTCTGTTTTTCGTTCTTGTGCCGAGTTACAGTCTTGGAAATTTTTTAGATCTGGTTTGACATGTATTTTTTCCCAGCGACTTTTGATTATCCGAGAGAGTGGAGAAAGAGTGATGTTGAAAGTGTTTTCTAGAGGGATGTATCTGGATTTGGTTTTAAATTTTATATATTACGGTGTCTTCCCTAGGTGTTGAAATTGACTTATTTATTTGTTCGTTGATTACGTGTATTTTTTAGCCATGTATTGTGAAGTGATGCTCGAAATTTTTAGTGCGTTTGCTTTGTTTTTCATTGCTAGGATACACCCTTCTGAGTCTAAGTGCTTCTTAATAGGGAAGATTCATCTTAAGGTTTATATTGGGGAAGACTTAAAATGTAGATAGTTGTGGGTGATTTTAGTCTGTAGTGTTGTTTATAGTTTTCTGTTTTTATCGATGTAGATGCAGGTGTCTAAACACGTTATCGATCTTATTGAGTTTTCATGATCGAACTCATTGGAGTGCTGTACTGTGTTTAGGGTCATAAGTTATTCAGTGAGTTTCTCCTCTCTGACGTATGAAGAAGACATCGTCGATATATCTTGTATATAATTATGCAGTCATTCCAGATGAAGGAATAAATATTGGTCTCCTCAAATTTTTCCATGAAGATTGTGACATATGATGGAGCTGCAACGGTGCTCATGGCAGCTCCTCTTACTTGTGGCAGTGTTTCCCATTAAAATCGAAAGTATTCAATGTATCAAAATGTTCCATAAGTTTATGATTACTTCTGTGATTGGGTCTAGTTTTATTTTTTTCGTAAGTGCTTCTTTAAGGGGGGTAATCCTTCGATGTGTTTTATAAGGTGATCTTACGTCCATGGTTACTAGAGTAGCATTTTCTGGCACTGTTTGTATATGATTAATTCTGTTTAGTAGGTCTTTTGTTTCTCTGATGTAGGATTTTAATTCTTTAGCTAGTGGCTGTAGATAATGTTCTACATATTTGGCTATTTTGGTCGTGTAGCAGTTAAATGATGAAATGACCGACCTTCCTGGGTTGTTGTGTTTGTGTATTTTGGGAAGGAGATAGAAGCGGGCAGATGTGATGTTTCTAGGTGTAGGTGTTGTGCATGTTTCACTGTGAATTAGTTTGTTTCGAAACATCATGTTTAGCGAGTTTGTTATTTTCTATTTGTATTCAAAGAGAGGGTCTCTGGGTAGGCTTTTGTAGATGTTTTTGTCGGATAGTTGATTGTTAGCCTCTTTAACGTGTTCTTTGATTGCCCAGATCATTGTGGCACCACCTTTGTCAGCCTGTGTAATGATTAGGTCATCTCTATGTGTCAGCGAATCAAGGATCATTTGTTCCCCTTCATTGATATTGTCATATGTCAGCTTACGTATTGTTGTTTTCTATATGTCATTTGTTACTGACAATTCAAATGTCTGTAGAGTAATTTCCATGTTTCGTTGGGTGAATATAGAAGCCTCCTCTTTTAATGTTTCGGTATGGAATGTGTGTGGTCATTTTCTTCGTAGTAGGCTTTTAGCCGTATTATTCTATAAAATGATTTCCGGTCCTTTGCCAAGATGTCCTTATCAAACCTTAGGGAACTACGGCAAAAGTTTAGTCTTTTATTTAGTAATTTGAATGTTTCGAGCGAGAATCTACTGTCACGTAGATTTATAATTCGCCCTTACGGGTCATGGTTGTATTTGCAAGCATGACGAAGTTCTTTCGTAAATTCTCGAAAGTTTGCATCATTTCACATCTGAGGGATGCTATATCCAATACTAATTCTCTTGGTTCGGGGCTTACTCACTTTTTAAGGTTGAATGTATTTGCTATTAATTGTCTATCTGGGTGATATGGATATTTTGTTGGTGTTATATGTTCCCTCTGAATACCCCTGTATTTTGGTTCGTATATGCAGGATGTCCTGCATTTTTGGTTCGTATCTTAAGGATGTCCGTCTACGTTTGTGGTTTGTTTTGTGGTTCTAGCTACGTTGATGGTGGTGGTGTCGCTAATGGTGGTTGTGGTGCTGATGGTCGTTTCTTGGTGTATGTGTGCGTGTGTTTGTGGCTTTTTATGTATATGGGTACTTAGATATGGTGTAATGGTTAATCGCACTGGATGCACCATTCTTGTGGCCTTATGCCACATCTAAGATATGCTTACCTCGCAGTATTACTGTTCTATAATCTTACGACACGTTACATTTCTTCTAATTCTTTTATGTGTTTTGTTCATTCAAGATGTTGGCGATCATGGATACCCACAGATTCCTATCCTCTTAAGCTCTTAGGAACTTTTTTTTCTTTTTCCTACCGCTCCTAAAACATGTTCTATTCATTAACACAGGCTTTTTAATTAGGTTATCCGCTGTTTACTCCTGTACCTTTTGCCTTGAGTAAAACCTGTCAGCGTCAAATTTTCCAAGCATTTTTCCTCAATATGTGCACTAGAAATTCTAACCATCTCTTTCTGATGTTAACAATAAATGTCATTTTTGTTTCCTTTTCACTAAAACTTCGTCGTTGTTCATGTTCAGTCCATAGTATTCTCAGAACTCTTCTGTAGAAACACATTTCTGTCACCTCAGTTTTCTGTGCGGAGATGACCCATCATTCTCTGAAATATAGGAGGAATGATAAGGCATAACAATTCAGTAGACTTGTCTTTGTTTCCAAAGAGGCTGTCTTGATTTTTAATGGTTCGCTTAACATTTTGGAAGGTATATTTCGCTATCCTAATAGATTTCGAACTTCGGTGTCGCACTTCCATTCTCTCTGGTAAAATACTTACCAGATATTTAAGTTCTTATACCCCATTTTAGTATTTTTGAACTTTCATGTTGGCTTGTTCGACCTGCTGACAAGGATGCATTCTGTATTCTTGCTTTTGATACTTTGTTCTCGCTTTCCTTCACTGCATTCTCTAGCAGTTCTTCTAGCAGTTCTTGTAGCAGTTTTTGTAGATTCCTTTCTGTGTCTGATATCAACAATATGTCATCTGCATATCTTACGTTGGTAAGATTATGGCCGACAGGTATTAACGCGAATACGTATTGTAAATCTCTCAGAATCGCTTAGCTCTATAGTCCGCTGAGAAGAGACATCATTGTCTTATTCCATTTCTATTATTTTATATTTACTGAATTCATTTTCTTTCCGTAGTCAGGCATTTTCTCCCAGTATTTGTTCTATATTATTCTAGTATCCAAATATGTCAGATTCACCTTGATGTTCCAACTGTAATTTGTGATGTACGCCTTTGAATACTCTATAAAAAAGAGGTATGCATCATTTTGCATAAACACTCCATTCTTTGTTTTAGTGTCTTTAACGAACCCAAACTGCTCTTATCCTATTTATCCTCTAATTCTGCTACACGATTTATTCATCGAAATATATACCTGATAATATTTCTCTCCAAAATGTACCAATAGTAATAATTTTGAAAAAGCTGGTAATAATTTTTTTTTTCAAAAATGTATTGCTTGTAATAACGTATTGCTGGTAATAATTTTTACAAAGCATTTCTGGTATAAAGCCTATTTTTAGACTTTCATAGTGTTTTGACCCTAGTCTGGAGGGTAACTATTTACCTATAGCTTAGACCCTAACAGGGTATGCCAGCCTGGGTCAGGGTAGACCTAGGAACACCAGCAATTAAGCGGTGGTTCCATGCTCCTCAAATGCTCCTTATCAGAGGCCTTGCTGGTGTAAATTAGTTTATCGTCTTACCCAGGACGCGCGTGTATCTTATCATGGTACACAGGACGGGCTTCTTTAGAAATAGATTCAATAAAGTTTGGTGACAAAATATAGTTTTTCATGTGTGTTTATAGCTGATAAAATATTTATTAGTAATCCATCGTAGTACTTAAAGGATGTTTCGGTGTACATATTCCTAGATACGGGTTTTTAGATTTTGAGATCACTTGCCAATATAATCTGCTTTACATTGAATGAGAAATCCATGGAAGAATTGCAACCAACCAAATGACAGCATTGCTAAAACAGTAATTTTACTAAACAAAATGTAGGAGTAATACGAAGAGCAGTACCTTTTGTTTTCCCCCACTAGAAAGCTGGTGAACCACCCAAGCTAAAGGTTCACCCAATAAGATATCTGATATGAATATTAGAAGTGTAGATTATGAGGATAAGTGTGATAGATAACGATGGATCCTTGACCTAAGGATTTTATTATTGTAATGAACCATCTACCTTGAATTCTTGTCCACGAAGTAGCATTTCTTGGGAAAAGCTGTATGACTAAAAGCTTATTATAAGTGGAATATGTAGAGAATTAGGGTAATTCGATTATACCATGGCAGCATGGCTAGTTCTAGCTGTAATGGTCGAAACTTTAGAATGGAGCACATCTGAAATTTTGCTATGATATTCGCGATAGAGCAGCAATAATCTCGTGACGTTGAATGTCTTGGAATAGTATGTAAAGTGAAAAATACGTAATCTTCCAGAAAGCCCTGTTAACGATTTTAAACGCTTTGAATTAGACTAGAAAATCATGATAGTTAAGTTACAACCCAGATATGACTGTAATACAATTTTGTGGTCTTTATTGGGTTTCTGTAAAGATTAAACATAACATAACAGTCAGGTAATTCCTGGAATATGTCAACCATTTTTGGGATCGTACGTATGATTTCCACTTGAGGTATGGGTTTATTTGATTTGATTGAATCATTTTCACGTTTTATCAACAATTTGCAGATTATTTAAAGCCATAATATATTTTTAGATTATAACACTGTTTTAAGATAATGATTTAATGATCCAATTCATACAAATTAACACATAGCAGAGAGGCGATGAGGTGGATTCTTATTTTTCCCAAGAATATATGCCCATAATTAAATATAACGGACCCAATTGGAATTCGAATTCCCTTTCAACAATTTCAAGTCATTATCTATTACACAAACCAGACACCCAACCTAACAGTATCTGATATTCCCTAACCGTCACACATATGGGTAATTATCAGGTTCGACGTTGCTTAACTTTGGTGATCGTATGGGAAGTGGTGTTTCAATATCATATGGCAGCAAGACTTTGAGGTATGGAGTGAAAGAATCCCAAAAGATGTTCAAATTGTGGAGCCTCGTTGATAATATAAACGAGAATATCAAAGATACTAGATTGTACTTTGAGTTGTTTAAGTCAGTTTTCCCATTAAGCCTGCTAGAGCTGTTATTTTAGAAGAAAGGCCTGAAACATTATAATTTCTGGAGGTGCTTCCATAAGGAGTACTTTCATCTGCATAGATGTTAATTAAGGATCTGAGAATATTTCTGTGCCGATCGTTAATAAAAGACAGAAAGAAAATACGGCCGTGAAAAGAGACAATTCCAGAAAAAAAAAATACATTTATTATTTAAAACAAAAAAACAAAAAAACAAGTCCTCTAATGGTAAATGTTAAGTATTCGGGAGGAATTTATGGATTTAAATACTTTTAAAAAACAGTTTCAAAGGGTACATATGTTACAGACACTATGTGATGATTACTGTGAAGACATTTGTAAAGGCCACACGTGTGAAGAAAATCTGAAGCAAATAACAGAAGCTATCTTCGAGATTTAAAATTACAATTTGGAAGCATGATAATTCACTGGGTGACAATTGTAGATGAGCAAATATAAACAAATATACCATTATTTATGTGGCAGTACATGGCCACCTTAGGCTGAATTTTAAAGCAGAAATATCAAAATTTTGCACAAGAGCAAAGATGCTATGAAAGTAAAGGTCATTCCGAAATTCACTAGAGTATTGTAATTAATTGCAAAGAAAATGCGAGACTGTAAAATATATCACAAATAATTGAGAATAAAGCCAAAATTAGCACTGATAATATTGACAGGAATATAAAAGGCATAGAAGGTATTTAATAACACATTAAAACCTGTGGTAGTCACTAGATATGTCTGCAGTGAAGGTACTGATTGTAAATAGGTGTTGTGCTTTTGGAAAAAAAATGCTTTATTTGAAACCTTAAAAAATAAAGACAGGGATGGCAGACGCTTACAGTTACGGTAATACAAGTCTAACCTGAGTTCCCTAAACCTAGCGGGGGGAGGGGTTCTGTTGATGACATTTTCAGACGCTCTCGATGTTTGAACGACAAATAGTTTATTAAATTCTCACATTTTCGAGCATTTGAATAAGACATTATGCATCAAGACCTCTCTGTTTTATTACGTAATGAGAACATTTACGAATTCTTCTTGTATTAGGCACAGAAGTGTAATCAACATTTAATTGCAACTTATTGAGGATTTATTTTCGGAACCAAATCCACAAGTTTCTGTAATGGACGTGATGATATTGTGACTTTAATTAATTTTCTACCATTTGGTGGAGAAAAAACTCGTGAAATGTCTACCATTTGGTGGAGAAAAAAACTTTTCCTAAACGCCTTATAAAGATATTTTTCCTGTATTTTGAATGAAGCCAGCGATGATTTACCAAAAAGTATGGTATGATTGCTTAAAAAAGGAACATATAAAATCCGGGATATTATTCGGGTTTGAACACGGCGTACCTGCTTTATTACCGCGTTATCCATTATTCAAAGGATCGATTTAATATCGATACATATTTTGTAGAAAAACGAACTGGCTACACACGAGCATGTTCTCCTGTCGTATCTTGGATTTTTCTACTTAGAAGAATTAACTGATTCACGAGAATTGTTGATTTCAAATTTGTATTATGAATTTGCCCTTGGATATGAGCACAGTCGAGATACAAACTAACAAGCTTCAACTTTGTATACTGCACAAGCTGAAATTTCTAAAAATTCCTTGCGGTAATTAGCAATTAAAGCAAATTAACTGGATTGATTGTTAATCAATAGAATATACTGACAAACACCTTTGTCAGACGACTCAAGATCGATAGAACAATTCTTTATAGTTCATTATCAAATACGAATTTACTTGGGCAATTTTGCTTGTTATTCGTTTTGAAAATCAGAAATAAGAAAATTATTATTAATTGTGAGAAATGAAAATTAATTACTTCGGGAAATCGTTTTCATTAAAAATTAATCCCTCGACTCTGTTGATCTCTCAGATTGATATAAAATTATTGGAATATATGTTTTTATTTTACTCCGCCTTTTTTATTGGAGCACGTGATTCACAAGCATAACGAATTATTTTGTGACTACGCAAGTTCGATACCAACAGACGGCAACGTCAGTTCTTGTCAAAAAAAAAATATGTACAGAGTAAAAACATCTATCGGTATCTATATGGCATCTGCTGAGTTATAACGGCCACCATATTTGATAGGATAAAGACAAAATAATTTACGGCTTGCTCAAACGTGGAGAAATTATTACAGTTCCATGCTACATGGAGCACTTGATTCTTTTGAATAAGGAACCGAAACAGAATTTTGCATATCCGTTCTTCAGAGATTTGAAATTTAGATTATCATTTCTTCTACTTTATAGATAATTTCTTGACTCCTTAGTGGTTCCAACAATTTTAAGATATGGAAAATCCTTATTTCCATGGAATGTATGTTTCACCTGAAACATAAAAAAAAAAATCTATAGAAAAACAGGCAACGGTCTTAATGTCAGGATAATGTTGATTTTTAATTTCCTTGTTTAAGAAGATCAAGAGATGCGTGAAATGCCTCGCGAGAAATGGGAAACATTGGTTAAGTCTATAGTTTGTTTGTTTTTTTTTTTTTAAATGTTGAAATTACCAAAATACTGAGAATCGCATGAAAGTCTGAGATTAATTCAGCAGAATTTAGTCATCGTATTTAGAATGTTAAATGGTACATTTTGTTCCCATTTAAAAAATAAAATAAAATCTAAATATGGACATTAATACTGTTATACCACTCAATACGATTATGAGTTAAATAAGGGCCGGTGTGTACTAACCCAAAGACCAACACCCACCGGTGGACACAAGCTAGATTGGGGGTGGGGACAGTACTTTGTGACGCTCGCTATTTTATCAACATTTGTTTTTTTCTACTAAGCATAATTAGCGAAATTTCCACGAAAATTTCTTGGTATTGTTTTGTTCAGATCAATGATTTATTTTACTCATGTTCATTCTCTAAAAACACTTTATAAAATTCACTATTTTCTATCTATAATTTTGAATATATTAAAATTCTTGAACAGTTAAATGAAAAAAAATAATCTTAAATTGATGTTAAAAATTGCAGCAAATCCTTGTTGATTTATTAAAGGTGGAATGGTCTATTATGGCATGTCTCTAATTTGTATTTAGAGTCATTGTATTTATTTTTATAGTTGGATGGTTCGCGTATATTGCATATAATCCATTACACTGGTCAATACGATTTTTGATGTCATGAAACAAATCCTATTTTTTAGTTACTTTGAAAGGTGCTGATTTCGAAAATGACATTATCATGTTAAATTACTTACAAACATATTTTATAGATCGTAATCCTTTATATTTAACCAAACAGGGGTATTAATACATTTATAGCCTTAAATAGATAGGTACAGATAACCCCGGCATCTTTTTGAAAGAGTAAATTTGATAATCAAAATATGAAATTATTTATGATTCAATCTAATAGGGAGATTGCCTTTCGGTTATTTATTTTACGTTGAATACCGAGCACTTGTGACTGTGATAGGTATGTAACTATCAGAGGTAATATCAAAATATAACAACAACAACAACAACAGCAACAATAATAATAATAATAATAATAATAATAATAATAATAATAATAATAATAATAATAATAATAATAATAATAATCTTTAAATATAATACGCTTCATATACATATTTAAGTTTTTGTGTGGAAAACCTGAGGTGCAGTGTGCAAAATTCTGACATGAGACGCACAGAAGTCATGAACCCATTTACGTCCACACGCAAAAGGTCTACGCAGAAAAACTACAAAGTACCCCTTTCTTACTCTCTTTCTGTGAACTACCATCAAAGCGAATGTAGTGATAAAAAGTAGCCAGGAAAAGAAACAGATATACAAATGAAAAAAGAAAGAATGAAAGGAAGGCAGAAAGAGAGAAGGGCGAATAGAAAGAGATAGAGAGAGAAGATATATATTTCAGGCAAATCTAGACCGAGGTTTATATTTTGAATTCAACGTGACATAAATTTACTTTTCTTCGAGGAGTCTTGGATTGTGGTATCAATCACTAGCGCAGATATTCGAGTTATTTTATCAATACCTTTGATCGCGATGTACAATAACTCATTCGAAAAGTGAAAGTATACAATACTATTAAGCAAAAACATTCAGCCGGTTAAGATTAACAGCACTTGTATATATACAAAGTTAACAGAACTTATATATATATACATACATATATATATATATATATATATATATATATATATATATATAGAGAGAGAGAGAGAGAGAGACAGAGAGAGAGAGACAGAAAGAGACAGAGATAGATAGATAGATAGATAGATAGATAGATAGATAGATACTAAAATCAAAGAAGAAATAGAAAGCATATTAATCTAACATGTTTCGTCATAATAAAATTAAACATGTTAGATTGAAATACACTTCCTATTTATTCTTTTATTTTATCATCCGGACGGATTTCAATACACATTTGAACTAGATTTCATCTTTAACTCGTATCTATCTATCTATCTATATATATATATATATATATATATATATATATATATATATATATATATATATATATATATATATTGCAGATCTACATTTTATTAGAGCAATAAATGCTGACATATAAAAACAATTTATTAAAAAAATGTAACAACACGTAACAGAAAAATGTGATAACAAAAATTTATATTAGTGATAATTGGTAATACCGAAATCTAAAATCGATTTAAGAAAACTTATAATGGTTTTTCTTACTTCACTCACAAGAGAGAACAAAAAAAAATATGCGCAGTGACAAAAAATGATACTCCTGATTGATGGTATATGCACACACATACTTAATTTCCTATTTCTTGTGCTTAAGGAGGTTGGCTGGTAGGACTTAATGTATATTGATTCCCAAACTTTGAATTTGTAATCGGCACTAACTCTATTCAACACTGAGAACGTCTTTGCTGTAAGGGCGGGCACAGTGCTGGTTTTTAATCAAGTGCTCAGCTATCTCTGAATTCGATACAGTAATACACACACACACACACACGTGTGTTTGAGAGAGAAGACTATTAGAAATGTTGATAATATGTGTAATATTTACAATAATTTTGTTATATAGTAAAGATTAGTCAATTTTTGTCTGCAGCATGAACGCAATAAATTAAAATATTGCCTTTTTGTTCAACAAATGTATTTAAAGTAAAAAATATTTTTTTTCGATTTCACGGTGAAAGTATAATAAATATAAGAGGAATAATTACACGATGATTTTTGTGATTTTAAAAATAAACCTAATGTGAAATTCTGTTTATGTGTTTCTCTCGATTGAAAGAGCACTTGATAAATCTACAACGATTATTTATTGATCTGAAATAAACTCAGTATTTCTTTCTAGGGGGAATCTGAAGTAACAAAACTCTTTTATCTGCAGTGTTCTATAACAATGTATCGAAGTTCAAATCATTCTAGAAAATCTTCAATAAAGTCTTAAATAAAAAGCCGATACTACATTCAATAAAACAAACAACCACTCGGAGAGAAATTCTGAGTTGGCAGAGTTTGGGGTGCAGATAACAGCGACACAGATCATAATATAGGATTTAGGATTGCCATTATAAAGGTTTGTATCTGAAGGTCTTTGTAATGCCGGGGTTACAGGTTAGGATGGCTAGCAGGCGCGTGTTTGGCATTTGATAGGATCGACTCGTAGCACTTAGAATACTGCGGCGGAAAAGATGTGGTCTATTGACGTACGCGGCCTTATCATTGGCTGCTAGCCTTAGTGTAATGGCGGTGATGGTCATAAGATTTACTTCGCTTTTGGCTGGCGGTGAAACAATCTGAATAATTAGGAGGTTCGAATATGGGAAAGAAGCCAAAAATGATTAGAGACGCAGGCAGATATAACACTTCCGTGCTGAAATGTTAGCCATGTTGAAATCTCCTGCTGCTGTCAACGTCCAGAGGCAAATCTTTCGCAGTGAAATGGAAAATTTATGATTATGGACAGGATTAATATCAGTAGTTCACTTGCAATATTCGAATTATAGTTGGTAAATATACATACATACATAAACACACACACACGCACACACACGCATATGTATATATATATATATATATATAGGTATATACATGTATATGTAATTGATATATATATATATATATATATATATATATATATATATATATATATATATACATATATATATATACAGTGTAACCCGGATATAAGAGAGATTTTCTCTGGTCCCAAATTAGAACCTGTGTTAATGTAAACAAAATAGACCAAACCCGGATATAAGAAAAACCCGGATATAAGATACTTCTTCTCCGGTCCCGACAACTCTCTTATATCCGGGTTACTCTGTATATATATATATATATATATATATATATATATATATATATATATATCATATTAAATATATTTTAATATATGAAATATTTTTTGATCGTACTTACGATTCCAATGGAATAAATTATGACCAAGCAATATTAGAGTTAAAGCCTTTTTATTTTATCCTTTCTCTGTCCTGAACATTAAGTTCTACCTGGATTCTATCCTCTTGGAATTATTTTTCATACATATACATATATATATATATATATATATATATATATATATATATATATATATATATATGCGTGTGTGTGTGCGTGTATGTATGTATATATATATATAGTTTAGATATATGATTGCATAAGTATGTGTATATTAACCTCTAATATTATCAATATATATATATATATATATATATATATATATATATATAGAGAGAGAGAGAGAGAGAGAAAGTAATTAATATTTGTTTCAAATCAGATTGATTATACTTCAAAGCAGCTAATATTCCTCAAATAAAATTTCAGAAATGTGATGTATATTTTTGTAAGATTTTTAATAAAGAATACTTTATTGCGATGAAAGAAGACTAAAACTAAAAAAAATCAGCAATTTTAGCAAATATATATATATATATATATATATATATATATATAAAGCGTGCGGCGGCATTGGGAAATCACGTTTTATTGGATAATACGAACATGGTGTATCTATTTAACATTTTTATACAGTTTTTTCCTACTTATATTGGTGTCGCATATTATTCTACTTTTTCTTTACTCATTCTGTCTACTTCATAACTCAAGAACTTGTGCAGTGAATCATGTCAAGTTGATCGGCAACTGTGGTCTCAATTTCAGTTCTCCTTAAAGGCCCTTTCAAGTTTCTAGATTTTGTTCCAAGCTCATCCAATACTACTGCAATTATTTCAATCCTCATGTTCTATAGATATTTCATGCCCTTCATCAGATCCCGGTAAGACAATGGACTCCAAACAAATCATATAATATCCTTTGAATGTCATTTTTTACTACTGTCTCTCATAATATTCATAACATTCCCTTACCATTCCAATCATGTCTTCACATGTGTGCTCACTTGGGACATTCATATAATATGTGTTCATAATAATAATAATAATAATAATAATAATAATAATAATAAGGATAATTGAAAAATTTCCGCTACTTAGCTTTTTGGTCGGGAGCAAAGGATAATATTTGCACCCGGGCGTATAAATTATATTTCATCTCCTCGAATAGAACGTAAAACAGCTGTGTCTCTGTTTACCCTTTCTCGGGAAACAGCTGACGCCTCTGTACAATCTCTCTTTGCAATAAATAGATTGCATTGATTGTAACACTGATGCCAACGCAACCGGCGGTTGTGGGGCCAGGTTATTTTTAAATTTGAACTTGGTGTACGTGGTTGGTCTCCCCCATATTTAACTGTACGTATGCCTCATCCTGCAAGCGTGTGGCAGCAACAAAAAAAAAAAAATAGAAGAAAATATAATCGTTTTTGCGGACTTTTGACTAAAATCAAAGTGTAGTATCTGTTCTCATCAGTTTATTCTGATTCCATTCTTTCTTTCTGAAACCAAGTTATTTCCTTCCCCCATTTTTCTCTCGATAAAACGGAATAGTCCATTATTTATTGCATTAGTAAAGCGTAACCATCGTGAGAACTAAGAAAAGAAGGGATAAATAATAATAATAATAATAATAATAATAATAATAATAATAAGAAGAAGAAGAAGAAGAAGAAGAAAAGAGTACTACAGGCGTGTACGTCTGATACTAAATACTGAACTAAACTCAAAAAATAGAATATCAGCTATAAAAACATTGTCTGTCCCAGTGGTGCATTACAGCTTTAATGTCCTTAACTGGACCATAGCTGAAGTTAAGCGAATGGACGCCAAAACGACAAAGCTTCTCACTTTCTATCGCATGCATCATCCCAAATCTGATGTTGATCGTCTGTATGTGCCCAGATCCGAAGATGGCAGAGGATTAGCTCAACTAGAACTGTCCTGCAAAACTACAACAATTGGCCTCCAAAGATACTTGGAAACTACAGAAGACTGGATGATGGTATGCGTCAAGGAACATGAAAGTAATAAGCGTCTTTACTCCGTAATGAAAGAAGCCCACAAATTCAAAATGGAGCTTCAAATGGGCGTAGAGATTCAACTACAGCACAATACACCGGCTGAAACTGCAATATACTCAAAAAAGACGGCAAAGACGAATGCAACCGACCAGATACAGAAGCGATGTCAAGATAAACCGCTTCATGGCCAATACTCTGCCCGTATCAAACAAGCTGATGTAGACAAAACCCGTACCCATCAGTGGCTACGCAGTGCAGGGTTGAAAGTGGAAACTGAAGGTTTTATCCTTGCTGCGCAGGACCAATGCTTGCTAACTAGGAATTATCAAGCACATATACTAAAATATTGTGTCAGCCCAAAATGCAGATTCTGTGATAAATATCCAGAAACGATTGATCATCATGTATCAGGTTGCAAGATGTTAGCACCCACTGAATATAAAACCCGACATGACAGAGTGGGCCAATATCTGCACTGGAAAATCTGCAGCTTCTACGGGAAGGAAACTGAAAGAAACTGGTATGAACACCACCCAGACCCGGTTACGGAAATAGGACCTGTTACAATTCTATAGGACTACACAATTCACACTGACAGAACAATCAAGGCCAACCGCCCAGATATTGTTATTAAAACCACAAACAAAAACGCTGCCTCCTTATTGATATGGCAGTCCCTGCTGACTGCAATGTATATTTGATGATATTAAAAAAGCTGTCAAAATACAAGGACCTGGAAATAGAAATCTCGAAAATGTGGCATATGGAAACATCAACAATCCCTGTTGTAGTTTGAGCCCTAGGACTGGTTGGAAAAGATTGCAGTAGACTAATTGCAGCGATTCCTGGAAGCCCATGCCTCAAGGAGATACAAAAAATTGTTCTGACAAGTACAGCCCACACTTTACGAGTGGCGTTATCTATGTCATTTTTATTTTATTTTTTTATTTTTTTTAATTTATTAATTTTTTTGGGTGGGGAGTGAAAAGTGTCATGATGCCATTTCTAACCTTAGGTCCCTGGGTGGGACCCGGAAAGAAATGTGCAAACGCCAGAAAGCAAAGAAAATAAAAAAAAAAAAATAATAATAATGATTATTATTATTATTATTATTATTATTATTATTATTATTATTATTATTATTTCTCCCTCCTTTTCAGGTGAATGCCATAAACCGATGTGTACATCCATAATGTCTTACGCATGTAATTGCATCTTGAGTTATTTCTTGCATATATCTTGAACTGCCAACAAAACTTGATGGAAGAATGACTGGTTGGCCTGTTTCACCAATAACAACATCACTGTTAATGTCATCTCGTAGATGGATATATCAGGGGTCTTTGATTGGTGCGACTTCAGGTATGTTAATCATTCACCCTCCATCTTGGCATACATATCTACAACAAACGGATGTAGCGGGTTTTGGTTTCTGTGAAGCTCGTTAAATGAATTTTCTCAAATCATTAGAAAAGCATAAATTTATTAGGTTGGTGCAAAAATAATGACGTAATAATGTCGTTTTTTGACTTATTTTTTAACGTCAAAAAACGACATTATTACGTCATTATTTTTGCACCAATCTAATATTATTAGAGTTTCCTTCAACCTGAGAAATTCCCAAATGGTACCCATCTTCACCGTGGACAAAACCAGCGCCTATTGTAAAGCATCATATGAACGATAAGACTCACATATTCTTTTTAGTTTATTATCACGAACTTCAAGAACAATATTACGTTTTCCAAAATCTGCTCCTGTGATTGCTGCAGGTACTTCATTTCGTTGAGGTGTATTGAAACTTCGAGAATGCTCACTTGAGGGCCTTTTGTCAGCATCTATAACAATCTTGCTTTCAAGAGATGGTGAGGATTCTAAAGCAAATGTAAAACGTTTCGCATTAATTTTCCTATCATGAAGCAGATCTGCTTATTTTATGATTGTCTCAATTTTTGTAACTAGTTGCATCAACACTCTTTTAAGCCTATTTAACCAAATCAGACAGACAACAAAGTTGGAGAAATTGAAGCTCTTCCTTTGGTAGTGGTAATAAAAGTCCAATAAGGTGATACACTTTCCCTTGAAGTTTAAATACAGGAATAGATTCTCTCTCACGAATAATCTTAGAACCAAAAAAAGGTCATCTGGAATGCATTATTATAGTTCTGAATGATTTAAAAAAATCCTTTGAATCAATGGTGGCACAAGTGAAACCTTCCCTCTGTGGTCCAGGGGGGAACTTATATTAGATTTACCTTGACGTTACTTCATAGCAGAAGGTTCATTTTTTTCCCCAAATTTTTCTCCACAGTAGGTACAAAATTTTGTCATTAAACCAATCTGAGTTGCATAAACAGTCGTCGGATCATAGTTCATAGCGGCTGAATGCTATTGGAAAAAATTGTATGTTGCGTGAATGTCTTTCAGATTTTTGCCCTTTAATTACATTTCGTCTTCCCTGCAGAATCCTTGCATGTAATTTAAAGCCATAACATATTTTTATACTGCAAGAATCATTTGGAGATAATATTAATTTACTAGTTGGGGGAAGAAAATATGGATTTACACCTTTCCCAAGAGTATATGCGAGTAAGTGAATATAAAGAACACGGCTGGAATTGAAACCCGATTTTCCGATTTACAAACCATTACATCTCCGCCCGTTCAAGATTACAGCAGCTTATATTTCCAAGGGAC
This sequence comes from Acanthosepion lycidas, assembly GCA_963932145.1. NCBI lineage: Eukaryota > Metazoa > Mollusca > Cephalopoda > Sepiida > Sepiidae > Acanthosepion > Acanthosepion lycidas. Next base: position 142,324,754 of record OZ010574.1, read on the forward strand.
CGCCCATATAGGAACTTATGGGGCTCGACCTTGCCTAACGTCTAACGTGGTTTTCAACGTATTATGAACATAATTTTTTTATTCTGTTGTCCTCTGGTGTAATTATGTAAATCCACTTCTTCCGACTTGGTACTTATTAGTTTGACAATGTTAATTTGTAAGATATTGAATAAGGTTATCTTTTAAAAGAAACTTTATTATGTTAAATTTAATTCATTTTCTTATCTAACATATTTTACTTTTTCGTGAGTATTGAAATTATTTAACTTGACTGCTACAAAATCACAAATCACGTCTTACCTGATTAGGGGAGTTAACTGTTTTTTAAATATGGAAAACCTCCTCAAAACATCTATGTTGCCAGATATGGAATTCGTTATCATTATGGATTATATATTTTATCAGAAGCTTCTTACAAGACTATAGAAATCAGAAAAAAAATGTCACGATAACGGCAGTTCTGCATTTTCTCATGGAAGGAATTCAAAAGATGTATGAAATATTCAGTGAAACATACGAAACGTTGGTTACATTTATAGATAAATAAATCGATAAATGTTCAAATTTCAAAACATTTTGAGTAGTACCTAACAGATATTCACGTGGTAAAATATAGTGATTAAATCTGGAATCTCTCGAAATGACTAATCTAATTTTTAAATAGTAAAGAAGACACCGAGCAATCACTCCGATATATTTCCCAGCATGTTATGACAAAATGATATTTAAGAAAAAAACAAAAAAACAATCTGCATTGACACATAACCATATATAGATACTGAAATACGCGTAAAACATGAAACGATGTAAATATTTATTTGAATTTCCTTTTGTTCACCATGACTGACTAAAAAACAAAACAAAATCAATTTTATGATAACAGTATTTCTAATCAGGATTTGTATGTCTTTTAAAATTAAAAAACAAAATTCAAGGATATTTTCTATCACTGATTTCACAAAGACAATTAAGCGGCTAAAATTAGCTCAATATATTTACAGAAATCAATTTTGAACGACAAAGTGAATTCCTGGTAGTCGATGTAATATCTCCCTTCAGGAGACTGGCGGCCACTAACTAACATAAGAAGAGGTATTTGGTGTATGAATGATCTTGAATAAAGAAAATCACCATTCTATACCACTATATGATCAAAAATGTATCATTCAAATTTCGAAGATACACGATTGAAGACACTCCAAACTTTGAACTGAGTTCGTATGACAGCCATTTTTCGAGTTTCTCACATTTAATAATTTTCTTGAGAGTGCTCGATGCTTTTGAAATGTTGCCACATTATCTGAGCTATCTCTCTGACACGACGATGTGGGTTTCGTTACACTAGTGTTTTCAGATGTTGAATGTCAATTGCAAACGGACATTCCCTACTACTTGGAACGTCAAGACTTGTTTCTCCCACTGCGGCAGTTCAGAATTCAGCGTCGTAATGTCCGGTCACTTGTCGCTGCTTCAGCCCCTGCTCTGACATTGTTGACATCTGTTTCAGAAGCTTTATGACCAGGCTTGAACTCATGTTCAGAATGAGCTGCATATTATGTTTGAATTAAAAATCTGAAAGTGATTGACCTAACAATTAAGAAAATGAACAGTTTAATAATTTGTAATGAGTAATATATTCGATGGATTGTGCTGCAATAGATATCGGCAAAGAATTAGAAATTGTAGAGACGAGTTCGTTATATTCATCTACACGCAAATACCCTTTGGAAAAAGATGAACCCATATCTTCTCCCCTCAGCTATGGGTTGAATAGAAGGAGAGTGTAACGCAGAAATTAATGGCGACAAATTAGTACGGGAAAACATTATGCTAATCATGAATCGGAAGATAGATGATCGTTCAGGTGTGTATTACGTATGAAACTTAACTGACTGAAAGACTGGATATATATTATAATCTGAATATATGAATAACCTATTACCTCGGTTTATCGATAAACGTAGTAAATGTTATAAGAAACTTGAGCGGAAAAATGGAATTTCCTAAAAGGCAATTTTTGCTCAATAAAATACATTGATGTAAAAACGAAATATTGACCTGAAAAATAAATAAAATTATTCAAAATCTTTTTTATATCTGGACTCATAACGATTTTCTACATGACTTTAAAAACATTGCTTCAAACGAATATATCATTTAAATGAAAAATGTCGATACTATAGACCGGCGGTATAAAATCAAGCACATGTGTTTATCAAATAATGTATATCATGCCCAAGATAATCAACAACATAATGGGAAGTGTCGGTAAGTAAAAGAGAAAATAATATAATGAAGACATTAATATCATTCCACGCCAGGAAAGAATAATCCAATATATTTCAATGGAAAATAACATCATTACTAGAAATAGGCTCAATAATGGAATTGAGAGATAGTAACTGTCTTAATAAAACAATTTCAGCCATCAGTATAACATCCTGTTAATCAAATAACTGCTGAGTGTTTCCCGTGTGGAAAAAAAAATTAAAAAAATAATCATTTTACCCCAACCAAAGAGATAATGTCACTAAAACACATGGGGTTTACAGGTAGTGAAACTCTAGAACAAAGGGGGTTACACGTAGTGAAACTGAAGAACACAGGGGTTTACACGTAGTCAAACTGAAGAACAGGTTGTCAAAATGAAAGAAGACAGGGATTTACACGTAGTGAAACAGAAGAATACAGTGGTTTGTAGGTGGTGAAACCGAAGAACACATGGGTTTGCGGGTAGTGGAATTGAAGAACTCGGGGTATTTTAGGTAGTGAAACTGAAGAACACAGGTGTTTCAATTTAGTGAATCTGAACAATACAGGGGTTTAGAGGTAGTGAAAATGAAGAACACAGAGGTTTACACATACTGAGACTGAAGAACACAGTGTTTTAAAGGTTGTGAAACTGAAAAACAGAGGGAGTTACAGGTAGTGCAAATGAACAACACAGGTGTTTACAAGTAGTGAAACTGAAGAACTCAGGGTTTTACAGGTAGGGAAAATGAAGGACTCTTGATATAGAGTTGTGGTGGGAAAATGAAAGATTTTGAAAAGTGGTAAGGACCAGGGTCTATGTAAACGGAAAATTCCGATTGAATTGAAACTTCAATTTTGTAAAATTTTATTTATCATGGAAGTAAGAAATTAGAAGGAAATTCTGTTGATAGGACGCGTGATATAAGAAGGTTTTAAAGTTAAAGGGACGGCTGTAGATTACGACCTCAACAGTAAAACTCTGGAACCTAGTTGCCAATATAGAAATCTCGCGTAAATACATGTAGTCGGGACATCACGGAAAAAGATCAAATCAATTTCCATGAAAATATTCGTAAAAATGACAGGGGCAAGCCACGTCAAATCAGTGATATATTAGCGGAAGTCCTGATGGCTAATCGGTGCTGATTACTTTACAGTCCTTAGTTTGGATTTCGTCAAAGATTTCGCGATATAAAGCAGAAGCACCAGGGAAAATATGGCACAAGTATTCAGTGTACCCGCAGTTGGTAGAATTATAAATGTGCAAGATGGATTTCGAGGATTTGTTGCGGACTCGGTGGCAATGCAGTGCCTGCCTACGAAAAGGTGGCCTTGTGCCAGACACTACACACGACTACCGGATCCAAAAAGTAAAAAGAGAGAGAAGAATATGCAAAACATATATAGGGTGTTCATTCTCATTCATAATATCACAATTTCCTAAATGAGGAAAAAGGAAAAAAGGGGTCGTTTATTACGTGCATAAAAATGAGATAATAGGTAGACATGAAGAATGACTGAAGCAAGTCTGATAAAAGCACAAATATGAATTTTATTAAATGTCCTTAAAACAAGAAAATTTGTCTCAGCAGTGGAGACATTCAGTAAGTTACTGCACTTGCGAAGAAATGGAATAAGGTGTTACGACAAAAGGTTTAATGATGTTCCGCGCCAAAATGAAAACCGAAAATGTCTGAGGCGGGAAAAGTTCTTCAGGATGAAAGTTCTGGAATGCAGTCCACTTGAACAAAAGAGTATGCGAATACAACAAGGAATAAATACTCACTGCGAAATTTTGTTAGTGTGAGTGTAATGTAATATTTTTAAAGTAACTGGTTCAAAAAGGTTAGAAAAGTTCGAAGAAATATGAGAGGTTCTCATTCTTCGTTGTTGAAGGTTAGAAAAGTTCATCAATCGGCCGTGTCGATAAACTCTACGTTCGATAGTAGTAACGGGGGAAAGTTCGAAAAGGACGTTGGCTTCAAGACGAAAAATAGGTCTTGGAAATGTATGATGAGGACAGTGTAGCTGTCTCGACATTTTCCAGTGGAAAACGGAGGAAGGTTCAACATGTTCACATTAGGACGAGAAAATAGTCTTGGGAAAGAGTGTTGGCGACTGTGTTGTAGTCTCTGGAGGAAGATACGAATAAGTTGTTCGCTTCAAGACGAGAAAAGTCCAATGTAAAAGTGTGGTTGCTAAACTCCACGTCTTCTAGTGGAAGAACGGAGGCAAGTTCGAACCGGCTGTTCGAAGAAAAGTATTGAACACACGACATGTTGAATGTTTGGTTAAGATATTCCGGCTCGTTTATGGGTTAAGAGCACGGAATAAATGAGTTGTCCTTCTAGCTTGAAAATTCGGGGAGCAACTGAATTGGAAACGCTATTCGTCCGTGACGTCAGAAAAAGGCGCGGGAAAAATTCAAAGTCTGATTCTAGCTGGAATCAGCAGCTAGCAACCTTCCTACCGATGGTTGGAGTGTTTACTGCTATAACTAACCGACCGTGGAAGAAAGGGGGGCAATCCGCGCGCGCACGTAAAATGTAGGTGGAGATACTGTGCTATTCCACAGATTCACGACATTCTGGCACGACACATGGAACTACATTCATTGCAGTAAACGTAGCGATTGATTCGGTATAGGCGCTCCTCTTGATGTCAATGGAAAACGTGAGGCCAATTCAACAATTACCATTACATATCATTTGTTACTTTCTATTTTATTTTCTTATTCTTCCATCAGCTTACAGAAACTTATGAAGCATTTTTTCCTCATTGTATGTCTCAAAATAATTTAGCTATCACTTTCAGATAGTCAGCGAGACATTCTTTGAGTTTTATATTCTAAATAAATAGTAAAAATTCCTTATCTTTATGGTATAAAGAATAACAGTTCAACCTTATGATTCTTCTGTGTGGAAATTTGTAGCATACTCCGTCGTATAGTAGATAAAAAATACATCTCAGCCCAATACTCTTTCCACAGATTTAATGGATTTTTTTTCCTGCAATACCAGGCGTTTTCCAATTCTTGTCAGCTACATTTCGCCGTTTATGAATATTTTAAGTTGACAGGTGAATTTCTGCACCTGCTTGATTTTCGGTGTTTCTGATATTTATACCCTTGAGCATTCTATCATCTTTAAATTAATGGCTAACGTTCATCGTCTTCTTCATCTAATAGATCTTTCTGTTTTACTTCCGAATATGACAACACATTTTGTGGCGATACGTATGCTTATAAATATACCTCTACAGATGAACAAAATTGGCTAGTTTTCAAATTCTCTTAGAATAATCTTAGAATATACAGGTTAGATAGATTCCCTGGTAAATAGATATTTTGCATGAGTATTTCTCTTTTGTTGAATACACTTAAAACCTGCTCTGTTCTTATTCAAGTCAGTTATTCTCAACACTGGTCACGTGTTATTTTTACAGATTTGTTCATGATATGGTTGCAGATAGTGTACTAGGAAATAGTTTTCGATTGTTCATTTAAAAATGAGTTTTGATCTCATGTAAATAAAGGATTAGAGCTTATCACTTATAATCTTTTCTTGATTTGTAAAGACGTTATCTTATTCTGGAAAGGCGATTTATACCCAAATTACTAAAAATCCCGTAACAGCATATACATTATGCTCATTACCAAAACTTTGAACAGAAGGAAGAAATGAGAAAAAAAAAATTAAAATTAATAAAAATTAAATGATATATATAAATATAAATAAATATGACTTGCACATGCTTCGGTTCATTGATATGAACTGTAATGATTATATTGAATGAATGCTGGAAAAGTTAATCACCTTTCTCAAGCCATACATTTTCTCATGTCAGAATCAATCTTGCATATTTGTAAATCCACCATTCATCCGGGTATTGGATGTTGCTGCTATAACTGGTCAGCTTTATATCTCGAGACTCTTGACAAAGTTCAAAAAAGTTTCTGTAACTTAATCGATCCTTAATAGGCATCTCGACCTCAGTCCCATCCCTACCCCCGTGAGGTGGCTTCCCTCTTTCTTTTCGACAAATATTTTCATGGCAATTTTTCTGACGAATTTCCTCCTTGCTGCCTCGACTATCTTAATTTGCCAACTAGGTTTCACCGTTTTAATGATGAACTAGATAGATGTACCCGTATGTTTTATTCTAACAATTTATTTTCCCGCACTTCTCACATGTTGAAATCCGTTCCTGTTTCTGGCTTTCCAGCCAACTACAATCTTCAAGAATAAAAAAGAAACGCCAATTACCCTCTTTTGCCTTCCTTATCTCTTTCTCCCCACAAAAATTTTCTCAATCTCTTTCACCTTTATTAAATCCTTGCGCCTTGCTTTGCTGAAATGATAAAATAATAACTAGAGTTAATGACTAAAAATATCATTATTAATTTCATTTTATTCATTTAGCGCACTTGCCTCGCTATGGTAACTAATCTGCGCCATCTCCCAATTGTATTTCATCTTGAAATTCAAAGCAGAACAGTGCATTGGCATGCCGGTTACTATGTCACCGGGACGTTGAGGTTAAACCATCCCTTCTCCAAGAGGTGGAATTATTTTTTTAAGTTACTTTCTTCTAGCCTTTGCCTAAAGAGTTAGAACCTACGAGAGAGCATATGGTTTGAAATTAGAGTTTCCTTCTCCTAGAGTGGTTGCCGTCCAAGGCTATAGGATCCAGTCAGTCCTGAAATTATGAATGTTATCCATTAAAACTAAAAATAAAAAACAACAAAAATCAGGGAAGAATCTGTTTCCATTTCTTTCATTCTCTTTAATTTTAGAGATTCCTAAAGGAGAGTAGTGCCATTTTCTGAAAAGAATGCACTGTGTCATGAGGCTGATACATATCATGCAATTTTGATGCCGGTAAAGAGTGTCTCTTTATTTCTTATATCCAATTTACGTTCTATTTTAACATTTTCCAATGTACAATTCTCATTGATTAACATTTCCCAATGTAGAAATTTTATTGATTTGTTCAAATATGGTGGTATCTTTGTAAATAGTGTTAAAACTAATTTCACTTGTAACAGTAAAATCTGCAAAAAATAGTAGTTTGGCACAATTCACACCTCTATTCGGCGCTTATTTCTGACAATGGTTACTTATTTTTGGTTTGTTGCCGATCATTCCGTCTGACAATAAATAGGCTTTTCATGACATAGACGTATTACCACAATGGAAAAGATTTAATGCTTTGTGACGGAGTCAAGGAAACACGCATGATCAGTTGTTCAAATATATGTCAGTGTAAGAATAAACAGACATATGCAGAAAAGCAGTAAAGGTAGTGATTTTAGCTCCATGATAAGTAATAGATCGGTACTTTAGCAAAAAGTAGATCGATAGATCTATCTATTAAAGGTGAATATAAATACATATTCCATATACACCAAACGTTAATAATTATGAGAAATATTTATTATTTGTTAATGGTTGTGTAATATATATATATATATATATATATATATATATATATATATATATATATATATATATATATATATGCATATATATATATATATATATATATATATATATATATGTATGATAATAATCAATTTGGCTATTTATTCTTTCCCTAGGCAACTTGCATATATTGGCACACACAAAAATTCATTTCACCCACATATATATATATATATATATATATATATATATATATATATATATATATATATATATATATATATATATATATCAGGTGTAAGAGCAAAACTGCTCAAATCTTGTAATAACAAAATTGCATTCTTTTTATATTAAGCTCTGAACTATTGTAACTTAGAAATGCTTAAAGATGCCTTACTAGAATCTCTCTCCAAACTTAACAGAAGAATCGTGATAAAATCGATCATAAACGAAAATGATCTGTTAATCATTAATTAATCATAGATTAGTGTAAGAATCTCATGAGGTCCAGAAATGAAATTAATTTCCAGGTTTTTCAAGATGATTTTCGGCGTCTCTAACTTTCTAACACTTTGTCCTGCAGTAAGTAGTTGCCTAAAATGTTTCACGGACGATTTCATATTCAAGCCGTTTTTCACTGCTACTTAGACTCTCATATCTGAAAAATCTTCTCATGAACTGCATTGAATCTATTCTAATTTATGATGATCTCTCTTATTGATGTGATTTCCTCATCCAGTTTTTAACTCTACTCTTCCCTCTAATTAAAACTTATTCACCGTTTCCTTGATGCTTCTTGAATGGACTTTGAAGATGGAAGACAGAGTATGAATGTTGGTACCATTACTGAGGGCCTGAATGATCTTTTTCTTCTCACTATTGCTCATTTGGGTAGACAGTGAGGCTGACACAAAATGATTTTAACCTGTTCTCTTTTCAGCTGAATAACTGAAAGGGGTTATTGTGATTTAAACAGAAAATGGTGTCAAGATAGCGAAATGTCTTGGACCTCCACTTAGTCGCGTACAAAACAGCACAGCATGATGAATAAAGGGACCCAAACTTGATAAAAAGAAAGATTTGTCATTACTATGTTTATGTTATTATTAAGATTTGTAGCCCGTTGTAAATTTTAAAATTTTTATTTATTTTTTTTAGGTCAGTGGCAGACCAAAAAACACATTCATTTGGAAATTCTTGGAAAAGTCAAATAATTGTCGGATGTTAAAACTTTCAGTACATATCCATAAATGAATGAAATTGTTTGTGATTTTTTTATTTTTAGAAAATCTTGGTGAAAAATATTTTTTTTACATATGTTACCACCCACTTACTTAATTTCACGAAATTTCGAGAAATTAAATTTTTTAGACAGGGTTTTTTTATTAGTAAAAACAAGACTCATTGGAGAAATAAATCCTCAACCTTTTTTGTAAAACAGTTATCCGTTTCATCGAAAATCTGCTCTGAAATGTAAAGCAAAAATGCAATAAATCTGTTGGCATTATTTAATTAGAAAAAAATTTAATTGCCTTTGTAAATAAGTAAGATTAACGACATTATTTTCTGAAGGAAGATTTTTTTCAAAGAATAAAGAATATTTACACAAATTTTTTCCTTTTTTTTCAAAATTTATATTTTAATAATTTACAGTAGTTCTAAAATCCTTTAAATTTCTCATTTCAAGACGGCGTTTTGGTGATATCGTTAACTGAAAAATACATTAACGAATCAAAATTTGAAAATTTCATGACAGTTGTTTGTACCCAAAAATTTTTTTAAAAATTTAAAAGGTAATTTTTAACGGAAAAAAAGTTACTAAATTCTAACTATGGAAATCTATACATTACATAATCCTTAAACAAGTCACGGGACTTAAGTGTCGTCTGATGCATTGCATTTATTTCATTTTTAATATTCAGCTCTGTTTCATCATTAACGTATTTGCATCCCTTCGAAATATAAAAAAATGCTTTAATTTTCTTAATTGCTATTTCACTAAATAGTTTTTTTTTAATTTATGTATTTATGTTAGTTTGAGTCAGACTTCAATTGATTACTTTTTTTGTTTTGTTTAAGGCAGTGAACTTAAGAAACTAGAGACGAAATGCAAATTTCATAATGCTTCATGAACCCTAACAAAAATCAATAAAATATTAAATAATTGCTAAATATATATTAATTTGTAAAGAATTTCTAGGTAGTTAAAAACGAAAAAAAAATGTGTTTACTTAGATTTCTTATCTCAATTATGGTCATCCATACTAGTTGTCATCACCTCAGATCTTATCTATACGTCAATAATGATAAAAGAAAATCAGGACCTGTTTATAACAGATGCTTGTATATTACTTTTTATGCAACAAGTAAGTTATATTTATTTCAAATTCGATTAATTTAACTTTGAATTTTCTAATTTTTCTTAAGTAACGCGTCACAAATCTATAATTTAGTTTTGGAAGATTTTTAAAAACCGATAAACTTGTTTGTTAAATGGCCGCTTTTAGAAATGGAGCAATTATTTAACATTCCAATCTATACAATTTCTATCTGAAATACACCAGAATATTTTACTTACTGGAAATACTACATTTCATCATTTATCTTTCAATTAAGGCTAAAATGAAATCTTCAATAATGATTTGACATTTTTAAAATTTAATTTAAAACTTAAGTATCGAAAATTCAGTGGACATACGTAATCTTAACAGATAACCTAAAAAAGAAGCTGAATTAGTTTAGTGGTCTTTTAGATATTAAACATTTTGTGGGGTGGATAATTATGCTGTTATACCCGGCATATATCTTTTCAGCCTACTGAGAGACTTTCTGTGCAGGTGTCTGTGTGTGCGCGCGCAGCAAATATTCTGCGGAATGTATTCACTGTTGGAGATTAATCAAAATTATTTCCGGCGTGTGGAACCGTACAAATTTCAATAATAATAATAATAATAATAATAATAATAATAATAATAATAATAATAATAATTTAAATTAGATAAGAATTAAGAGAGGGTATTTAAAAGAACCTCTTATAACTCCTTATAAAACTATTCATTATTTGTGGGCAAAAATATGTGTTTGCCTCTCCCACAAATAGAAAGAAATATGCATCGAATGAATAGAGATCAGAAGTGTTACAAAGTTTATTATCTACTATCTGCATACAGCTTTTTTGTAGTACATATTGTATTTCTTTCTGAATTCCTGGGATGAGGAGTTATTATTATTTACATTAATATTTACCCACTAGCTGACTCAGGGATTGACAAACGGCAACATGTCTTCAACTGCAGCAGCCTCAATCAAAACATGGCATAAATACATCAGCAGTAGCTATTGCATCATAATCATCACTCAGGTTCGGTTTAAAGATCAATGTACTCAGAAGAAACGGGTTAGCAATAACTGACCAGTATTAAATAAAAAAAGAACTACTCGATATTTCCAGACAGAAGGAGTAAATCAAAATCAGTCTACCCTCTCCCCGTATATTAACTGAAGGTTTCAGTTAAGAATTCTCTTTCTCTGTAGGTTACCCTAATCGATATACAATTGAGGAAGGCCGGGTTGTAGAATGAAACGTTGTGATAACGTCAACAAATTATCGGACAATTATAAATTTTCTATATAAGAATATAATATTGTCTATACGAAGAAAAACTGAGGCAGTTCTAAAGGTACAAGGATTGGTTTGTTGACTGTTTTTGTTAAGCGGAATATCAAACTCTAATTGGTATTTATTGTAGAAATGTCAATATTTTGAACGTAAATTCTTGCTTTTAACTCCATTTGTACATAATTTAATACTTTCAGAGGAAACGTAGCTTTGTAGATTATCTATTCTTTTAAACATTTCACCTCAAACAAGGCGGGATGACACTAGTGGTTACAGAGTGGGATCAAGAGTAAATAGGCATGATAGAGGAAAGGATGGCGAGAAGGGCAGGGAATAGATCCAGGTATCTGGAGATTTTAATTGACATTACATTTGAATAGTTGGAAATTATAGCTATCAGGAAACAAGTAATAGGAAGAGAATTCCACAGAGGGGAGCTGCGAGACATGAAGCTATTGGAGTAGAAGAAACGGCCATATTTAGATGTTTCGACAGTGAGAGAGTAAGACCGTGATGCTGCCTAGTATCACGCTTAAATTTATGCAATCTGAGAACTAGCGAAAAGTAGCTTGTCGGAGCAGTTACCGTGAAAATATTTGTAGAAAAAACAGATGGAGGCGATGGCACGTCTATGAGAGAGCGACTGAAGATGTAATGACAGATCAGGACCAACCACATTGCTTATCCGTCTCTGGATCTTGTTGAGGACCTTAAGACGAACAACGGGGGCACCAGACCATATATGTTAGCAGCATACCATGTATGGGCGAATGGTTGATGTGTAGATTTGAAAGATGTACTCGGGTGAGAAAAATGTTTTGATTTGGGTTGAGAATCAAACATTCTGATGGGTGGCAGGGGTGGTTCTCTGTGGTGAGTAATAAAGAGCAGTCTTTGTTTTAGAAGCATAAAAGTTAACAAGCCTATTACTGCCCCAGTCTACGTCCGATAGGAGGTCCTTTTCGAGACCAAGTTAGTTTTGTCAACGGTATAGATTTGCAATTGAGGCAGGTGTAAATAGTAGTGTCGTTATCATATATGCCTACTTGGGAACTGATGACATCGGGGAGATCGTTAATGAAGATAAGGAACAGAGTAGGACTTGAGATAGAGCCTTGGGGAATACCTGAGTTTATGGGTGAGAAACTGGAGGAGAATTCCTTAATGACGACCTTCATTACACGGTTTGACAGGAATTATTGTATTGTCAAATAATCGATTTGAAATTCTGTATCCCTTAATCTTCCGAAGTATGTTGGCATGCCAGACCGTATCAAACGCTTTAGAGATACCTAGAGCCACTGCACGAGGATCTCCGTTATTGTGGAGTGCTTGGTAAACAATTTCAGTTATGGCCGTGAGCACTGTAGAATGTGTTTAACGAATTCGTTGTTGATTAAAGCCTTAACCGCGTGGCTATATGGAAGAAAGTAAACCAAGGCATATATACGCCTCTTCTGTTAGCCAACGATCATATCGTTCATACTGAAGGAGTCGATGAGAAAAATAATCAAAAAATTTATCCAAACTTTTTAAAACAACAGTGAGGACTAAATTAATTTCAGTTAGTAAATAAAGAAAAAAATATTAAAAACATATCAAAAACGTGGAAAGAACATAGCCAAACAGAGGGTAAATTAGAATGAAGTTACTACTGAAATTCGAATACAATCCCTCAATTAAGCATGTATGTTTTGTGTAAACCTATTTATTTAATGTAGAACAATATATTGACATTTTCAGTATATGTTCAAATAGATCTCTCATTTGTTTTCCTTGTAGTATCTATGTTTATAGTCGCTAACAATTCAGTTAAAATGTATTTCATCGTAAGTACATTTTGGCTTATTGGACATATTGATCGATCTTCATTCTTCAGCAATTATAAATGGGTGAGATTTGCGTGACCGATTTGTAGTCGATCTAGCGTTAATTTTTCTTTTCTTCATTTTCTAGAGATATTTTCATTCACCTAAGATTCGTATCATTGTGATAAGTTTATTATGTGTTGTCGCTTCAACCCCTTTTCTATTTCTGTTGAATGCAACAGTATGTTTTACATTTCAAATCCGTTTATGGAATTCTGAAATTATTATCAGGTGTTTCGTCATGGTCAGTCTTATTGGGCACCAAATGAATATATCTAATAAAGTGACTAATGTACTTATATAAATTTAAAGGTACATTATTAATTATAGGTCGACACTTCTGCGAAAGTATCCATCGATATATATGTTAAAAAATGGTCGATTCCACTTACAGTGCCAGTAAGTACCCGACAAACCCGTGTATGCGGTGTCTACGGGGAATTATTTACCTGTCTCACATAAAAACCGGCCTTTTGCTACATCTTGCCTCGCGGTGAAATCAGGTAAATACCGGCTCTTCTTCCGGGATGCTCTTGCGGAAGCTGCCTCAAAGGAAGTTACATACGTTTGCCATCACTTTCTTGGAAATATGCTTTTCCAACTGTCTCAGGTAGAATTCTGCTTCTAAGCTATTATTTCCTTTCAGTCCTGTCTCACGGTCAACTAACCTCCTGCCTTACTGCTCAGCAATCCATCCCATTGCTTGTTCATTTACTAACATCAGTCTTGTTAATTCCTAACAGGCTACATTCTGATGTGGTTTCTGGCTCATCACCATTGGTTTTTGTATTTCGCCATTTCCAGTATGTTCAATTTTCCACCACCAATTCTTACTTGGCGGTAAAACACAGCATTGGTCATTGCTCACCCAACGTTAACCTATTTTTCTGTGCAGCTCTGGAATTTCCGGCATCTACGATTGATTTCCAGCCAAAATTTTAGTCTAGGTCATAACAATCAACATGCTGACATTTTGAATGCATTTGGTATGGAATATACTTTATCATCCACAATCACTATATATATATATATATATATATATATATATATATATATATATATATATGTATATATGGGTGTGTGTGTGTGTGACATACGAACCCGATCCAGAGTCTTATCCCGGTCACGGCGCCAACTGCGACGTCGGCCACTCCCGTTCGTTCGTTCGGGTGGGTGTCGCTCCAATCTTTTGGCGATTCGGATGGGAATCGGGTTAGATCCGATAACAGCCTCGTCGTTCCCAACTCGCCTCCAACGCCTGGTTACCGAAGTAACTACTTTGATTCCCAGTCTGCCTACCCACGTTGTGAATTGATCTAGGCAGAGGAAATCAATCAGTCGTCGGGGCCGTAATGCAAGCTGAGTTCGAATGAGGGTGGTATCACACAAATAGATGTGAGAGAAAATAAAATGACAACTCGAAAAGTTCAAGTTATTAAAAAAAAGAAGAAAGGATAACAATAGTTTATATCTGTTGCTGGATACAGGGTCACGTCTATCTCCCAACCTGCTATGTGGATCCGTGACACGTTGTTTTTTTGTTAGGCGAGTCTTAACATCTAAGCTGTCTGTCCTTTAAGAAACTGGTTCTTGGTGTGTCTTCAGGCGAAATTCACAAAACTTATTTTGGTAGTGTGAGTCTAAGTCGTTTTCAAAAAAATAAACTGTTCTTGGTTAGAAGATAAGTTCGGAATTTGCGCGAATCTTGGTCAGTGCTTCGTGGTGGGTCTTCAGAGCTCTCAACTGGAACTCTCTCTCGAACTCTCGAACTCTCCAACTGCTTTTCGCTCGCTGCGACTTTGCTTATATGGACGCCGACCCAAACCGGGGTGGTCTCGTCGGGGTTTGAGGTTCCTTGATAATTCTAAATCCATAGTCCACTTCTTTATTTTCGGTCAGGAATTTTCCACTCCTTTCCATTTTTGGAAGTCTTCTCTTACCCCCACATTCTCTTATTCTCATATGGATATCTCACCATACTTCAGAGGGGCGTCAAAGGTTTTCCCACTTCCTCATACCTATCTCTCAATGGGCGGCGGCGGGCTCCCTCCTTGCGTCACATGATCACCTCCGAATGGATCTCGTTAACATTCAGCCAATGGCGTTCAACGGTGTGGGCGTGACCAGACTAACCTTGTTCTTAAAAAATATATATATATTTTGCTCAAAGAAAAAAAAATCTTTTTCTTTTCCTTTTTTTTCTTTTGTTTAGGACAATACGACGCGTAGAGTGATAATCTCAATTCTTATCCTAACGTCACGGCATATGGAATTCTTGAAGCAGATTTTCGCCAGCACCAAGAGGCTAGTCAACCAGAAACACTCATTCTTCGGCGCCAACGAAATATTGTTTCGCTGTCATATTCAAATTCCAACACAGCCCAGATGTTTTTTCACTCAATGATACCTCCCATCGACAAAGACCCAACCTAGAAATGGCTCTCTTAGTGTGTGGTAAACAGATGACCTATTAAATTGTTTGCCACCATGACACAAGTAAATCATTATCTATTTAAAACTCTGTAACCACCTGGTGTTTGTCAATTAGCTTTATGGCAATGGCCATAAGAATTTTCACCATTCTTCCTTATCAAAATAACATTGCCAAATGTCCCTTCTCGTGGGTGGCCTCAGTTTTATCATATAAGTTAAGTCTCGCCTCTCATTTTCTTTCTTTTTTTCCTCACAGGGAATTTTCACCAACCTCCGATAATTTGAATGCCACCATAACACAGTTAAATCATTATCTATTTAAAAAAAAAAAAACATGTATCAACCTGGACTTTGTCAGCTAGCCCTACGACAATGGCCGTCAGAATTTTCACCATTTTTCCATTATACAAATAACATTGCCAAATGTCTCTGTCGTGGGTGGCCTCACTTTATCATATAAGTTAAGTCTCGCCTCTCTTTTCCTTTCTTTCTCTTTTTCCTTTCCTTCTTTTTCCCTCTTTTTGCGCCCCTAAATGGTGTCACACACTCACACAGACAGACACAGACAGACACAGACACACACACACACACACACACACATATATATATATATATATATATATATATCATAAAAGCTTGCCTTCATTAGTAAGCTTTGTTAGCTATAGCAACGTCTATAAATTACGAATTTTTTTTTAAAATCGGATAAATACACATCGTGTGACTAATGTATTGTTAAATGAGTATATATATATGTATATATATATATATATATATATATATATATATATATATATATATATAATGGAACCTCCACTCGATTTCGACGTATGAGGATCTGACAGATCATTGACTCAGTTATGTGTTTGTGCCATAATCTTCAGTGGCATTTATGACCCATTAGTGAGTTACAAAAGAGGACACATATGGAGCCAGTGTGATGATTGTGAAATGCGATCCCTTTTAGATTGGCTGATGTTTTAGAACTTGCTCTAGCTCCTTGAAGATGATTCAGACAAGCAGATAGAAAAATGCACTAAAACACGTTTATGGCCATTCTACATGCTTCAAAGCTAAGCGCTGAAGTGTGTTATGTGGTATACTGACTGCTGACATGTTGCTTTTCAGCTTGTCTTTGTATCTTAGCCATGATCGTCCTACTTTCCTGTATCCCTGATCTAACTGGCTGTATATTAGGATCTTGGGTATCCTGTCATCAGACATTCTCAAGACATAACCAGTCCACCGTAACTGAGACTATATGATAAATGTCTCAATTCCTCCAATATTACACCTATTAAACTGGTCTACGTTAGATGTCCTATCTTGAAGCTTAACTCCACAGATTGCACGCAGAGAGCTTTTATGGAAAAGATTTAACTGGCGTATACGGTACCTGTATGGAGTGCAGGATTCTGAGCCATACAAAAGGATGGCAAGTACAACAGCTCTGTTAACCCGAATTTTCCTATCCAGTCGAATACCCCACTCATTGCGAAATGGCGAAGTTTGGCGAAAGCACTGATAGCCTTAGCAATCCAATGCATGATTTAATCATCTAAAGTTCCACAGTAATTCACTTTGCTACCATGATAGGTGAAATATATATATATATATATATATATATATATATATATATATATATATATATATATCAAATACGTTAAGTGGTGCAATTAAATATATATATATATATATATATATATATATATATATATATATATATATATATATGTATATATTACAATGAATCATTCATGCAAAAAATAAATTAGTAAAATGAATCATATAAAACTGGCAAAATCCCTTCTCTAACAAAATTTTAAAGGTGCATTAACCTATCAATCACTCGATCAATGTTATGATCCTTGTTTTTAAAAGTATAAGCTGTATAAGGTCTTTCTTAAGTACGCAATTACTTTCGGCTGTCCATTCACGAATTCAACCCTAGCCTTTGGACTGAACGCTCCTAAAGTTTGTATCCGTTATCAATAGCTCATTTCAAAAACATATTTCTACTCGCATTATACATTTTCGTCTCGGATCCTACCTGTATTTTAGCAAAAACAAAATAATTTCCATTCCTGAAGATGACTGAATGTACAGTCGAAAGTAGTTCCGTATTTAAGAAAAATTAATTGTTACATTTTATACCTCCTTCACATTTTAACAAATAAGTCTACTTTAAAATTGTTTACCTTGTAAGAATCTATGTGTGCAGGAAGACATTCAATTACGTTATCTATATTTCTTTTTCGTATATCTAAAATCACCAAAATCTTACATTAAAATACGACGTCTATTTGGCGGCTGATAACTTAATGTCTTCACGTCAGCTATGACTCAAAATATTTGACAGTTGATTTAAAGTATATATATATATATATATATATATATATATATATATATATATATACACACATATATATATATATATATATATATATATGTGTGTGTGTGTGTGTGTGTGTGTGTGTGTATGTGTGTATCTGTGCGTGTGTATGTACGTATAAATGTTTACAAATCGAAAAGATGTGCTACATAATATTTAATTTTTTTTCGCCTATTCGAAACGTAGGATTTGTCAATATAATTTCAGATCATTTTATGTATATGTATATAATGACATGTATTCATATTTGTTTATGTTCCTCGATGCATGGGAGCTTGTGTTTGTGTCTGTGACAGGGATTTCAAATATTTTCACTTGTATACACACACATACACAAAAATGCACAAATGTATTGATCTTGCTTATTTTTCCACAAAAAAACAGAAACTAAGTGTTTTCTTTTCAAACTGAAAATACCGATTAAAACTATATATAAAAATATCGGCTGTTTCATATATATATATATATATATATATATATATATATATATATATATATATATATATATATATATGTATATGACTGTGTGTGTGTTTGTGTTCGTGTGTGTGTGTTTGTGTAATAAAAATAGGCAGGTCCTAAAAGAGTTTGCTATGAGACCACATAGGAAATGTAAAGAGCTATATTCTATATTAAATGACATATTACTTCAAAATGTATGAAACCTGCAGTCGTGATCTGGAACAGCATGATTGAAATTAAGATAAAATAATGTTTTCAAATATGTGTGTGTTTTGTCGAATGTGACAGACTAAAAAAATTGGATTGATATTTAATATAGTTACATTAATATCTTCTTGGAATGGCATTTAGGACCGATTTCTAAGAAATCTATTTGGACATCGGTGTGTTATTCATCCGAGAGTTTTAGCTGTAGTTACATGAAGTTTTTGGGCCATCGGCTAGTGCTATGTTCCTCGATCGTGAAACTTTTACAATGTATAGACTAGAATTCTTGAATATCGACCCAAAATTGCATTTCAATCGAGATAGTAGAATAAATAATTTTAAAAAAGCAACAGAGTTCCCTAGTCTTTCATATTCAACGAAATATGTTTACACACACATACACACGCGCGCACACACACACATATATATATATATATATATATATATATATATATATATATATATATATATATATATATACATATATATTGTTAATATCTATTTATTTCATTTACGTAACCTTATGTCTATATATATATGTGTGTTTGTGAAATAACGAATTAAGTTTGTGAAAAGTCTGGCCATTTTATATGGCATCGAGTATGTTTTTCGATTCATAAAGGTGTGGAACTCTTTAGACAATGTATTCGTTTTAGTCTATCTGAATTCTCTTTTTCAGTACATATTTTACACCATTTCATGTATTTTCTTACATGTGTAGAATAGATTGGTCCGTATGTCTCTAGCCTTAATCTCGTTTGTGTAGACGTTATGCCACGATGAACATCGTTATGTATCCTTTTTATAATTTTTGTACTTTTTTTGCACTATGTCATCATTACAAACTACACAATTTTCTACGATTGACTTGTGTATTACGTCTTAAAATCGCCCTTCAGGTGGTGTGCCATTATTCCACATTATTTTTCAATCCCGAATAATATACTATTCAATATATAATCTCGCTTCGTATCAGCAGTTATTTTGTCTCCCGAGTATATGTTTCGACCCAGTGTAAGAAAGTATCTGTGATTTTTTTCCTGATCTCTCACACTTTCAAATATAATGAACTTCAATCTCCACAAAGCATATACATGTGGAATGGTAATTTTATATTGTCTCCATAAGCAGAAGCTGCCAAGAAGAAACCAGTTATTTGGTTTTCACCTCCAACCGATTTTAAATACCTCACATTTTTGTCTTAATTTTAGCCGCTAGTATCCTAAGTCACGCTTGTATGTATTCATAATTATCCAGGGGTAATTGTTCGTTCTATTCTTTAGATATTAGATTGGTGCAAAAAAAATATCGTTTTTTGACGTATTTTTAACGTCAAAAAACGATATTATTTTTGCACCAACCTAATATCTGGAAGTAGTAAGCATCCAACTGCCTCATGGGTGATATCATGGGTGATACATGTATCTATGTATAGATTCATATGTAAATGAGTCATCTCAGTGGTTCTACCCGATTATGTGTGACAGAAGAAGAGAACACAAAAGGAAACAAGTACGAGTTTAATAAACGTTATTTTGCAATTTAAAGAGCTAATTAAACTCCGTGTCGTGCAAGGGTGAAGAGAGCCCATGACTATGTTACAAGCACAAACACACAAAACACACACGCATTTCAAATTCCCGCCTAGACACTTATGTCAACTTCGCAAAGATATTCAAGATATTCTTGGTAATGCTATGCAACCTTTTTTTTCCTCCAGCTAAAGATCAAATAGCAGAGCTCTCTCGCATTGTATGCAGAAAAATAAATTATTTACCAAAGCGCGGGGCAGAAACCGGGAAACCACTCTACTAATTTTCCCAAGTATCGCACATCACAGATATTAAAACGGAAAACTGATATTAAAAAGAAAAAGAAAGCTGTGGTGAGCCATGGAGACTTTCGACCCGAAGTAACAATGCATTAAAATCAGAATTTATTGACTGGATACATATGCAGATACTTATTAGACTTATGTCCCTAAATTCATTGACAAGTCGCATAAGTTGTATATTTACCGATAATTAAATTATGTATAGCCTAAAATCACTTAAATTTATAATAAAAATAGAAATATTTTCTGCGTCTGTTTACTTATTTTTCATATCTTCCATCAAGAAATTATTAAATATTGATTCAAGCTCGACTTTACAGTTGATTTAATTATTAATGTATTGATAGATACTGACGTAAGGAAACGTCCTAGGGCCCCTGTTACGTTTGTTTATACGTTTTACAAATATCCGTATTGATAATCGATTTCATTGATTAAACCAATCACATTAACATAATTCTTGAATTGACTAGATGATACATCAGAAAAACTATAGAAGTTATACGCAGATTTTCTTTTTATTATTTATTATTATCAAATATACATGTTTGTCAATTGTTATTTACCGAATGAAAAATTGTCATGCATAATGTAAATGACCGTTATTCTTTTTTCATTGATAAAAGTAACAAACGTATTTGTCGTAGTGTCAGTAGACCTACTCAGGCAATGCTGGAGATTTACCCAAGTGGCTTTTCGGGAAAATTAATTCCGGTGATTGATAGATTTGTTTGCATTAGAGCTTTTCAACTGTTTTTGGGATATTTAAAGATGAAACCTTTTTGTTTTTATCATTCGAGTGAATATTGCATAAACAGATTCACGGAGATAGCAATGATTTTTAAAGATAATAATCTTAGTATTTAAACGGTAGCTGGGAGGAGAGAAGATGTATTCATACCTTTCCTGAGCTTATTTACACGAAAGTGAATATAATAAACTCGACTGATATACTAACTGGGCCTTCGAATTTTTCATTCCAAGCCGTTATTCATTTTATACCAAACGCAGATTCATTGAATACCAGTGAAATACGAAACATGACTGTCATCTGCAAAATTCAAATTATTTATAAAAATTTCAACTAAATTTGCTTTCCATTGAGCAAAATCCATAACCGGTTCATTACCGATTATAATACTAGGAAAGATATGCATTTATTTTTTTACTAATAATTACTCTATAAAAGGCCCAAGACTCACTCAAGGTAGTGGTTTATGCGGATCTGTGTAAAACATAACGGTTAACTTCAAACTTGAAGAAGTTATGATTGTAGTGGTCGGGAAAGCATCTTTCTGGGATTCCTTTCCACAAAGCATCAGTTCTTGGGAAGAAACAACGCGGGGGAACTTATTCCCTACTAAATAAATACGAATGGGATGTACGCGCCGCAGCGGGTCTTGGGGGGGATTAGAGTTGGCGGAACTAAGGTATGTAGCTAGTCTGAACATTTTCGATTGAAATAGCGCAACGTTTATTCTGTTGGAATCGGGGGTTATAAGATGAAACATAAGTCATCACCCACAAAGCTGTGGATATGCTTTTGGACTCTATCCACCCTGGAAAATATTTTGTTTGATATAATTCTTGTAAAGGTAGGGCATATCAAGAATAGCCTGGTAGTTACGGGAGCGGTACAGGGAAGTGAAAATTCTTCTAGCCTTTTTAGCGTTGGATCGTATATACGGGGCCCGCTTGAGCCTTGAGTTGATCTTAAGTCCCAAACGGGCATTTAAGATACGGGATATCCTTGAGAGAACGCATATTCATTTCAACAGACAGAAATTAATTGTCTTCTGACTAAATTAGCAGTTCGACACAGAGCATTTTTTAAAATCTTTTGTAAAAAGATACCTTCCTGGATTGTTGCTAATGTTCTTGCCTCTATCATTTTTGACCGTATAATGAGGTCCGTTGATTTAGTTTCATGGTACATCTTTTTTCAATTTAAATTCTAAGATCCGAAATATGTGCGTCTTTTATCATAATCTTCAACATATATTGATTAATTAGTTGTTATTGCAATGTATGCAACAAGTCACTTTTTGTTGACAATATTTAATCACTAAGCCTGTTTGATTATTTTAAATCTCTGCCTGTATAAATGGTAAATTCAGAAAGAATTGATGTTCACAAAATTGGTCTGTGTGAAATCTAATATTATCATAGGAATATCATAGCCAATTTTATTTAGACCTTTGTATTCATTCCATGTAGGGATTGGACAGCGATAAAGTAAGTGGTCAATAGTATCAACATGTTCACATGATCTACATTTATTATTATTATTATTATTTTTATTTTCTTTGCTTTCTGGCGTTTACACATTTCTTTCCGGGTCCCACCCAGGGACCTAAGGTTAGAAATGGCATCATGACACTTTTCACTGACAAAAAAAAAAAAAAAAAAATACATAGATAGAGCCCTTCGTAAAGTGTGGGCTGTACTTGTCAGAACAATTTTTTGTATCTCCTTGAGGCATGGGCTTCCAGGAATCCCTGCAATTAGTCTACTGCAATCTTTTCCAACCAGTCCTAGGGCTCCAACTACAACAGGGATTGTTGATGTTCCCATATGCCACATTTTCGAGACCTCTATTTCAAGGTCCTTGTATTTTGACAGCTTTTTGAATATCTTCAAAGATACATTGCAGTCAGCAGGGACTGCCATATCAATAAGGAGGCACCGTTTTTGTTTGTGGTCTTTAATAACAATATCTGGTCGGTTGGCCTTGATTGTTCTGTCAGTGTGAATTGTGTAGTCCCATAGAATTGTAACAGGTCCTATCTCCGTAACTGGGTCTGGGTGGTGTTGGTACCAGTTTCTTTCAGTTTCCTTCCCGTAGAAGTTGCAGATTTTCCAGTGCAGATATTGGCCCACTCTGTCATATCGGGTTTTATATTCAGTGGGTGGCAACATCGTGCAACCTGATACAAGATGATCAATCGTTTCTGGATATTTATCACAGAATCTGCATTTTGGGCTGACACAATATTTTAGTATATGTGCTTGATAATTCCTAGTTAGCAAGCATTGGTCCTGCGCAGCAAGGATAAAACCTTCAGTTTCCGCTTTCAACCCTGCACTGCGTAGCCACTGATGGGTACGGGTTTTGTCTACATCAGCTTGGTTGATACGGGCAGAGTATTGGCCATGAAGCGGTTTATCTTGCCATCGCTTCTGTATCTGGTCGGTTGCATTCGTCTTTGCTGTCTTTTTCAAGTATTTTGCAGTTTCAGCCGGTGTATTGTGCTGTAGTTGCATCTCTACGCCCATTTGAAGCTCCAGTTTGAATTTGTTGGCTTCTTTCATTACGGAGTAAAGACGCTTACTACTTTCATGTTCCTTGACGCATACCATCATCCAGTCTTCTGTAATTTCCAAGTATTTTTGGAGGCCAATTGTTGTAGTTTTGTAGGACAGTTCTAGTTGAACTAATCCTCTGCCTCCTTCGGATCTGGGCACATACAGACGATCAACATCAGCTTTGGGATGATGCATGCGATAGCAAGTGAGAAGCTTTGTCGTTTTGGCGTCCATTCGCTTAATTTCAGCTATGGTCCAGTTAAGGACATTAAATCTGTAATGCACCACTGGGACAGCCAATGTGTTTATAGCTGATATTCTATTTTTTGAGTTTTGTTCAGTATTTAGTATCAGACGTACACGCCTGTAGTACTCTTTTCTTATTTTTTCTTTCATTTGGGGGTGTTGTATGCCATCTCCTTCGCTAATTCCTAGGTACTTATAAGCTTCTTCATGCTCCAATTCCCTAATCTTTGTGACAAAATCTAAATCTATTGAGGGTGTTTCTGTAATTCTACCTTTCTTGAATGTTACTTTTGCACATTTATCTAATCCCAAGTCCATACCTATGTCGTCACTAAAGTATTTTACAATATTGAGGAGGCCTTTCAACTCATTGTTGTCTTTGGCAAAGAGTTTGAGATCATCCATGTATAGTAGGTGATTGAAAATTTTCTTATTTATTTTGTAACCATAGCTACTGTTGTTCAGTTCATGTGTAAGAGGGGTTAAGGATAAACAAAACAGAAGGGGTGACAGAGAGTCTCCTTGAAAAATTCCACGTCGGATATTCAGACGGTTGGATATAGCAGTGCCCCCGGTGTGCCTAAGGTATAGTTTTGTGTTCCACATCTCCATGCTGTGCTTAAGAAAGTT
Source organism: Acanthosepion lycidas (assembly GCA_963932145.1). Classification (NCBI taxonomy): domain Eukaryota; kingdom Metazoa; phylum Mollusca; class Cephalopoda; order Sepiida; family Sepiidae; genus Acanthosepion; species Acanthosepion lycidas. The sequence goes on from OZ010574.1 coordinate 142,349,427, forward strand.
TAATACCACAGGGGAGACTTTGTACATTTCCAAAGCCTTAAGGATCCAAGAATGTGGAACACTATCAAAGGCTTTACGATAATCAATCCACGCTGCACTGAGATTTCTGCGTCGTCTCCTGCAATTTTCCAGGATCATTTTATTTATCAGAAGTTGATCTTTGCAGCCATATGAACCTCTACTGCATCCCTTCTGTTCCAGCGGGAGAATGCTGTTTGTTTCGAAGAAGGAGTAAGTACGGTTCGTCAGTACAGACGTGATCAACTTATACGTTGTGGAAAGACATGTTATCGGTCTATAATTTTTCGGGTCGTCTGTTTCAGTTGTTTTTGGTATGAGGTATGTAATACCTTCAGTAACCCATTCCGGGATTTTATTGGGATTATTTACAAGCGTTGATAATGTTTTTGCAAGTATGCCATGGGTAGATGAGAGATGATACAGCCAGAAATTGGGCACCTTGTCATTTCCTGGGGATTTCCATTTTTGGGATTTCGTTAGTGCTTGCCTAACATCATCTGTGGATATATTTACCCATTCTTGCAGAGGTGTATCCAGCAGTCGTTCTTCTTCACGCCGTATCCATTCTGCATTTGGGTTACATTCCTTTGGGTTGCTCCAAATATTTTCCCAAAATGTCTGTACATTATCAATCGATGGTGGCGTTTCGACATGTATAGGCGTTTTTCCAATTTCCCTGTAAAATTTCTGAAGATCTGTTCCGAATGTTTTATTTTGGCGATAGAATCTACAACGTTTCTCGTATCGTCTTGTTCTCTGTGCTTTTAGCTGAAGTTTCTGTTTCAGCATTTCCTTGATCGATGGAATATCAATTAGGGATTTAATGCTATATTTCCGTTTGATCTTTTTGGATTTACGTGTGGAAATATTAGGGTTTCTGGTGAGCTCATCTAATATAGACATTCACATCTGATTTGTTTTATTTCTCGTATCAGTTTGGTTTTCCAAGCTGGTTCTCTGTGTCTGTTAATTTTATTTATTGTCTTGACACCAAGCTTCCGAGTCGCTGCTAGAGCTGTTGCGTATATGACGTTGTTAACTTCTGTTATGTTTCCCGGTGGTTTATCTGTTAACAGTGTTTCCAGTGCAGCATTGTATATTTTCGCGATGTGCTTGTTGGGATTTGTCATATGGATTTTTGGGAGCTGGTCTCTGTCTGACAATTGTATGAAAGTTACTCTGCTGAGTACTTGGATGACGTCATTTTTCGCTTCGGTGATTTCAGCTACGTGGTTTTCAAGGAATTCTAAATTAATGTACCTGGAGTCATCTTCAGTGACAATTTCTGGAGAACTAGAGGTTGTGTCTAAGGCAGAATCTTCGGTTTCATTTCCTGGGAGATGATTTCGTATTTCATTCGCTTTAGCGTCCACCTCATCCTCTGTCGCATTCTTTATTTCAACATTCGTCTCAACAGAGTTTGAGTGATGGGTCATAGTATTTTGTCTTATATCTAATTTTATCTTATCTATTTCTGCCTTTGAGAGTCTGTTGTTTCGCATGATATCTCTGCGGACATTGGCAAGCATGTTTGGGTTGAGGTTAGGTCTTATATCATTTCCCACCATATTTCTCCATATTTGGTATGTTTGATTGGTGGTGTTCTTTGCTGGGTTTTCTAGTGCAGTGAAGAAGGATGTCATAACTTGTCGCTACTCTTCGCGGCTCCATTTCGTTCGTTTCATTTTTACTAGTCGATTTGGCATTGAGACACTTGGTCCAAGGTTGGCGATAATCCGGGTTTGGTGACCTAGTGTCTCTTCGTGTGTGGAAGAGTTTGTTCCAGTGACAGACTTTTCGACCTCAGACTGGTTCCTCTCTGAGGGACGCGGCCCTTGTTGTCCCGCTTGACGGCCGATCCGGTATGAGATATTTTTCGTATTCATTGAAATTGGTAGAGATGCGTTTTAACCTTGACCGCCAAGGGGTAATTTTGTTCAGATTACCAGCGGGTTTATTAATATATCGAAGTTAAAAGTTCATTATTATTATTATTATTATTATTATTATTATTATTATTTGTGTATATTATGTGTTCTACTTTCTATCATATAGAGCCTATTCCAAACCATGGCCCTTACGTCCTATAGGAAAATTTTCATTTAATTGATAGCATTTTGCTTAGTATATGGGATAAACTGGGCAACTTGTATGTTGATGTTACCTGAGACACTGTTAATAAAATTATTATATCTTTATCTCACGAGGCCCAATGTTCCGATTGTTATTGGTAAAGTCTCAATCTTCAGTTCCAAAATTCTGTTAATTTCGCTCTGCAGGTCTCTGTATTTAGAGAATCTCTAGATAATTTTCATGTGGGCGCTTCTTTCAGATAGCAGACACTTCCTAAATTACTTGTCTTTTATGATTATATCTGATCAGTTGGCTATTATTTTCTTGTCAGTTTCAGTTGGGATGTCCAAAAGAATAGTTAAATCGTTATTTTGACTAACTCTATCTCGTTAGTTCTCATATCATCTCTCAATATTTATGCTTCTTGATAATCTTCTAGTGCACATATCTCACTATCTTATGTCTGTGGGTAGATTCATTTTCCGCTAGTTCCAGACATACTGAGGTAATATGGTCGACAGTTTCATCATATTTTCCGCAGATCCTGCATTTCTGGTTAGTTCCATATTTGATTATGTGCCAGTGATAGGATTTGGTCCCGAGGCTGTGGTCCTGAGTTGCAATAATTAGGCCTTCTGTCTCAAATTTCAACCCGGTTTTTTCTCAGTAACTGCTGCATGTCCACAGCTGCTTCCTTCGTTCTTTTTAGGTATTTCCAATGCAATGCCTTGTCCTCCTTGTTTTTGTATTTTCATTTGACCAAGTTGTTTTTCTATTTGATTTACTCGTTTGGCGAGATGGTATTCGTTCATTTTTCGCTGATAGGATTCCAGGTATATTAAGCTGTTTCTTGAATTGTATAGCATTTTTATTGATAGAGTGTATTTATGGTTTTACTATTTGTAGGAGAGGTTCATTGGTTTTGTAAGGTCGCCTTCCAATCTGAGTGTTGTAGTTTTTAGAGTTCAAGTTGGATTAGAACTTGGCTTGCAAATGCTCTTGGTGCGTACAGCCTATCAACGTTTCACCCCTAACCCATCCCCATTTGGGCAAATGAGGATGCACCGACTGAAATCAGACGTTGATATGCTTTAGGTCCAAGAGGTTTTGCAGGCCGAGGTCTAATCCTACTTGAACATTAAAGACTACAACAAGAAGAATTTTTCAAATCTTGATGTCCAATCTTTTAATATCTTTCAACTTCAGTTTAATAGGATTCAACCTGTATGTTTACTACGGTTATAGCTAAGGTGTTGATACCCTTCATTTTATTGACCCCATTAAGTTCGCATTCTGGTATCAGGCGTACTCTTCTATAAGTTCTTTTCGGATTTTTTTCTTCATAATTCAATGTTGCATTCCGTCTCCTTCATTTTTTCGTCAGTATTTGTAAGTATCATCTTGGTTTAATTTTTTAATCTTGTTTTTGATATCAAATCTGCATTTTCGTTAGTTTATCGCCTTTAAAGCAGGATTTTGAGCATTTGTCGATTCAAAATTCATCCTAATATCTTTGCTGACATTTTGACAATGATTATCTGTTTGTTGTCATCCTTGGATAATGTTTTAAAATCATCAACATAGAAAAGGTGACTCACTTTCTCATTCTGTCATTGTATTTGTAGCTACTGTTGTTCAGTAGGTAACTGAGTGGCGCTAATGCAAAGCTAAAAAAGTAGTTGTGATAATGGGTCTTTTCGGATGATCCTGTTTTGATCTTGATTGGTCTCGATGTTAATGACACATCTGTGTGGTTTAAGTTTAGTGTATTTTTCCAGTTTTTATGCACTTCGTTACGAATTTGATCGTTGTAGAGCATACTCTGTATATTTTTAGGCTCGTCTCTCCATGGGTGTGGTACACTAGCAAACGCCTTTCTGTACTAGATTTATGCTATCGATAAGTTTCATTTTGTGATGCGTATTTCTTTCTGAGTGATAACAATCGTAGCACAGTTATCCACGTTACATTTAGTGAACGAGTTCCCTGACAAATTCCCCCTCCCTGTTCACTCTCTCCTCTCTATTTATGTTGTCCTTCTCATTTGCATATGATACTATACCTCCCTGAACCGAAAAGGCCGGACACCCTTTTTACTTCTACTACTATTTCTGATTACTCCCATACTGCCTTCCTCTTTTCGAACTTTTTCTTAATGGTGCTCTTGGTCTTTCTTCATTTTCTTCTTCACTCTCGTCCATCTTTTCACTCACTTTCTTTCATTTCCTGCTCTGTTCCATTTTTGTGACGTTCTGTCTCTTCTTGCTCTTGATCTTCCATTTCCACATCATCCAATTCGTTATTGCCTCTGAATTGATACGCATTATTAATATGCTATTATATTTTCTTGCTTTTTCTCAAGTATAGTCATGTTTGTTTTGTTCTGGATCGGCCTCTTTATTCTTTCTATATAATACCTTTTCTTTCGCTTAAAAGGACATAGTTATGTGGCGCTTATTTGTCTGTCCATTAATGCCGGAGGACTCAGATTTCTTCCTGCGTGTGGAATAGATCTATAACTGAGGAGCATTATCGGTAAACACGCTTCTCGGCTTTCGTTAAATGGTGAGAATTCTTTTAACCCCATTTTTATTGTTTGTAGCATTCTTTCTGCAATGCCGTTAGATTGTGCATGATACAGTGGTGACCTTTAAGGGATACATTCAATCTTTTTCAAACACGGACATAAACAGCTGAATTGTCAGTGTCTGGGGTACTCCATTCCTTTAGAATATCATTGTTAGTGCTTGCTTTGTGGTGGACTTTCTAGCTTTTGCTGTCTGGCCACCCTGAATATGAGTCCACTAATGCTAAGAATAATTCCCTATCTTTGATATGGGCATGATCCATGTGGACCCTAACTCATGGCTGTACTTCCTTGGGCCATAAGTGATTTTTTTTTTTTAGGCATCTCTTAATATACTCCTCTACATCTCTTGAATATCCTGGCCAACAAACTTGTAACTTTAGTCTTTTTTGCGTCTCTTTTATGCCATAATGTACATCATCATGAACTCCTTTTAATATGTCCCTTCTCAGTGTTTGTGGAGCTACAATTATATCTCCATTGGATATAATGTCATTTTCTACTGTCAATTTGTGCTTTGTTTCATTAAAGGGCCGCCCTGCCATCAAACAATACATTATTCCTTATTCTTTCCACTATTCTGCTTAGGACTGGGTGTTGCTCTGTATCTATTTTGAGCCTATTTAGAGGAAGAACGTCCATTTCAACCCAGTGTATTATTTTGCTTTCCTCCTTTTCATGTTTTTGTTCAGCTTCTTTCTTGAAATGCAATCTTGATAACGTAACTACGTCAGGTATAATGTCCCCCCTTTAACATACATTATGTCAAAATTGAATGCCATGGATTTTATCGCCCATCTCAAAATCCTTGACGATATTACTTTTGGCAATTCATTTCTCGGGTTAAATATGAATTCCAATGGTTTGTCGTCCGAACTTAATGAAAAATTCTTTCCTTCCCAAAAAGTTCGTGCCCTTTCCATACTCCATATAATCTCTAATAGCTCTTATTCAATATTCAAGTAGTTAACCTCGGCTGGCGTTAACCTTCTTGATATGTACATGATTGGGTTTTCTTGTGATACGACAGCAGCAATCGCCTTTTCTCTCGCATCTGTGGTTAATGTTACTTCTTTTTGTGGATCAAAAACTTTTAGTATTAGTTTGTTCCTCAGTATGTTCTTTACTGTTTCAAAAGAGATAGTTTGCATTTGGCTCCAATTAAATTCATTATTTTCCTTGCCTAATTTTGCAAATGGCTCAGTTACGTCGCTTTATCTTGGAATGTATTAAATATAAAAATTATCAGACGCCGAATGTATTGTAATTCTTTTTTATTTATTTGAGGAGCTAATTCTTTTATTTTATTTGTTAATCTTTCATCATTAATAGGCCTTCTTTCGATATTTGATATCCTAAATATGATATCTTCTTGCAGTCAAAACTACATTTGTCTTTGTTTATAGACATGCCTACCTTATTGCACCTCATTAAAATTTGTTCTGTTTTATATTTTATTCTTCTCTGCTTCTTGTCCTTACGCCTATATCGTCCTAGTAAATGAACAGTACTTAGCACGCTCTTTTAATCTATGTAAATACTGTACAATGGACTCAATTCGTGATTATCTTGTCTGTAAAAACTTGGTTCTTTTAGTAACGACCAATCTCTTGCTTGGTCTTATGTTCTTTTTTAAACTTTGATAATTTCCTCAAATGTCATTGGTTTTAGTTCTCGGGTAACACATTGTCGAAAATTTCTTCACATCCAGCAGTAGCAAGAAATAAATCCTTTATCTCGTTTTCTCTTCCTTCGGTCTTGGTGTCTCTTATCTTTCTTTTTACTCTTGTAAATGTGTTCGGGATCTTCTAGCTCATAGAAAAATTCTATCGCCTTCGCCATTATTGGGATGCGTATTTCTCTCTGAGTAGTAACAATCGTAGCACAGTTCTCCACGTTACGTATAGTGAACTGCTTCGCCGACTAATGCCCTCACCCCTTGTTCACTCTCTGCTCTCTATTTATGTTGTCATTCTCATTTGTATATGATACTACATTTCTTTTACTTGTTTTCATCTCATCCATTATTTTTTTATTGAGAATCAGTTGGTCCTTTCACCCGTAACATCCTCTTTACATCCATTTTGTTCTGCTGGAAGTAAATTGTCTTTTCTTACGGAAGTAGTATGGCCTCTCGGTTATGGTAGAAGTGAAGATCTTGTATACTGTTGGTAGGCAGGTGATGCGCCTAATCATTCTTCCGGTTCTGCGTTACTTCTGTTTTGGCGTTTATATATGCTATTCCCCTCGTGAGCCATTAAGGACATTTTTATGGGTTTATTATTATATCAGTGTGAAGTCTTGGGGAGAGCTAGATGGGTTTTATCCCAAAATTGGTTATTTGGTCTATTCCTGATGCTTTCCAGTTTTTGGCGTTGCAGATGGCAGCGGTTGTTTCAGTAATATTGATATCTGTCCATTTTTGGAATTCTATATGAGTGTTTTGTTCCTCTTCTTGCTTGATCTACATATCTCTTTCCTTGTGCATTTTGTAGTTTTCCCACATCTTACACTATATCTCCTCGACATCCTGGATGTAAGTTGTGTCACTTTTACTTTTTCCCAATATAGTTTTTTTGGCATTTGTTTTGCCCCCAAAAATCTGTTTCATTTTTTTATACTGCCTGATAAAGTTTGATACGTCAGTTTTATTCTTGATGTCAAGGCTTCGTTTAAGTTACTTCATTCAGAAGTGACAATTTTTATCGTAGTTTATTTGTTTCGGCTTCCATTTATTTAATTCTTGACTGGTCTCGGTCTTTTCATTTCATCCCTTATTTTTCTAATTGCTTGGTTAGCGAGGTTGAGGGTTTCCTTCACTTGATGGTTCCTTCTTACTTTTGGAATTGTTAGCCTTTCCAACAAAAGACATATATTCTCGTATTTATATCAGGTGCTTTTTGCCATCTCTGTCTCTCTATCATATTCCTTATTATCTTCCTCTATTTGCTTGTGTTAATCAGAGGGATTAAGATAAAAGATTTCTATTTGTTTCTCTGGTTTGTCAGGATTTAGTCGCTCGATTTAACGATTAATTTATATTTGATATTTTCTCGAATTCTTTTTAGTTATATGTCAGTTATTCATTTCTTTTTTTCTGATGATGATGATGTTAAGCCTTATGTTGGCTAGTTTGTTGGCATCAATTCTTACTTAGTTTGAGGGTGTTTTTCTTGCCAGATATTATAGGCAGCATTCGTCGTTGCTGCTGTCGGCAGATTTATCTTAGAAAAAGTGAACAATACCTTGATTTCCGAAATTTTATCACGTTTCAGCAGACTGAACATTTAGCTGTCGTTCTCCACATATGTTCTTTCGGGACACCATCTGCTTTTCAAAACTAATTTTTATCAATCGACCGAACACGCGGACAGAGGTTGGTCTCCATCACTCAATAGTCGTAAAAAATATTATCTATTTCTTACTGGAAAGTACTTGGACCTCCAGAATAACTCATGACTTCATTTCAGTTCTAATCAAAACCAGAAAGTCTCTTTGTTTTACATCTACAACGGACGAGAAATTTATTTATCTTCTTCTAGTTTTTTTTTTCTATTAAAAAACAAATAATATTTTCTTTCATTTTCCTTCGGTTGGTTATCGGTATATCTTCAGTCTTTCAGAAATCAGTGATCTTTGTCTTCTAGTTTGTTCTCATTAAAAAGAAATATACTTTTCTTGCATTTGTCTTTTTCTAGTCATCAGTATATCATTAGTCTATCTGAAATTAGTGTTTATCAGCCTTCTAGTTTTCTTTCAATTAAAATAATTACTATTTTCTTCATTTTCCTGCGTCTGGTCATCGGTATATCTTCAGTCTATCGGAAATTAGTGTTTTTCAAGTTACTTGCGCTTTTCCAATAGTATCACACTTCCCTTTAATTAGGGTATGATTTATTCCCTCTTCGCTATTTCCTAGTAAATAACAGGCTTCATTTTGTTCCAGTTCCCTAATCTTTGTGACAAAATCTAAATCTATTGAGTGTGTTTCTTTTATTCTCCATTTCTTGGATGTTACCTTTGCACATTTATCTAATCCGAAATCCATGCCAATGTCATGAATAAAACATTTTATTATATTTCGGAGACTCTTCAACTGATTCTCGTTTTTGGCAAATATTTTGAGATAATCCGTGTATAATAGGTGAGTAAATACTTTCTTGTTCATAGTTATTGTTGTTCAGCTCATGCGTAAGTGGGATTAAGGACAAACAAAACAGAAGGGGTGACAAGGTGCCTCCTTGGAAGATTCCACATCATATATTCAGGCGTTTGGAGATTGCGGTGCCTCTGGTGTGATTTAGGTATAATGTGATATTCCACATTCCCATTCTGTGTGTAAGGAAATTTATTCAGGGAGGAGATTTCCAAAATCTTAAGGATCCAAGAGTAACTCACAGTATCAAAGTCTTTATGGTAATCTATCCACGCTGCGCTAAGATTTCTACATCGTATGCTGCAATTTTCTAGTATCAGTAGTTGACCTATATGAACCTCTTCTGTATCCCTTCTGTTCCAGTGGAGAATGTTGTTTGCATCGAAGAAAGAATAAGTAGAATTTTTGCGGTTTGATCTTGTTTGATCTTCGTAAATTACTATGTAGTAATGTAGTAAACAAAAAACAAAAAAATAACGTGTCGACATTTTCTCTCGGTAGGGTCCGTTACTTGTAGATTCGTCGGACATAGTCTTAATGGGGGACTGTGATGCCATCCTGAAACCAAAGATAGACAGGTAGAGGGGAGCTAGCAGGAGGTTATCGGGCGATCATAGTTTTATCGATCTGATTGGCTAGTTTAGACTATTCAATATACCGGATCGATCGTAAGAGGCGGGAGATGTGGACGTGGGCTCTTAATTTGCCGTCTCTTCCGGTTGCCAGCTACCTGGACAATGTTAGTGAGATGAGTCGACCTAGACTTATTAGAATGTCCCTACAATCCACAGCTTAGACTATGCGGATCATAGACTTGTCTGTTCCGGGATGGTATTAGGTAATACGCCTAGAAGAGCTGGGCACTAGAAGTTCAATTTGTCCTTACTGGACAAGCGGTACTTCCAGCAACAACTAACTAGATTAATGCAGCGGGAATTTATTGGGGCGGTTATTGGAACTAGGTGGTGGGAGAGGCTTAAGGACAGGATTAGAAACTTCACCACTGAATGTAGTAAATCGACTCACTCAAGATAAGGCTAAATATGTGAAGACTCTAAAGGATAGCCTGTCCCGGGCGTGGACTGGGTGGGGATTCTCTAGAAATAGCCGTAGCTTGGTAGGTCCTGCAGCGCGTGGCTATCAAGCGCTATCAGGGTCTGATAGTTAGACACAGGTTTAACGAAAGTGTAAACATGGGCGCAGATTTGCGCAAAGCAAAGATCCTCCTAGGTTCCAATCCATACATTCCAGATGTCATTATATCGGAGCCGTTTTACCAAAAGTCTGGTCGCAGTCGCGATGATTTTCGCAATTGCTTGGCTGAATTTCCTCGCCTTTCGTCGACTGAAGCGGATAACTGCGAGGGTGAAATCACAGAAGGCGAAGTTCACTTGCCATTGAAGAAGGTTGGCAGTGACAAGTTTCCGGCACGTTGTGGTCTTCCCTATAAACTGTACTTGATGCTGTCTAACATCTTTGTTCCGATTCGACAGTGGTGTACAACAACTGGTTCCGGAAGGGGTCCATCGCCGACCGGATATCCAGGGGTGTGATCATGTTGTTGTAAAAGTGCAGGGGTGTTGGCCGGGATTTAGATGATCATAGGCCCATAATTCTTCTAAAAACAGAGTCAAACATTAAGATACTGACGGAGTATTTGCAGTCAGTTGTCGCGACCCAACTGAAACCAGAGCAAACTTGTGCTGTGAAGGGACGAACAATTCAAAGCAACCTGCATCTCGCCCGCACGAGTAAAAGACGACAACCGAGCGGCGCTATTCAAATTAGATCAGTCCAAGGCATTCAACGGTGTTGACCATCAATACCTAGCTGCAGTTGGCACGCCACCGAATTCGAACTTTTGCAAGTGGATCAGCCTCCTGTATCGCTTCCCCAGTTTTGTGGTACAGGTAAATAGAAAGAGGTCGGGCGATTTTGCGCTGTCTCGGTTGGAACCCATCTTTCGCCGGCTAAGGGACAGGATGTGCACTACGGCATACGCGGGATCGTTGTCCCCACTGGTGAAACTCGATCCAGTTTTCAGCCTACGTCGATGGCGTATCCATTTTCGCATCCATTTTCGTGTCATGCCGACGCGATATTAACGTGGTACGGAATGCGCGGGAATGGTACGAGTTAATGGTAACAAATTTTCCGAATTGCGGTTAGGTGCTTGGAAGGGGGTTGCGTTTCTGGCACCCTTTGGTTGGACTGATGGATATTCCCGCATTCTTGGAGTGTGGTCCGGGCCCGCACTTCAGCTAAAGAACAAATGGTCAGAATGACAGGTTCGTTTTGACAGGGCTAGCCTTCATTTTCTCTTTTAAGTCCCGTTGATGCAACAGAACGGTTTCCTGTGAAACATTCCCAGGTTACGTTAGAAAGAACTATTTTCTCTACTTAATGTGAAAAGGTGTTGTCCTCGTTCCCAATGTTCTCTTTTGCTAAGATCCATGTCGAGATTTTGAATCTCCCAGTTTGTTTTTGTCACCCGTTTTCATCTTGTCTGGTCCAATCTATAATCTTTCCCTTTCCGTCATTTATTTTCATCCTTCCCATTCCATTAATGAGTGTGCTTCTTGATTCTCTCCATCGGCAGAATACAGCGGCCTTTCTTATTATTTTGAGGGGTGGACGGGTTCATTTGTTTTGATTTTATCTTTATGTAACATTTTTAGTTTTTCTGGCTTCATCTCATCCCTAAATTTCATGAATCATAAGAAAAAGCAACATTTTGAACTTTCATCAGATTTTTATATACTAGGGTTTCGCGGGTTCCCTGTGAATATGCAGTATTGTATTATGTACAGGACTGAGTGATGAAGGATGATTTCACGTGGTGAATCAGTAAATTGCAATGAATGAATGGTTCATGAATCTGATTAAATAGGAATAGGAAAGCTAATGAAGACCAGTCTCCTCCTATTTCTGGGCCTGTGTTACAATCTTGTATAATACAAAATAAATACCCTTTTCACTCATATTGTCATGTCAGTGCATACTGAACTAAAATCCAATGCAAGTTTGCTTCCATTGTGTTAAAGAATCTCAGTTTTCCAGCTACATTTGCAAATCCATCTGGAAACTAATCGCTTGTATATGAAATAAATGAAAAATATAAAGTGGGTCGATAACCGGAATTCTAACCTTAAATCTACTACACTTGGTCGAAGATAAAACTCATTAATATCTCTTTATAACTGACCTGGCAAAATAATACTGAAATATGTTACACTTGGATGTTTGTGCTGTTTGATAGAGTCGACTTTCTGAGAAGAACCCGTTTTAAAACAAATTGCGCCAAAATGTAAACAAAAGGACTCGGGTCGCTCAGTTTTTACGACTACAGTTAAAATGTAATTCAAATAAGAAATTTGATCTATCATTGGTCAGAATTGAATAAGATTCACCTTAAATCTATCAGTTATTTATTGATTTATAGTAATTTTTATTAGACGTATACACGTTCGTTTGGCCATTTAATTACGTACATTACTGTGTAGTAAATAGTTACAAATTAATTTTAATTTCACGCACAAATTACGATCATTTTTAATTGAGCTTTTATTATTTAATCAATTCTAGAAATTTTAAGAATCATACACTTGCGTTTTCATCTTTTATTTGCTTAAAAGTACTACGTAATTACTATGTAATCATCATATTATAATTCTGTTCTCTAAGATAAACGCCCAAAACTGTGACACTATATGGCTCATTTGTGATATTCTATAACGCAATTGGGTTTAAAAATGTGAAGTACGGCGTAAAGGGGATAAAATTCCTCGGAAACTATGCCTCTACCGGAAGGGAACGATCGGACCGACAGGTATCACCGGACAGTTATTTTGCGACTGCTCGCAACAAATACAAAATAACTCTCGGGATATGAAGGTTAAGACATTCCACAACTGCAGCCAGTGAATAATGTGAAACAAGAGTTGAGCATCCTAGGTGTATGAAACAAGATAACCAAATAACTATATAACACATTTAAGTAATGCGTTTTGGGAATCTACCAACTATCCGAAAGAATTCTGGTAGTGGAGCTGAAAGTAAAATTTTTCAGCATAACTATTTTAATGGTGTACGCACCGACAGCACAAAGTAAATAATAGGAAATCGAATCTTTCTACTCCATGCTAGACAGTGCCAAGTCTCTTTGCAAATCAAAAGAAGTTATCAATATCATGAAAGATCTAAACGCCAAAGTAGACAGGCAGAGGGCATGGATATAGCAGGGATCTTCGAAGTAAGATCCTGCAACGAACGTGGAGAAAGAAAAAAAGATCCAATGGTGCACACCCAAATAAGATGTAATAGCCAACATATGGTTCCAAAACATCCGAGATGTTTATGAATATGGAGGAGCCCAGGAGTAGAAACTAAAAAAAACAAATTGACTATATAATTATCAACAAAAATTCAGGAATGCAATGATTCACTATAAAACTCACCCAAGTAATAAGTGCGGAAGTGATCATCGCACTGGTATATGTAGACTAATAGTGAAACTGCGGAAATTGAAGATCCCTAATGCAGCACCCAAATTGCAATACAACAAACTCCTGAGCGACCAAAACCTGAAAGAAAAATATATGGACAATGTGAAAAGAAGATATGAGGGACGCAATGGAAACTTAGAAAGGGACGATCTAAGAGGAGCTTTAGCGATATTAGCAAATTATATTATTCCAAAGGAGAATGAACGAAGAAGTATCGACCAATGGATGACTGATGAGATTCCCGACCTCATGCAAAGTGATTGAGTAACACCAGCATAAACAGATAAGTGAACTAACGGGAGAAAAGACATGCTCGTCAACAACCTGATTATAATCAAAGGATATAACACTCATATTAGAGAAGAAAATAAATCTTCAAAGCTAAAGCGTGTATATTGGAGAACTCTTCCACGACGAAAGGGAGCAAGCAACAATACTCAGAAATAGCGACGGACCTGAAATTCTGAAAACCGAAGTGAAAACTGTACTGGCCAAATTGAACAGAAAAAAGACGACAGGGCCAGACGGAATTGCAACGGAAATGCTGACAGCCTTAGATGATATTGGCATATAAAAGATCACAGAAATAATAAATGAAATCTACAAAAATGGAGATATAGAGCAGATCTATTTTCATAGCAATGCCTAAGAAACCAGGCGCTAACGAATGAGAACTACATCGAAAAAGTCAGTCTAATGATCCACGTAACAAAACTCATCATCCGTATTATGATGAATAGCGCACGCAGGAGAATCAGGCCAGAGATAGGACAAGAACAGTACGTGTTCGTTAAAGACACCGGAACAAGGAACGCGATATTCATATACATAATGTTATCAGAAAGAACTGTGCAAATGCAGAAGGACGTGTTTCATAGTCTACGCAAAGGCCTTCGACAAAGTACGCCGCAAAGATCTGTTGAAACTACTCAGCAACATTGATATATTCGTGAAAGATATTAGAATAATCAAGAACCGATACTGACAGCAGACGTCATGCATGCTCATAGGGAACGAGTTCAGCGAATATATGAAAATAGAAAAGGGCGTAAGGCAATGATGCGTCTACAACCTCTACAGCGAGGCAATTCGCAACTCAGGAGAGAATTAGAAATCCTACCGGGATTCATCATTGGCGGCTACAATCTTAACAACATAAGATACGCAAATGAGACAGAACTGATAGCTGACACAGAAAGGAAATTAGAAAACCTTCTATAGAAAGTAGAGAAGGAGAGCGAAAACAATGGACTAAGCATGAACTAAAGAAGACATAATACATGGCCATCAGTAAAAGACGAGCCCGAAATGCCATTTGCAGGTCGAAAACACGAAAATCAAGCAGACGCAGAAGTTTAAATATCTGGAAAGCATTTTGGTAGAGGACGGTAAAGGGGACATTATGATCTGTAGACATATTGGGTTGGTCAAGGACACCTTCCAAAAGCTGGGCAGAGTATTGTGAGGCAGGAGGATTTCTTTCATAACATAGAAAAGAATACGTAGAGGTTACGTGAAATACTAACACGATAACTAGCCACGACTTTTTTTTATTGTCATTTTACTTTGATAATTTGATTGAAAAGTTCCTAGTAATATGTTTCGTTTGTAAATAGGCTTCTTCTGTCATATTTCAGGCTTAGAGTCACTACGTGACCAGCTAGTTATTATTATTTGAACACTCCCAGAAGAGGGCGATGTAAGAAAATAAAAATAAAAGAAAAACACAATAGTTAACGATATATCGGCAGTATTACTGTCTTCTTTAAATTATATCTAAAAATGCTATACAAGTATAAAAATTATTATATTGTCAAACATGGACAGACGAAATATGACAAAATAACAGTTTTTCCCATGACACAGTTTTTTACCTGCCTTCACTCTTCGGTAACGATTATTGTTTTAAATAATGATTATAGTTCTAACAAAACCTAGATATATGATTAAAGAGAATTCACATATATATATATATATATTTTGTTCTTGTGGACTTATAACAAAAATATTAAGCCCTATTTATTACTTTACAAGGATTTACAACATTCTAAAAAAGTAATACAGTTAAAACTAAATGCAATTTAATATTTATCAATTACCAATGTATGAAGAAATAAATTCGAAAATAATTTTTTATTCATAAATTTATAAACATTTACTAAATTATTAAAATCTCGTTTGATTAAATCTAAGTTTGATTCAATTCGCAATTGACCGAAGTTTTGTCAACTATTCCAATAAATAATATAGTAAATTAATAGTGAAATAAACAATCTAATAAATAACTAGTGTTTATTATTATTTTTTTAAATTCTAAAGTATAAAGAAAATTTATAAATTCAGAAAATGGCTATGCTGATAATCAAGACGGCAGAATGAGGAATTTCAGCCAGTATGAATGAAATTTTCCGTCAGTTGATCAATTAATTAAAGAGTTTATTATTATTATTATTATTATTATTATTGTTGTTGTTGTTGTTGTTGTTGTTGTTGTTGTTGAACAAGATGATTGACGTCACTTCCATTATTTTTCAACTGGTAAGAGAAGACCACGATGTACGATGAGGAAAAGAAAAGACAATGTTAAACAATTTTCCAAATGTCTGTCTTCAAGTTATATTTTTTAAAATATAAAGTATAAAATTATATAAATCTTCAAAAATTTATAACTCTTTGTACAAACGTCGCTTGTCTTGTAATGAAAAAAAAAACTGCGATGATTATTGATAATATTTTTCATCTGGGAAGGTCTGCGGAAAAGTTTCCTAAAATTTTGTGAAGCACAAAATAACAATTTTTGATGATATAAAATTTATATACATTTTTCTAAAGCTCGTGTTGAAATTTTTCAACACTGGTACAATGGGTCGTCTAATGACCGATTTATTTTACAAAAGCATGAAGTTATAATAAGCGTTTACTTATATCATCCGATTGAGATAATTCTCTCACGTGTTTAATTAACATCATTTGTAGGGATCATCACATACATGTGTGATAACGTGAGAGTTGAAAAAGTTGTCAATTTTAATTGTCTTTTAATTTGTATCTACTTCTTGAAACAAGGACCAGCATTCATATTCATGTTTGTTATTCTAATATTTTGTTTCCATTGCTAGGTCAGATGCAAAGAAAGTTACTTCACATCATCGTACTAGACAATCTTTCTCTCCAGAATCCATCTTACACATTTATATGACCATGGTTAGAATATTGATCCTACATATGGTCCGTTGACTCTGCTATTTAACTTGAGCTCATTGATATGATCCAATGAAGAACCAGAAATATTATTGTTTCTGATCTGGCGGCTACGATCGGACCACTCTCCCACCGTAATATTGTCGCTCTACATCACTTCTATAAATAGTTTCCTGGTAACTGTTTGGATGAGCTTAAACTCCAAAGTTTAAGCGTAGCACTCGACTGACGTCGACATCCCATCAATTTAGAGTTAAACTGGTTCGATGTTACCGTAAATTTTATGCTAACATTTTCTTCTGTTGCACTTCTCGCTGCGAAAATTTCTTTTTGGCTCCTTGTTTTCTAGCAAACTTGAATATGCAAAAATTTAAATACAATGTTTATGGCTATCTACTGTCCTCCTTATCACACTTCTTTTATTCTAGGTCTTTAGTAATGGTTCTTTTTTCAATTCTTCCAGTAACTCTTTGTGCCTTAGTGACCCTATTGCCTTTCTAGGGTGAACTTGATTTAAAAAAATATATTCAGCTTAAATATTACTGATGCTATAGAAGAATTTCTACATATATTTCATTATTGTGGAACTTGCCATGAGCTTATCAATATTTACCTTAATAATTAACCTTCAATAGAAAATTAAATTAGGAAAACCGTAAAATTTTCACTAGTATTTGTAGTTATTATTAATATTATTATTATTGATATTATTATTATTGATATTATTATTATTGATATTATTATTGCTATTATGTTCGGCACTTTTCTATTTTGTAACTATTTTTATTTTGTCAATTATTAGTAAATTATTGTGAAATAATATGCATGAAAAAGCGGTTCAAAATGATAATGCATTTTACATTTCAGCATAAAGTAACTGATATTTAAAAATGCAGTTTATCTCTCTAATCAAAAGAGAAGTTTTTCTTAAATCTTATTAAGTGACTATGAGTAATAATTACGCTCTCGTAGCTATAAACATGAAAAATAGTTATAAATTATAAAATGTTGAGTGGCATAAATTCATATCGAAATAGGTAAGACATCAGAATATAAATTTAAATATTCCGTGCCTGTACTTTGTTGTAAACGGTTATTGAGTTATCCTCACATACACAAACACAGACATAAAAGACCTATATATATGTATGAAAATGCATTTTCAAACACACACACACGCACGCAAACACTCTCTCACACACACACACGCGCGCAAATAGTCTGAAAAGTATTTTATTTCTTTATTTCTTTCAAAATTGTGCAGTTCTGCGTAAATCAAATAAAAGAAAAATAAAAAGCAAACACAACAAAATCATTTTATTTAAGATTCTATGAACTATAAACAAATTCAAGCTTGTTGTAGGTGGTTATTTTGTCAGTCTGCACTGGAAATATTTTTAGCATTCCACAGGTTTTGCTTACATTTGTTTCAATTTTATTGAGCTGATTTAAAAGCACAAACGTAATTAAGTATGATCCTTTTTTTTTAATAGACTTAAATATTAAAAAAAGAAATAAAGAACTTTATATTCACTGTGATATTTAATATTTTTTTTATTTTTTAAGAAATTTTTCATTCGCGAGTTTTTTTTGTTTGGTTTTTGCATGTTATCTTATAGCGTAAGACGCATTTATATCTTGCATTTATTCGTAAGGTAAGTAAATAAATACTTATTATTTCATCTTTTATTATATTTTTTACAGTTTTAATTGTTATTTCACTTTGGAATTTAAAATACAATTTGTTTAATTAATTTTAATAACGGAATAAACATTTATTCCAGATATTTGTTTTAAAAATTGTTGGGATAGGATCTGTAGTTTCTACTTGCAGTGTTACTGCTACAAAATCTGGAGGAAAACCTTGTCCTTTAGATAAAACAGAGCCACCTATCTTTCGACAAGTCATCCGGTATAGTTATTTTCTAAAATATACTTTTCAAAGTTAACAAACTTTGCTATTTCAAAATTTAATATGAGAGAGAGAGAATATTTGAAAGACCAGAGGGCCAAAATAGGACCCAAGGGTAGTTTCTAACTTGAACCTGTTGATAAAACCGCCATTCAGAAAACCAACAAGAGTGTAGTGGAAGCAGAATGACAAGAACAAATTGATTCATCCCCTTTTGCCTCCATATTTTTTATGATCAGAATGCTATTCTTTTCCAGTCGTCAAATAGCAATGAAATATATGAAGAGTATGAGACATTCCAAGGGTGCTTACAACCTTTTAAAAATTCCTCGGTATGTTACTGAGTTAATCAGGGGTGATTATGCATCAAACTTAGGAGCAAGCGTTACAAATGCCTTTCTTTTACAACTGAAGGCTATGGGCCTTCTCAAACCAAGTGTTAATACTGAAGACATAATTTCGAATAAATCTAAAATAAACCGTGCAAAAGAAAGAACAAAACAAAATGCCCATGAAAAACACATTGATAAAGCAGAAAAAATTATTTGCAATGGTGTTGATGACAAAATACATTGCTATATAAAGAGATTACGACAGCAAATGGAAAGAAAAAAATTAAAGGCAACAATAGGAACAGAACACCATTTGACATTCCCAAAGGAGATAGGTCGTGGTGAAAGTGGAAAATACTTCACTCATAGAATTATTTTTATTACTGGAGCATCTGGTGCTGGTCTAGTTACAATTATTGAGAAACAAATAAAATGAAAATTACTCACCATTGGTTTCTCTCTACATCAAAATGAACTTCCGTTCAGGGATGTTTTTAACAACATTGATAGCAGCACAAGAATCCCGACATCACAAGCTCTATTAAAGAACAACAAATGATATTTTAAATATGTACTGAAACCAAGGAAAAGTTGGGGAAATATAGAAAAAGAAATAAAAAATACCATGAAAAATACATTTCTTTGGCCGTTAACGTAAGCTATATAAATGAAAAGGCTGAATATATGGTAGTCAGCCAAAAATAACAGTCCAAAATGTGAACACTGAATTCGAGATACTAAAATCTATCAAGGAGTAAAATGTAAATGCCTATGAAGTGTTTTCACAGAGGTGGGAATATATGACAACAAAATCTGCACGCGCATTAGAAGAGGGAAAGCTGGCTTGCAAAAGCTAAGCAATGTAACAAGAAGAAAATATTTCGTTACAAACATAGAGCGCTGGACTGTTAAAACTGATCTTTCTATATGGCAATGAATGTATATACTTTTCACAGATTAATCAATAGAAATCTGATTCTACATAAGGAAGCTGAGTATACTATGGACCTAACGTGAGAAGAATGAGAAAGGTTTTTATAAAATAGAGAGAGAAAGGACCCTTATAATTAGAATCAGATCAGGGGTGTTGACATTTCTAGGGCACATGAGGCTGGCAAAAGGCTGGGAAGAATTCATACTCACAGGACAATTTGTGGGAAAGATTGAAACTACGCAAAAATCTACATGGCGAACAAATTTTAGGAGAGATAAGAAAAAGACATAATTTACTAAGAGCTATAAAGATCAACAAACTGTAGAGAGCCATGATCAACATCGTCCTGAAGAAACATGGTACATAGAAGAAGTTATTGCTCAACCCATTAGTTATTGTAATAGTGATATGACTGAGAGGATCACAATGATTCAACTGATAAAGCTTGCGCTATCTGTATGTCTCCTTATAATTCTAATGCTATTATTTGTATAAGAAAGTTTCTTTATTTATTTTTGACGAATTTACCTTTCATATAATTTCTTGTAACTCCAGGATTTTACAATCGATGCTTGCCGATTGTGCAACTTGGTTAAAAATAAAACAAAAACGAACTTGCATTTTCATTCTTATTAATCAGCTTTCTTATTCATATAGCAGAAATTGTCATGTGAGCGAAAAAATTAGATGTGTTAATTTGTCTCCTATAAAAAAAATGGAAAGATCTACAGTGGAATTTCTTCGTTTGCAGCGAATTTCGAAATTTAAAAAATTGTTTTTATTCCTAGAATTTTTCTTCTTGGCGCTGTTATTTCCGATACGTCTAATAGGCCTACTTTTCATAATCTTGTTTAATCTTACATTTTACAAATGTTCGCTTTCAAACTGGTTGCAGTCACTTTTCGCTTGTGGTGGTGAGGAAAAAATGTTTTTCGTCTGAGTACTTGGTTTCTATCGATTTTAAGTCGTTTTTAGAAGATTACCCCCGCGTGTTCAAATACACGAGAAACGATTGATATGCGCCAACTGGTGAGTGGCGTGTTAATGATGGCTGAAAGAATTCTGTTTCTTTTTCTCTCATTCTTTTGTTTGTTTTTTATTTATTTTTTCTTATTTTGTTGCGTGAGTTTTCTTTCTTTTTTGTTACATCAGCGATGACGGAGACACCCCAAAGACACGCAAACACAAACACGAACAGATAAGTTTTTTCAAACACTAACATGATTTTAAGCTTCTATTTTCGTTATATGCACACGATAAAGATTCACTGAGTAAACCATACACAGAGGATTGCGATTACATACACGCATGCAGAGTTATTTGGAAAACCAAACAGGCATATCATGCAATAAAATCCGTACGATTCTGTAAATATTTTTCATAAATAGACTCATTTTAGACATGCACTTACAGGTGATTCACTAGAAAAAATAGCACGCATTTATATAATAGCTTATGTATTAAAAATAACCACTTGGTTTTTACATGAATCAGTATTGATACACATACCTATCCCCTTTACGTATGCATGTCTATAGTGATGCATAGTGAAGCTATATATATATATATATATATATATATATATATATATATATATATATATATATATATATATATATATATATTTGTGTGTGTGTGTGTGTGCGTGTGTACCCAGAGTATATATAGAGTGGCACAGACACATATACGTACACACATATCCACACAGACACACACATATACAGGGTCTCCATAAAGTTCGTGTGCACTTTAAAAAATTATAACTTTATTTGTATTTGCGATACAAATAATTTGTAAAAAGGATTAGTAAAAAGTAAACCCATATTTTCTAAGGTTTTATTGAAATTTTATTCAAGTTTCCACATGTTGTCGATCACTAGCAATACAAAAGGTAATACGGTGTATAAAAGAAAATATTTTTTTCTCATCTAAAAATTGTTGTAATTGTTGTGGTAATGAATTATTCAATGATTCTACTTAAAAATAAGTACATTAAACATTTTTACAGATTATTTCTATCGCAAATACAAATAAAGTTATAATTTGCACATCAACTTTATGGACACCATGTTTATATATATATGATTACTCTAATATATATGATTACTCTATCTATATATATAATTACTCTCTCTCCATATATATATATATATATATATATATATATATATATATATATATATATATATATGGTTTTTAGGGATGGCATGTTACACACACACACACATACATATATATATATATATATATATATATATATATATATATATATATATATATATATATATATATATGGTTTTTAAGGATGGCATGTTAAACACACAGACACACACACACACACTGAACTGAATATAACTGGAAACTTAATATAAAATAAAGTATAAATTTGGGGAGGGAACAGGTTTTAATTATCACTTATAAATATAAGGATAATTTAATAAAATGCGTATCGACTATTAAAATGAAAATATCATATCACTATATTAGTAATATAAATATATATATATATATATATATATATGTGTGTGTGTGTGTGTGTGTGTGTGTAACGATACTCGTCTCGAAAAATCTTCGAATGTTTGATTTGCCAATAATCATATCAAACTCGAAGAAAAAAAAGGGTTTAAAAAAAGAAAGAGCTAGAAGCATGAAAGTCTGTCGAAAAAAATCGCTCAGATACAGGTTTAAACCCCAAAGAAAAAACACCTACACGAGAAAAAACAAACTAAAAGAGCTCAATACAACCGTAGATCAGACCTAGTGAAACCTAGTGAGCCAGCCAAACCCACCCAGTTAAGTCAAGCGGATCGTCAGGGAATCTGAATTTCTGACGATACGCTTAGGTGAAACCTTGGTAGGTTTGTCTGGTTCACTAGGTTTATCTATCTGTCTATCTATCTATCTATCTATCTATCTATCTATATATATATATATATATATATATATAGGTTAACTCTGAGAAATTTTCATATATATATATATATATATATATGTATATGAAAATTTCTCAGAGTTAACCTATAGAAAAGACAAAATTTATAAATAGAAATGACAATAAGGAAAAATGTAGTAGTTCCTGACACATTTCGTCCAATGTGGCCTTTCTCAAAGGAAAAAAAAAGAAGAAAAAAAACGAAATGAATTTAATTAAGCAATGTAACTAATAATAACAAACAACAGAATGTTCTTAGCAACTGGAATAATGTAGAGAACACTATTTTCATATTGCTAACTGAAAGTAACATCAGTTACTGTCACGTGTGGAGAATATTGTCATTATAGCTTTGACAGCAACTGACGTTATTTTCAGTTAACAATATGAAAATAGTGTTATCTACAATATTCCAGTTGCTAAGAACAAACCTACGCATGTATTGAACTATATATTTGTATTTCAGCTACTTCACTTGTATGCTTAATCGTCAGTAATTAAAAACATATATTCAGTCTGCTGCAATGTCATTTTCCGTTATTATACTTATATATAATATATCAAATCACGGCAAAAATTTGTCCACGATTATCATTGTTAATATACAATGACCTCAAGTGGACACAGGCGTTTTCTAGACTCGTGCATCATTAACTGGCGAATCAGACTTTGTTGAATATATAGGGTTGTTAATAAAGGAATGCCTTAAAGATGCACGCCCTATTTTGTTTGTGAATTTTGGAAATGTGTAAATATCGTAACTTTGACAAAAACATTCACAATGTTTATTTGGATGGTGCTCCATTTATGCTGGTGGTCATAATAGGTTGGCCAGATTTAATCAGGGTAATTTTAAGGTAAACGATCGCCCACTATCGGGGCAATCTTCTGACGACAGTGAATACAGAGCTTGTCAACCTGGAGAATTAATCGAAGATTTCGATGGAAGAGATTGCTAAGAGTTTGAAGATATATATCTCAACTGCCTTTCGCTTTTTGATGAAAAACGTCGATATTGGCAAATAGAAAAGGTGTCATTTTCCGCCACCATAAAGTATGTTGCAAAAAGTACCTTGCAGAAACTTCAAGATTTCTAATCAGGGAGGAAGTTTTGCGCCAATCTAATATATATATATATATATATATATATATATATATATATATATATATATATTAGGTTGGGGCAAAAATACAGACGCAATAATATCGTTTTTGACTTATTTTTAACGTCAAAAAACGACATTATTACGTCATTATTTTTGCACCAACCTTATATATATATATATATATATATATATATATATATATATATATATATATATATATACAAAGATACACATATGCACACAGACAGAGGCACACACAAAAACTCACACACGTATATGTATATGTATAATTGATCATGATTTTTCAATGAAGTCTGAAAATGACATTACATCGCTCTTTTGATTCAGATGACCGCAATATTTATAACAATAGACTCTCTATTAACTATTCTTACCCATTAAATGTAGTTAATTTTAAACAATACACTTTTATATTCATGCACACACAGACACAGGCACACAGACACACACGCAGACACACACACACACTGACATATATACATATATATATATATACATACATATATATATATATATATATATATATATATATATATATATAACGGGTTCTCGGAACTCTCTCTCCCTCTCTCTCTGGCCTCTGTACTAGTGCTGATGTGTTTCTCCCGTGACGTGTGCAGTCTTTGACATTGCCGCTTCATCTTGAGGGTACACGGATGACAGTTCACTGGTTGCTGTTTCCGATTGGTAGTTAGGTGCACTAACTCTTGCCTAGCGTCTTGAGCGGTCGCTCAGATCAACAGTTGTATAATACCGGGGTGTTTTTAGTGCCATGACGCGCATGGAAAGGTGTACCTGCAGTCACCTCCGTTGGGCAACCCTGAGGCCACATTATGATGCAGACTGTGCCAACTCCTCTCTGCTCATGTTGCGGCCGATAACCGTCTGCTTCTCTTACTTCAGGCCTTCTCATCTTCCAACAATTCCTCGACATGAAGATTCAAAACAACCTGAAAAGTAAACGTAGACCAGACCCTCAAAAATCACCTGAACACCTCAACATTTCGTTCTCCAACATCCATGGCATTAGAACAAATTTCTGCAGTTTGGAATCTTTCCTCACTGCAAACTACCCGGATATACTGGCTCTGTGTGAGACAAACGTTGTCTCGTTTATTCCCTCCTCTGATCTCTCGATCCCCGGCTACCTTCCTCTCCCCACGAAAAACTCTCTAACCCACATTCACGGCCTTGGTGACTATGTCAAGGACAATCTCCCTCTGGCCAGAGAGTTGTCTCCATTCGTACATGTGTCTGCGACAATCTCTCCACAATGCCGTAGGCAATCTCTTCTTTTATCGATCACTATCCTCTCAAGACTGTGGGATACTCGATAGCATATCTGACAGCATAGACAAGGCCCTCTCTCTCCACCCGTTTGCTCACATATTCGTGTTTGGTGACTTTAACACCCATCATACCAAGTTTCTAGAGAATGCTACTACTGACCGGGCAGGCATCCAAACACTTAATATCTCAATTTCTGAATCTCTCACGCAGATAGTTAACTTCTACACGTGTTTTGCCCTCAACCTGGTAGGTAAGGCACCCCTTCTCGATCTGTGTTTTACCTCCATCCCCGAATCTTGTAGCGCCACGCAGCTCTGCCCTCTTGGTAACTCCGATTATGCTGTAGTATCTGTTAACATTTCCTTCACACCCCACAAAGAAGCTCCTATCACTAGAACCTCCTTCTACTATCAACGAGCGGATTGGAACTCGTTCCGTGATTTCCCTCGCGATGTCCCCTTTAGATTCTCTACCGAAAAATGTGCTTCTGAGGTCTCATTCTGGGTTAAAGCTGGAATCGATGCTTTCATCCCTTCAAGGAAATTTAAGGTCAAGTCGAACTCCTCACCTTGGTTCTCCGCTGCTTGCTCAGCCGCCATTGCCCATAGGAACCAATTCTTTCGCCGACATCGTAACGAAATGTCGGACTGCAATATATGTCTCTTTGCCTCCGCCCCTAACGAATGTAAGCGTTTCCTCAACAAAGCTAAGTCAATATTTGCTGCTCGCATGAAGGAGCGTATTGCATCTCTCAAATTTGGCTCCAAAGATCATTGGCGGCTCTGCAATAGAAAACCCTCAATACCTCATTTGTTCAACCAGTTCGAAGTCTTCACCTCTTCTACCGACAAGGCTGAATGTTTTGCTCGAAAATTCTCATTTAATTAAACGCTCGACTCCTCCGATGTACCCATACCAGACATCCCTCTAAGAATTGAGGCCCTATTGAGCGGGTTGCACATAACCCCGTCATTGGTATTGGTCATTATCTCCAATTTAGATCCCCACAAAGCTAGTGGTGATGGCATACCAGCCATTGTCTTGAAGAAATGTGCTCCTGGGCTAGCATCTGCCCTCTCTAATCTGCTTAATTACTGCCTCAAGGAATCCAGTTTTCCTGACTGCTGGAAGTCGTCATCCATTCTTCCTCTCTTTAAGAACTTTGGAGACCCCTCTGACCGCTCTAATTACTGTCCTATTAGTCTCCTACCCCTCTCTGGGAAAGTCTTCGAAGCCCGGATCAACGCCGAAGTGGTTAACCGTCTTACCTGTTTCGATCTGCTCTCAGACAAGCAATATGGTTTCCGCTACGCCCGATCTACAGCTGATGTGCTTGCGGCCATCACTGAAACCATCTATCAAGCCCTTCAAAAGAACGGTGAGGCTCGTGCCGTGGAGCTAGACATCTCCAAAGCGTTTGATAGGGTTTGGAATGCCGGCCTTCTTCGCAAGCTTCAGGGTTATGGTATTACACGTCGATTGTTTCACCTAATACAATCATTCCTGTCAAACCGTGAATTAAAGGTCGTTCTCAACGGATTCTCTTCCAGTTCCTATCCCACGAACGCAGGTGTTCCCCAAGACTCCATCCTTGGTCCCACTCTATTTCTTATTTTCATCAACGACCTTCCTGACGCCTTAGATTCCCAAGTTGGCATCTACGCGGACGACACTACAATTTACTTCTGCCTCAAAAACAAATCTAGTGTCGCTGACAAAACCTGGTCGGTCGTCTTGAAAAGGACCTCCAATCGGTTGTTAATTGGGGAAAGAAATGGCTGGTCAACTTTAACACCTCAAAAACCAAACTACTCTATATTAATCACCATAGAGATCCTTCCCTGTCCCCCATTAGAATGTCTGATAGTCAACTTCTTGAGAGCATCTCTCTGCGTCTACTCGGTCTCACGTTGACTGTTGACCTGAGATGGAACAAATACATTGAGTCAATTGCATCGTCCACCGCGAGGAAATTTGGCTCACTGTGCCGCGCCAGGAAATTTTTCACCCCGGAATCGATACTTCAAATATACAAATCAACCATTCGCCCTTGCATGGAGTATTGCTGCCATATATGGTCTGGGGCACCTTCTGTTTACCTCGGAGTTCTTGACAAGATCCAGAGACGGATATGTAATATAAATTGCTCTGATCTTGTATCTCGTCTACAGTTGCTCTCTTAGAGAGGCGCCGTCACCTCTCTCTGTCTTTTCTACAAATACTTTCATGGTAATTGCTCCGCTGAGCTGCTTTCACTGATTGCCAGACTCTATGAATTCAAGCGCCCTCCGAGGCAGGCATCCCGCTCTCACCCTTACACTGTAGAATCTTTTAAATGTAGCCGTCTCTTCTACGCCAATAGATTCATACATCGCACCTCTCGTCTGTGGAACACCCTTCACAATTACTGTTTCGCTGAGAGTTATAATCTCCAACTATTCAAATACAATGTCAATCGACATCTCCAGGTACCTTGATCTATCCACTAACACTCTCCTCATCATTTCTTCTATCACTACTATCTGCTCTCGCTCCAAATCTTCTGCAAGCCTCTGCATCCCAGTAGCTTCACGACTTGCTCGGGACATAATGATTAATATATATATATATATATATATATATATATATATATATATATATATATATATATATATATATATATATATTACTACAAACGGTATTTTTAGTAGGTACAGGTATTTGTGTTGCCATACTTGGTTCTCTTTATCTTCTTAAACATTCAAATTAATAACAAATGGCATAATTTGAGAATTTCTACAAAAGAGAAAATTGTGCTGAAACTTCTCAAATTAGGCTGGCTGTTATTAATAGCACATTTTAAAAAACAGGGATAGCAACTCAAACACCTGTACCCACTAAAAATAACATTTATAGTAATAAAAATAATATCGAATAATAGTAATTATCTATATATAAATATATAACTATTGATGTATGTATCTATGCATGTATGTATGTATGTATGTATGTATGTATGTGTATACATGAAAATTCATCTAGAAAACAATGATGCTTCATTCAAGAATTACAGTCTAAGATATATTCCAAGGGGAGGAGCCTACTTGCAATGTTCCTTTCGAAAGAGAAAATTGTTTCACCTACAAATGTTGAGAATTCACTCCAAGTTGACAGATTCCATTTAGCATTCTTCGAATAAACAATCAAGATTTCCCGGAAAGAAAGACTCTATAGAAAATACATGTTCTTTTAAATTTTGTCTTGTTTCTACTCTACAAGAAGCAATCAGAGAAATCACTTGAAATTTTCATAACCTGTTAAAACAGACTTTTGTGTGAGAGGGTGATGTAAATTCCTCGTTGGAATTAATTTAATCCAAGCTTAATTTTTATTTTTGGGCGATATTGCTAAAGTTTAAGTAAGGTATGTCGCTAATATTGTTGCAGCATCTCATCGGTAATAAATAAAGCGTGTCTTGTCAAAGTTGACAGACTATAAATAATATATTTGTTCGACTTTCTGCCATAGTTGATGTATTTGTGTAGAAATGCTTCGTAAATTAGTATTTTTATACATATTTTGCATATGTTTTTCTTTCTCGATGAGGGCTTTCCGAGTTGTTCAAAATTACGAATCTAATTTAAAAGAGAAAATTTTAGGCGCACATGCCAATCTTTCTATTGATTTCATTCGAAAATATTTAATGTTGTGCAACAGAATTGACATTTTGATTTATAAGGCATTTTATATTATTTGTAATTTCAACACGATTTTTAAATATCTGAAGAAACGTCGTGTGACTTTTCAATATAGTAACACTTGCATTAAATATCGAATTGTAAGAAAAGATTAACCTATTGTTTGACATAATTATGGATGATGGACTCCGTTAATAATCATTAAAAACCCATCAACTTTTGTCTGAGGGAAGTATAAAATCTGTTAGTATTTTATTTACGTGACTAAAATAAATGTTGCCATTAAAAGTTATGAATATTCAATGTTATTCAATTTTTTTATTTTTTAAAAAGAGTATTGTTACATTTCTTTTTATTTCTTTCTTCCTTTGAAGCAAGGAATTTCCATTTCACCGAATACTTCTAATTTCTTAACACGCTATCTCACAGTTCGTTTATCTTTTGATCATATGGTAACTACTTAAACAAAGAATCCGAAAGAAAATTTAACATAGTGATAATGTCAATGTGGATGGAGTGATAGGGTCTTGTGATTTAGTGCCTCAATTTCTAATTTATCATTCCCTCGGTTACAACACTATCTATCTATCTATCTATCTATCTATCTATCTATCTATCTATCTATCTATCTATCTATCTATCCCAGTCTGTTCATATCTATCTATCTATCTATCTATCTATCTATCTATCTATCTATCTATCTATCTATCTATCTATCTATAAAAACGTATCTGTGGAATATGCTGATCGACAAATTACGATTACTGGGAATCATAAACAAATAATTATTCTTAATTCTTCAGTCCTATATCGTGTAATAACCATAATATTCACTGAAATGACATTGATAACCTGATTCTTTGTCATATGCAACATGGTATCATTTTACGTGTAACAAGCGACACTTAATCATGTTGGACAAATCTACTTGGCTTCAGACAATATTTGGATTATGGATAGTCTGCAAAAGAGTATTATTTTCATCGGGATCTCATTATACGGCAATAAAATTGTGGCCAATTATTTCCGAATTTCAAATTACTTTTTTCTTAATATAACCGAATTGTAATATATGAGAAAAAACTCTTTCATTCAGAATTTATTGATCTAATAGGATACAAAATCTATAAAAATTTCAAACATTAATATATATAAAATCATACTAATATTTAAAGAAATATATAGCAGAATAAACCATATACACATAAAAAAAGAATATAAAATATGCTTTTATAATAATAATTAAAATATATATAATAGGATAAAATATAAAAATGAATAAAAATTTAAAAAATCTGAAAAGAATACGAAATACTCATTTATTTAATAAATTAACCATATATAATAGAATAAAATATATGAAATAATAGGTTGGTGCAAAAATAATGTCGTTTTCTCACATATTATACTATGTGAGAAAACGACAAAAAAGCAAATATATATAAAAGAATAAATATATATAAATATAAAAAGAATCCCGAATTTATATGAAAATTAAAATATCTAGAAAGAATATATAAAAAAAAAACAAAAAATAAACAATACAAATATATTATACACCAATGAAACATTGTATCAAGAAGAAAGAGTTGGTCGTTACTATCTTATCATTAGATTTCCTAGCTTTATGAACAAACCAGCCAATCAAAAGATTCTTTTAATATAATATTCGCTTTATCTAAAATGTTATTGCAAAACTACCAAATTTCACATTTTATCTCTGACGACTATAACTCAATGAATATTTACAATTTCAGCATGTCCGATGGGAAAATTGTTCGATCCGATCGATTTGGAATTTGATTTGTTTTACACTCGGAAGAGAATTCACTGGGCCAATTTTAATTGATTCATTTAATAAAAATCCTGATTTCCTGATATGGAATATATTAATAAAAATGTGTTTGTATGAGACACGAGCAACTCTCTAGTGTGACACTGTTGCGATGGCAACAAATCAATAAGTAAACAAAATCTAACACTTAGTTATATATTATGTAGCACTATGAAACAAAAATAATCAATAATTAATAATAAAAGATAAATTAAAATTTAAGTAATAAAATTACTCCTAAATATAGAAAATAATTATAATTAACAATAAATAAAGAAAATGTGAGATTATAAAAAAGAAACTTAAATAAATATGAAAACTCCTGTCGTGATTTGGAACAGGTAGAGGTGTTTTTGCCGCCAGTCGAAACATAAATCAAATTTTCTCCCTCTTCATCTTCGGTGGCAAAATGAAGTAGATGTCCGGGGTCAGCGTTCTGATAGCACATGCTGCTACCAAACGAGATAAGCAAAACCTTTTTTATCTATGTATATTTATATGTTGGTTTTTCAAATTATACTTTTCTTCCTGAAATGAAAAATATAATCACAAATAAATAATTTTTCAACATTAGACCGAGAATTACTTGCCGCATATTTGTCGATATTGAATTTTTGCATCCTTATAGAAGTTAGCTAATGATACTATTGACTGGCAATAAACCTCCAAGCCAAATCGGATAAGCAACAACGCTAAGTGGGCCCTTGTAACTGACGTTGAAACATGAAATGAAAACACAATAATGGTTTTCAGATTGTTTGTCACTGCCCACTTTGGCAGTGAAAGTTGACCTCTATGACTTACTAGTACTGGCAGAAGCACCAGCAGTAGTTAGAGAAATCAACAGCTTTAAATATCTAAAAAAATAACCTTGTTAATTAAAATCATTTATGTTATGCGATGTCTTTTCCTCCTAAACTATACCATTTATCCTTAGTTCATTGCGTAAGTCTGTATACATGCTATAGCAGATACTAGAATCAGGATATTGTAGTAAGATTATAGATCGTAGCAGTAGCAAGTTTACCTTAAAAATGGCAACAGTAACAGATCTAAAATAAAAACATCAGTAGCAGCTCTAAATAAGTCTTATCAGCAGGAGCTCTCTAGAATAAAATACGTGAACTCTAATTTAACTTTCTCTTTCCGGCTTTCCATCTTTAGAACTGATGACATAGAATTTTCACGCTGAAGCAACAAGGGCTGCGAATGCTTCTCCCTAAAACACACCAACACTGTAGGTTCTCACTATACCATATTAATGAACATTTCGTTGAGTATACAAGTTACACCTAACAATATGTGTGGTTTTTAACTTTCCTTTTCTAATTTTTTTTTAATAAATGTTACCTTTGCATTGCAAATATGTTATTCTTATTGTGTGCATGTATTCTTTCTACTATCATTATTTCATGTGCTATAAAATGTTCCCGTAAGAAACCTTGCATATTTAATTACTGAAGTTGCGAATTACTAAAATATCTACAATAATGATTAAATCCCGTTATTTTGGGCTTGGGACGGATAAGACATATAAAAAAAAACCTGTTCATAATATCAGCAAGCCAAAATTAATAAACATTAAAATACCTATTCAGCCTATAGAAATGCCATGAGATAGATTCCACACAATCAATATCGATACAGTTGGACCACTACATCCAGTTAAAATACTAATGATCCATACAATACTACTAAATGGATAGAAGCAGAATCTATGAGAGAGATTACTGCTAAAACGTAGTTCAAGATTTTGTTACAGTGTGAATAACACGATGGTGGCATCCCACTTCGAAGCAGAAAGTTAATTATTTGCGGAGATAGCAAAACTACTCGGTTGTTGTAGTTAAGAACTGCCTATCTTCCTCAGAATAACAGTCTGATTGAACGGTCATACAGGAACATTAAAATTGCAATTATAGGAAGAAAAGAGTACTGGCTGTAATCACTAACAATTTTCTTACTAAGTACTGGTGGGGTGCCTAACTCTAGAAACCCATTTACGCCGTTATTAGTACACAAATCTAAATACCACAATTGTTCATAGACCGTACGAATGATATAGATACTACCCACCTGACATCTAAATTTAAAAATTACCAGTAAATATCATCATATCAATAATAAAATGTATATCCCAGAACAATTTGAAATGTGCAAAAATGTATTGATCAGAAGAGAGAGAATTCGAAATCATCTAGAAGTACCCTATTCAGCTTTATTTGAAGAGCTTCAGGGAATTCCTAAATATCTCATCAAAATAAAAGCTTTACATATATAAGTATCTGTTAAAGCCTTTTATGAAAAGACCTAACCCGGTTAAAAAAAAAAAACTAAGAAAATATCAAATAATTGTAAATTGGAGAAAAATGCATACCACTATTGACACAGTGGAGAAAATAACAGTTCTACTCCAAAGAAAACCTCATCTGGTAGAACAGTTCCATGAAAGAAGCATAATGAAAAGTTTTACAAATAAATGACTTCGCATAAAATATAGAATAATAATATAAAATAAATAATAAAAAAATACTAATAATAAATAAATAAATAAATACATAAATAAGATTATAAAATAGATCTTTGAATAAATATAAAAACTGTCATGCATCAGAATAGGCGTTTTTGTCGACAATTTAAACATAAATGAAATTTTCTCTCTCTTCATCTTCGCCGGCCAAACGATGTCCCGGGACAGCACACCGATAGCACATGTGGCTACCAAAACAGATAAGAAAAATGAGTTTGTCTATGTATACGTATATATTCTTGAAAACATACAATTTTCACTGATATTTAAACAATGAATTTTATAGTTTTTTGCTTACGCCTGTTACTTTGTACATTGTATATGATTTGTTTCTAATTTCCCTTGAGGTGGTCGATGATGTTTATTTAATCCCCAACACACACACACACACAAACACACACACACACACACACACACACACACACACACAAAAACATAAAAAAGAAGTATATTCAGACAAGGCCGACTCATGAAAAAACGACCAGCAACAGAAGAAGAGTAATTCCAAAAAGTTGAAAACATATGTAAATGAAAAAAAATAACAAGAAACATTAAGTAAATTTTCCTAATACAGTCCCTCTCTTATTTTTAAATCTAAGCCGATGCTTAAAGAAAATGATCAGTGAGTGGGAAGAAAAAGAACGAAATTTTTCTTTTGCGTAGTTTGCACTAGGGTCCACATCATATCGATTAAAAAGTGTTTCTTATGACCGAGCCGCAATGATACACAGCTAATACCAACTTTCAAGGCATATCTCTTCCGGAAACAAGACGATCGTTTTATAATTTTCAACGGCTTACAAAATAACCGTTACAGCTGCATAATGAAAGAAGAATGCTTAATAAACCCTCCAAATATTACCGTAATGCCAGCATAATCTCTCTATGAAAGAATTGTTTAGCCATTGGGTACCTCGGATGTATTGCCAGGTTTCGAAGGCCTCGTAATTATGGTGGTATTTCAGTCTGAGAACACATACGAAGCATATGATTTATTGCCAGGTAAGGAAAGGTCAGGAATTTTAATTTGAGAAACCAACGCTCTAAAAAGCCATTTTCCCTTATTAAGGTCAAATCTTCAAATAGATCATCTGCTTAGGCTTCTCAATGGACAGGTTTCAGGGAGAGTGATCTTCATTGGAGTACAGAAATTTCGCGGAAAACTGTCGTTCATCCTCTCATTTGTTTGCATACTTCTACAAGCCGAAATGGCCTCCTTAATTCATTCTTCCCAGAATCCGCCTATTTCATAATCTTGTAAACACATTCGCGCTTGGAAATGTATCCGTAAGGCATACTGACGTATATCGGTGTTCGTTTTGACTAGTCTGCCACTGGAAAGATTTAATCAACGTGACGCGCAATAACCATAAATGAATGTAAACAGACCAAAAATTCTAAATCGGTGGTTCGTAATCTTTTTTGAGTCACAGAACCCTAAAAGAATTTACCCTTGATAGAAAGATAGACAGAAAAGCAAATATTGGTAGCCTAATTATTGTTTCACAACACTTGTTCTTGTAATCATCCATATCGAACCGTTATGCACACTGCGGACACATCATTTGTTGACAGCCATGTTTGAAAGAAATTGTGATAAATTAATCCCAATAGTATAGAAGATACTCAAGCCGTGATAAACCGTGGAAAATTATCACTTGCCCTTATGCAGAGAATGATGACAACGTTTAAAGGGTATATATGGACCCAACAACAAATCAAGAAACGCCCAGCGGTCGGCACCGTCAGTAGTAGGTGGGTGCTTATTCTTTCAAGTCGTGGAATGCATTTTATCTTACTTTATTCAATGGGAAACGGTTGATTGGGACAAGGGCTGTATAATAAAGTATTATATATCTATTATATAAATGTTAATTTTTATCTGATCCTAAAGGACTCCATGATACCCATCAATGGACCATGTATGAGTCCATGGACCATGTATGAGTCCATGGACCCAGGTTAAGAAGAACCCCTGCTCTAGATGAACAGAGTATAGGCAGGGAACTATATTTTGATCGATTTCAAATGGAGGACACTGAATTTTCATATTCACTACACCGTTTGTACACTTAATGAGACATCTTGCCTTCAACGTATAATGGGAGTAAAGTAAGATCCAGACCCGATATATGACTGGAGCTGATATATATGCTAAAGATGATGGAAAAATGTTTGTTTTTTTGTGTCGCTCCAGAAAATACCTGGCATTTCTTGCAATGTTTCAAATTACGAGCGTTAAAGCATTCCAAAAATGTAGTATTAGTTTTATATCTTGGCTGAAATTGACCACTCTTCAATTTTCAGAGTGCAAAAGCGGGTGCCGTATTGTGGGCGTTGAATTGATTTTGATTCGGTGCAGCCTCTTTCCTATAGACGATACGTCGAAAGCCTGTTTTAATTATATCGATATTTCCATGGCAAATGTTCAGACGTGATACATACCTTAGTTCCACCATTTCATACATTTCCAGCTAAGACCTGCTCTCTTACATATACAAGGTCGAACTATTATAATTGTCTTTGATTTCTTTTGGGAAGGAGAAAGTTTCACTCAAAGTGTTTTTTTCCTGGGGACTTACTTTGTAGAACAGATTCTGATGGAGATGCTTTCCTGATAACAACAAAACTAACTTCTTCAAATCAACAGTCAATCATTATCTATCTCTCATATCTCCATAATACGCACTTATTTTCTCCTCTTAGGTCAACAGAAAAAAAAAAAAAAAAAAAACTGATCAGTAAACCTCAACTTTGACGGCTCTTGGGTTTTGTAATCTGTGAAAAATACATAAAAAGCTCAGTTAGATTGGTATAAAGATTTGGAATTAATGATGTTCAGTAAACTATGCAGAGGTGGATAGGCGAATCTATCTATATGTAAAAAAGAGGATGTATGTGTGTCCGTCTGTCTGTGTGATACTTTGCCACATGAGATCCATCCAACCGATGTTGACCTTACTTGGCACATGCGTTATACAATGTAAGAGATAAGTTATCAGCGTAAGAATTGATAATTTGAAAAAAAAAATCAGTAACCGATATCAAATATCGATAAATTGAACTTTTTTCCCCGATTTCGTTCAAACTTGGTATGTAGGTTACTTACATCATGATGAGCTCCACGATACCTTATTTTTATTTCTACGCCACTTGTTGCTGATCTAGTTTAAACTTATAACAGAAACAGTTTTTTCTTTCTAGTAATCGGGTCTTAGTTCAGTTAAAGGCCAGATGTCGAATTGAGATTTTTTAACAATTTAGTTGTCAGATTTTCATAATAATTTTTGCGAGAAAGTTCATATATGTCTATTCATTTGGAAGGTAAATTAAACACAAAGTCAAACATTAACCAAATATTTGTATTGAAGTGAGCAGCTTTACTACAAGACATTAGATGGTGAATAGGTTGGAACAAATTAACAAAAAATATGGAAAGAAAGAAGAATAAGAAAAATAACTATAGATAATACAAAATAAAAAGAAGAAAGAAAGAAGTTTATGTTAAAAATCAAAAAGAAAATATCAAAATACAAAATAATTCTAATCAATAATGACCCTGAAAGTCAAACGGAGCGTCTTCTGATAATTTGCCAAATCTAAATTGACTCAGCCTGCGTCCTAAACTTTTTATTACTCTGTTTGATCTTCACTTGAGAACGGTACTTAAAGATAAAAGATCGAGGTGAAAGATTCAGAAGAGAATGATAAAATCGAACAAACGCTTCATACTGACTTTTTTTCTTTTTGTAAAGCGTCTTACAAATAATGAACTAAATAATCATGTGTCAATCATAGGCTGAAATATGTTCACTTTTACGATGAACAGGTAGAAAAGATGACACATACACAATTATACACGTTCATATAGCATACGTATTCTGAATTTAAAATATAAGATATTTAAGTCAACAAATTATTATATATATATATATATATATATATATATATATATATATATATATATATAATTATGATAATAGCTAGCTTATTATGCCTTAGTATACTAATGTGGTAGGATAATTCTTGATACACGGGTCTACTCAGGCACATTTGTATTTCAACAACACCCACTGAACCAGCCTCTACTTTTACTGCAACTCTGCTGAAGAGATCTTCATTATAGGTTTTGTGAGAGAACGGATGACATGGTGTGATCAACAGGTTTGAACAAGAGCAGAACATTAAAACATTGGTCACAATTACGGTTAACTTCACGACTCCCTCTGTCTTTTCTACAAATAATTTCACGGTAACTGCTTTGACGAACTATTTTCGCTACTTCACAAACAGCATGATATGTTTTTTCGTTGAGCAAACTTTTCCGGTGGTAAGCCATTATTTCTCCTCGCCTCTCACCAGGCAGTGGTGCAAACCGCGTTTCCAGCGGGAGCAATCGGTGGTGACCTCTTCTCACCTCTCGATGTCCATGCCCGTCGCCCTAATGACACTTTTGCAGATGTCCTTGAAGCAAAAATAAGGTGCGGTCTTGCCGGTGGACAGTTTCTCGTACACAAGCTCATTCGGAATCCTCCCATCCGGCAAACGATGCGTTTATGTCCAAGCGCAGCCGGCGCTATTGGAGAAGAGCTGGTTAAATGGGCGCAGTTGAAAAGTACAGCGGTGGTGACCCGGTCATAGCAGTTGATGTCCCGAATGCGGCTCAGACAGCGAAGATGAAAGGCACTGAGACGTCGCTCCTCTCTGGTATCTGAGGTATCAGTAAATATATTAGGTTGGTGCAAAAATAATGACGTAATAATGTCGTTTTTTGACGTTAAAAATACGTCAAAAAACGACATTATTACGTCATTATTTTTGCACCAACCTAATATAAGCTAAGATAACTTCATGATATATATATTAGCAAAACTTCAGTATAAAAAACCGCTTTTTATAATTTTTCGAATGATAGAAATGCAAATTGTTTTGATTTTATTATTTAGCTCTACTTTTAATTCAGTCTTGAGTTTCGCCAAGAAAAGAAGACTATATTAGAAAGAAATCAAAATTAATTGCAACGAATTTAGACGGTAGGGGAATCTATCAACAGTTTAATATACCGAGTGTAACAGCAACATTTTCCAAATGGGATAATTGTCCATATCACAAAATGTTTAATATCTAAACAAAAACAAAAACACTAATTTCCAGGTTTTCAGGTAAGACTATAAGTCATTTTGACAACATTTTTTCTAAGAATTACTGAAAAACACTTTGAGTTATTCAATTAGAAAAAGGACAGGTTAAAATCATTTTGTGTCATTCCCACCATATCTTCTGAACTGAGCAAAGATGTGAGAAAACAGATCATTCAGGTCTTGAGTAATGGAAGTAACATTCATAATCTGGTTTCCATCTTCAATGTTCATTCAAGAACCATAAAAAAACGGTGAATAATTTTTTAAAAAGATAGAGCAGTAGAGAGAAAAACTGCATCAGGACGTCCCAACAGGAAGAGGGATCATCATTTCAACTATGGGGCTAAATATATTCTTATTTTTCAAAGTAGAGTCC
Source organism: Acanthosepion lycidas (assembly GCA_963932145.1). Taxonomy (NCBI): domain Eukaryota; kingdom Metazoa; phylum Mollusca; class Cephalopoda; order Sepiida; family Sepiidae; genus Acanthosepion; species Acanthosepion lycidas. Next base: position 142,388,055 of record OZ010574.1, read on the forward strand.
AATAGTGTTATAAAATCCTCTTAGAATTCCAGTAAGATATCTTTAATCATTTCTAAAATAAAACGGTTCAAAGCTTAATCTTAAAATTGGACAATTTTGCTGTTACAAAATTTGGACAATTTTGCTGTTACATCATTTGGACAATTTTTCTGTTACACGATTTGGACATTTTTGCTGTTACACCCGTTTTATAACAAACCAAAAAGAGAATGGAAATGAAAGGCACACATAGTAAAGGTAGAAGAAGGAAAGAAAGAAAAAAGAAATATATTGAATGAGAGAGAAAAAGAGTAACAGCGAGAGAGAAAGCGGCTGGTATATTTAGTTGTTGATATAGTTGTTTAATATCCTGTCCATTAAATATTGCCGTTTGAAACGGTTAAATATAGCCGTCTCTTCTACTCTAATATCTTCATGTCTCGCACTTCCCGCCTGGAGAACTCCCTTCCTCTTACTTGTTTCCCTTTTATCTATAATCTCCAAGTAATCAAATGAAATGTCAATCGACATCTCCAGATGCTTTGGTCTATTCCCCGTCCTACTCTTCATCCTATCCTCTGCCATGCCTCTTTACTCTTGTTCCCACTTCCTGTAACCCCTTGAGTGCTAGTGGCACTCATGCCTTGCTTGAGGTGAAATGTCACAAAGTTCAACGGCTTTCGAACAGTTTCACCTACCTTAAATTAAAACACAAACATTGGGCTCACAAGTCATATGAATTTCATACACATTACTATTATAGCGGGCCCTTGGGCCATCCCTTTCCTAATATTACCAAGAAGTTAACTCTTTTACATATCGATAGTGTGATATTCGAACTCGTGTTTCAGGGTCGGAATGCTATTTGTCATGACTGAATGACTTATTTTCTATCGTATAATTATTTTACGGGTTATTTAAAGCCATAAACTATTTTAGATACTAAGACTTCGTTGGGTATAATGCTAGTTTATTTTTACTAGTCCTACTACATAGCTGGGGGAGAAGAATATGAGCGCATATACGAATATAACGAACTCGAATGGAATAGGAACTCGGCTCACAGATATCCAATTCCATGACATTATCCATTACACATCCCAAACATACAAACTTAAAGCACATGGTATTCCTAAAAGGTCTCATCGAGTTAGTGACAGGACTTGATGTTGCTTAACTTCGATGATCGTAAGAGAACCGACGTTTCAACGTGATATAAGCGTAAACTCAATAGTTCGATCACTCATCTATAGACATCTAGATGAAATAGCAAATATGTAGAATATATGATTTACTCAAGACTAAAAATATTGGTAATAGAGCTGGATTACAATAAATTATTAAATAGTCGAATCAATTTGTGTTCGTGCCCAGAAAGATGGACTATAGCAAACATATACTGAATCCATAGTCATAAACTATATATCTTCCTTGCGCGTTATAGACCAGTTATCTCGCAGGAAGAGAATTGTGCAAACGGCGAAAACAAAAATTCATTAGATATTATTCAATAATCCTTATATCAGTTGTCGCAGTAGAGCATGTGCTGTAGGTGGCGAATTTGAATAATTCATGTCCTCTCTTCTACTCCAATAACTTCATGTCTCGCAACTCCCGACTGTGGAATTATCTCCCTATTACTTGTTTCGCTGATATTTATAATCTCCAACTATTCAAAGGTAATGTCCATCGACATTTTCAGATGCTCTGAACTATCCCCTGCCCTTCTCTTCATCCTTTCCTACATCACGCCTCTTTACTCTCGCTCCCAGTCTGTAAAACCCTGCGTACTAGTGACATCCCGTCTTGCTTGGGGTGAAATACATAAAAAAAAAGAAAGATAAAAAAAGTATTCACAGGAGAGGTTTCATGATCGTGTAGACTAAGGAATATTCCTAAAATATTTCAGACCATGCTGAATAATACGGATATCATGCTGGCAGGAATTATCCTTCTGCAAATTTCTATCGCTTTCCTGTTGTAGTATATTACGATCTAATGATGACGCTATGACCAAAAATTAGGCGTGAAATATAATTCTTGCTTCAAAGGTTAGAGGCACTGAGATTTCGAACGAGGCAGACGTACTTTGTTTCACTCTAAGAACAGACGATGTTAGCCACAAGCAGAACCTAAATAATGTATGGAAAACGGTTTTTTAAAAGAAGATAGAAACCGTAAAGTTAAGTGTTTCTATTAATTTCATCGTACCTGTTGTCATGTCCTTTAACTGCTAATAGAATACATCTTTAGCAATCCTATATGGCTATCTAGTTGTGTATGTATTTCTTATATAGAGTATGTTTTTAAACTGTTCTATCGGCTTACCTTTGTTCATCAAGCCACGACTCAGTCTGACTAGTCGTTACATTTTCCCACTTTTTGCTAAAAACGTATTTGCAAGTAAATAACTTTGTCCAGCATATACACAATGTCTCTAAACAAAAAAAAAAATACACTTATATATGTGTGTGTGTGAGTGTGTGCGTCTGTGTGCGTGTGTGCAATTTGACGAACGTATTAAAAAATTCTTTTGACATGAAGACAGAGAATGTTTAAAAAAATAGAGATTTGTGCATAAACTCATCGAAAATAAATATCTCCCAGTCTGTTGTCTTATTTATTTTATATATATGAGATAAAATATCTCCTAGTCTACTGTCTTTTTATATCTGAAAAACGAAATATAAGAGTAATGTTTTGCCTTCGCAAATAAGTGAAATTTACCTGGGCATGAGATGCCCAACAACATATATAAAAATAATTTTGCCTTCACAGTTCAGTGAAGTTATTATTGATACAATGTGGTATCAAAAATATATGTATAAAATTGATCTTGCCCAATTTCACCTTTCGGTGAAATAATCCGAACACGGAGAGTCTAAAATATATTAAAAAATAATTTTAATCTATTGTCTATTTCAAGAAGGATAACGTCAAGGAGTTGAAATGAGTTAAAGGCATTATTGACTCTAAGAGCATTTAAAAAATAATATTAATGTTAATTTGGAATTATTGGAGTAATATAAATGCTTTAAAGCAAAATCTACACAGATTGCCATCCATCTTTAAAAATCTTCAGGGAGAAAAACGATGTTTGGATGGTAAAATGCAAGATATTTGTATTAAAGCCAACCTAGGTTTAGTGGAAAGTGTTTCTTATGATAGAACAAAGGAACGGATTTATTTCTGAGTCAATATCAATAATCAACTTGCTAATATTAAAGAATCTGTTCGAGAAACAAGTATTTCCCACGGAAGTGAAGCCAGATAATTTTCAAGCAGATATTGAATGATCTCAACCCCCAAATTACATTGTCTTACTTTTAGCAGGTTTAATCGTTCAAAGTTTCAATTTAAGAATATTATAGCACAGTTTAACAACTGCAATAATTTCTAATTTCATTAATTCTAACAAGCGAAGCTAGTTCTTATGAAGAGTCAACTAGCTGGTTACGCTGTACACCTTACCTTAGAAGAATAGAATTACGAGGTAGCTATAAGTCTGTTAACGAAATAATTTTTGGATGTGCTTTTTATAATTCATAAGATCTGCAAAGAAATAAAAATCAGTTCTAAATACGACCCCGATTTAGTGATTATTAGTGAGTGTTAAACATTCTCCTGCCGAAGTGAGGACTTATTTGTCCGAGTTAGGAAACTCGTATGGTAAAGTAATAAATTTAATGAAAAAGAAAATATTGATGCGGGGTTACAGAATTTCTCCATTAGAACACAGTGTATATTTTGTGCATCATTTGGTCACCCCATGGAAATGTGTACGATATATGCTACCTATGAGTACCCGATCGGTTAGATGCAAATATTTGAATTTATTTATTAGATGTCAGATTTAAGGTTGATGATTGCCCTGGAGTTCAGAATAAATTACTCCTTTCCTGTAAACAATGCTTATCTAAGGGTATATAACGTCACGATTCGATAATCGTAAGAAGGAGATATCTTATTTTACTCATTAAAACACTTGAACATATGAAAAAAAAAAAACAATTTCATGCTACCTATTTTAGAAGTCACATTTTATTGGGGCTCTAAGCAAGTCTCTATAAACTGCTTATTGGGAATAGGTAGCTAGCGGCAGTATTTTATTATTAAAAAAGTTAATGTGTCCTTGCTGGAATCAAATTCCTAACGATTATGAAATGAAAAGGGAGATCCCTTCCTATTCCTGTTTTGTTGGACCACAAATTTGATATTCAATTCAGTTTCGATGATTTCGGTCAAGTAATAACCACTTTGTCTAAAAGCATATTAAAAATTATCCTTTTTTTCATAGTAACTATAGTAATCAAATAAACATTGAAAGGATTCTGCGGGTGGACATTTTCCAGCATATGTAAGATAACAAAATTGTTAAATGCTTGAATGGCTTGACGCAGAAAATCCTGAGTGGATTTGCCCCTTTCCTGTCGAGTCTAAATTTCCTATATAGACATCAAGTTACCCCAGCCGGGCCTAAGATGTACACCGTTCACTACAACCACCATACTAAAATATCCGAACATTCTTCGCGTCCAGAACGGCAAGTATAATTTGTATTGGAACCAAGTTCCAATTTCTATGTCCATTTTCCCTAAGACATCCCCAGAAGCCTTCGAATTAGCTAATGTAGAATGGAACTTAAAATCATTGTTGTGAATTCAGGAACATTGTCTTTCGATGAAGATGAATGTATTAATGATTAGGACAAAAACAAAAGAGCTGAATTAAAAAAAAATAGAGTTCAATGACAATTCATACTTCGTAAAATTACCCTGGCACGAACTCGGAATCAAATCAGTGCCATCTAATTATCAAGTTGCCTTAAAAGCGCTTGATAGAATTATACATTCTTCAGAAAGAAACAAAAAATGACTACCGCTTATAACGATATATTTCAACAAGAGATCATAGAATGAATGGAAGCTCCCCACAAGATTTTCAAAATATTTTTGGAATCCTCACGGGTCACTCTTAAAATCTGATAGACAAGTAACAACAAAAATCGAACCAGATTTCAACTGTTCATTGAAAACTAGTGGGAAGTACTCATTAACTTAGTCAGCCTATACAGGGTTTAACCTCATCAAGAACTTGATAAGGATTTTGTTGAAATTTAAGACAGACAATTTTTTGATGCAATAGCGGGTATAAAGAAATCATTACTCAGGAGAAAATTAAAAAATAAAGAGGGAACATGACCAAAATCGATTAGGGTTTTACTGTAAAGAAATGAACGCCATACGCTAACGCCAGACGACACTACTGTTCGGTTTCAATGCCTGTCGATTCATTTTGAAATTCATATTACAACATAACATCAAGCTATATGCACGAATGCACGATGAATGCACGAGGATGATAGATAATACATTTTATGTAGATAATTTGATAGTCACTGATGACGATGCCGGTGAATTAGTACATGCCAACTAAACAGCCATAGCGTGATTACAAAAGGGAAATTTTTACCTTGGGATTTTGCAATTCTAAACAACTAAGAACATTGACAATAGAGGACAATAATTTAGTTCAATATAACTCTAGATTATAAAGTTATAATTATGAACCTAGTAAAGATCGGTGAAATATTGCAACTTGTTCCATTGATAAGGTAACTGATACCCGAACAGAAGTAACCTGGCTCAGAGTTTTTGATCCACTATCAATTTATGCCCCCCCACCATTACAGTCAAATCAGAATTAATTCTAAGGTTTCTATGGAAACTCAAATTGTATTGAGATGGGAAGATTCCTTAAGAAGTGAAATCCCAACTGGATTCGATAATCGAAGTTTTATCTAGATTAAATTAATTTAACTTTCCTCGTAAAAGATTTAGTAGAGCACTTATCTTAATTTCTTTGCATTTAGCGTTGCTTCACTTCAGCCACATGGTTTTGTGATATATGGAGTACAAGATGGTCTTTCAGAAATTGTTTTTGCAAAACCAAATTGGTACTCATAAGATCCAAACCGTTGCCTACGCTAGAACTATTGGCGGTTTACGCTTCCTTTAAAGTGTTGCATTTTGTTATAAAAAAAAGTTATACTGATTCTGCAATATTGAATAATTCAAAAAAATTAATTGTCAAGTAAAAACAACATATCGAAGGGTAACGATTTCCCTTTTTATTGTTTTGATCTGTTAGATAATAGAATCGCTTATTATATTGATAAATAAAAGATTTTTGTTTGTATGACAAATATTATAATAAAATAAATTATTATTGGAATGCTTATTCTATATAAAAATGAAGTGTATTAAGATATTATGAATTGACAATATTCGCGGGAACTCTGAATTGAATGTTTACTTGCGTCTTGGGAGATTATAAAAATATATATCATCTCCCTTTGGTAGATAAATCATACTGATACTAACTTGAGTCTCTAATGATCTGATGATAATACAATTATCGCGGCAAACGTTCTTTCTTTCACTCCAAGAACAGGCGATGTTAGCCACGAGCAAACACTAAATAATGCATGAAAAACGGCTATTGGAAAAAAAAAATAGAAACCGTACAGATAAGCGTTTCTATCAATTTCATGCAGAAACATGTATTTGGATATCGTCCCTGATACCATGACTTTTAACTACTAAAACAATACGTCATTAGCAATCCTCTATATTCTTCTCGTTGTATTTCTTATACAGAGTATAATTTTAAACTGTTCTATTGTCCCAACTTTGTTCATCAAGCCACGATTCAGTTTGGAGAGTCGTTGAATGTTCCAAAAGATAGTGCGCATTTTGAACGGCGTCAGTCTGCTTCATGCTTCACCTTAATCTTCATATATATATATATATATATATATATATATATATATATATATATATATATATATATATATATATATATATATGTATGTATGTATTTGTCAGTGGCGCATTATCGTTAGTAAGGTATGATAAGATAAAGAAGAAATGAGAAGTGTTTAGCATTTATTAGATCTTCATCAGAAAATGAGATATGGAGAAATAAAGAAGCAATTCTGGTATTTTGACTCTTGTGATATTCCGAATTCAAGGACAGATGACGCACTCAACTGCAGGTTCGAAGAAATTAAGAGATTACAAACGTAACTGAAAAACCAGAAAAATATATATATGTAAATGTAAAATAATTCTACTTTGTTTATGTGGGATTCAGATAATGATGTATATTCGTAACTCTCTCTCTCTCTTTCTCTCTCTCTCTCTTTCTTTCTCTCTCTCTCTCTCTTTCTTTCTCTCTCTCTGTACGTGTGTGTATGTCTAGTAAAAATTATGTTTTTGTATGTTGATTTGGAAAAGTCTCTACATGTACGCCGTTTGTTTTTGATAAACATACTTGAGATTCTTTAAGAATGGTTTCGATAAAGGTTAGTAGCCTAAAATGTTTTTGACGTGTGCTTATAGTTAATGATCGTCGTTAGTGGTCTCTCGAAGTATTTTCATCGTAAATAATTATGTTTGTTAATCAGGTCGACTTTTGTAAAAACAAATTTATGGTCAGATTTGTTACTGTGTATTATCAGAGAGGTTGAATGGCTGTCTAAACGTAAATCTCTTTAATGTTCGTAGATACGGGCTTTTAGATTTCGTGATCCTTTATATTGTAAAATATTTATTTGACATGCACCAACATCTGAATAGGTACTGGATTTATTTTTCTTCCTAATTATATCTCTGCTTGCCTTGAACGTGGTGGTAAAGATCTTAATATTAGTGTTAAATAATTATTTACAAGTTTTGTAGAAAAATGTTAGAGGGTAGGGTTATGCATTTTGTGTTGTTAGAAGTTCTATCGGTTATCTTGAATTTTTAATGTTTGGCGTTATTGTAGGTGAGTATGTTGTATTATAGTAACGGTTAATGGAGTGTCAGTGACGGTTACGTTTCAAGTTATTCTAGAGGCTATTGAGTGCATCATATGTTTTCATTCGTAATGTTTATTTTTTTCTTATATACGTTATTTTTATTACTTCTTCAGAAACATACCCTTTAAAGTATATATAAGTATGTAGTAAATATATATTTAAAAATGGACGGAAGTGACATGCTAAGAAAGTAAATTATTCACCATAGAGTGATGGATAAAGAAGAAGATAAAAAATAAATCTAAAACAAAGAAGAAGAAAAACAACCACAAAAATATAACCAATAAAAATAAAAAAATAAAAAAAGTAAAAAGTCAAATTAAAAAATAAGAAAAACATTCTGGGTCAAAATATAATCTTTTTGTAATTCATGATGGTGATCGCCTGGTTAAACGTTTTTTCTACCTCATATTTAGACAGTGGGCACATATTTTTTCACTTCAATTTGTTCAGAAGAGCACGTATCGATAATCGATTAACCCATTTTTTTTATTAGTCTTTGCTGTTATATTTTTTCAATAAACACATTTACGGTGAGTGCTTTTTTTTTAATTCTTACTCTTTTGCCATGTGAAGTTCATACATTTTGTATAAATTTATACATTCTTTAAAATGTCCGTTTATAAGCGACCATATTATCTAACTGAATTCTGCGACGATTACATTTTTAACAACAAATGTATCTTTCGGTACTACCTCTGCATTTCAACATATATATATATACAATGTGATAACTTTGTATATACAGACTGTCCCAAAAGATTGAATCACTTTTTGACTTTTTTTTTCAGAACAATGCATTTAATTTCATTTCATATTTAACTTAACCCGTCTATCCTCAATAAACATTAATATTTCTTAATTTTAGTCATCAATCTTGTTTGTAAGTCAATGAACACTGTATTTAATGTGATTTAAAGAGGTAAGTGCATTTTGGGGGGGAGGACACACACACACTCTCTCTCTCTCTCTTTCTCTCTTTCCTTACTCCATCTCTCTCTCTCTCTCTCTCTCTATATATATATATATATATATATATATATATATATATATATATATATATATATATATGTGTGTGTGTGTGTGTGTTAACAAACTATAGATATACATTATACACTTACATACATAATGTAATATGTATACTTCAGTCCGGCTATATATCCGTTAATTTCTAAGAACTTGAATGAAAGCGTCGTCTCTCATTAAATTATGAGCACCCTGAATTGTACTAACGTTTGTTTAACAAAAGCCAAATGAACGTGAATCTCGATTAGCCAATGAAAATGAGACACAATAAAAATACCATACATTTTTCTTCTTTTCTCCATACCTCATTTAGACATTTCCATATATACTATTTGCTCATTTAATACATACATATATATATATATATATATATATATATATATATATATATATATATATATATATATATATATATATATGTATGTCACATCCCAGTATCGTTTATGTACATATAAAATTTAATCCATATCTGGGGGGCGTTAAATTCATAGGTTTTCTACAGGTAATTTCGTGTAAGGTTATATAACGAGCCTGACTTGAATTGAAACTCGACACTTCGATTTCAAATTCCGAGGCGTTAAACATTACACCACTGCACATATATGTTTACAGCATCTGGTATTCCCAAGTGGTCACAATCTAAAGTCCGTCTAAAGTTATAATGCAAATCACATAAACTTCTATATTTCGGATTTGCTTTAACCAACTTTTATGAAATGTAGACATCAATGCAAATCTTGAATTATTTTTAGGCAGTTTCAACATATTTTATTAAACTTATTGTAGACTCTTTACTCAGCGTTGCTTAACTTCGGTCATCGTGATATGGATATTATACAAAAAAAAATCTCTTCATCAGTAAAACATTTCGTAGAGGACGTAGATTTTCATTTATTATTATGTTAAATTTCTAAAGGACAGCGTAATAGTTTCCAAAGAAATATGTGAGAGTAAATGGTTATTCATTATTCCGAAGCAAAATTGTTATCACAACTGTATACCTTTGCAAACATGAATAATCCAGATATCGATTTGACACACTAATAAGATTTATACTATTGAATAAGTGATTATTAGCTCTAACAATGTTATCTTAAGAGGACAATGTCAGCACATATAATGTACGTACTACCTAATATGTTTGCCTGATAATAGAAAAAATAATTGCCTGCAGAAGTTGAGGAATAATGAAAAGCAAAAAAGGACCTTCTGTACGATTGTCATCACTTGAGAGTACAAGTCTGTCAATTCTCATGGCGGAAATGCAGCGTATTAATATGGCTTCTGTGATTACTGATAACATTCTTCTTAGAACTGAGAACATGTATTTATTTGTTCCTGTCACCATTGTTGTAAAAACTCTACAATAATTATCATCACGTGTCAAGTGAATGGATCTTCACGAATCTGGTTATCCAGTCTTTGCCATTATCCATTAAATTCGTTATGTTTTTAGCTTAGCATAACCTGTTTTTACATATTTGATGAATATATGTGTTTTAAATGGACAAACAATGCCAAAATATCCAGAATGTCAATATTATTCCTTAATTTTTTTCTCAACTCTAAAATTAATTGTAAGACGGGATGTAGAACACACATTTGTATTTTTTCGTAGGTTGCTATATTCAAGCCAGATACTATGTAACATATATCACCATTGTTTACGTGGCCTCTAGCTTTGTTTTTTAATCTCCATCTCGTGGAGAAACAGATATAGGGCTATGAGTTATTTGCATGTAAATAATATCAAATTGGAAGGTCCCCATTGATCCTAGTGGAAAAGATGTGTTACTTCTATTACGATGTGTGTCCCCTCTGAATTCTAATAGTCTGTCATCAATTCTTCTGTCAGGACACCAAGCAATTAATCAGCAATGACAGAATCAGCATCCACACAATTTCTCATGTTGATTTTTACTCGTTTTCTTTAAGTGCCGCGTAATATGCATCGTTTTTATGGAAGCAAGGGGGAGTTTCAGTCAGAGACAACGGATGTCAATAGGTAGACCAACATCCTTTCTTCTCCAATTGAGTGGCTTCTCTTCTTAATGAAAGCATCAAAACCCAAATGGGTGGGAGGAGGAAGGTTTGAACGAGCATCAAACCGCTTGGCAATCAACCATTACAGGTTTTCTTTGGTTCATTAACGTAGATAAATAAACAGTGTCATTTTAAATATTCGACACACACAAGGTTAAAACCACACCCCACACAAAACATACTTTGTTTGGGTTCTGACCAGTATGGTAATTTCTAAACTACAACGCAACGAAAAATATTGCACAAAACAAATAAAAATGTATTACAGACAACAGCAAATAAAATCATTTTGAATCAACTCTATGATAGATAAATTGACCAATAAATTTTAATGGCTCGCTTGTCAGGTAATTGATATAGATACGGTAATTTTAATTTATATTTATTTTTAATTTATTTATTAAAAAACATTCCTAATCAAATAAAAATAAACGGTAGATTTTAATTTTATTTAACCCCCCCATATATATATATATATATATATATATATATATATATATATATATATATATATATATATATATAGGATATCCCAAAAGTATTGAAAAGATCTGAAGGTATAAAAAGCTTTTGCTTATTAACGTTTTCTCTCAGGTATTTTATAAAGGAGGCTTTGGAAATTAATCACGTAAAAAGACAAAATGAAATAATGAACACAATCAGTAAAATATTTGTACCAAATTCAAAGATAAATAATACACATTCATCGAACATACCGCCTTATTAGAGTTTCTCGAAGTTTTGAGAGTAATTTTTCAGTATGAGACCATCCACGAATTGACATATCAAGTTCAGTTAGGAATGAAGACTTATTTGAGTGAAGAAGATTATCGAAGTTTCTAGTGCATCAACTCGAATGTACTCTCTAGAGTTTTGGATCGCTCGGACAACACTCCAAAGAATATTTAATGAATCAACCTGTTTCGGCACAAACAAAAAATGGAGCAATAGTTTATATCACAATGGAGCACAATCCAGCCTCTTAGGGAAATCTTTGAGAAAAGAATAATTTCTCAAGTTTTTTTCCATAAAATGTCCACCATATTCCTGTATCTTACAAGACCGGGGTTCTTCATATGTGGTTATCCCAAAGAAAATCATTATGACAACAAGCCATAGGCTCTAAAACATCTGATGATGACATATAAGTAGATACCAAAAATAAGAGGAAAGTGTTGTAAAATACCTTAGAAATTGCACGTTCGTATAAAGCTTAAAATGGACCCCACTTAAAATAGGCAATCTTTCTCAGTTAATGTAAATTTAATATATGTGCATCATGTAATAGTATGATACCGTGAATGAAAGTTAAAAAATGAAGTAGTTACTAAATTTCGTAGTACTTCGAAAAGAGAAACATAATTTATCACTTCAAAGGCTTTGAAGATAAAAATATATATCGATGTATGACTTGCCCACAAAGTTAGTGAAAAAGATCGGGCATCTTAGAAAGGTCTTCAGCCCCTAGGAGATGACACAGCCGATATATCGGCCAAAAAGTCGAATGACGAAGGAAATAACTGTGTCAATATGCCGGGATGATAATACTATCCACGAGATTATTTGGCTGGCCATCGTAGCAGCCAATCAAATTGCTTCTCGCATTTATTGCACATCTAGGCCTTTCAATGGCGGTTTCTATAATAGCTTGCAGCGTTCTGTGATTTTACTTGTATTTTGCTGTGTTCCAAGTGTGGGTATGTGAAAATGTCTCTGTCTTGGCACTGAAACTCCAAATGAAGCACTGTCTCTAAAGGATTAATAAAAGTAAAGGAAGGTAAGAATGTGTCACAGTATATAATAAACCAATCCAATAATTCTCTAATTATCTCGTAAGCGTAGGAGTCGCTGAAGAAAATCTGGTCGGATAAGTTATGCTTTGACTTATATATTGCGGTACAGTGCGTGCGATTCGTTATCCTGCAACGCTGATTCACTTTGGAAAAAATCAAAAGACGGTTTGATGTAATTTGGTGGATTTGGTTAGATTCTCTTTGCAACAAGATCCTAATCAATTATGAGAAATGTACAACTATGTCTTGTTACACATGTCTGAATATTATTAAAACCAGGGACAATGTTGTATAGTATTATCTGCATTAGATTTCTAAGAACAATGTGTCTTGAAACATTTTATACGGACATTGTGTTATGAAGGAATAATCTTGATAGCAATCATATTAGGAATGACTGCGAACAAATTTATAAACAAATATGTTTTGCAAGGGAGTGTGGAGACGATGAATCGATGAACTTTGGGCGGACGGTGAATCGGACAGAAGTTCGTGTTGATGGAAGTGGTGGAATCGAATAAAGCCAAAAGACGCTGCAGGAGCGGAAAAGCGACCAGCATCAGCGGCAAGAAAAAAAGACGGACTGAAGAAGCCCCAACTAGAGCTTAAGTGCCAGCAGAGGCAGCAGCAGGAAAAGGTAAAGTAATTACAGCAGAAGTAACCTCAAATGAAATAGCAAGAAAAGGGGCAAATGTAGGAGATGCCGCCACTACGGTCTGCCTCTTTAAAAAGAAGCAGAGATGAGGAAGAGGAATAAGTGAGCAAGAAAGAAAAACGGGTTGGCCGAAGTAGGGCCGAAAGGGCCTTGGACAAACCAAGTCCCACTCCGTACCTGATTTCCCAGTCAAGAAATCGGATGACAATACAGCAAGGAGTCTTTCTTGTTCCCCTATTAGGGCTCCACGTTCCCCACTTCCAACACACTTTCAGACAAAACCCTGCCCCAGAAACACTATTTCCAACACTCCTCCTTCCAACACTCCTCCTTCTAACACTCCTCCTTCCGACTCTACCCCCACCAACACTGCACCTCCCAGTACTTCCCTCCAAAAAAGAAGAGGCCATCCCGTAGACGGGGAAAATATGTCAAATGGACAAGCAGGTTATGGAGCGGGTTTTTTTTCGCTAAAAAAAAACATGACTAAGCCCCTCTTTAAAATGACTTCGGTCTGTGTGGTGTCAGTAGAAAACCCAAGAAATCTTTCTAAAGCCACAGGTCTCATAACTTTGATTAGGGGCGTGGGGAGTTGATTAACTCTATGGGATCACCTTTGTAAGGTTAAGAATATCTTTCCAGACATTAGAATGGTGGAGAAGAGATCCCCTTAATTGAAGAAATTGCAGTAGTTTTGCGCGGGTACGTTCTTTGTTATACTCTATTTCACATTATACAGTGCTCTGATGCTAACATATACAACGTCCGTGGGACATGTTAGCTTTAGAAATGGACAAGGGAGCGTGTGACAATCCTCCGGGGTCCTTACTGCCACAGATTTCCAGTCTGTGATTAGATGAACCAAACTTGAAAAATGTTTCTCAAGTTAGCTAGTTCGAATGCGAGGGGCTTGAGGGATCGGTGTAAGGCTGCCTACCTACTTGCTGATATCCCGTCTTTCGGCGTTGATGTAGTTACGATCCAAGAAATACACTTTGTGTGCGATAATAATGTGCTCGATGCAATATAAATTAATTTGGTCAATTTTTGTAAGTCTTGGATAGTATTTTCCTCATCCCTTTTCTTATTAATGCACCTGACTATCATCACCTGACTGATTATCAATTCTTCTTCTTCTTCTTCTTCTTTGTCACAAATTGTATATGTATATTTGATAATTCTTATATCGATTCTTTAAGTTTATATATCGATACACCAAAATTTCTCTTATAACCAGTATACTCTTCTTGTTGTCTTCTTCCTCTTCTTTTTCCTCAATTTATCGGTCTATAATTGATTGCAATAAAAAATAGTTACCCCACCCAGTAGCTTTTGCCTATTCGCCATCTTTTTTTTGTTTTTCTTTGTTGCTGCGATTCTTTGAATTTTTTTCTCTATCCTCTGATTTGTCCAGACATTAAGTCATCAATTTTCCATTGTTAGCGAGAAGTGAAAGATTATTTTACGATTTCACCCCTCACAACAATAAAAGTCTATTTCAGACGCAAATGATGCGGCATTATTTTTTAAATTAACAATTTATAAATATATACTGATGTAACCATATACTACTACATACACACATACGCATTATTGTACAATTATTCATAGATGCAGTAGCGTTAAATATATGTAATGTATGTGTGTACGATTTCCGAATAAATACTTCAGTACACACACACATTGGCTCAAAACAAAATAATGTGGATGACGTTTTTGCAAGTGATTATATTAGACGATCAACGATATTCTAATTGAAATCTTATTGTATCATTTTACTTGACGCAAGTCCCTTCTGAATCCAAGATCCAAAACTTCTATAGCTGTATATTTTCAAACACTCGACTTAGAATGGTTTCAACCGGATACCGTACGCATGTCGTAATACGTTAATGTATGTTGTAACTCTGACATTATAACAGAGGGATATATGAAACACGGACATACTTTAACGCCGTTCGAGGCACACTTTATCCGAGATTGCCAATTCTCTCAGTTTTGTCACGGAAAAAGTAGCAAACGTATACCAAAAATCTGTTAATTGTGCACAAGCACAAGCTTCACATGAACCAGGGGTCCTCGTGCCTGGTGCGAGAACAGTATTGCTGCTGTCTGGCCACCCAACAAAGTACAATATTACATCAAATCCCATGTCGATACAACACTGGTGCTGTTCAGCATATCAATTAACGCTCTGTTCAAAAAGGCTTACATATAGTCATCTACTTTTAATGAGACCACGCGTCAGTTACTATGCTCCACATTCACAAAGGAAAATTGCCTTTCCGCCTAGAAAGACTTGGGCCGTAGCAGCTTTTCAAGGGACTCCTATTTTTGGACAGACTGTAGACATCGTTTATAAAGGAGATCGTATGTGTCTGTAGATCTAATTAGTCATTAGGGTGCTATGCAAGCTAAATATAGCAATATTATGATGTCATAGATTTTTGAGGGAGTGACGTTGTGGGCGTTCGTGTAATAGATGTATTTATGCATAGTGTTTGCACCATTTTATCCTCGCAATGGTTTCAGGCGGCAACCTTTCGTAATATTAAGATAACTCATCTCTTTTTAGGGAACTCACAAGTAACAGTTTCCGGCAGAATTAATTGACTTCGATTAAACCTATTTATCTGCCTGATCTGTTCAAAATATTCTGTTACGACACAATGGAAACCTGACAACTATGTCTCCTTCCTAGTCTTCCCCTCTGTAGTATAGCCAATTATGGGTTTTCCTGTCCTCTGAGTAAGGTTTGTCTTTTTACTCTCCTTACTAGTCCATGTACTGCAAACTATTTACACCATTCCGTTAGACAGGTTATCTGCTTATTCCCTCTGTCCTTCTTGCCTCCAATATGTCCTATCAAATTCTCTACGACATCTTTTTTAATTATTTGTCTCGGTAATATCAGGTTTGTATTTCTTATTCTAACAATAAATGTCCCTTTTGCTTTCGTTTTTCCTAAAACTTTACATATTCAGTCACCGTTCTTCTCAGTATCCTTATGTGGAGAAATATTCCTGTTGCCTACACTTTTTATCTGTAAGAATATTGCCAGGTATTCACTGCTATATAGAATAATCTTTCTTACACTTTTCTGCACTCTTTTTGTTGTTTCTAATGAATTTTGCCTTTTTTACAATAATTTATGGAGGCACGGCGTAGTAATGGAGATCAACTCAGATTGATAAATCGGAGAGCAGAATTGGAATTCTCTTCGTTACATTCATTTACGTGTAGATACCCTTGACAAAGGTATGAACTCATCTTTTCATCCGGTAGCTATAGATAAACAGCTATAACTCATCAAAACTTGTATGCAGCCCTGGAGAAGCACATACTATAGAGCAAAGGAAAGGATTCTGGAATTTACATTGACTCAATGACCCATATTACGTTCGAACTCCAACCATCATAAATAGTTTGCTTAGCATTTGGAAAGCAATTTTCTTTATTCCAATGAGCCTTTGGACTTCTACGATATTTTTCCCGTCCTCTGATAGTATTACTTCACAGAATTATAAATTTTCCTACTTGCTTCATTCTGATGTCAGCAATTCGTAGTTCGTATCTTGAACTGTTCTTTTTCTGAAAAACAGATCATAGAAAAACATAATGAAATTTAGTTTATTCAAATATTGTTTATCAAAAATTAATGACGGCATCCAAACATGAAAGGGGAATTTTTGATTCCATTTGAATTTATCTCTCGGAATATTTGAAATAATATTTTCGAATTTCTTCTTTGTTTTAGAATATACGGCTACTCGTGAAATGTTCTAGTGTTCGAAATAAATGACAATCTGTCTGCATTCTGCTTGTTACGAGTCACAATAACTTGTACTAAACAACATCGTTTAATGAGGTTAATGAACCAAATAATACATTGTGTACTTACTCCGATTACTTACATCAATATTCAGGAAAAGCTAAAAATCTGAAATTTTCATTTTCCTTATAATATAGTGCGATTGAAAAGTAATTATGCTTTGCCAGAATGAATATAGAACAAATATAAGGTAAACTTCTTTTAGATATTATTTAAAAACATGTAATCACATTCATTTTCAGCAACTGCATCCCAAAAAGGAGTCAAAGTTTCGAACCAACTTGAATCTGAATTTTCTCGCGAAAATAAGTATGAAAGAATATTTTTTAATATTATGATATTGCAAGTATAGATCGAAGTTCTGTATAGTCAATGTTTATTCTATCGCCCATGAGTAGTGGCCACCAGACAAAGGAACAACTGAGATGATAACGGTATACGACAAGTACAGGTTATGAATATTCATTTTGAAATGAAGTACATCTTGTGTCATTTGGTGGCACAATGTCGATCGAGATATATGGAAAGGCTGGTCGTTACTGACTATAAGCTAATCTGATTCCCGATTCATTCATTATTGCAAGAGACTCAATCACCAAAAGTACCTATCTATCTTCAGCCAATCCAACATTTACCAAAATACCACATATTCAAAGTCAACTTACTAAAATCCTATTACAAAAGTTGGATATATACACTTTTCTTTTTTTTAATATTTTTTCCAATTTTCTTTTAGCAAAATATATAAAACTATTTCATTGTATATAATCAGAAGATCCCAGTAATGCCAGTCAGATAATTTTGTCGACGACCTCACCAATTACACCTGCCCATATATCTTCCCAAATTGAAACCGACCTGATTATTAAGTGTGGAGCTCAGTTGAGCGAGAGCCCCCCCCCACCACAAACATATTTACACACGAACCTATATATATATATATATATATATATATATATATATATATATATATATATGTATATATATATATATATATATATGTATATATATATATATATATATATGTATATATATATATATATACACACACACATATACATATATATATATATATTTTATAATAATAATAAGAATAAGAATAAGAATAAGAATAATAAGAATAATATTAATAAAGCAGTCCGTATCGGTAGATTATCACTTACTATATAGTTCATTATTAATGCATACAAATTATTTTATAAATTTAAATTCAGTCATTTTTTCTCTTAAATTTTAGCATTGGTGAATGCCACTATTAAATTTGGATAAATTTGTCATTTGCATCAAACTAACTCTAAAAGCAATCGAATTGTTTTCTCGTATAGCAAAAAGCTGTGAAACTTGGAGAAATTAGCATCATTACAAAAAAATATTATAAAATACTTCGTCAGCACAATCTTTAAAAACGCCAATTAGTTATAATAATTGGAGAAGTAAATGAAGGTAATCTAATAATAATTAATGAAGTAATTGAAATTTTATGCGGTTCACAAGAATCCACTCTCTTAAAAAAAGAAACGAACAATCAAAGCATTTGGATTTTTAAAATTGTTCTTCTCGAACTCGTTTTATAGTGAGAGCTTTAGAAGAAAATGATTAAATGATTTGAAAATAATAAGTTTTAAGCCAAAATTGCCTAGTCATTAATAGTCCTGAAAAAAGCAGATTAAGAAATAACTTAGCGTCATATTACATCAGTAGCATTTCAATTACAAATATTGTATATACATATTGGCAAATCACATTTATCATTAGCCTCACAAAAGGACTTCAGTAGAATATACTGAGACATGTTAAAGTACAGTGGCCTAAGAAATGTTTTTAGCCAGGAGAGTTAAAAATTTCAAAATTTAATGACGTAATGCCTAATCAACATAAATATACAGTATCTGGAACTAATTTGGTGTAGGTCGTCCTTTTACCCGTTTCAGTGCTTGTATTCGATTTTTCATGAATTTGATTAAGTTATCAACAATCGTCTGATCCTTATTTTGCAACTTCTTTACCAATCTTTTTTTAAGGATTGTCACTAACGAGATTTTGGTTGCACGCTTTCGAAGTTTTAGGTCAATGTTATTGCAGACTTGCTGTTTTAGATTAATGTCAGGACTTTGGGCTACTCATGGCAGTGATTTAATTCCTTGTGATTCCTTCCATACCTTTGCAAATTTGATCGTATGATATGGCACTCCATCTTTTCAACTTATTGGTTTCAAATAGTGGAAGTAGTCCATTCTTTAATATTTGACAGAATTTGGACCATTCAACTTCTCATCAACAAGAATCAGCACAGATTTCCCTCCAAACCAGACAGCGCCCCACACTATTACTCGAATCCCTCCATGTTTCACGGTAGCCTGCACACATTCAATAATCCAAGTCTCATTTCTTATATGGGCAAACATAAACCAACGTCGAATTAGAATATTTGCAGAATTTACTTTCATCTGACCAAATTACAGACTGCAACTTACAACTCTTCTTTTATAACCTAGCTCTTTCAGAGTCTTTCTCTTCACATATGGCGACGTTACCAAGCTGTTGACGTTATCTTTGACGCTCTGATGACGGTTTCTGATGACTTCCCTATTCAGTGCCTATTTCGTTCGCTAAGACACAATGCTTGGATTTCCTGAACGTTGTTCCACACATCAATCGCCCTCTCGACAATAGTATCAACGGTTTGATGATTAACCTGGAAAAAACTAGCAACATCTCTATTAGACTTGCCACACTATTATTTGCTCTTGTTGAAATTCACCAATTTTCTTACTTCCACGAACTTGCATAGTAAGGTATAAGTCGACTATTGTTCAAACATGAGAGTAGCTTGTCTGAAAAAAAAGAAGAGACGTTATTAATCAAGCCAAAAGTGTTGTAATCAAGAGTAGCTAAAAACTTATCATAAACCACTGTAGAGCACTATTATTTTTGATAAGTGTCTCCTTAATTTATCTTTTCTCATAATCATTTAGACTTTTGAGTTTAAACGTTAATCCCGACAAAAGGATTATTATTGATTGATGTTTGTTTCAACGTTTTGATTTCTTTTTGTACGTTTTTCTTATTGTTTTTCAATACGTTTCAGCAAAATATTACCTCACGGTGTTGTTTATATTGACATAGAAATGATTTAAGTAAATCTGCTTCAGCACACCGGAAAATCAAATATTATAATAATTACGTTCTCTCAATGGAAAATTTCCTTCGATGAAACAAATGGAGATGTGACCAGTTTCCTGCGACTTCAACGATGTTCATGGGTTAAATGTGTGACAACTTTGTCAAAAAGACAACTGAGAGGACTTTTTCCCGATCAGTAAAATCTTAATTTCTTTAAGTTCAGCGTTAACTATTATCTTTCCTAAATAACCACATAAACTGTACTTCTCTTTCAAAAATACAAAAATAATTGTGGATAGTTGCACAATGCTTTTACATGAGTGTTTAATAATATTCCTCTCATAAACGTCTTTATAATTCATTTAAGATATCGCCGCATTAAACAAGCATATTCTTAAATAATTTAGTGTTACAAACTCCACTTAAATCTTTTAAAGATTTTCGACAAAATATTTGATTAGAGATCAAATTAGATTTGCATGATTATAAAATAGAACAGCTGAAAATGACTGTATCGTATCAATTTTTAGGCTTTCAAATGGTTTCAAATGAATATATTAAAATAAATATTTATTATCTTTTCATGAATGAAAGATTTGAAATTTAGAAAATTTTAGCAAACTAACTAATTTGCATGATGGTTACTCATTATCCATAGGATGATGGCAAAATATTGTTTCCTCCCTCATTTTAAAATAATCATTTCTTATTTATTTTACCAGTAGTTACTATAAGAAGATATAGTAATTTGTAGCAGATAAATAATAATTCTATTCATAATTGGTTAATTCTATTCATAATTGGTTAATCCTTGTTTTTCTCCTATTGAGTAAGGTTTTGGAGCTTAATTTTTTATAACGGTCGTAGGAAATTCAGGAAATTTATCAAAAAAGATATACCCATAAGAATGTTATATCTGAACTTCGCTAATTCGGGGTGTTTATAAATAAAAATAAAACAAAATAATGTAGAAATAGACAAAAAGTGTCAACATCAGCAGGGGGAAACAAAAAGTGTCAACATCAGCAGGGGGAAAAACAATTTAAAGAACAATTACGGATGCTTATTTTTTATTTTTTCAACTTGGTGTGAAACTGTTTCAAGTAATTTTTTTCAATGAAACATGTGAGATTTGAGTGCGTAAAGAAACTTTTGAAATATGTCGGCTGAGCAAACTATTGCTGTAAAAATTATTCATTCTGTTTGAACTGCTGTGTCAATTTTTTAAAATTTTTCTTTTATTTATTTTTATTTTGGACGATGGGGCTTGTATCTAGTGCGAAAAAAGCGCTTGCGAATTTAGCAACTGAGAAAAATGCACGCACACAAAAAATTGTTTCTTCTTACCTATTTCCTTGACCCTAATATATTTCAACAAAATAAGACTGTGCTCACGTTCTTGTTCCAGTTGTTCAATGGTTTTGTTTCTACGTGATAAAATTTAAGTGTACATTGTTGTCTAACAGGTTTAATACGGATGTCCTCTAGTTCGGTCTTAAAAGTTTGTTTGCTGGTTTCCCAAAATATGACAACGACAAATTTACTTCTCGTGTGATGTGATATAACAGATTTTATCAGATAATCCAAGAAAAGTAACAATACAATAAGCCTAAAATATTAATAAATATTCGAAGCGCGCGCGCGCGCTCTCTCTCTCTCTATATATATATCTATATATATATATATATATATGTATGTATATGTATGTATGTATGCATGTATGCTTGACCCTCGTACGTCGAATTCCATAGGAGAGTCGAATATAAAATATATATATTCGACTCTCCTGTGGAATTCGACCTACGAGGGTCAAGCAGATCAGTTCCTAGGAAACCGACAGCAGCACATGAGATTTGATTATAGTGGTGAAGGTTTCGTGCAGGACCATCTACACTTTTTGTAGCGCCTAATGTAGAAACCTAGTGCACTAAGTGCCACAAGGTCCCCAAACAACCCTCCGCAGGTTTTGAATTCAGAATTTTCCTTCTACTAGACCAGTTGCCATCCCAGTCTAGAGTATTAACACGTAAGTGAATATAACTGGATTCGACTGGAATTCGAACTCGGTTTTCCGATTACTCCGTCCAAGCCGCTATCCATTAGTCCACCTACAATATTATATATATATGTATAAAGGAGAGAAAAGAAATAGAAAAAAAGCCAGAAAGTAAACTTACCTACTCGCTAAAGCAAAGTGTTCGCCGTCTGGATTGTTTCGAAGCACGGCTCTCTCACTCTCTCTCTCTCTCTCTATTTTTTTTTCGTAAATAAATCAGAAAATGTAAGAGGCTCGAGTAACACCGCTCGACAGTGTCAGATGATCTGATAAATCTGTGCAGTTTATCCGAATTTGATGTGCCAAGACGCTAGTTAGATGGCACTGTCTCATAAGTATAAAGAATCCGAGATAAACTTACGCTTTTTCCCGTTTACCATTTCAAACTAGAATGTATCAATTAGAGCGCCAACCCGAGATTCATTCCCTCGGACGACTGAAGACTGAACATTTACAAACATATACACACACATACACACACACATACTAAAATCTAAATTTTAATGTTTTCCTTTTCATCTATACACAGCAATTAATCATTTATTTGTTATACGTAAATATCTCTGCGTTGAAATGTATTCTTTTTCCTCCTGTCGATAGATGATGACAACCGGTCATTTACATGAGAAAATTTTAGTTGACACTGCATTAAGTTGAACTAAAAATAGTGACCGCAACAAAATGTTAGGAAATGTAGCTTTCAGATTTTATATTAATTTCTTGTTTTCAGCTAAAATAAATATATCGTATACATAACGAACATATATTTTAAGTTTAGTAAAACCTTGCTTTAAACATAGGGCATCCAATAATTGGAGAATGATTTTGTTTATATTTAGGGATCCTGAAACAGCATTGTTGGATGTTATGATTTTATTAACATATTTCATTAGAGATTCAATGGTGTTCTTATTCAATTTAGTAAATTTAGAACGATCATCAATAAGATGCCGAAGGTATTATATACTGAGAAGAATATATTTGATCGCATGAGAAATTGTATAAAAAACTAAATAAAAGCACCTGGTCTGTCGTATTCAGTGATATATATATATATATATATATATATATATATATATATATATATATATATATATGTGTGTGTGTGTGTGTGTCTGTGCGTGCGTGAGTTTGTGTCTGCGTATGTGCTTGCTTGCGTGTTGTGATTGGATTGTTTTAAATTTTAAATAGTGAGGAAACTTACTAGCTAATGTACATTCATCTACATAAGCCATAATTTTGCTTTTTTTATGACTAGACTATGATTAAATAATATAAATATATATATAAATGATGAGCGAGACTATATCACCAAGTTTTACACTGCAACAAACGATCACATTCGATTTCTAATACTCGCATTCGATTATCGAATGGCACAGGCAAATAATTCTGAAATAGGAATTCATTAATTTAACGAAGCATATTGAAATTACAACAGTTTTGATGCAAAAGTATTTTGTTGGAATAGCCGAAATTAGCAATGTTGTTTTCAAAATTTACGTAAACCTTTTACTGATATCGTTTTAGCAGATATCAATCCCTAAAGTTAAAAATAAATAATTATTTTTGATACATACGTTGATAAATTTTAGGTTGGGGCAAAAATAATGACGTAATAATGTCGTTTTTTGATGTTTTTTAACGTCAAAAAACGACATTATTGCGCCATTATTTTTGCACCAACCTAATATATGCGTATTTCACGTGGCATATTTAAGTTTTACTAGTGAGTTAGAATAAAGAAAATGGAAACAAAGAAATGTTAAGTTATTTATATTAATTTTATATGTATTAAATTATAACTGTGATGTAAATATAATGCAATATATAAAACTAACGACAAAAGTGTGTCAAGCAATAACGTGAATGTCTTTTTGGTGATAGACAGTTTAGATGTACAAAATGGATGTACCATATGGTCATAGAATTAAAGAATTAACGTAAAACAATATTCCAACATAATATAATATGTAGGATAAGAAATAAAAAAGAAATTCATAAGAGAAACTTCAATAATTCTAATTATTACGGAACACATGTTGTTGGTCTGTACTGCGTTGCATGATCACTGGGTTGTCAGAATGCGACGTTAAAATCGACATTTCATTTATATATATTTGGACATTTTGTTGATTGAACGACTTCTTTTTGATAGTCTAATTCGCTGGATTGAACTATCAGAAGTCATGAGAGCAGATGTTCCCTCGAGGAGGTCCCGTGGCATGAGAGCTTATTGAGACACAAACTCAACCCAAACATCAAGGTTAACTTGTGCATAGAATCCATCGCTAAAGACGTTGGAAAATGGCCCTGTAGAAGACCCAGGACTCACATGAGGTAGAGGTTAAAGGAAAAGAGGTAGAGATTATGGTGATCGGGGAAACAGCAACTTGGAAGTCGGTTCCACAAATAAGCGGTTGAGAAGATGCTTGGGTGGAACTTACATATCACAATGGGAATACGAACAGAATGAGGATAGTTCTCTACAATGTGCGTGGCATATCTGTGAAAGTTGGAAATAAGGAGTGCAGAGCATCTGAACACTTTTCATTCGTCGCCTACAAGGACGCGGAGACGCTTTTGGATTCTGTGGTAAGAGGAAAGTGATGACTGGACAGCCCCCACCAATATATGACAAAAGTACACCATTTACGGCCTCATCTGGCCTTCTTAAATGTAAAAGATAGCAGGAGGAGTGATAACTGGAGCGGTACTAGAAAATTAAATTTATTCTGATGTTATGATTAATCCGTGAGGACTTTTCAGCTACTTCATTTTGCAGCGTTGCCATAACGCTATCACAAGCTGAGAGCATTGTAAATGATTGAAAGTAAAGTTATGGATGATTGATCTAAAAGTTTCAGTAAAATCTCTATATAATACCAACCAAAATAAAAGATGCCAGCAAATTTGCAATTAAGATCTGTGTTAGCTAAGAACTTTAGTACTCATATAAAGGACCTAAATAATTGACACGTGAAAAATTTACTTTATTTTTGTCAATCTTCCTTCTATTTTTTCCACACAGCGTGTTTCCATAAATTTCAACTGTCCCTTTCTACTTCACACTTTCTTTGAACTTCCCCCTTAATCATATAATCTATCCATGGTTTATCAACATCCATCTGTAGGACAGGTGCTTCTATTTTTCCACCAGGAAAAGATTCAGCATTCACCATCATACATCATGAATTATATGACGTAATATTTAGGCGGCAATTCTTTTCATAACGAAATTAATGACTTAATATATTGTTTAGTTTCTCAATGACCTCTTTCGCCATTCTGATACGCCATCGTATCTCTGTGTCACACTTTCTGTCATTT